>JAFREQ010000057.1:0-1200000 GCA_025331565.1 Holacanthus passer
TTGGACATCTTCCGAATACCGTATCTGAGAAAACGTACGCTCATAATGGGCTATATCTGGTGTGTCTTCTTCAAATGACATCATTGTTCATGCCATTGTCTTTCTCACTCATCAATCATACAACAACAATGTTCAGCAATAATGTGTAATAGCTACAGCATTTTTAAGTAGTAGGAAAACTGTACATATCTCTCCATCTCTGGTTGCAGGTTCGCAGTAAGTATGCTGTACTATGGACTGAGTCTGAATGTTGGCAGTTTTGGCCTGAATATCTACCTGACACAGTTCATCTTTGGTGTTGTCGAAATCCCTGCAAACCTGGGCAGTTTGGTTCTCATTCAGCACTTTGGAAGGAGAATATGTGAAGCATGCTTCCTGTTCTTTGGAGGTGCTGCTTGCCTTGTGAGCCTTGCTATCCCAAATGGTACTTCCAAACCCATGGATATGTTTTTATCTGAAAGCATTTATTATAGAGATGTCAATTTTTTTCAGTGTTTATCTGAAAGGAACAGTATATGTTTATGGAATATGTAATTTACCCATCAGATCTTCCAGAGGTGGTAACAACCATAGCTGTACTGGGAAAATTTGGTGCTACTGCCTCCTTCGGCACAGTCTACATTTACACTGCAGAATTATACCCAACTGTTTTAAGGTACTGTCACTGCTTCTGCTTCTTCTGCTTTTGACACTGATTGTGGAAAAGGCCCCAAAGTTTCAGAGTTAATGAGAATTGACTTGTGTTGCCACTATTTAATGTGCTGTTCATGGATCAGTTTATTCACAGCTGGTTGTTATATGGGTAGCCACTCCCACCTGCCTTCAGCTGTGTGCTTTAGAGAGTCAGTCAAGTGAGGGACGACGGGTTTGCCATGCAGACCTTTATTACCTTTCCAAATGATTGCATGTGAATGAAAAAAAACCCACAAGCAGAGATAGAGACCTGTAGATGCTACAGCAACAGAAAAGTAAACAACTTGTTCGACCATCACTGGACTCTTCATTTCATACTCTGGCAATGCCGGCCTTAAGTGGTGTTTTGGCCAACACACCAAGGTGAACTTAGTGGCAAACACAGAACTAGTGCACAGGCTGGGCATATCCCTAGAATCTTTACTACGCTGAGTTTGACGTATTTGGGTTTCTGTTTGATTAGTGTCAAGATCAGAAGATCAACCAAACAAAATCCAAAACAGGGCTAAGGCTACGACGTGGTAACAAGGCAGACATCAAAAAATGCTTGAGTCAAAGGAAGAAGCCGAACTGGCACAGAACACACAGAGATCAAACAAACAAGTAGAGAGGAGATCGTGAGATGCAGGCGAAAGTAATGAGGGCGGGGCAGCTAATCACAGAGGTGGGAAATACACAAAGGCAGGAGGAGCAACACAAAATAAAACAGGAAGTGTAACCATATATGAAAAAGAAGGCATGACAGAGGACGCAGGACGAGACATGACAGTAATTACCATGAGAAAGGGGTAAACCAGAGACTGCTTCATTTTACAGCATGCATACAAAGTATCTACATTATAATTACAGTAAAAATATCGTGAACAACAGACCATATTATTTTCCAGCGCGTTACCACACTGTCATTACAGTGAAAACTGTACAGTATGTTAATTACAGAAAGTAGTTTGTATTTTAAAAATGTTTTACCATTTAATATACCAATTTCCCAATATTGGGAAAATTCCCACTTTCCTTGTTGTACAGTAATAACATTACTGTGCTCTGTAATTATTAAATAGAAAATCAGTAATTAAAAAAATACTTAAGTGATTTTTTTTCTGAACACAGTTATTATTGCCTTATTGTCTCATCTCGTCTTCATCCCTATTTGTCTCGGTATTGATAGCCAACAACCATTTGTATATACTCAACCATTACACTGTAAATTATGGGCTGTAATCTACAGTGTTACCAAAACCATGTCAGTCAGCGTGCGACTCCTGATGAGTCCATTGTGTATTGTTGCAGGCACAACGGTATGGGTATAAACTCCATGTGTGCTCGTGTGGCGGGCATCCTCGCTCCACTCATCAGACTGCTTGGCGTCTACCATCACACCATCCCCATGCTGATATATGGCATCGTCCCTGTTGCTGCTGGGGTTTTGTGTTTATTCCTGCCTGAAACCCTCAATGTGGAACTCCAGGACCACGCTGAACTCACGTGAGTTGAAGAACCTTTTTACAAAAGAGGGACTTATTTTGCTTGAAGAACAGAAATTCAGAGCAATTCTTCATGATGATCATCTTGTTTTTAATTTCAGGAAACTGGAGAAGGAGACTGCTGTGAAGGGATCGGTCACTATTTCAGGAAAGACCACAAAAATGTAATTGATATGTAGCCTACATCATGCTTTCGCCATTTCCATGTATCAGAAGAAATATTTGGCCTGCTCTCATCTGATAACTGATAAGAATGCACTTGTCTAAATGCAAAGCGTTTAAACATAATTTCAATTTTTGTGGTTATGGTCCATTTAACAAAAAAATTGAATTAATAGGCTGTTTGATAACTGGGATTTGTATATATGGTATATTAAATGATTTCATATTTATATTTGTTGCGCAGTAATTTGTTTGTTTCTCATCTGATTTTAATTGTTGAACAATGAACTGTATGTATGTTACTCCTTGTCCATGGATGTTTTCAGTTTGTATGAATTTACATACATGTATAAACACTCGTCTTGCATCTTGTGGAAGATGTCATCAATGGCTCTGATCATTATTACTGCTAACTACTTTTAATGGATTATATTAATTATGTGATACACCTGTACTTTTCCTGCCAGTTCTTGACATCTGCTTTATTGCCTTCTGTTCCCTCCGTGCTTGTACTATTTTTGAACTGTGTTGTGCTTAAAATGTAGATACTATATGTCAGTACTCCTTTTATTGTTTCAGCTACAGCATATCTGGTGGCCATTGCTGTTCCCTATTTAAAGATGAAGGCATGTGCCGTAGCACTTAATTACCACTGTTTTTATTACTGCTCATTTTATTGTTTTATTGTTTATTGGTGGAAGCTTAAAAATTTGCGCTGTTGGTCCCTACCAGCAAATCAAGCCAAATAAACTGCGAGTGTCATATCTCAAATCAGATATATTTATTCACAGTGCTTGACTTATGGCATTCACAGCTGGGATCATCCATACGTCACCAATATGAACAGCTTTGGGGAGATCCTGAAGGAGGTTGGGGAGTTTGGTTTGTTTCAGAAATGTTTAGTGGCTGCGTTTTGTCTCCCCAACATGTTTTCTGCTTTCAACGTGATTGGTCAGGTTTTTACAGGTATGATAAAGTGATTAGTGTGTGATTACAGTGTGATTAGATGCCAACATGGATGGGGGGGATGAGGCAGCCATACTGTATGTACATTTTGACAGAGGTAAAACAGCTTGATGCAAAAGCAGTTAGTTTTCTGGACAAACCATGAAAGTTGTAAATAACCGATGTTGTAACTTGACATGCAGGAATTACATTGAAGGCATAGTACAGTAATTTAAGTACAAAGTTGACAATTTTATTAAGCGCCCCCCCCCCCCGTGTATTTATTAAACAGGAAGGTTGTAATAAATACAGCTCAAGTCAAATCAATTCATATATGTCAGCATGTATTTTATTTTTGCTGATAGACAAGCTATTAGAAATAAAATCAAAAGTGTCTTTACATTTCCATGTAACATCTGATACAGTGAAATGCACATTATTATCTTACACTGGTGTGCCATAAAATATGAAATTCTTTATTAAAATTAAAAAAAACATGTTTTCACAGCAAATATATCAAAATAGTACAGATAGTACTGCAATACAACTATAATAATACATTGTAAATCAAATTACATGAAGTTGTACCTTTATCTGTACATTAGGGGTGGTTAATCTGTCCAATTTCACGATTCGATTACGATTACTGAGGTCCCGATTCGATTACCAACCGATTTTCGATTATTATCAATTCTCGATCACCGATTATTGATTTTCGTTTTTCGTTTACTGGTAAATAGCCAGTTAATGAATTAGCATCGGGCTCCAGCTAGCTGCCGCCGGCTGTGTGGTGTCTTTGTCCGGGACGTCTGCGCTGTTTTCTCGGTGTGGTTGTTCTGGTGTTTGTGGAGCTGCTTGTTGGCTGGAGTTTGACTGTGCTGCCGTGTTGACTGTGTTTCTCTCGGGTGACCAGGACGAGTTTCTCCGGGGGGAGACGGTGGAGGTTGAGCTAAGCTAACGATGCTAACGCGAGCGTCTGGTAGCTTCAGTTATTAAAGTTGCTGAAGTCAAAACGTAATAACAAGTTATATAACTTGTGTTAATACTTTAGAATAAAAGGCGTCTGATTGAGGTTGGAAAATAAAAACTCTCCACGTTTGTTAACTAATGTTATGTGATCTTAAACCGAACTGTGTGTAAATGCAATAAAGTTTTTGTCACTTCAAAATATTAATGTCTAATTTCTGAATGTTTGCAGAAATAACGTTAACCCAGATGTTGTTATTGGTTAAGCTTGAGTTGGTTATTGAAGCTAAATAGTAACATAAAATTTGACGATCCACGAACTCAAATGTAATTATTTATATTTATAGTATTGCTAAAACAGAAATTTTAAGTTAATTATACTGCAGAAACTGACTGATTGTGATGGGCTGGAGGCTGAGATGTTGACATATAACGTTACACCGGCTTATTAAGTAATTACCGTAACCGGTGCCTAAGCCGGCCGGTACCACCGGGTTAGCCGGCTAGTTCGGTGAGCATGTTTCATTAAACAGGCTCAGGTCGCTGTACGTACTTGAGAAACTGGGCGCGCGCGCGTGACGTTCAACTTCCGTTGACCGCGAGATATCATCATACTCGTCCGTAACATAATCGCGATTAATTAATAATCGATTTTTTTCACAACCCCTACTGTAAATTCCTGTGAAATACACTCATTACAGTTGTGCAGTGTCAGGTCATCTGTATTGGTTAGAAATGTTGCAGACCACAATATCAACATGGCAGGTAGAAATGTAGAATATTTTTAATTTTAAAAAATCTGTCCATGCTAGGATTTTTCTGTATAACTACGACACTTGTACCCAGAATATTTGCAACAAAATGACTTTAGTTTTTGATTGTCCTCTGTTATCCCAGTTGAAATTAAATTTACAAACCAATTTGGATTATACAAACATGTTTACTATATTTTTTTTCCAATAATTGTGAAGTGTAAGAAGCAGAAGGTCATTTAATTAAACTTACTGAACGAAAAGGAGAAAAATTAGCATCCGTCACTTTTATTCTGCAGTTTCTTACAATGGTTAAATGTTTGTTTGAATTACAGTCGTTCTTTGGTTATGTGTCAACAGACTATGGCATGGTGCCTCAAACACATCTTCAAGAAGATTTTCGTGATGTCACAGCCACCATCAGGTCAGCTGAGCACAGATACAGAACACAGTTTAAAATGATGGAAACCAAGTTAATGAATTATCATGAATACGACGAGAAAGAATGCATAATAAAGATAAATGTTGCCTGCTGGTACTCACATTGTCTTTGATTATTTATGCCTCAGACTCATTGGACACCACGTCGGCAGTATTCCTTGGAAGCCATCGGTTCTTGTGTTGAGCATGTCCAAAACCTTCATCATAATTCCCTTTTCTTCTGAACAGTTGTTGGTAGTGAAATATGCAGTAGAATTCCCCATATAAAGGTGCGTAATTGTGCATGCTACAAATGAGCACAGTTTATCAGTTACAGCTCAAAATAAGGACTGCATTTGTTTTGAGGTAGTAAAGGTATTTTTGTAGCTACAGTAGCTATGTGGCACATTTACAGTCTGCTGGAATTTGCAAATTTTAAAATGAAACATGTATATTTCATTTTGTTTCAGTTTTATTTTGTAAATTGTCCCTCTAAAGTTGTCAGATCTCACATCACATATTCTGCCATGCTTTTTGCTTACAGTTACAGTACTGCAATGCAGAAATTAACAATATTTTTATTGACACCTGACAAGTCAAAACATGTGTTGTGAAAAAGTGTATTAATCTTTACTTTATTTTGACATTTGCAACCAGTGCTCGAAAGGTACATTATGTAAATAAGCAGTAAAGTTTCAGTGTTATTTTTATTTTTCAAATAACCTGTAAAAAGCATGGTTTCTCTTACATATAATCAAGCGCAATCAATTAATCAGTGAAAGATTTTTAAATGTATTAAGCAAAGTTTATTGTAGTTATTGCCCCGAATTTAAGATGATGTTGCTTACAACTTTGAAAAATTGGGGTTATATTATATTTTACAACAGGAGGTGTTGTCCATGAATGTATGGAGCCAGGACCAGGCCAGACCTGAGCCTGAGTGTTGCATTATGGGTTGTTTGTAGCCTTAATGTTGCTAGGCTAGTGAGTTTCTCCAGTCTGTTTGCACTGTGTGTGGTTATGTTCACCAACTGCAAAAGTGTCCTGTCTAAACTAGTGGAGTTAGATTTCAGCTGTGTTCAGGCTTCCATGGAGGAAATACATTCATGACTAAGTGGAAACAAGTGGAAAGTGACTCCTGTAACACATGGACTAGACAGCAGCTGAGAAGAAAAGTCACATGTCTTGTTTGAAGACAGAAAACCTGGAAGGGATGAAAGATACTAACAGTAACTTTACTCTAAGAGAAATTCATGTGCTTCCAAAGTCCTGCCAGCAAGAGCTTTCTCAGAAAAGTGTTTGAATGTGTGACTGGAAAACACCAGGAATGGATGAGCTCAAACAGGTAAGATTTATCCTTTATCTAAAATATTGTCAAACATGATCTCACAAGAAAAAAAGCACATAATTAACAAACGTAAGCTCTGTTAAAGTGAAGCAGGGTGCCAGCTGGTCCTGGTTTGTACTTCTTATGTACAGTATCAGTACATTCAAGTCACAGAATTATGTGTCTGTTTTTTTCTGAATGATATCTTTCATAAACACTAGAGGTCCTGTAACAACTCTTACCACTGATTTAAAAATGTTCCACCTGCTGAATGATATAAAAGATTTTTAACCTGTTTCCCAAATTGTTGGAAACAGGTTAAAAATCTGTTTTCCCTGGTCCAAGCAAAAATGGTAGTTGGATATGACAGTTCAATTTTTTGTGAGCGAGTGTGTCGGCTTACAATTGTGAATTTTATTATCTTATATTCGGGTCAATACAAAATTTATCAATATCAAAGTGATCAAAGCTATTGACCATTTTTTGCACACACAATAAAATCAGTGACTTTTGTGTAGAATATTATAAAATCTCACCTTAATTTTTTTTTGCAGTGTTTACAACAGAAGCAAGTTTTGTGAAAAATATATTTGTCTGCAGTAATTTTTTCCATTGGATAAACCGGTTTCAAACAGGCTGAACACATCTCTTGAGAAGTTGGTTGAAACTGAGGGAGAAAAAAATGAGCTTAATTAAAATAAAATATTTTTTTGTACAATATTAGCCATTAAGAACATCAAACGCAAACACGTATATGAAAACCAATAATGCATATTTAATTTCAAACGCAAATCAAAAACTGTATTGAATAATACAAACCAAAAATAAATCCTCAAAAATCAAAAAGAAACACTAATAATAAATTTAGAAATAAACGAATAAGCAATACTAAACATAATTCATATCTTATCAAATAACATTATGTACACAACTTTGAAAAACACTGCCAACACTGAGCAAATAGGCAACAAAGTACACCTGTGTGAATGATTTAAGGTTTATGATTGATCGGCAGCCAAACTTCTGGGTACTTGGTGACCTGATATGCCTGACTGGCCGCTGCCTGACCTGTGGTTGTTGATGTTTCTGGCTGAGTAGTGACGACAGTAGAGGTTTTGGAAGAGTAAAAGCGGTTTCCAAAGCCATCAGTCCTCTCATAGTTCTCTGTGACTGTTTTGGTGCCCATAATACTGTTTCCCTCACGGTCAGTCTGTACCTCAAGAACACTGAGCTCTCGGACGGGGTCGTAAGAGGGTTGTTTCTGTCCTCCTTTTCTAGAATCCCTTTTCCTGTTTTGAGCAGGGCTGTTGCATGTCAGGGTTTTTGTTGTCTGGAATTTCTCCTCAGTCTTTGGGCTGTGCTGGCATGTCGGGCAGATTGTGGTCTCTGCTGGAAGGACCTCTGTTTTATCTGCCTTTCTTGCAGCTGACTGGATGGAGATGAAGGCAGGAGAGGATGGGGGACTTGCTCGATGTTTTGCAGAGGCTACTTCAATGTTTGCACTGTGGCTTGCTGGCAGAGCCGTGTTTGCTTGCACTGTAGGACTTTCCTGTGTCAGTGGTGATTTTGTTCTGCTTGAGCCGATGCTTATCTTGCTAATATTACCCGACGATGGGGATCCTTGCCCTGCCCCTAATGACTCTTTGAACAGGCATGATAAACCTGCAATGTCTGAATCAGATTTCAAAGTAGAGACAGAATAAAGAGCCTTCTTTATGGCCTCCTCTATGTCCAAAAGTCTGGCTAAAGTCTGTTCTTTTAGATTCATGATTTCCTCACTGGCTCGCTCCAGATCTCCAAAAACATGTGCCATTGAGGACTTGCTCTCAGTATTGTCTTTCATTAACGGGATTCTCTCTTCTTTGTTTTCTACTTTTGCCTTTTTTTGTTTCTTTTTGTCAGAACTGACAACCCAGTCAGGGACATTCTCAAATACTCCCCTCAGAGCCCTTACATCAACCTCACTCGTGTCCTGTTCGATTTCTTCAACTCGACTGAGGATGCTCTGCAGTTGCTCCTGCTTTCGCAAGTTGTCAAAAATTTCCATGGCTGCTGTTATGTTCCCTCTCATGATCTCATCCATGTGAACTGACAGGCGCTGTCGGCGTTCATCCTCTGTCTCGGTTCGACCTTTCTTTTCCCTCATCTCAACTTTGCTTTCTTGTTTCATTTCTTTTTCTGGCTTGTCTTTGCTGTCAGTACTTTGTCTACTGGTATTGGGGTTATTGCATGATAGACCAGTTAGATTTTGTTGTGGATCCTTAATTACATGTGTCGGAATTGAGGAATTATTACATCCAGATGTGTGTTTTGGGTTTTTGTTGTCAGACTTGGCAATTTTTACTCTTTTTGGCTTTACAGGTGCACTTTTCACTAAAAATGCCTTTTCACCTCCAAATTTCTTGCATGCTTCATGAAAATCTACATGACTTTCATCTGTTTCATTCAAATTTTCTTTGAGTGGGAAATCCTGGGTTGGTTTCCCTTCTGCTGTGGCATTTATCTCCTGTTGCTGATTAATGATATTCTTATCTGTGTGGCTACTTTCCATGGTGATGACTGAGCCTTGGACTTGATGCCAAACTTCATTTTTCTGACACATCGGTATAGCTTCATCAAGAAGCTCATTTCTTTGAAGATCCTTACTACTACTAATTTTGAACAGATCTTCCTTAAGTTCATCCTTATGTAATATTGATGTGATCGGCAGTGGTTGCGGAAATGATTCTTCGGGTCTCACAGTATTAGTTTGGGTTACCTCAGGATTTTTTGCATTGGTTGATTGAATGTCTCTTTGTTTCAATTTCATATGCTCAGGTTTAGGAGGGATGGCTGGTTTTGGACCAACAGGCCTTCTGCTTTTCTCCGAGACAGAACTTGTAGCTGCCTTCTTTAGCGTTTCACTTTGGCTCGGGGAATCTGCATTCATTTGTTCTTTGGAGACCTGGTGTCTCAGTGGTGAGATTTGAGATTGAGTTGATTCAGGTTCAGTTACAGAGCAAAACTCTTTCTCAGTTGGCTTTTGAACCGACACTGCATCCACAATTTGTGATCTTTCTTTGTGAGGTTTGAAAGACTTTCTGTATATCATTGCTGCTCTAAAATCTCCTCTACTGACATTGATGTTGGATCTCTCTAGGGAATTCAATGCTGCTTGAAGTTTACCCTGAAAAACAACTTCCTCATGCTCTTGCTGTGAAGCTGTTGTTTCTGAACTATGTACAGATGCCATAGCAGATTTCTGGACCACTTCTGTGCCTTTTTGACCCGTGGTGCTGAATGTCTCGGTAGATTGTACTTGTTCAGAATTAGTGTCTTTGTATGTCTCCGCATTCTTGTGTTGGTGGTCTGATTTGTGTTCTGAGGTGATGGTGGAGGCTGATGGAAATTCATCCCACCTTGGCTTTGTGCATGAGTTCTCTTTGTGATCTGCATTTTCTTGAGGTAAATCTGCTTCTGTTCTTGAATGTTTCACATTACCTGCTGTAACTAAGACAACAGGTTCCTCAGCAGATTTTTGAACCAAGAATTTTTGTTCTTCTTGCGATGATTGATCCAAAAATTTGGCTTCGATTGTTGCCTGTTGGAGGCTCTGTATTGCAGTTTGGAGGTTCGAGATCTCGTCATTGTCTTCTACCACCTGAACTAATTCGGCCTGGTGGATCCTGTCATCATCCTGTGTCTCAACATGTAGGTATGATCCTTGTGGTGCAACTGTTGAGTTAAAAGCTTCTTCCTGTTTTTGGCCACCACACTCCCTAAAAGTAGCCTTTCCAAGATTGCATTCTGTAGAGGAGAGACTCTTTTCCAGTGGCACGTGTTGGCTTGTGGAAGCATTAGAAATTGTGGTAGACTGGATGATTGGAAGATTTTCACATACATTTTGCTTCAGTTGGGTTGTTCTTTGATCTCCAGAGAACATGTTTTTCAGTCTTTTTACATCCACTGGAACCCATTCTGAAGCATTCTCCTCTGCTTGATCGCCTCTCTGCTCATGGAGCTCCATGCCTTGTCCAGCCACATTTTGGTTAGGGGGGAGTTCTTGTTCTTGGACTGTTGGCTCAGCCTGAAGACGTTTCAAATACTCCAAATCTCCCTTTTCAATACAACTCTTGAACAATTTTACATTCCCCATCACTGTGATTTCAGGCCTTATTGATCCATGACAGATTTGGTCTTTAGAAGTTTCTAGAAGGCAACTTATGGTTGATTCAACAGCACCTTTTCTTATTTCTTGATTTTCTGTTTTGCTCACATTACCTCTTTCTGACTCTGGTTCATCATGCTCTGCATCTTGTGGAGGACAGTAACTTTTCACATCTTCTTGATCAAAATAGTTGTAGAGGGAGTAAACAATGATTTCAGCCCATCTGTCCACATCCTCCTGGATTATCACTCCTTTCCTCAGAGAGTTATCCTGATTGAGAATATCCTCAACTACTTGAACCACATTGGCAGTTTTGAATTCAGTGTCTTGGTTGGTAGTAAACTGATGCTGATGTACAGGAACATTCACCACTGTGGGCTTTATACTTCCTTTACTATCCTCCTTTAGATAAGTGATTTGAGATTTTAGGTTTGCACGTGGTAGCAACTGGAGTATGAAGTTTTGTGCACCACCTTCAGCAACCTCATCGTATTTTATCTTGGGACCACCCTCCAATATTGAGAATTTGGCCTTTTTAGCTATCATTGTTTCATTTACCTCAATGATTAAGCCACCTGAATGAATGGCATTAACGTGATAAAGGGAATTCAAAGTTTCCTTGATGTTCTCCACCATCGTCTCAACTTCATCCTTATTCTGATGCCTAATTTTGTCAAATGGCATTGATTCAAACAAATGTGCTCTGCTCTTGACATTAGCTATTGGATAGTCCTGAGCTGCCCCACTGTCTCCTACTGTGCTTTGGGATTTTGATGTGTGCACAAAGGAATTCTCTCTTTCTACATTTGTTGGGATAAATGGATTGTTTTCAAAAAGAGTTGCCCTTGTTTTGATTATTTCCCCCAAATTTTCTGAATCAGGAACCCTTGTAGGGTCATCCTCAAATACTGTTTCACCAGTAGAAACCTCCTTCCTACCAGAGAGCTGATAGTCAGAGCTTTGACCAATGATATGAATGTATGACCCTGGTTTTTGGGGCTGATCTGTCAAATCAAGACTTTTGGTAAATGCAGTGCTTTTGTTTTCACTTTTTAGATTCTCTTTTCTACACTCCTGTTTTTGTTTTTGGACTGCCCCTGTCTCATCCCCAGAGACAGAAGCTTTCCCTGGGAACTTATCTGGATTTAGCCTGGATGTGTTCACAGCCTGACTCTCAAATATCCTCCTGGCAGCATGAACATCTATTCTTATCATCTCCTCCTCAGACACTCTGTTAAGATCTGGACTACAACCAAGCGTTTTGTCATCCTCCACAATCCCTTTAACACTTTCCTTGCATGATCTCTCTTCATGCTCCTCAAATACGGCTGAAGTTTTACTAACATTGCCTCTTTCCACTGTTCCCCCTGCCATCTGCCTCTTAGGGGTGTAAGAAGATACTTTGTCACTCAAGGCACAGCTTTCAAATATCAAGCGTCTTGAAAGGACCTCTCCCTCGTATCCGGTTTCACCAGTTGTCACCCCAGTCCCTGAGCTCAAAACCTCAGCAAGCTCCTCATCCACAACATCATCCAACATCTTCAGCTCTGGGTGAGTGTGCTTCAGGAGCCTTCTCAGCTCGCATTTCTGCCGCTGTTGGTATAGCTTTTCTTTGGACAGTTGGGATGGCATGGACTGTTGGAAATGTGCCCCAGAGATGTCTTCTGGACCTGGCTGAAGTCCGGTTGGAGGAGGTGGAGGGAGCTCATCTTTCCTCTTTTGGGAGTCTTTGGCCATCTTAGAAGAACAAAGTGACGTTCTCATCATTGAGTCCATTGTAACTGAGTGAAAATCATGCTCCAGAGTCTGCAGACATGCTCACAGCAATTAGAGCAATTTGTTACCTTCATCATGCCTGTTGATTTGCTTTCCACGTGCCAGATGTCAGGGGGTTAGCTGAGCTCCGAAACAACCAGCAAGTGCAAATGCAGTGATAAATAAAACGTAAAGTGGATGACATCCAATGTCCATTTCTTTCTTTCTTTCTTTCGATGAAAACTGTGCAGCTCTCAGGAAATGCAAGCATTTAGTTGGTGAGATGTTTATGTTATTGTGCTAATGCAAATCCAATGCACACCCTCATGCAAAATGTCTGGTGAAATTCTACTGTATCTTACCTTGGTTAGTTTGACTCTTTTCTCAGATTCAGTTGATTGATCTTGTGCCTGGATGGAAACAATTTCAGGTCAGATTCGCCTTACAAAAGCAATATTATCTTGAGTGTTGCTGGCTTCTCTGTCCGTACAGTTTTAAACTTTATGACATGTTATTGGAAACTCTCAAGCATAATAAACTGCAGTGTGTAGCTGCCAGCCTACTGTTGCCACAGTATAAGTACATTGGTAGATATTTGTACACTGAGAAAATTATATTACACTCTGGATTCTGTTTAGTAGTTTTGTCCATTATTCCTCTTTTTACAGTGAAGTTTAGGTCACGAAAATTAAAACAAAGACATTTTCTTTTTTGATAATCACACTTTAACCTTTGTAAACATCCTGAGAATGAATCCTGTGAACTTTTTTATGCCACACTCTAAAATATGTTTAGCTTCCAGAAAAGCATCTTTGAGATCATGTTTATTAGACAGGGCTAAACAAACCCAGGACTGAAAAGAAAAGGACACGTGAGTAGACAGATATTTACCGTTTTTAAAAGGCTGTGTGTCGATTCCTGAGGTGCCACCTTTGACAGGTACAAAGCTGACATAGCTTTGACCGAGATGGTTTGGATGAAGGAGTTTTCTCTAAAATCTGCAATTGTCCTCCTCTTTTCATCTGCAGAGACATCAAACGCAGTTTAAATATTTTGAATGTCTTTATGACACATTATACTGTGTAGTACTTTTTAAAAAAAGCCCTAATCAGAGCTGTCCATGTTGACAATAGTGTTAAGTTCTTGGTCTGAATGCATCATCAAATTCCTCACATGGGATTTGGGGGAAGAGAAAGTAGTTATTTTATCTTGCTTTGTTTACTGGTTATTATTAGCTGTCAAAAAGACAGCTGGTGTCAAAATAAGGCGCTATTTTTGGAGACAACATCATTTGACTGAAAGATAGACAATAATAAACATAATTAAAGAAGCAGCTCATTTTAAAAACACACAGGTGACTTCTACCTTCACATCCATGCCACTAAACTGTGTGTTAATAGTTAGCAATTTTAGGTAACAGCTGCCGTATGGTTGAGTTATAAATGTCCCGCTTGAAGAGGGACAGATACCTGACTCCGCTGACACAGATACTGAGAGCTCAAAGGACAAACAAGTCACTGCAGCTACAGTTGACTAAGCATTGAAGAGCAAAAGTAAACATGCATACATCTTAAAATTGTTTATGAAGGCATAGATAGTAAATCAATTGTCCACTAGCAGATGGTACACATGGCAAAACAGATACTAGGATACATTTTGGCTGCAACATGTAAGTCAAACTCTAGTGATATTAAATCTCAACAAACTAATATTTAAATACCTGCTAAAACTATCTGTCTACTAGGTATTTTAGTTCCCCCAATTTACTGTACATAGTAAGATATATAGGCTTAAAGGAGTAGGGACATTTTCAAGAGCAAGAGATTTTTTTCTAATCATCAGACACAGATTATTCTCTAGTTGCCCGCTTCGATCCAAACACAAATCTGTACTCACAGAAAATAACCAGCTCCCAGTTCCTTCTGTCCTGCCTGTCTCCTTATTTTCTTTCAGTCTTTGCAAATGTGTTTAGGTCTGATTTCTTATAATGCTGCCTCTCGGTCGCTCCCTCTCTCGGTCTCATTCCTGCCCCAGTGACAGCTGACCCTTTCACCCTCCTGCACTTATTCAGGACTTGTAGCATGCCGGCTATTTCTGTCCAGGTCTGGAGTGGCCTCCCTTGCCCCGCACCAGGTTGAGTCAATCACGGTTTCTTGCACCGTCACTGTGCTGATATTCATCTCCATTTCACCTCTTCCCTTTCATTCATACCGACCACAGCTTTGACCTGAGTCATAGCAATCACAGAGGGCTTTCCAGGGAATGTTTACCAGGGGAGCCGCCATCTTGTTTGAGTTCTTTCAGTTGCATGAGGATTTAGATTTGAGAAGCTAAACATGTTTTTTTCCATTTGCTATTGTGGTGGATTGAAAGCAAAAGATGGTTGGGTAATACTTTATTTTATAGGTCAGTAATTGCCTGATAGTTTCCTCAGATGTTTCATAAAGAGATCTCTATAATTTGGTACGAATTGTAGGGAAGCAACAGCTCTGTTGATACTCAAGTAATTGTTCACTCTAAAGCTTTATTTTTCATATATGTTAAAATGAATTCATGCCTGTAGACAAATGTTCAACTAATCTGCTGTGACTAAAAGACTCTCCATGCTAGCAATGAATTTGAATGAATTAAAACTAAACACTGTCTCTGTTTCCTGTATAATTTGTATATTTGTAAATTACATTTTTATTGGAAATTTTTCTGGGAAATCATTCGGAAATTATACACAAAGTTATATTTCCTCCATCAGTCCATTAATCCGTGCATGGTGACGTTAAACATCGGAAAAGTTACTTATTGTTCGACTTTGTACCACAGTATCTTGATTTTTATAACAACTTAAGGTCAGAAGCACCTTAGGGGCACGATGGCAGTCACAGTGCCCTCACAACCTTGATTAGGGCTGTATCTCATTTGGTCTTATCAGCTGGTCTTTGTTCTTGAAGCATCTGTACATTATGTAGTTAATTAGTAGATGATTTTATTATTGCCATTTTATGACATTTTTCTTATTTGTTTGTGTTTGTTTGTGTTAATTCTGTCTGCCAATCAAATTGCCCTCACTGAACAATAAAAAGTTTTAATATAAGCTCCACTGATAACGACTCAGTAGAGAGAACAGTTGAACATTCACAGTGTTTCCCAGCTGTATTGGGCCGTAGGCAGGAATACGTGGCGTTCAGGTTGTCTGTTCATCACAGAGTGCACTTTGATGAATGTTGTCTGTTACTCACCAGTTTGAGAGGCTGCAATTTTTTCAAAATCAATACCCCCTATTGTTTTTCTCCTCTCCACTCGGCTCTGATCCTCCACCTAGACAGAGAAATAATGAACGGTCAGACCTATGAAGTCTTGATTCTATTTTTGGAAGTTACGTGATGATTGATAGAAACCTGTCGGTTTGAAGTTAAAAATGTGAATGAAGTCTTAAAATGATCTGCAGAGACTAACTAGGTGACAGTTAAGTTGAATATAAGATGCTGATTTGACTATTTGTAAAAGCAGGAGTAAAGTCAACATTTTTGAACACACAATTCTTGTTTTGGCCTGTTAAACATCCTTAATTGGAGCTTTAAGCTAAAAACAGTGATTACCTTTTGAGTCACGTGATCATCTTTTGCGTCACTGACTGGAGTGTCAGCAGGAATTTGGGCCTCCAGTTTCTCTGCTTTGCTCTCTACCTCTTCATCCTCTCCATTCATCAGCGGCATGTCTGCTGCCTTGTCAGGTGACAGGAGACTGACAGCTCTGAAAGTGCTCCTCATCTGGTTTTGTGTGGCTGCCTTTGACTCAAACAGAGCCTTCAGGGCCTCGATGGACCGAGAGCTGTTTGGAAGGTTCCCCGTTGACTTGCTGCGGGTCAAATTGGTCTTGGCTCGAGAGCGCTCCCTCTCGTCATTTCTCTCCATCAGAGCTTCCAGGTGAGACTCTTTATCCTCCTGAAGAGATGGAGTTGTCTGACAGTGATACACAGAAAAAGTACATTATTTTTCTCACACTGAAGAAGATGAAAAATGTCATTAAAAGTCTGTGTTTACCTCGTTTAACACCTGCTTTGGCCTTGCTTCATCCTTATTCACCAAATGTTCTTTAACAGCTGTGCTCGCTTTTACTGTAGTTTGATACCTGTTACATACACAAAAGCCATATTGGTCATCCACTCACATGCAAACACTGCATGTTATAGAGGCTTGGACTATGTGATTAGTTGTACTGAGAGTGAGGAAGATGTTTCTTTCACCTGGTAACTAGCTGGGACACAGATGTTTTCTTGCCCTGCAGCCCTATATCTGTCCAGGTGGGCTGGTCACATGAGGAGGGGACGCTCTTCAGTGACTGTGTGCGCTTCAGGTTGCTCTTCCAATCCATGTCCAATCACTTCACAGCAGCACGCAGTTTGCCGATAACTATATCACCTAATAAATGACTGATAATCAATGCTTGTTAATGCAGTGCAATTTTTTTCTGTGGAGGACCAGCAGGCAGTAAATGTCATAGTCTGTTCATTCTTTGAACCCAGCAATAACTTTTGTTTTAATCATCATCTTCACATCACTCATGAAGATTTAATCTCCTCCTAAAGCTAAGCATTCTCCCATTAACTTGTAGACATGGCAGGTTATAACACCAATAATTCACAGCTCTTAATGAATGAGAGGTTGCAACGATACTGTGGAAGTCATGCAATTTAACAACAATGCAAAAGAGTGCAACAACGACTCCATTTAGAGAAAAACACTGATGCCTCCTGAAAACAAGGGGTTGGACTATATAAAGGAAATTTTGGTAGAATCATTACCTTACAGATGCCTGTCAGTCTGTTCCCTGTGACAATCAGAAGTATCACAAGATTTGCACACGACGTGAAGCATTTGTGAGCAAAGTCCTTTTTCTTTTTCTTCCTCATTACGACAGACTTTACTGTGTTAAATGATCTGCGAAACAACAGGATATAGACACAAAAGCTGATTTTTAGCTGGTTTTTAATTCAGAAATAATTTATCCAACATCCCCATTTTATTCTCTATCAAGCATCTTTTCTCATGATTGCGTGTTTTCTCGCTCTATTGTGAGTTTTCAGGAGAATCCTCGACGTTTGATGTCGGGTCAGGCCTTCAAAGTGCGGATTTAATTACTTGATCTTTGAGCAGCAACACACCATCCGTTAAGATAAAATGAGATTAACTTTATTGATCCTGAGGGGAAGTCATTACAACAGCGAAGAGCAGCACGGAGTCAAAGAACAACAAATATAATAATATGTATTAATATGTTAAACAAATATTTAAAAATGAGAGAAGGATGATAAGACGCAGCTCTATTGCTTTTATTATATAAGATTATTTTTTGGCATTTCTGCTTTAATTAGACAGTAACAGCAGGAGAGAGACAGGAAAGGCTCGGGTTGGGTTTTGATAGATGATTGTCAGAGGTTCACAGAGGTTCTCTGGTTACATATTTACAAAGCATTACAAGAGCATGTGAGCACTGTTAATGTACAATAATATCAACCCAAAATAATTCATTAAATTATGAAAAAAAAAATTATGATCAGTGGACAAACAACTAGCAGTTTCAACCGTGCTTTAGAAAGAGCATGTGTCATTAAAACTGTTTAGCTGTACAAACAAAGATTATAGAAAAGGTATATCAGCTTTTAATGTTTGCAGTTTTCTAAAATTCCCAAATAGTGTTTGTTCCTTAACTGTCAAGTATGTGTACTGCATGTTCACTAATACAGCCAAAATGCTACTATCTGACAAGTTAGTTAATAAAACCACACTGAAGTCAGTAGAATCCCTGCACAAACAATCAAACACACACACACACACACACACACACACACACAAAAGCTGGGAAAACATGGTTGAATACAGTAAATTGTGTGTATTTCCAAGGTATTACACAACGTGACTCCTCCAGCACTTACACCACAATAAAAACTAGGCGAGCTACAAGAGCAACAACTAGAGGAGATTGTCTTACTCCTAGAAGACAAAGTAGTTTTGGCCAATCTGCTTTTTCTGTCAGAGCCTCTCAGGACTGGAACAACTTACCACAGTACATAAGAAACCAACTACCAATCAGAGGTTTATTAGAAATCAAACTTGTGAACACTAGAACAATGAGGTGTTTTCTTATTTGTCATTATTATGCTTAGTGTGAGAGCTGCTTCTGCTTATCAAAGGCTCCGAACACACAGTAACATCCCCACTGCACCAGGCCTGACATTGTGTGTCATGCTATTTGTTGATTAGCGTCGTGATATTGCTGATTTTGTGTGAGCTGTCTCTCTTGTCTCTATGTCGTACAGGTTCTGTTCGCATCTGCATATTTTCACTGCTTTTATCGTTAATTGTATTTTCAGTGTTTTTAGTCTCTCTCACGTTTGTGTTTTCAGCTGTTGCCTGCTCAGGACTACAGATTAAAATTTGCCTCTCTGTCTAACTCTGGCATATTTTCAGAAATGTTATTAATATACACTGTCCCTGTCAACTAAAGTAAAATATTGTGCTTGTTGAAGACAGAACTATTTGTACATTCAGGTGTGTTTAGATCATTTTGAGGAACTAATAGGAACACTGGAACAGGCTTGTATGATAAATGTTGCTTACCTTTGCAAGCTTAGGTATGAGACAACACCCATAGGGGCCCCAGTGATTGAGTGTGCTGCACAAAGACACTTCAGTAGGGTGGATGCAATAATGTCATCCGTTTCAGGTTTGTGCTCCTGATAGGCATCACGTTCTGTATTCGTGTAGCACTTAACTAGTAAGTCATCATTACCAGAAACAAAAATATGACCAGAAACAAAGAGTAAATCTGGCACACTGCCAACCCAAAATGTCATGGTTAGTGCAACCCTGTTTTAAGTCTGTGCCCCACTTTAAATGCCCCATTCAAAATAGTCTGAACATACCACTGCAATTAAACAATTATTTTTTTACTGCTTCTTTCAAAGGTTCTTCTTAAATTAGATTTCAACTGGCTGGGGTTCAGCAGTCCTAGACAGCTTGCGAGGAAACAAGTGTTGTGGAAGTTCGTCTCCACCCAGGAATTCCAAGACCTGCTGACCCTCGCGGATCATGTCAGAGCAGCAGGAAGCTCTGCTGACTACAAAACTGACCCCAACCGGACTCCACCTGACATGGGCAGCAGCAAAACCGCAAAGTAAGAAAATTTTATTGAAACTTTTCAAAGATGTTAATCATTATTTGCAGTTTCAGTTTTTGTTAAAATTAACTGAACCACATCACTGGTCATGACATTTAGTTTCATGGGCCACATACCAGAGCTGTAATTATTAATTAGCTTCTGACTGGTGCTCCATATTATAATCACAGTGCATTTGTACACAGTGAAGCTTCTTATGTGAAATTATAGGAGCTATCTTGTGGTAAAATATCTTTACAGTAAAACCAGAAAGGGCTGATTGCATCCAGCTAAGAACTAATAAAAAAGAAAAGAAAATGTGATATAATAATAAAAGAATGTTTTTTTCATAGGTTGAAATCAGTTGAACACCCTGTAAACTATGAACTAAAAGCTCTACAAGCAGCTTATGACTGTATTGCAGCTTAATGCATTTACTCCAATACTGATCTCAAAGTTGCATTCATAGATTTTGGCCACTTGGGGGCAGCAGAACAAGCTGAAAACACAACATTGACATATAATCCACAAATACAGTTTTTGATGTTGTTTCAAATTTGAGGTGCTGGTACTTTTTGAGGTTTTTCCATTCTGTGAAAAATATTTCTCCAGATTTTAAAAGGAAATTGAATGTTTGTCTCCACAATATGATGGCTACAGATACTAGTTACCAGTTATTAGTTAGTGATTTTAAGATATTAAGATTTTACTTTGAAGCGTGAGATAAATCCATAAAATATTTAAACAGTATATGAAGCAGTTAGTGGTATTACAACATTTTAAGTAGGCTTTCTGTTTTTATGCAAGTTCATTTTACTGCAGACACATTCACACATTTATTTAAGCACAGTCTTGAATGCAGGTCTTTTACTTGTTGTATTTCTATTTTCGCTCAATCTGAACACATCATTGTCGTATCCTTTATCTGGGCTTCCCTCCGTTTTATGCACTTGTTCAATGCAGCGGCGGTTTGAGACAATGGCAGCTTTTGTCAGCGCACAGAATTCATATTCACTCTCTTTAGTCTTGCTTTCTGTTAATCAGTCTTCAGACAAAGAGAGAGCAACAGCAGCAGCACACACCCCTGGGGCAAAAATGAGAGATTCAGCCTGGCTGTCTCCCCCTCCTCTGCCCCTCCTCTGACTACAGCCCTCATCCCTCCCTTCAAAACCCACTCCTGTCTCTGTCTCAGAGGCACTGGAGAGATGAAAGGGAATATGCAATGTGCCGCCTTTGACTGTGAACTGTGCAGTGTTATTAGGGGGAAGTTTACTGGCCTTGTCTGCGTTTTAAACACACTTGCTTACACCAGCCAGCTGTTTTAAAGGGAGGATCAGCGGCCGGTTTTAAGGAGACTTTAAACACCAGAGAATTACACTGGAAAGCATGAACACACTCATAGACACATCTGTCTGACTTCCTGTGTTCAAATGTGTAAAAAAACAGCCATGAGAAGGGTCTGGCCTTTCATCCTGCATATACATAACATTGTGAGCAGCTCCAGCAGGGGGCGTTAAAGACCACAAAAACACAGCACTCTGCATTGTCTTAGCCACATTTGGGTTATGTGGGAACATTACAGTGGGGCTATTCAAGGCCAAACTGGGTTATTTCAGTGCACCAAAATAACCCAGAACGTACAGCAGCGAGAACAGACACCAGATAGTTGAGGAAGATAAGGTCACGTCTGCTTAATAATGGTTCGCCAGTGACGCATACTTAAGCATATTTCATCACAGACACCAAAATCAATTTATATGCAGGACTAATCATGAGGCGTTTAAGTTCTGTTACCTCATTTAACCCTGCTGCAGTCACATTTCTCATCTCCACGGCATCCTGTCTGCATCACAGAGATGCCAGTCTGAGGTCTGCAGTGCTTTACAGAGCGTGTGATACTGGTTGGACGGCCTGTTGGATGTGACACACACACACGCAAACACACGACACACACCACGTATCTCACACGGCCAGCAGTCATGAGTTTGCCCGAGATGGATAATATGTGTGCATCAGGACACAGAGGGCAGGCACAGTGTGTGTGACTCAGCAGTGGTGTGTGCGTGTGTGCGTGTGTGTGTGTGTGTCTGTGATTCATGCTGCTGCTACTAGTGATATTGCCCAACATGTAATTGAGGTAATCTAGCTGGTTTTCATTCAGAGAACTTTTGAGAAAAAAAAACACACTCGTCATTCGTGAATGTGGGAGAAAACATCTTTTAATTCGATTCAAAATGCTCTTTAATAATTTAACTCTTCAGCTTTCAGATAATGTTAATAATAGACCTATCTCAACCAGTTTGGTGCAGCTTATCTTATTAGTCTAATCGCACAGAAAAAGTCATTCTTCAAATCATATTTGGCACATGTGGGAAGATCTTATTTATTCATCAGTCGACTCTCGGCCAGATTACTTTGATGCCAAGATGAAGCCCAATTAGTTAGAAATGTCCCATCTGTAGTCTAGAATCAGACCACCCCTGAAGAGGCAAGAGCATACAACAGAAGTAGCAATAAAGGAAGAATGCTTTCATTTACTTGCCTTTCTTTTTGCCCTAACTATTAATTAATGTGCACTCTGATGTCTGACTCTTTGTTTTTGAGTTTTTACATTTTTGAAAAGAGGCTGACAGTATTTCATGACGACTATTTCCCTCAGTCTACTGTACAGTGTGTACAAGCTGCCTGAATATCATACATACGCATTACATAAATAATACAACATATAAAATCTAAAATAGAAATACCAACATTTCTGCTGAGCTGCAGTGCTGGAGATGATTCAGCATCCTTGACGTCATACACACAACATATTATCAGTTACTATCTCAATGTGCATTCTGGTGCGTTCATCTGTTCTTGGTGACGTGTCTGACGTAAGAGCAAATGTTCAGCGTGTGTGAATCCAAACCAGAAGCACATAGAGAACAGATGAAGGTTCCCGACGGTATGTGAGCTGCCAAATTGGAAAATATGGAGGATGCAGTGATTGATGATTCGACCGAAAAAATTTAGATTCACATTTGCTGCAGGACTCAGAAGAAGCCAATACCTGACAGTGAGGTCTCAACCTTGGCTTTTGACTGAACTGAAACTTAACCCTTGGTACAATTTGCAAAAATCTGTTACAGATATACTGAACAATTGATGAACACTGAAATTTTTTACTGAAGCACTCTGGAGGTGTTAAGTAAGACGTGAAAAAGCATCATGAAGTGGGACCAGTGTGTCTGAGCCTTACATAAACCACCACTCCAAGAGCGAGAAAAGACTATTAAATGTCTGAGGCGAGAGCAGTGCCAATGATAATAACAATGATTATGTTTATGATGTTGGATGAATAGGCCATTATGAGAAGAACTTTATGATATTAATATCTGTGTCAGCAGAGAAGACAGAAATATCAGCTCATTAAATCTGCAAAAACAAAATTTCCTCTCTTGTTTTTACTCAGTGTTTTAGGCTATAGTGCTTCATTCAGATTGATATACACCGTTAGCGCAATTCGAAATACACTTGCATGTTAGTGTGATTTATTAACAGTTTCTAATGTTTTCAATCCAGATTTTGAGAATGTATTTCAGACCCTCACATATTTGTGAATCCCTCTGCTGCTCGTTGCTGCTGGCCACTTCTTCATTCTTCCCCGAGCAGAGAAAAGTGAGGAGGAGGAAGAGAAACAACATGAGGAGGAATGAAAGGAGCAAGATAAAGGTGTATATATTTATCCTTTAGCTGAGTCACAAATCAGAGACAACAACTGGAGAAAAGCCGAGGCTTGAAAGGAATCACCGAGCTTTTCTTTATGCGAGAACAAGCCCCGATACTGAGCTGTGGTTGCTGAGCTTACAGAACATCTTCCATTAATATTTTAGTCATTTGATTAAGTATATTGAGGATAAGAGAAGACGATAAAAAGCTTCAATCCTTAGATCACCAAAAATCACAAGCAACCAATAGCAGGAGTCGACACAAGCCCTGATAATTTTCTCACGGCTTCAGAGAGATAAAACAAGATAAACACACTTTTGTTCTGTTGTCAGAGGAACTAGATTGTTTGGCTGTTTTTCTTGCCTATAATTGACTCTAATTAGGTGTAGCAGTTCACCCAGGCAGCGCCGTGTTTTGGAGAAACACAACAAACCTAAAGCTGAGTTTTACCAAAGTATTTCTCAGTTTATTTGTTCTCAGCGCCTGATGGAAGGATCTAAGTGGGAATCTATGTGTCATTTGGAAAGTGTATTCTTTCCAGCCTTCTCCCAACACATGGCTATGATTTGTTGAAACACTCCCTCTTTCCCAGGGAGAACATGAGCCGTGGTGAGCAGCAGAACACTGTGTGTGGATTCTCTGTCCCCGTGCATGTTTTTCTGCAGGTGTGTGTGTGTGTGTGTGTGTGTTGTGCCTGAGGGGGAACGTGCTCTGGTACAGCTGAGTGGGAGTGACTGTGACCTAACCCGTCCCCTTTTGGTCCACATGAGGCCGAGCAAGCCCCGCCCGTCTCGCTGTGGCCCTGCAGAAGGCGGCGGCGAGCCTGCCTGCATGTGTTTGTGTGTCAGTGAGAGTGCACGTTTCACACATGTGACCACTGTGGAGGCAGCCGGAGCTCTAAGCAGCTTTGCGAGGCTTAGGAGGGCAGCCGCTCGCTGGCTACTCAAAGGGCTGTGTTTGCTACATGCCTAGAGGGGGTGACGGCATAGCTGAGCACTGGAGCATGGTGCCCAGGGTTTCACATAACAATGCTGGGTCAGGGGCAGCCCACGGAGGCACTGCACTGAACTGTACACGGTCACAAACACAGCTCTTGTTCAACAGTCAAAGAAAGTGACAGCATTAATCTGTCAATGAAGCAGAAGGTATTTATCTGTGCTTGCTTGATTAAAGAAGAAAGAGCTGCTTTTTTTTTTTATTGATGAGGATTATTTTTGTAAGTGCGTGCAGTTAATTTGATGTATTTTAGCGATTTGCATACATTTAAATATTCTTCTTTGGGTTTTGTGCTCAGGTCTCATAAAGCTGAAGTGAGTGCATGGGAAAGCAGGTTAAACTCTGACACAGTTTCTCAACTTACTTTAGTCGAGGATGATTAATTGTGGTGCAGATGTACTATAGAAAAAAAAGGAAGCGCGAGCACACACACACACACACACACACACACACACACACACATATGCACTATACCCCATACAGAGTTTGTCCTGCAAGACTCTGCTGATATCACACACAAGCACACACACTCTCCCTCCCTCTAGATTCAGTCCATGTCGAGAGCTGGAATATCAGGTTTCCTGTCTTTGTGCAGAGTTTGTACTCACAGCTTCACCTTTGTTCCTCCTCTGTCAGCACACAGCAGCACTGCATCAGGGCTCTGCTGCTGCTGCTGCTGCTGCTGCTGCTGCTGCTGCTGTCATCTGAGGATACACCAACCAAACCACTGGTGAACTCTGCCAGTGGATTTAAGGTTGCCAGGAGATAATTATCACAGGGAGTCAAAACAGCCTTTGTGTGCATTTGGATAAGTGGTAGCATAAGAGCAACAATGAATCCTAAAAGTGTTTTAATGAGATTTTCCTGGTCAGTGCTGCACCGGCCAGCGTATTTTGGTGCTTTGTGTGTGGTTCATTCATGGTTTCATTCTGTGAAAACGTCAGATTGTTGTTTCTACGTATTCCCCCTGTGCAGTGGAACCCCAGATGACCCTGCTGTGGCGCCAGTAGAGGCTGGGCACTGTGAAGGAGGAAGAGGAGGAGGAAAGGGGAGGAGGGCGTACAGGGAGGGAGCGAAGTGAAGCATATGAGGATATTAGAGTAAATTTATGAAGCTGGAGAAAAGCACACAACACTGCAGCTCAGCCACATGCAACACAAGGGAGAGGAAAAAGAGCATTTATCTGTGCAGCTTCCTCCTTGTTTTGCTCCTGTGTGCACGCTGGCCTTTATCTGATAAACCAGTCCTCAACTTATTTAATGCTTGCAAGCAATCAGCTGCACCAGGAACGAGGTCTGTGGTTTGGACTGCGGGCCACTGGAGCTGTGCCTTGTGAAATGTGATCCTGTATGTGAGACGTCACACAGCGCAGCTCCTGGAATGTCCTGTGCACAGACTGAACAAACTCAAGCACAGGCCAACTGTAATCTCTTATCTCTGGCTGTGACACTTTGTACCGCGCTGTCGTCAAATAGGCAGATATGTGCGCCGTTTATCTGAGAGAAGCCACAATATCGACGCTTTAAAGCCGGAGAAAAAAGTTTTTAGAATCCACGTTTTAAAAAATATGCAGCATGATTTTGTGAAGACACCACACGTCTATCAATGTGAGACTTTTGCATACTTTTCATGCCCTTTATCTGTATCTCTTGTTTTTTCCCCAATGGGCAATAAAAAGTGAATTAAAGGGGAACTGAGCTGATTTTCCCAATCAAGATCAGTTGCATGTGACTTTGAAGGGAACTTTTTAAAGTTTGAGAAAATATCCCCTACTAATGTCATGAGGGGTTATTTCATATTAAGCTTGGAAACTACACATTTGAAACGGAAACCCTGAGTTACAAAGGCGTGGACATTTACCAGACAGGAAGGATCTAACAAAAAGACAAGTTGCAATTTAGGAAGTACATCAGTGTTTTTGGGGCTTGACTTTAGTAAACTAGGGACTAAACATCAGGATATCTATCTATTTGTTGCGCAGATTGTTCCCTTTTATTTTTTGTGGGTCTACTTCTTTTATGGAAATGCAATACTAAATTGCTGGATTACCCCTTTGAAAAGGAGTTTTTCATAATACCATTTATCCCCTTAGAGTCACGTTAAATTTGCACAAAGCTTCAGGAGTGGATGAAATAACAGGACTACCTTGCCGTATCATGTAATTCAATACAACAATAACACAAAATACAGCCTCACAAATAACCATATAATTAAATTATGAAACAGTTTCAATGAAACATTAACCGCTTCAATGTTTAGTGCTTTTTGTACTCTATTGGATTATAATACAGTCAAGTGTGTTCATGTCATTTTGTTCCCAGCACTGTCATTAGGACCTGTTTTGGTTATATCGACCCTCTCCACTGGGGGCAGTGTTCTGCACACACTCTGCACACGGTCCTTGTTCATGAAGGGCAGGATGCTACTGTAGACACATGATGCAATCATGTTGAATATCGTCACACTATTGCAGCATTTAATCTCCTTTGATATGCATTTGCTGTGCATGTTTTTAATGATCAAGGGCCTGATAATGCCTGAATGTCAGGAGAGCAGATTGCTTGTTTCTTACACAAAGAGGAACAGTGGGAGAAAAATACATGTAAATTGGCTAAATTAACATAATTTCTTAATTGCACAAAACATGTGGAGAGTTTGGCAGCTGAGCCACATTTTCTGTCGGTATGAATGTTGTATCTGACCTCAGGCTGTTCATTCGCACATGTGATGCTGTGGAACTGCACATGCAGAGTCCTCCCCTGTTACACAAGGCAAGAGCGGTGTGATAGCTGGAGTATGCACATGACCAGCTCAGAAATGATGAATTGCTGTAGCTTTAAAAGACACAGTATCATTTGCACATACAGTATGTACCCTGTTTTATTATATCACTGCATTTATACTCAGTGTTCCTTGTTCACCTGGTCATCTCTGCTCAATCCTTCTCCTGATTTATTTTTCATGTTTAAATCTCACACAGCTGAAGCTCTCGGGGGTTATCTGCAGATCTGCGCTTTCTCAGGGCTGATTAGCAACGTGCACCGGGGATATTAGCCTTCTGTAATGTAATTCATGTGCTGCAGAATCCAGCTACAATATGTGACCTGTTGTTGTGCTTATGCTTAAGATGATAGGCCTTGTGTGGTTTGTCACATCTGATTTTGTAACAGAGAGATTTTTCAGAGTCTCCAGGAGACAGTTGCAACATAAAGTAATCAGGGTGAAAAGTTAATGTGACTCAGATCACGTCCCACTTAGGCTGAAGTCAACTGTGTGTGCACATTGTGGAGAGACGTCGGGGAGTGAGACATAAAGAGGTCTTTTGTCGGAGCCTCAGTCTGCAGAGGGAGGTTGGAAAGAAGATGACAGCCTGCTGCTTGTGTGTAGTCCTGCTGAGCTCTGGCTGTTTGTCCCTCCACCTCCCCTCTCTCCACACACACCTCCTTACCATACTCTCCCTCCCGAGGCACGACTCTGGTCACCGTGGATATTAATACACTGCTCTGCCACTGAGTGCGCTCAGCACAGGAGTGAAAATATCTGACAGGCACTATTTATAGACCCTGCAGGCGGACAGGCGGAATCCACAGCAACACGATCCAGCCTATTCTGGAGTCGTGTTCCACAGAAATCGCCTCGGTGGAAAGGAGCTGCAGAGCCTGGGGGCTGGGAGCACAACTTGGCCATGGTGGGGGAAAGAGTTTTTTATAGAATGCCGGTGGCAGTTATGGGTGGGGAATGCTTAAGAAAAAAAAAAAAAAAAGAAAGACAGGCTGTTAAAGCAAAAACACATGTAATGTAATATTAATGCAGGTGTGCACTTTTCTCCACCTCAGTGTCAGTCTCATGCACCTTCTTAAGCAACCTCGGTGAGGGTTTGTACATGCACGTTCAAACAGTGATGAAATGTTGAAGGAATGCACGTGCTCCTGCTCATGTTATGTGGTTGCGCTTTTAATCAAGTCCACATTTAGATTTGAGGCAGACATGAATAAAAGATGAATCACACACCAGCAGCATGAGAGCGTAACAGTATAGCGTCAGAGGCGGGTCAGGAGGGTGGACTGACCTTCGCTTGGCTTAGGCATCCTGTGTCATCCTGAGAATTTGGACACAAACAGAGAGGCAGGGATGGATGAGCAGCTAATGAAAGGCAACATGTTGACCTCTGTCACCTGCCTGATTATGCAAATCCCAGACAGAGCTCAGACAAGAGGACAGAGGAGAAGTACAGTATCTCAGGCCTCCTCAGATCTACAGTGGAGACCTGAGCAGGACTGATTTAGCCTGTGACATTTAGCCAGAGGCGCTTGTTGCTGCAAACCCACAATAAAATTTTGATTCAAAACATGTACATCCTAACCACATGTGGCTGCTGGACAGTACATGTATTTTACCGTCTTTTGGCAGCCTGCAGCTTTACAGCCTGATGATAGTTTGTGTTGTTGGATATGAACCAGAGGCTGAAGCCGTGCCACTGTATAGGAGTAATCCATCAGCATGTGTCACGTGCAGCAGGAGGAAATACATCAGACAGCACATATTATTCATGGGCAATATCTTACTGATAACAGAGTCAGTAATGAACAGTAAAATCATAATATCCCCTTCCAGTAACTACACATGGCTTCCGTCTACATGCTACTAATAAAAAAGAAAATACTGTACATGACATAATTGCATATGCGCGTTTAAATCACAGTAGAGAAAACAATTCATAATATTCTTTAAGCTTCCAACTCTCATCAGAATTATGAACTTTATTCGTCAAGTATATGCGTGCGAGGAGTTTGTTTTGATGCAGGTGTCGGAACAGCAAAGTAAAGGAACAGCAATAAAATAAGATTTGAAGATTAGATGGCTGAAAACAACATAAAAGCTGCGTAAAATAATTGTAAATGCTTAAAAAACATTATATGAGTCTGATCAAAGTACAAATACACAAAAGCAATATAATCAACGTTGTTTACAGAGGAAGTGAGGTTCTTTGTTCTCATCTAGCGCTACCAGGCTTAACTGAGATAATAAACTTTACATAAACAGTGTTGTCGCAAGTGTGACAGCAATATACAAGGAGAATATATTTTTCTTTAAAGATGATCCTCCTCCTCTCTCTCTCTCTCTCTCTCTCTCTCTCTCTCTCTCTCTCTCTCTCTCTGCTGCTCCATCATCTCCTTCTTTTGCTGCTGTAGCAGAACTGGACTTGACGTTCAGTGGTTATGACACATTTCAGTTGCCCCCCCTCGAAGGCATCTTCCACCTCTTCTTCTGCACTCCATAATACAGTGTGTGTGTGTGTGTGTGTGTGTGTGTTCATGTGTCACATCATCTGCATAAAAATAACATGACTTTATTACACGCAGTGCATGAGCCAAGGTAAAAAAAAATTTGCTTGCAGGTGATACCCAATCCTTCCCATTCAATTCTGTAGAGAGCAGATACCTTGCAAAAGGAGGGGTGTTCGTGTCATGTGTGAGACAAAAAGTTGACTTGTTTTAACGTACGTCTGTAAGTTAACACACGAACCGTATTTAAACATTAGGTTAACGTTGTTACTTTAACCCAAACCATAACCTGTTTCCAACCCCACAATGTAGTTTTGTTGCCTAAACCTGACCAAAAAGCGACAGTTTCATAATAGTGATGGGAATTATGGCTCTTTAAATGGAGCTTTGTCTTATAACCCTTTCTTGGAGCCATTCAAAAAAAGGCCTCATTGTTCTTCAGTTTTTCATTTTTTTAAGAGGTCAGGGCTTACGAGGTTTATCTGTGAAATAATCACTAGGATCATGATAGAGTAAGATTTGGATCAGATTCAAACTTGGATTTCATTTGGTGTGTGTGGACTGGGCTTAGCACTGCTAAATTACTCATATTGCCACAAGAAGTAGATGCTGCTATAGCCTTTGAAAAGAATCAGATGGTTCGCGAATGTATCATCGCTATTTTGCAGCGTTAACCACAAGTGTATTTTACTCATCATGATGATGAACATCATGCGATTACGGATGAAGAGGAAGGTCACCTGCCTGTGGTTCTGCTCTCCGCAGACGTTAATGGGAAGGTTGGCGTACGACCTGCGCGTAAAACTGGACTCGGGCTCGTGCACCACACACAGTTTGAGAGTGTAGAGTTGTGTTATTTGTGCGCAGATTGAAGAGACTGGGTTGGTCACAGACAGAGACAGACACACAGAGTGGGAAACAGACGGACCGGCAGACTGGTCATCTGCTCGTCTGCTTTCAGACTCACCAAACATTGCCTTTTTGTGACTACGCCGTGTACTTGCAAGTTTGAATAAAGCAGGGAGGCGGTGTGTGTGCTCTGCCTGAGCATGTGGAGGAGGTCACGTGGTCCTCGCCGTGCTTTCCAAGCCTGTCTGCTCACCTGGTGGTTGCCATGGGAACAGCCAGACAGGCAGACTTTGCACCAGCCTCCTCGGAGGACTGTGAGAACAGAGAGGAGGTGTAAGGGCGAGGAGTCTCTGTTTTTTTTTTTTTTTTTTTTAAAGAAAGCTTCAGGGAAAAACCTCCAAACTTTATGCTTTTTAGGGCTGTTAATTCCACAGGAGGTGTGTTTCATTTGAAGATTTCAGCAACTTTTTTTTTTAATCTAAGCTTTTAATGAGGACTCTTTGTTCTGTTTTGTTAAGCCATAAATTTTTAAAACACCTTTGAACAATTATCTTTATATGAATATCCCGCTGTGTGTTGTAGCTGCTGAGGAATTGAGGCTTTTGGGAATTTTTAGACAAAGGGAGCAATGTTTGCACACACTAATGTATCAGACCTCCCCAATAGTATCATGGCAGCACATCTGAGGTTAAAACACACATGCTTTGTAGTCTCTCAGTATGTCACTGTCTGATCATTTGCATTCCCCAGAGGAGGGAACAGAAAAGCTCTGTTGTCCTTTTTTTTTTTTTTTTCCTGTGTCCTAAAGACAACCCGCAGCTGGACTGAGGCGCTGAACGCTGCTGCAGCACTGAGCACTTGTTCTTGTGGTTTAGGGGATTTTTTTTTTTCCTTAATTGTGCCTCCAGTTTATTATGCTGACGCTTGAATAGCAAGATGTTCCCGGCTTTATCGCACCAGTTGCACACTTCTCTCCTTTGTATTTTGCCAGCTGCCCTGAGAGGAGGAGGGGTGAGGGGAGGCTACGAGGCTGAATGTGTGTGCGTATATGTGGTTGATGTTATGCACTACATGTTATTTATAGGATCTGAATGGATGAGTTGTTTTTTAAAGATATTTTCGCCGTTTGTGGTACACACACTACTGTAAGTCGTATCTCTTGTGGTTCACATCTGAAAGTGTTGGATGATGGGAGTAGGTTTCGGCCCCTGTTTATGTTTTGGGCTCGGTTCTGATCTCTGCTATCTCTGCAGGAAAACAGAGTCGGCACCTCTGATCTGTCCTCCTCCTCTTCCCGCCTTTCCTCACCCTCCCTCTCTTTGCCTCCGCCTGCTCCTCCCCGTCCCAGCTGCGAGCCCTCGCAGCCAGGGGTGAACCAGGGAGCAAGCGGCAGGAATGGAGAGGCGACGACGGGAGGGGTAGACGACAGAGAGACAGACAGCGACATGGACACAAACAAACCAGCAAATGCTCAGACAGATGATAAGTGGCTGGAGACAGGACGCTCTGCGGTCCGGTCCAGCCTGAGCCATCCCCTGTCCATCCGTGTGGGATGACCACAACACAAACATGTGAGGCTCTCCAACAGTCCCACAGGCTGCTGGGAGACACTTACATAAAGCAGCTCCTGCTCTTGCTTGGCTCACTCTCACATGGGGGAGCATGTGAGACAGGCGCTCTCTGTTGCTGCCGCCGCTTTCGCTCTTTCCCACCCCCTTTGTTTCTCACTCTACATGGACGGCACCGCGAGACGTCCAGACCAACACCAGGCGTTTACGACGGCGCTCTTGATTCTCTGATCAGTCAGCCTGCAGAGGAGAGAGGTTGACTGACCTCGTCGCCCATCCCCCTATTCCCCGTCTCCCCTGACCTGTGCGAGGGGCTCCTGGTCGAGCCCCCCTCCCCCTGGGCCTCCTGGAGGATGGCCAGAGGTCAGTGTGTGATGTGCAGCTGTAGGGCGAAGAAGAGGAGGAGGAGGAGGAGGAGGGGTAAAAAGTGCTGACTACATAGGAACGGCCACCCACATGACGTCACGGTCACAGCTTCAGCTCGCAGCGTTGTATCTGTGCCAGACTCCCATGCTGCCTCTGTGGTGGAAGCAGCACAGCCTCAGATAAACATTCACAACTAAGTGGCTGCCTGGAAGCCGGCCCTGTTTGGGACGTAACACAAAGCTGTATGTAGTACGCATAGTAGTTTCAAAAAAGGGATTTTGAAGGATTATAAACAATACTGAAAAAATCACATTATTTGTCATTGTGTCCAGAAAGAGACTCTTGCGCTGTTGTACAACATTTTTAGAACAGAATCATAGAACATTATTTGTGAATGTGTGAATTTTTTAATTAATTTTTAATCTTGTACTTTATAATGTCAAGAATTAGTCCCTTTAAGCTGGCAGCTGTATATAGACCTTTCATTCATTCAACCTTTATTTAAATCTGGAAGAATCATCGAGGTCACGCCCTCATTTCCCTTGATGTCGAGAGAGCAGTTAAAATAAATACACTCAAACATCATTAGCAAGAAAACAAACAAACAACAACAAAACGCAGTTAAAAACAGACACGGAGTTTATAATCATGGTTTTAAAATTCACCTGTAGGTACAATTGTGTTCAGTTTTAATGTGTGCTATAAAATGTTCCACAAAAACTAAAAGCAGTTATTCTAAATTCTGTTTTTGCACATGGGACTTCAAGCATTAGTCACTTCAACAGGTCAGATATTGACTATGGGAGCAGACTTTGTTATACTGGTGCAAATGCCTAAGTGTTGGCAGATTCATTGATAGTGAGATAATTGTTAGCCCCCCGTCAGGCCAAAGGGAAAAAGTCTCAGCGAAATTTTATTGGTCTTGAAATATTTATGAAATATGCCCAACTTCTTCATCACCTTAATGTTTAATGTCATCTTAAGACAAAGCACTCGTAAAAGATCAGTATCCAAATAAAATAAAGATTGAAATGATCTTGAAAGTTATTATTTAGAAGTTGCTTCAGGAAATAGCTCATGAATGAATAAGTAAACAAAACTAACAACTTGCAAATTCTTGTCCTTCCAGCTTTCCTTAGATAAAATTTTTATCATTGCAGCACAACAGTCAAACTGAAATCTGTTGAAAACAAGAATGTGGCTTTCATGGAAGTTTCTCATGAAAGCATTCCTATTAAATTGACATTAAACTTGAAAGCAAGTTTCAACATTGTTATCAATCAATTTACTGTTAATCAACTAGTCGATTACTCAACTAATAGTTTCCAGGACTTTGGCAGCTCAGTCCTTAGGATGAACTTAATAGCTACTCCAGACTGAATTAATCCTCCATTCTCTGAAAAGAAGTATTGCATTGCCTCCTGTCACCTGTAGAGACACCACGCTATCACCCTCATTTCCTGCTTACTGTGTGGGGAAAAGATCCCTCAGATTGTTTTCCTATCTGTACACATATTCTGGGCGTGCTTCCCAGTCAGCAATCGCCCTTGGCACCTCCAGGCGTAGCGAGCGCTGATTCCTCCCCGTCCTTTACCTACTTCCCTGCAGCTCCGCTCCAGTGTGCCACCGCCAGCCTGCAGACTGAGGCTCCCGGGCAAACAGGCACAGTACACCGTGAACTAGACGGATTATCTTTGTCGAGGGAAGAGATCGAGACAGATCATCGCATAACAGCCCTCACCATCAGTATTTCACTCCCTCCAGGGAACCCAACAAAAGTCTCTCACTTATACAGATTATTATCAGCAGAATACGGCGCTTAGCTCATTTGGATGCTGCAACAAAAGGGTTTATCTCAGGCATCCCATTGTATGCCAAAGATCAGCCACTGATTTGTCTCTGACAAATTCTAGACATATCACACTGATAATCTAATTTCTGGTTGTCAGACATAAATTGCTGGAACGGGACAAAACGATGAATAGTTAATGAGAAAGTGTAAATTAAAGCATTAACATTCTCGGTGACTCAGAAAAACAGTCTGTGCATGTGCAGACTCTCTGACCTCAACAGTGTTTGTTGCAGCTCTTCGACATCGTCAGCATTTTTTCCCCCTATGCTGCTTATTGTCACATCTGTCTCAGAGGGAAAACACACTTCCATTGTGGCTGTGATTATTGGCATGTGTTTGCTCTTCAGAAGAGGGGCAGCTACTGCCTCGAGGTGGTTGAGTCGAGAGGTCACGACCCCTTTAGGCTCAGTGTGAGGGGAGCGTGGTGACGGGACGTGTGAGGGTTAACTCTTGTGATCACGAGTGCTTCCTTTTTTCTTTCATATTCGTAAACCGCTTCTCATGCCTATTAATGTGATAGGTCATGGTAGTTGTAATGATAATGTGGAAGACCAGGGACTACAGTACGATGCTGTATACTTTAAATGAATGACACCCATTGGAGTTGAGTCCTGCTACATTGACTCTGACCTGATCTAAATAAAGCACTATCCCACGGCTTTGTGGCTGATTCACTGGAGGCAACGAACGGCCCAGATTACCACAATTCTTGGGTTTTGGCAGTTGCAATCTACAGTAGATTTATGTCACGGGTATTAATCATTTGCTTTTTCAGCAGTGGATTATCTTTGGATTGTTGCCATTGAGAATCCATTTACTGTAGGAGCTGCATTGTGGCTGGATAGAGCAGCCACAAAGTGGGAGTCGGGCCTCCCCAGGGGGGCTCCACACAGTTTCTATGGGAGGCTCAGTGAATGGAAGTGAAATATTAAATTATTAGAACTTCAGCTATCAAAAGGAGATCACATAGAATAGCCTAAATGTGTGTGATTTGGTGAAAGAGACGCAGTAGTTTGGGGGAATTTGACTGTTTTCCCACTTCCCCAGAGTCAGAAAATAATAAATGACTTGTGAGAACAGACATTTTTATGTATTTATTGTAGTCTGCAGTTATGTCAAACAGCAATATCAGGTTATCTTGGCTCAGTTGTTGAGTGTCTATGGGATGAAACATCATAATCACGATCCCATAGGCATCCAGGAATTGAGTGAAACTAAGCAAGTAAGCTAAGGGGGGGAGAGGGGGTGTCTTTTCCCCAGCTTTGTCTGAGGGGAGGCCCAAAGTCTCAGACTCTAAAAACCCCTGGTCTAGAGGCAAGCCCTGTTTTAAAGAAATGACAGGCATCCTTATCATCACAACCAATCAGACCCATATTTTATCCCTTTATTATCAACTTAAAATGCTGAAGTTGATGCCATTGTTCTTTAGAGTGTGTGTGTGTGTGTGTATGTGTGTGATGTGCATGCCATCACTGCTGCTGCTTGTTAGTGAAAAAAAAGGGCTTATAGATTGTTAATAGTGGCATATAGTTGCCCCGGCATGCATGCCTGCTCATGCATGAACATTGCAATAGCAGGAGATCGGCTGCTCGGCGACGTGAACTCGGGGAAGTCATGGCGCAGACAGTCAAAGGTCTTGTGAACAGTGGAGGAATTATTTCCCCCTCTGGTTTTAATAATACTCTCATAGCATTGACATGTCATTTATTTTTGGTGCACAACAGACAATATTTGACCTGTAATTTCACCATAACACATTTCCAGTTATGAAACGTATCCAGTGAGTCTGGTTTGCTGTTATCATGCACATGTTTCAAAGCTGCCTCTTTGACCTAAGTTTTATTTCTCTCTTAGTTTCAACCCCCACGTGTATTAAATGCTCATGCTGGAGCTGCAGAACAGCACCGCACGTTGTACTCCTACAGGTTTTGTCCGTGAATTTGAAAGTAAAACAAGTAAATGCATAAATTAATGGGAACAACTAAACAAATCTCACAATATAATGTAATATAGTCAGTAACCTAATGATGATTACCATGATTCAACTCCAGTTAATGAGTGAAAAGCCAGGTAACATTTTACATAGACATACAGTTAATACAAGATAGTGACACAGACATTAAATATGAAAGCCCAGGAGGTGAGGCTGTCACATGACTTAGTGTAAGACTCAGGTCACATGATGTCCTAGGGCTTGTACAGAATCCAAGAAGCAATTCAACCTAACCCTACTTGAACTTTTTACCTGGCTTTACCCTTACCTTACCTGACCTGCCTCTCTGAATTAAAGGATAAAAATGTTGCTCTGTGGGTGTGTGAAGTGGGTTAGCTCTTTAATATGGCAGATAAAATGTTTCATTTGCCAATACGGAGCTGAGAGACGAATACCAGAAATTATTTGCATGCAAGTGTTGCACTCTGTTCAACCAAACACCAAAACATGCAGGACAGATATCACAGATGGAAACGCAGCAACTTACAACTTTTCTGACATTTGAGACAACATGTCGAGATTAATGTAGTTAGACAGGAAGCTCAGCTGCTACCACGAAATCCATACGTAAACAGATTGAACATTATTGGAGTATCGGGTAATTTCTGCGTATCTGTCTCTCTCTCTCACTTCTCTATTCTTATTTTTGTAACACTGTGCTCTTCCAGTGTAATGCCTTGTCAGTGCCTGTTGTGCAATGGATTATTCTGGTTTATAAGAACTTGACAACTATTTTTGGAGATCTGGGAATGGGACAACATTGTTAAAACAAGGGGGCAAGAAGCATCAGCTGTCAGATTATTGGACAGGTTTCAAATCAGCCAAAAGTTTAAGCCTGATTATTGAAACTTTTTTTTAGAGGTATTAAAATCCAGTGCGTCAGTAATGATGTTGTAACGGTCCCTTATTTTACTGGGAATGTACGCGCTCAAGCACATTCGAACTGAACCAGTGGATGGATGTTTACAGCAGACTGTACAATATTTTTAGCAATCACTGTCAGTTTCATTTCCACATAAGTTCCACTAAACCTGATTGTTTCTTTAAAACCTGCACGATCATCTGACTGCTCATTTGTTTTGCCCTGTCTGACTTATTTTTAGCGATGTTGCCGTGTTCCCAGATCTCAGCTATTAACTTAACCCCAATTTCAAAATGTTCGGACACTGTGTAAACCATAAATAAAACAGAATATGATGACCAATGGAAATGATGGAAAATGATAAACTTAATTATTATTAAATTATTTTTAAAATATTATGCACTGACATAACATGACATGTATGATGATATTAATCATAGTCAAAATAAGAAGCTGTCCTTAGTTTCAAAAAGGTTTAATGCGGTCTTGTTAGTTGGCCTTGCTATTACTATGACTGCTGTTTGAATTAGCATTTGGTCAAGAACCTATATTGACTTTTTTCCGCCTCAAAACCCAGTCTCATTCCCATGTCCTCTACTTTGGACTCGTCTCGAGACTCCCGACTTGAAACTTCTGACTTGCAGAACACTTGATACGTGACACAGAGCGAGGAGGCGAAGAGAGTAGGATTGATGACCTGTGGATGAGCTTTAACGTGTCAAAGCACTAATATTATGACTCAGGATGAGATCACCCTCACAATGGATGATGGATGATGAGGTGCTCTTCTCTCTCCCTCTTCTCTCTCCCTCTGGTGGAGCACATGAGTCATACTCGACAGGAAATGTGTGCCATTATGAATGAAGCCTGTCACAAACCCTCACTATTATCAGACTAATTAGAAGAGGGAATCGTGCACACGTTCGCGAAGTCTGTGATGCTTTCGTGATGACGAAAGAGTTATTTATAGCGAGCGAAAGACACCCGGTGAACTCTGGTTAGACGTGATGCAAACAGGTTCTTCAGTATGAGCTGAAGTGTTAATGACGGATGACTAAATCTCCAGACTCTTTCATAAAACATGCATCATCTTTACTTCCTGACGTCACTCTGTTGATATTAAAACAGAGGCCCCTTACATAAGTTCCTTGTCATCCTGATCTTGAGCCACGATATTAGGGACCGAGCTATTTGCATTGGGATAAAAATGACACATGACTGCACGTGCTGTTCCCCATATGTGGTCATGGGTAAATAGAGAGAAGTTAAAAAAGGAAACGAGCTGCACCGCAGTGGTAGATTGAGGTACTTATGTCATCCCTATGGCATCAGGTGAGCCTATTTATAGGAAGTGCTGCCTGTTATATCAATGCTAGCAACAGAGGCCTTTTATCTGCCACAGACAGCATTAGTTCTTCTTGTTGATGTGGCTGGAACTTAAAGACTCACATGCCTGACCACAAAACCATGGCCCCGAAATAGATTTGAAGAAACTTTTTCAAACGCTTTATTCTGACGACTGCAGAACATCCTCACATGTCAATTTTGCATTCATTTTGTGTGTTTTTAATTGTTTCTAGTGGGCAAAAAAAGGGTGGGCTTTGATCCTCTATTCTCCCATAGAACCAGAAGCAAGAAACAGGAATCATATTTCCTAAAACTCTTCTTCAAAATTTTAGTTCGGCTACTTCTCAGAAGGGTTCTTGGGATTAAAGAAACAAGCCTGCAGCTACAGAGCCCTTTGCAAATGAAAGGTTTTGCAATGAGTGATTCTGTTTGCCAGAGCCTGGCCGGCTTGTTTTCGCTCTGAAACACGATAGCCCCTTGGGATACACCACTCAGTCTGCACCACCTAAGGACTTCTCAGGAACAGAGGGCTGCATCTGCAGAACAAACAGCATGTCGCCCTGGCTGTCTTACTGCCATCCTGCCAACCGCCCGAATCAAAAACAATTCCTCAGTAGCTGGTCGCACAGAATGGAGAAATGAATCGCATCGCCTTAAAATATCAATCGGATAAAATATATTTCGCAGGCTTCAGTTTTAGAAAAAGTCCTTTTGATTCTCAAAGGCACCAGGTGGGACCATAAGGTGGAGGGCTTTAACCTATAATAATACACAAAAGGCTCAGCTGCTCCTGACCAATTGTTCTCCCTCCCTCACCTACAGCAGCCTCCCCCTCCATCCATCAGTGGAGGGTTGCACAACACCGCCTGGCTGGAGTGTCAGTCACCATGGTTATAGAGTACGCACTGACAAATATTGTTGGTAGGATTGTACAAGGTTTTTGCACATTGCTAGTGGCTTAGTCTGGGGGAAAAGCCTTGACACAGATTGACCAGGGAGCCTCCAAGTCTTGCCAAATATAGGACACGGATCAAGTGGGATTTTGCTCTTTTAGATCAAAAGTCAAAGGGTCGATGTTTTAGTGAGAGTTTCTGCCTAGTTTGACATCATCTGCAAGATCTTAAGCAAAAATTTCAGATGAGAATAGAGTGTAGGAGTGTATGAGTGTGAGAGGAATCTGTGTCTTCTCTACAAAGAAGGGGGAAACTGTGTCACCCTGGTGCTGCTGCCACTCAGCTCGGGGTTTATTCCAAGTTCAGGCTGACTTCAGAGCCGCTGACAATCCGGCTGCCACCACGACTGACTATGTGGAACTAACATACGCCTGACCCGAGACTGCTTGTCCTCTGTCTTTGTCTCTGCAGCTTTCTGTCTCTCTCCTCCTCTCTCGCTCTCTCTCTGTCATGACTCATATGTGCCTCTGTACGCCCAAACACAGACGGATTCATGACTTGATGATTTCTGGCTACGCCGTGAGTCAGCCTCAGCACATGCCTCCTCCGTAGTGGTGTGGGCTCAGCAAGTGCTGGCCACCTCCCTGCTTTTGTCATCAGTTCTGTGTGTGCTTGTGCTTGAATGTGCTGTTCTGCAGACTCGATTGAAACAAAGAGTATCTTGTGTATGATGTGAAGTTTTTAAACTTAACATTGGAACAGCGTGTTTGTATCTCACGTGATTATGGCCATTTATCTCGTGTGTGTCTGTTTTGTACATGATGGTTTAGTGTATATACAGATTGTACATTTAACATACAGTACATGTCACATCAGTACAATAATGTTGCAATAAGCACAATGATTTTATTTGCAAGTAATGTGCACACTCTCAGAGCGCACCAGCATAGAAAAACAAGCAGTAAAACATTTACATGACATAGTGGAAAAATATAAAGTTCATATAGAAGAATGAAAACACAGTTAAAGGAGAGGTGAAGATGAGGCTGAAAATAGAAAAAGTGGAGAGTGGAGGAAAAATGATGTAGCAACAATTCATTAGTTGTTAATAAAAGCCATCAGAATCATGTGGTGTCGTTGAACAGAATCGTCAAATCGTGTGGTCAGCAAGTAAACACGCACTTTTACCACAAAACTACAAAGTGCTGCCGAAGTTGAGAATGTCATTTGACTAAAATTATTGGACAATTCGAGATTTTGACATTATGATGGCGCTAGATAATAGAATCACCAGTATCATCACAGTTCATCCTCTGGTGAACATGAATGTGTATACCAAATTTCAGGTTGATCCATTCAAAAGCTGTAAATTATAAATGCAAAACAAAAAGCGAAGTAAAATCAGGGAATCTCCAACGTTGTTAGGATTCATCCTCTGGGGAACATGAATTTCTGTGCAAAATGCCATGGCCAACCTCGGTCTGAATCAAAGCGGTGGAGCAACCAACCAAATTCATATGAACATAGCCGTTTCCACATCTGCGTTATTCACGTTTGAATACATGAGCATGTTGATGTGTGTTTGTGTTCTGTATCTGTGTCTCTGTTTGTGTGAATAGACGACAAACAGGGATGGAAAGTTTTTCACCGGTTTTTGACCAATCGGCTCGAAGCTTTCTCCTGGTGGGTGTTTCATAGCTGAGTCAGACCTTCCTCAGCCCAACTTCAAACATGATGTATTTATAGCAATTGCTCAGCAACTAACAAAACACCTTATATTTTGAAGAGAGGACTGAGAAGCTCAGCTTTATTAGTGCATGAATAGATGTTGTGTCTTTTGTATTTCCATTCATGATTCATCTCAACTCTGTCACAAACAAGCAGTCACAGCTCTTCAGAATCAAAAAGCATAAACAACACTAATGCAGACCCTGAGACTGGCAGTGACCAATATACTGTGTGTGTGTGTGTGTGTGTGTGTGTGTGTGTGTGTGTGTGACCCTGAGGAAGGCCTGTGCTTCATGCTGGCGGCAGGTCGAGCAGATTGTTACGTGGCTGGAGCTCAAAGGTCAGAGCTTGGTAGGCCAGTTGTATTAGGCTGCAGCTGAGAGTGACGTACAAAGCACACACACACACACACACACACTTTAGCCTGCATCTACACACTCACACACTGTGCTACAGTACGTACACACACACACACACACACACAGATCAGGGTTGTCTAGTTAATGAATGTCAAAACCAGCCCTGTAACAGCCTGCTCGCTGTTTTACTTAGAAGGGATTCAGACTTTTTTTTGGCCAGTTTATCTTAAATACACACAGGCAGTTGATCATCGACAGCGTGTGTGTGTGTGTCAAGGCCCCACTACTCTCAGATTGCTGTGTTTGCTGATGAAAGCAAAAAGGACAGATCTGGCACATTTGCATGTTGCTGAATATGACGCAACAGAAGATTGTTTTTCCATTGAAAACAGACTTTCGCTCTCTCTCACATCAAATCTATTTGTCACTCAGTGGCAGGAAGTGTGTTACTGTTACAAAACTAAAGAATTAGACTTAGTATAGTACAAACAGTCACTAATGGAGTAACCATTGAAACTGTATTTGAACCAGTGCTCCTCTTTGTCATTTATGTGATGCAGAAGCACTTTTTCATAAGGTTTATTTTAAAAACAGTGATGGATGGATGAAAATCTGATTGTAAAAAAAATCTATAAACTAAAAACGTAAGAAATTAATTGAATAAGAAATTGTATTTAAAACCACAGAATCACCATTTAATATCACTTGCATCCAAAACATTAGGGTTTAATTGTTTAATTAGCACCTCTGGACAAAAAAACAAAATATGCATGTTTCTACATAAGCACAACAAACTTGCTTAAAAGACATAAAATTAAACATAATGTAAAAACAAATCCTTGTTTTTGTCACGTCCCAGGTCATAAACTTTGGGTTGTGATGAACCCAAATGGCTCATAAATCAAAAATCTTATACACTTCGTAAAATTTGTGATCTTGTCTTTTGTGATGACAGTGATGCTTCAGTATAGACCAAATCACAAGTCACAGAATTACGGAAATAAAATAAGCAGTGAAATTGATTTAGGAAGATTTATGTGATTCTTCTTTGCGCTGTACTTAAAAGTTGTCTCTATATCAGGAGCTGAGCTTCCTGATTTCATAATCGTCTTTCAAGTAGCACCGTGGGAGGTGAAACAATGCTTTGATTGCATAAGATTTCTCCCAGCAAAATCAGGCCTCCCTGAGCAGATGTAAAATATTAGTGTGCCATTAGCCCAAATGGTGCTGTTACCTCAATGAAGCGGCAGAAGAGAAGATCCCATTTTTATGAAGAGAGAGGCACGACAGACCAACCCCGGCGTCGCAAATAAAATAAGTTTATGGTCGCCCGTAGATTGGTTCATCAAATATGGTCTGCGTGTATTATTCATAAGATAACTGCTTGTGAAAGGTATTGCAATCTTGTGGTTCATAAATCTGCGCAGACTGTCTGAATGCTGATGACTGCCCTGTTTAAAACTCTATCGGCTGTGTGATTTATTGACTCATCATGTGCAGTCTGTGGCACCACACCTGCCTGGGGTATTCTCATGTCTGCTCCTTCAGTTTATGTGTCTTTAATGACTGGTGTTCCTATGACTTGTTGTTCCCGCACACACACACACACACACACACACACACACACACACACACAGAGACACAGACACAGACAGACTGGCAACTACACAAAGGCATTATTCAATCCCTTCTCGTCAAGTAGACCAGCTCTTTCCCCCAGCGGGCCTGTCCTGGTCCCAGCCGTTCGGCTCCTACCAGAGAGCTCTCAGGCTCCTCTAGCTCGCTCTCTCCCAATTAGCTGATCACAGAGAGACGGGTCAGAGGTCAGGCTCCAGGGGAAAGGTCGCCCGTCTCCACCGAGGGCCATTCCACCTTTTCAATAACCCCCATCATGTGAGAAAGAGGCTTTGCTAAGCTGATGATTTGATGAGGGACAACTGGCTTCTATTAGAATTACAGACTGTAAGGAGAAACAGTTAAAGTTGTTCTTCCTGAGTTAGATCAGGCATTCCTGTTACGTGGACATCAGCTCTCGGGCTGCAAATCACTTTCATTATTGAGTCATCAGTTAAAGATCAGTCTATAAAATGTTGAAAATTCCCATCACAATGTTGCCCAAGATATTCAACTTACAGTGGTAGCACGAGTCGGCTCCGGTCTATTTGGGAACTTGTTGCTAAATTGTGGTGTGCTGGAGGCATGCTGCGATGCACAGACAGCCCCGGCAAGTTTATTGTGTCAGTCACTCTGTCTCCCTGGAGCATGTCTGGTATGTAAACAAAGAGGTGCCACACGACTGGAGAAATATTTTCATCATGACCTCTCCCTGAGCCTGTGGAATGTGTGAATCACGCAAACACAGTCAAGAATGTGCACCTACACCCCTGGACACACACACACACATACACACACACAAAACAGAAAAATGCCTGGTGACAACAAGTAATGGACAAAAACAATCTCACCACAAAAATCCAACCAGTAGCTGTTCTGGCATCTCATCCATGTTGGCTCAAACTTTGTGATTGAGAGTTTGTTCTTGACCTTTGAAACAGCAGTTGACAAAATCTGCCTTCAAGAATGAACATTCAGTCACAACAAGTAATTCTGGGGAATTTTTCCAAGTCAAGGGTCAAAGGAAAGAGGGACTTCTATTCTGTACAGACTGTGAAGCCCCTTGATTATGATTTGTGATATTGGCATTTTAAATAAAACTGACTTAACATATATTTTTATTCAGTCTTTATGTATTTGTGTTTTTTATGTTTTTATGCATTTTTTTAATTTGAGAAAAAAAAAATAAGCTGAGTGGAAACAGGACATATAATATTTGAAATAATAAAATACATTCAAAATATTGAAAAATATCTTTTAATGTTTTTCTGAGAGCTTTTGCTAAGGTCGAATAGTAAAAATAAATAAATAAAATAAGTGCTATGGTACCGGCCTCTGCTTCTTCTACTGCAGACAAAGCTTTCACGTCTTGTAGGAACTCACAGTTAAATGATTCCAATCCACCAGAAGGCTGAAATAATAAAGAATAAAAATGAAAATGTAGGTGTTAGTAAGTGTCAGGGGTGCTTTTATCTGCAACGTCCCACGTTGGAGTCCAGATGGGGGTCCTTGTGTGGCTCATAAAAACCACCACAGGGTGGATCAAAAGAGATAAATTAATTCATAAAAAAACACAAATTCCATTTCAGACAAAGACAATACATGTAGAAAAATACTTATATAGTTAGATTTTAAGGAAAATAACGACTCCCCGTCTTCATAAACACATACTTTAACATAATAAAAAAATCAACCAAACCAAAAACTTAAAGAGGTGGTTGCCAGCAACAGCATTAATATGACCATATCAGCAGAGTAATAATGAAAAATGTCAGGTTATAACGCTGTTCACCTGCATGAATATGAATCCAGGCAGCCAAACAGCAGATGAATGAGCCAGTGATGAATGAAACAGCTGATGCTAATCAGTTAATGTAAAGTGCTCTGTCTAAATTAATGCTATGCTCTATTTTAGGTAGGAAGCATCAATTAAATGCCATGATGTACTTTGTCTGTGGTGCTACTGGTGGTTGATTAAAATTATGTAATCTTGTCATGTGGTATTGAATATGTTTGTATAGTTGGTTGAGCTAAATGCAATGACTTCAATTTTATTTTGCTGAAATTTGAAACATTCCAACATTAACCGTCTGCGTTCATGTTTAAAACCTGTGACAGGCTTCATACATTGCTCTTGGATTGCGTGTGAGGCAAACAGGAAATTTGTTCTTATTTCTTTTTCCTGTCTGTTTTCTACCTCTGAACAGAAGCACGCTGCACCTGAGGAGTCGACATTATCAGTTGAGCCCTGCGCTGCGCCCACAGGACCACAGACCACAGAGCAGTAACCACTAATGCTGAACAGATGTTCATCAGCTGCTGAAATGGGATGAACTCTTCCTGCACAGTGGCTGGTTTCATTGGGGCTTTAGCTGCATTAAGGCGTCACTGCAGTTTACTCGCCTGCTGCAGTATAAAATCACAAGATAACAAGGTAAACGGTCGTGACCTAAATTCAATGCCTGGTTCCACAGCAGGGGAGATTGGTTTATAACATGTGCAACAAATTCTAAAAGAGTGTGTGTGCGCATGTGTGTGTGAGGGGTATTAGTACCAGGATACTGTTTTTAATGTCTGTGATTTGACCGAGATCTGGTAACTGATTCCCCTCTTGCTCTCGACGAGCAGAGTACAAGTGCTTCTGTGACCCACAAAGAGATTGAGGGGGATTGAGGGAGCCGCATGGAGTTCCTGTGACTAACCCGGCTACACAGATTGGCCATGTGGGAGGACAAGGGCAACAGATTTCTGGAAAATGAAAAAGAGAAGGAGAAGAGAAGAAGATTAGGTTTATTCTGAATTGACAGTAGCTCCTGTTTTTTTTTTTTTTTTCCTTTAACGTAGGAATTTAGTATGAGGGTCATACAAGCTGGAAGCCTTTATCTGGCCGGACAGCAGTTTGGAAACGGCATTACCATATCATTAGCATTTTTCACAGGGGATATGATTTATCAAACCATACAGCAATCAGTGAGGGGGAGAGAGGAAACCTTAATCAGCCAGGGGATAGGAGGACATATGGTTGGCTGATTAGACCAGCATTCACCTGCTGACTGAGATCCACATCCTGAATTAAGATGCCTCGGTGCCAGCAGGAGGGGGACGGCATCCAGAGCTGCTAAATGCAACCTTTAAGACATGCATCTCCTCAGCAAGATCAAAATCCTGCTTATAATTCAGGGTCACACGGTACGAAGGAAACAGGTCAGATGCACAGAAACGGAACTCGCAGCGGCGAGGAAGCGTACGTGTTTTACACAACAGACTTGTTATGGTGTGTTTACGCAAGTGGCCCAGGCAGTGTGGGTCAGCAGACCTAATCCTGTGTGTGGAGAGTGGCTGTCCTATCCAGAGCCGTTTGATTGACTTAGCACAGGTCATTTACAGAGATGACCTATAAAGTGGCTCAGACTTGACTTACTTTCTATTGTGTGAGCTTTCAGGCGGCTTTAATAAAATCTGTTCCTTTTTACCGCCCGTTTAAAGCAAGAAAATGTCACATTCTTCCTCTTACAAATTAAAAGTTGAACTTGTTGGCAATAAAATGCACCATTGCTCAAATCAATACGCTCAAATGTTTTGCTGCTATAGCCTGACTTTATCTACTATGACCAGTAGCTTATGATGTTAGTTCACTTTAATTAGACTAATATTAAGATTCATAAAGACTCATAAAGTCAATATCCTCCTAAAATTTGCTAATGTTAGTCAATGTCAGCCACCATAGGTCAGTAGTCACACCAGAGAAAGTGAGGCTTGAACTCAGCAAGGGTGTGTTTTACCGCTTGTGAATTCAACTTCTCATTTTTACAAAGAAGATTGTGTTATTTCTTCTTTCAAACACGACCTAGTGCCACTTTAATGTGTGCTTTAACCTGCCTATAAACACAATGAAGTCCTCGTTTGTTTGTGTTTTACTAATTGTCTAATAAGCCCATGGGATGTGAGGTATGGACACTTTTTGTGATTTGTATGTGATTTTTGACTAATCCGGTGAATTATAGACATAAAATTTATATGATTTTGTGTGTTTTGTGTTTTAAGAGAATCAGGTGACCTATAGTCATAAAAAATTCAATATAGTCATAAAGCAGGCGTCATTATTGATTTGCAACACTGACCTTGTTCAGCTAGCAATATTAAAGGTTGAGCTATCTACTAAGTTTGTCATATCACCTTCCTCTAATTATCACTGTGAATCTGTTTCGGGAGCAGGGGAGCTTCTGTGATGAGAGTCCTTATCTCCCCCCTCACACTGACCTTCCTCTACAGGGCCTCCTCACATTGAGAGTTACATTCCCTTAAGAGGACATGCCATCACTACTTATTACACACACAGGGAAAGGCAGGGGGAAAAGAAGTAGGCCACGCTAGCATTATCTGTTTTTCGTGCCGTGAAGTTGGTTCGGAGCAAAGCCGACAAGGGCTGCGTGTCCGGCGGGGGGATGTCAGAGGTGGTAAATAGACAGTGGCATGTCTTAATGTATACTGAGCTGAGGAATGACACTCTGTATTAAAAACCCTGCCGCGCACAGCCACAGCCACCTTCGAGCGCCGATATTTTAACACAATAAAAGTGTTATTTATTTATATCTATTGGTCCTTTGAGGTTTGTATTTGTCTTTGAAATTCTGACAAGCATTTCCTCTTCATGAGCTTCCTATTTTTTTCTGTTTTTTGGAGAGGGTTTTATTTTCAATTAGTGCAGCCGGGGAATGCCTTTAGTATGCTGATGTTCAGGTATGGCGAGAGCTGTCCAAGATAACAATCAGCCACCAGATGGTCCACTGACCTCCCCATATGTGATTAGGCTTTTTAGTCGAGGCTTTCAGAAGATCTCTCATTTACTGCTTATTATACCATCTGAGGCTCGGTGTATTAGAGTGATGGGCACAGGCGCAGATTTGTCCCGCTGCATGATGCAGTGCATGCATCTGTTCTTTAGCTTGTGTCTGAGAAGAATTAGCTCCTGTGGCATAACAAAGGAAAAAAAAATATGTGTGATTTATGTTTTGTTTGTGGCCTGGGAGTTGTGAAACTAAATTTGTCACAGACATTTGTAAAATATTGGGGAGCATTTCAAACAGGAAGGGACACTCTTTTGTCTCATAATCCTGATAATCTTTGTGAAATCCTTCAGCATCGACTTGGATTAAGTATTCAACTGAAGATCCAGCTGGCCGTTTTTAAATGTTAAAGGGGCGTCAGCGAGGAAGTCCACTCCCGGGACAGTCCTGGGTGAGAGGACTTCCTGCTGGCACATTCGCGACCACCGAGCAAGAATGCCTGTGCTACTCATCCTCTCTTAACCTCTTCCAGGGCTCCTTTCCCAGGGTTCAATTATTCAAGAAGCACCAGCTTGGCTCAGGGACCGTGTGACTAAATGTTACTTTTGTTGCTGTGTGCCGCGCACATACACATACGGCTAATCTGCCCTATAAAATACATGACTCAACTAGCGAGTACAGACATTTGTCACCAAAGCGTCACTGCTTCAAACCGGTGGAACAGGGTCAAATGAGCAATTGAGTCCACGTCTGTCATGTGTGGGTCAGTCACAGTGTCTGTCTGACTCCGGTCGTTGGTAGTGAACAGAACAAAGAGTGAAAAGAGTTATACCCTCGCTGCTGCCTCACACTGTACACTTCTCACTGTTTCTCAATGTGGTGCTGCAGCCTTTCTTTGCATGATCTGAAATCCTCTCACATCCCTTGTTTCCAGGGAAAACTCCCAGACAAGGGCAAGGGGGGGGTGATAAAAAGCAAGAAAAAAAAACTTCATACAATCTCCTTTTTTCCATTATAACACAGATACAATGGTGCATTCATCAGGCTACACTCAGTGCTAATTTCTCTGTAGGCAACGTGCTCCATTTCACTCTCTCTGTCTGCCTTTAAAAAGCCAACCGCCCCCCCCCAACCACACACCGCACCCCCTCCCCTCCACCTCCTCTACTTCCTCCTGTTCAGCAAAATGCTGATATGTGCGTAAGAGTGCTTATTTTTCTCATCCATTACCAGATTAATTAAAGTGTGGCTGTTGCCAATGCCCAGACGGATCCTCAATACTTCAAATGAGCTTAATCACCATGCACTCCCTAATCTCGTGCTAATTTAAAGAATTGCCTGGAACATACTGATGACTGGACTCTCCCAATTTTCTACCAGAAAGCTTTATCTGGAAAATTCCCTCCGCTGACTAGTTCCGCTCTGACACCATCAACCGCTCTACTGTATTTCATGTCGAGTAGAGCTTTTTGACAGGGCTTTTTCGTTTGGATACGGTGCTTAAAGATTTCACTGTGTTCTGTGACATGTAATGCTCCCTGTGCATGGGGATAGGCTTGTGTTCTGGTGAGACAGTGCACTGTGCGCTGCCTTCTAAGACGCAGTGTGGCGTGTGTGTGTGTGTGTGTGTGTGTGAGCGTGAGCACACTAAAGGCAGGCATTCTTGTAGCTCTTTGTTGTCCACATGTCATGATGGATTTGGTCATTGCCGGCAGTGAGTGAGGCTGACACGAGAGCATGCAGTATGCCTCCAGGAAAACACAAGCTCAGCCTATTGTGCCTATTTCACAGCACTCCTTCCTCACTGCAATATCCTACTGTCTAATACGCGGTGGGCTCACTGTCGAATAAAGCAGATTTAATCAAAACCTGCATGCTTAAATCATATTACTCCTCAAGTGATACGCCATTTTCATCCTCCTTCATTCATTTTGAGTAATTGGCGCTTTATCTCCTCATTAATTGTTTACCATTGTGTGTTATTTTAGTATTCCCATGGCTAAATAATCTAAATGGGTGCTTATTTAAATGCATATAATGCTTCCAGGCTTATTTATCAGCTAATTCCACAGAGGGACACATACGCCCAGCTGATACTGTTTGAGACCATGAGATGAGAGAATAAATAAATTATTAATGGATAAATGAATTTGGATTGGTAAACATATTTTCCAGTAAATAAATATACATACAACCTCACAATGCTGTGTGGTTTGTATCCAGGTGTGAGTCCGCTCGCAGCTTTCCCCGAGCCTTCGTACCTGGAGAACGGCAGCTGATGCCCGCGGTGCCCAGGGGTCTCAGCGCTCTGACCCACAATCCTCTGCTACTGTGTTACACCCCGTCCACAGAGAGAGCCACTAATCCTCTCCATACTCCCAAATCAGCCAGCTCATATTTGCATAAAGATATCAAAGAGACTGAAGGGGAGCAGCGCAGGGCTTAGGGTATATACACTGCAATATGCTCCTTGTCTCTGCCTGCTTAACGTTTTCCCTCTTCTCACCTGTTACTCCTTCATTTTTGGTCCAGTTTCTAAACAGACAGAGGAGGTCCCCGGAGTCCTTTCCGAGTGTGTGCTCACGCAACAGCATGAGGATAGATTTGTTTAAAGTGGCAAATCGCCTGATTCATCAGCAAGGACAAAACCCCTATTGATGCCATCCATCTCTGACAATTGAAAAGCCCCCCGAATAAATCATTCATCCTGCTGTCAGTTAATGTAACGTGTGAGCAACATGCATGCACGAGACACTTAATGGATCCTCGATGGGGGGAAATAGCTGGGAATCGACCCAGCCACAGCAGCTCTTGTGTGTGTGTGTGTGTGTGTGTGTGTAGGGAGGGGTGTGTGTTTGTGTGCATGTGTGTGTGGGAGTGTTTGCAGGGGAGAATGGCATTGGCCTTGTCTTTGGTTTATGCGTGGGTGACCAGGTTCAGGCCTAAGGGCAGCGCGAGAGAGAGAGTGGGGTCACCGCATTCTGCTGCTCCTGGGTGGAAGCCCGCTGGATCGCCCCTGCCGAGCTGCAAACACCCCCCAGGCTCACGCACGGCGACAGGAGTATGTGTGCATGCCCCCACCCCCTGCTCCGAGCACCATCTGCTACCCGACTACTGAGCCACCCAGGATGGGGCCTGAGGAGGGGCAGCTGGGGGTGCTGCAGGGGAGGAAGGACTTAAAGTAGCCTCAACCCTGACTGCTGCAGGAGTCTGTTCCAAAAAGATGTGCTCAGACCTGTGCACAAAACCCAGAGTGTGCAGTTGCAATATTGGACATTAGATCCTGATTAACACAATGTGGAAAATGTAATGGGCTGTGTGGAACTCCTGCTGAGATCGGGATAGAATTAGGGCCAACACAATGTAATCCTGCTTTCACAATACAGCCGTGCACTGGTCCTTTACAACAGCCACTGGGGGAGGCACTGATGATTGTTCATTAGCAAACTCAGTAGGAGCTTGCACTCGACCAACCTACCAACGAGCCCGGATTAGACTCTGCTCTCGCCTGCAGCCAAACCTGACGCGCGTTCAGTAGTGAAACCAGAGACGCAGCATCAACTTGATAGTGAAAAGGAAACCGGTCTTTCTTTTGTTTGTAAACAATAGAGTGTTTATTTCATGGGATGGGATGCGAGCACAGTTGGATGATTTTTTTTTTTTTTCACAGTTACATGTGTGAGTGCATCTGTGAGCACACACGGCTCATGAGCAGAGCCTAAAGTCATTAATGTTAATGTGTGTGTGCATCCCTCACTATTCCCTGCGCGACTCTATATATAGGGCTGTAATGATAGCCAGCTCGGGGAGATGAGAGTAGTGAATTAATAAGCCTCGGTAGAAGATCTCTGCACCGTCTCTAGACAATGCCAAGGCTCTCTGTGGAAAAGCAGCAGCGATGAGATGTTAAGAGACTTTTTTTCCCCCTCTCATTTCTTTTTCTGCTTTTCCACTGAAAGCTGAAAATGAATTGATTTCTGGTGGAGGCACAAATGGTTCCATTTTAGTTGGAAATTCATTTTCTGTCTCTGACCCATCTTGAAATTCTGAAGCGAAAGTCTGATTTATTGATGAGCCCGGGGAGCAGTGTCGCACATTATGATGAAAGGGGTTACAGGGTTAAATTAAGGATTAACTTGTATTGTTATCAACCATAAGAGAATTAAAAGTCTCTGGTAAAGCAGCAACACTGGTTGACAACTTTGTTTTCACAATATTATTATTTAATACAGAAGAAAAGGAAGTGAATTAATGAATTGCATGAGTATGAAAATGAGGGAATTTGTTAAAGAAGTGACAGCAGCTGCTTAGGAGCTCCAAGTAATATCAAAGGCAGAGACAATATTTTCTCTCTGTCCCGGTGTTACCTTCAGTCGGTGTGATTTGAGGACAGGACCCCTCCCCAACTAAGCCAGACGAGACAACGTCCAACCGGAGAGGGTGAGCCGAGGATAAGATGCCCTAGTTGCTAGGATTGATTGACTGTCTTTGTCTCCCCTGGGAGAGTAGAGTGTGTGTGTGTGGGTGTGTGTCTGTGTCTGTGTCTGTGCGTGTGTGTGTGTGTGAAGTGAGGACAACGTGCAGCTCCCTGGCTCTCAGAGTTTTATGACATGCTTTGTATTGTCGCTCGAGCTGCAGCAGCCACAGTCCAGCTTCCAGTGATCTGGCGTCTGGGTGACAAATTTGTAGCCTCCTTGTCAGCAGCATCATATCCCCCAGATATGTGCGGCCGCCGAGCTGGGTGGGCTCATGGGAATGTTTGATGGCGGCATCATCGCAAAGGCATTTTTATTTGAATTTCTGTGCATGAAAACTAACATGAAAATAATTGGCATTTTGTGTAACAGAGATAATAAAGTGAGGAGCCGTGGGCGGATTCACCCTCCCTGAACTTTGGTCAGCTGTAACCAGTGATCACAGGTTTCCATTAAAATGTAATGAAGCACATGTGCCAGTGACCCTTTTCTGCACAGTCTTGTACAATATTTGCCACTTCATCAAAAACTCTGACGTCTGGTTGAAATGCTGTAAACATAGATAATGTTAATTTTCTCCATCAAAAATTAGATGTTGTAAGAATTTCTCCAGTTGGGTTGTTATGGTTTGGTTAATTTAGGACTCTAGTCTAAAAGAAAAAACTTCATTAACAAGCTAAATGAAATGAAGTTTATTTGTGTACAGTAGCATCTTTTAACGAGGTAATTTAAAGTGCTTTACGTCAGCATAAAGAGGCATTAAGACAATATGAAAAGACACATGCAAATAGGATTTTAATAAAATAAGCTAGAATTGAACAAAACAGAATAATCAGAAAAGTGAAAATTACAGTACAATGCGTGATTGGAATGAATAGTTCCAAATTGAATTGAATAAAAGGCAGTTGCAAACAGAAAAGTTTTAAGCCTTTCGACCGCCTCTCAGCATGAGTTGGCAGTTGGCTTCAGGCTGTTGAATTATAGACCGTTTTGTGTACGCCTACCTAACACCCCAGCCGCAACGCTTTTACTTTCCACCAGGCTGTATCTAAATATTAACCTACTCTCTGTCTCTAGTTGTCTCTATAATCCTTTTTGCAGAGAACATTCTGTCATGTTTTGTGGAGCGAGCACTACATTTGATTTGCATTTTATGATAGTGTGATCTTTTAACAGCATTTCTGGGGAACACGCTGACCTTTTTCTACAAGGCTTACAAACAAAATTGTCCAGTTGCAATCTCAAGTCCAAACTGGATTGGCCCCCGCAGAGGTCACGGCCCCTCTCCTGTTCACTTAAGTCAGTGATTTTGTGACACAATCCCTTAATCCAGACAAAATGGAGAGCTGTTGTTTTTTTTTTTTTTTTTTCTTCTGTAGCCAGCGCCTCTCCAGGCATCTGTTCACTGCCATTAACATTCAACCGAGCAAAGTCACATTCAGACGCTAATCAATTGATCAATATTTGCTCCTCTGTTGCATTTACTGCAAAGTGAGTCTAACAATTTATAATGTGGCCGACTGCTGTGTTTGCTAATATGCACAGTTTGTCCTCAAAGGTCCGACGGTGACACAGAAATGAGTAATGTCTCTTTCGTTTGATGGCGGTGTTAGGTTGCAGAACAGGTTCTTACTGTATGTTCCAGTCACAGATTATTTGAGCTTTGTGTGCCTGAGGATGTTAAGAGAGCAGGCCGGAACAGACAGTCCTCACCTGTTTCCATTGACCATCTGCTTGAAGGACGAGCTTTACAATACTTGCTTGTGGTAGCAGGATTGTGTATTGTGTATATAAAGTGAATAGGCTGATATCCACGGGGACAAAAAGTTTGGAATCACCTGCCATAAAAGCTTCATTCAGTACAGTCAGACTCAGTGTACAATGTTTCAACCAGGCTGACAAGTGAAAGGGCAGAAGAGTTAAATAAGATTATAAGGAATCACCAGTCACTGGCAAAAGAAACTGGAAGCTAAGCATTGAATTCTGTGCAGATTTAAATAGGAGCAGGTTCCCGTTTGAGTGTCAAGTGCACAATGACGCCTGGAATTAACAGACGTGTTGCTTTAGCAAAGCTATTCTTGAAATGCCAGGATAGAAATAGAAGGTTAGCACTATTGGAAATGGATCACAGAATATGAGCTGAACCTACTATAGACTGACAAATCACAGTTTAAACCTTTTCCATTTAACCACTGAGTCGACTGAAAGGAAAACAGATTCCCAAAATATTCACGGCCCAGTTGCTCTGTGGTAGATTAATAATGATCCAGGGTCATTTATGCTTTTCTGGACTGGAAAACAAATTCAAAATCGAAGGGTATTTTTTGAAAAATGATTACAACTATATATTCCCCTGTTATGCAACACTGTGGCGACTAAATGGAAGTTTTAGTTATTTAATTCTTCACAGGCCACAGGTATTTTGAACGTGAATAATACATTTGGGTGTACTGTTTTTAATTAAGTTAAAGCCATTATTGGGGTGAGGAAAGTAAGAAAAATCATTTATATTAGTTTTTTTTTTTTTTTAAAACATGATTCTCCTCTTTGCAGAAGCTGCCCGTCACCGAGCAGAAGCAGCACCAGAGGACCGAAACCTGCCACGTAGTCCGTCCCCTGTAAGGTATTTAAACCTCATTCTTCTCTTACCACAGGAACCTTTTATTCCAGGCCTCCCACCGACTACAGCCACACCAGCTCTTAGTTTTTCAAAGAGGCCTTAATCATTTTAATATGAAAGCTGCTAAGTACCCCAAATAATCACTTTGATGAAATGGAGGACATTTTAAACAGCCCCCCACCTCATTTCAGCTTTTCACCCCTGCCTTTCATCATTCTTTTCATCATTCCAGCTCCATTGACTAATGCTAGATCCTGATATGTGTAATTTACAACCTTTCAGCCTTTCCTAACTCCATCTCGATTCATCTCTGCCTTTGGCTTTGTCTTTCCTTTTCTAATCAAAGTGACCAATCTGGTAAATTTTAACTTAATGTTTTTGGTTTTTTTTTTTACTTTGAAAGAGCTGGTCCTTGTTAATAGCAATTTGCTGAAAAAAATGAATGAACGGAGTGAATGAATATTGGATTTGCATTTGACAAATCCAGTGGGATGTTGCTTTGTGTCTGCTGGATGTGAAGGAGGAAGTTGTTTTCTAGCACATTATCCATAAACACATGATAAGCTGGTTGTTTTTCAAGGGTTGTGTTCATTTTTGACTCTGCAATTTTCAAGACTCACTTGATGTAGTTTATTCAAAGTGACATTTTTAGCATTAGGTGTCGTGCAGTGGACTTTTCCTGCAAAAAGGAGTCGACCAAGTGTAAATTCACCTAGTTTGAAAGTTTGCTCTGTACCAGCTTGAGCTCTTGCAGAATCTGGGACAAGGTTTGTCTTTATCTGCAGACCATAACTGGAGCAAAAGTGGCAGTGACAGAGTTGGAATATAGGCTGAAATCCTGTTGCAAAATACCACTGTTTTCCCAACGGTTGGCTAAAGATAAAGAGGTCTGCTCCGTTGTTATGATTTCCCCACATCTTGACATATGAATCAATGGCCTGTTCTTGATGAAACCAGGCTTGTCAACTTTTAGTTATAGCATCCATTTTTACATTTAGAGCACTGGATCTGTCTGTGGTTGTGTCTGTCTGCAAGAGCTCAAGCTCCTGTTTGTTTAACAGCATTTCATAAAAATGCTGCTTTTTTGGAGCATTTTGTTGTGCTTTATATGACACAGATGTAAGCATAGACATACAAGTCAGTGTCTGTCAGATATTGTTTCTTGGTACAACATCAAATGAGCAACCTTGATTTTGGTTTTTCAATTTGCTAGTACATAGTAAGCAGAGTGACATTATTAGAAAAAAAAATTATAGCTGTGTTTTGCTTGTTGCAATAATGAAATAACCTTGAAGTACAAGCAGGTGTAGGAAGAATAGTACGTGTTAATGCACACTGAGGTATGTTGTGCAATGCATCAGTAATTATAACTTCTATTTTATGTTTTATGTTATCAAGGCCCTTTATGGTTGATATCTCCCATGTTACAGCCTAAGCGCAGTAACTTCACTGATATGAAGATGTCTGGAAAGATAAATCATATCAATAAAGCCAATGCAAACGGCTCAACTTGTCAGTGGGGGAAGTAGTGAAAGAAACAAGCCAAAGAGCAAAAAGCCAAGCTCTTGCCCTTTGAGTTATATTTAGAAATCACACAGAAGCGGTGCGCAACTTGGCTGTTTCTGCTCCAAAAATAATTCTCGCATGTGCAGCGACACACTCGTTACCTCTCAAATCCAATCTAACGTAGTGCCGTGATGACAGTGATAGAAACCAAGTTGTGCAAATGAGTCCTTGTTGACTTATTTATCACCCCTTGTGTGTTACCTTGGTATCTCTCTCTGCCTTTTGGCGGTTGCACTGCCTTGTGGTTTATTTATACCACATCTCATCATTTATTAAAAACTCAGTCAGTGGGGCAGGCGAAAGAGCATTAGGGAGTGAAGTCGACAGGCTGCTCGGGAATCATCCTTCCCTCGTGCCAAGTGGGGCTCCTCCTGCCCTCGCACCGAGCGCCAAAAGCCCGCAGAGGCAGAAAGACAAAGGGAGGATGGTCGGGAGTGCCAGTGAGTGTCGGCCTTCAAAGAAAAATAATAATTTTTCCCATCTGATATTAGAAGCATAAAGGGTTTTAGGAATGTGGGGTCTAACTATATTAATTTTTGGAAGAATGCTTTTTGTTCTCCTTCAGGGTTTTTGCAGTGGAATCAGATGAGAAGCAGGGAACACATGTCTTTGCCGGGCAGACAAATGACCGCATCTGTTCTGGTAAGAAGATGAAAACTGTAAAACATCAGAAGAAGTCAGGCAGTTTCCATAAACGTCAGTGGACATTTATTGTGTGCAGAGGTTCCTGTCTTTTGAGGTTAGAAATAAAAAGTTCTAAAAATAAAACTGTGATTGGGTAATTGAATCAATCCATCTTTAAAGGGTCAGTTCACCCAAACCACAAAATAACTTCTTTTTTTTCCACTTCTTAATTCTTTGTGGTATGTAATGATGCAGTTTCATTTTTAGCTTCTGATGCAGTTTTTTTAAATATCGACCACTGACTGCCAATACTTCTTCTAATACAATGGATGGAGACTCAAAAATCACCAGCAATGTGTCAACATGTTCCCAGAAATAATCCCAATCCACAGTGAGCACTTTACATCTGTAATACACCAAAGTAGTAGTAGTCATTAGTCCAGTGCATCAGGGTGGTGTCAGCAATCTAACTAAAGGATATCTCTAAACCTGAGTAAATATAACCTTTAGCTCTCTCTATGGCTTGATGCCGCCAGTTATTGCAGGAGTAAACGTCAAAATATGTTTTCTTTTAATTTGGGTGAACTGACCCTTTAACGATCCTTACATTCCTTTCCATGCCTCCCTATTGTCCAACGAGCAGGAAGGCCAACAAAGCACAATAAAAATTCTTAAAAATTCCCAAACAACAATGAGAAAGGACAGACCCTGTGGTAACCCCTGTGAGGAATGTCACGCGAGTGTTCGACAGTGTGTGGAGAGATGGCGGGAAAGCGGGACCACCCAAAAGATGCCAGCCGTCCCCCTGCTGTCCCGAGACGAGTGAAGGGAATTTCCTGTGCACGTGTCTATTTAAACACATGTGCAACCTGGGATAGCGTGAGTCTGTAACAGGGTAGAAGTGGCTTATTTTGCAATGCAAACATTTTAGCAGTTCTAATAGCTTGTTATTCTTGACATGACAGCATCCAAATTTCTCTGTGTCTATATTTGAGACTCGGCTCATGGGTTGTCGCCTCGCTGCAAGAAGTTTGCCTGGGAGTCCTTCAGGTGCTCCAGCTTCCTCTCACAGTCAAAGGACTTGTTGCCTTTAGGTGTGAATGTGTCTGTGGGCATTCAGACCTGAAACAGCCCCTGCATTAAATAAAATGCAAGGGGGCTGCGATGCTGAGGTCCAGTTTGAGTCACAGAAGTGTTTGAAGCCTCATCAGAAATCAGAAGGACGGGATTTTAATGCAGCGCCTTCTGGATGGCGTTGCTTTACGTTGCAGCAAAAGTGGAGCCAGGTTCAACTTTTTGTTGCACGACTCGGCTCTTTTTTTATGAAGTCCCAGCTGCATCAACGCAGTGGCCACCTGTCTTTGACTTTTTGTGTGAAGCATGCTGGAAAAAGGAGGCTCTGACCCCCCCCTTGACCCTAACTACTATGAATGGATAGAAAACTGATGAATGAGCAAATGAGATTCACTGTACATGCTTGATGTATTTATTCATTGATGACCTAATTTTTGGTTTTCAAAGTCACCATAAAGAGAGGAATTTGCAGCTTTGGTAACTTCCAGCAGTAGTAAAAAAAAGACAGCGTTAGACATCAATATTTGATTCTCTCTCAAAATTTTGTATGGATCTGACCCGGGGACAGTGAGATGAATGAGCTGAAAGCAACACAACTGCAGCAGTTTTCTCTCAGTCTCATTTTTCTACAAACCTATGCCGTCAGAATAATTTAAAAAGATGCTGCAATCACATAAGATTTCCACACATATTGGCTTTAAGTCAGCAGCGCATTCGGCAGAGTCAGTCTGAAAATATATTTAAAGCCCAAAACAAACTTTGATCATGTAATTCAAGCACGGCACTCCGGTGACCTTTGGCCAGCCATGTCCTTTGGACGTCCAGAGCACCTGGCTGCAAGCTGCCGACTCACCATTTAAGGCATGCTTTCCCTGTGGTCTTTTACACACTGCTGTTCCTCTGCAGGCACAATCAGCTGTCGGAAAGATAAGAGGCCTGATATAGATAGTGTGCAGAAAAGGTTTACTTTGCTTAGGCTTTTTGCAGGTTGTGTGTCCAGTTTCACAACCAAAACCTCAGACTTGCAAGTGATTTGACAAAGTGTTAAGAGCCGCAGCTCCGTAAATCATAACCTCTTTTGATTCAAAGGGATATTGAAAGCAGGTGAAAGGTGATGATGCTGAACAGTTAATTAAAATAACTAACCTGGTAATGCATTCATGCTGGAGGCAGCCTGTGTTTTGGCCTAATATATGGATGATCAGTCCATCTCCCTTTGATCTGTGTTTATAGAGAAGCATCAAATGAAACCGCGGGTGCTTTCTGACTGTGCGTGATGAATGGGGAGTAATCTCATTGTAAGGAAATTATTTAACATACAGTGGGACTGCTGCCTGGTGGATCTGCCACCCTCTGCATGAATTGCCTCACTAACATTTCAATAATCACCAGGCAGTCATTATGACTTATCTTGAATGTCACACCGTTTCAATGCTGCACTCGCGAGGTGCTGTAATAGGACATGATTGTGCCTCCAGTGTTTTCTCCGCACAACGTGAATAGTAGCATTGCAGCTGAGACCTTCCCATTTCCCTCTCTGTAATTGAAAGTGCTCCCCTTGTTGTATTTACATTTATAATGATAGGTAGTGTTACCTTGCCTCAGCAGCAACGTGATTCATACACCAGCAGAAAATCTCATCTGATGGCATTTACAGTAAAAAGAAATAGTGCATTGAATTTCATTCATGTGGCTAATGTTTGGCCAATGTTACAACAGAGGCACAGTTGGCACCCAGCATTGCAGAGACAGTGTGCTTTCCAGAGTACACAAATGGTTGTGCTCTCCAGTGGGAAGCCAGTGAGGGATCGTGTCCGTGAATGAACACTAATGACTCAAGATTGTTGGTTGAGGAGATATAATAGTGGATGTACAAAAGAAGCTTTTGGCTGCATCACAGAAGAGGCACAAATTAAAGTGAGAAAAAATAATATTAAGTGTCTTAGTAAGGAATATTTTTGGTAAATTGGAAGAAGTTTTACATTTTACAATTACTCATGTTGGGTTTTTTTTTTTGCATTTATTCTGATATATTATTTAGTCTAAACATCTTGAAAGTTGACTATTTGCTGTATAACTGAACTGTTAAATATCCGTCCATCCATTAGCTATACCTGCTTATCCTTTAGACGGCAATCTGTCAGTCACAGCACTGATAGATACAGGCCATTCACACTCACATTCACATGCAAGTCTCCAATTAATTAAGTACTAACAATGAAAAATAAATAAACTGTAAATAAAATACATTAATGGAGTTTAAAAATTTGAGGCACTGGGTGAAATTGGACTCATGGACTCTACAGCCCTGATAGGCACATGTGAACTGTTACTCACCTGGCTTTAATGTGAAAACGTGGAGGGAAAAAAGGGTTCAGTTGCTTATGCAGTAAGCACATATTGTTCTAATTTCCTTCAGCATACATTGCAGACACATGACTAATGCTATCTGTACGGCCGCCCGCTAACAGCGCGCAGACATTTGATCTGTAGCCCTGATCGCCTACAGTCGTTCTGCTGCCACTGACCCACCAGGTGTCAGGAGATAAGATCAGGACATCAGTCGTTGTTGATGAGGTGCTGCCTCTTGTACTGTAGACTTCTGGTTTCCTTTCCCAGACCATCTGCCAAGTCACCTAGTAGCAGGCAGAGGGAAAACAAAACAGATCTCTTTTCCCTCTCCTTGTTTTCTGACTTCTTTGAAGTTTCCACGACATCAGCAGAATTGGAAAAAAAAAAAAAAAAAAAAAAAAAAAAATCATGGGAGTGTTCGTCGGGAAACCCCACCCTCCCTCCCCCTTGTCGCGTTGTTGACTTCTCGCTATGTTTTAAGGGCTTGGTCTCGTATTTTCCAGTCTATGGTTTTACCCTCCATTTGCACACTGAGATCATACATTCCATTTGTGAAAATCACCTCCTGAAGCAGACATACTTGCTCGTGTGTGTGTGTGTGTGTGTGTGTGTGTGTGTGTGATGTAGTGTAAACCATGTAATTATCTGCAATCGACACATGCTGCACTGTGCATGAGACACAGGTCTGGTTGTTAGAAATCCTGGGACTCATCACTCATTTGATCCACGTGATGTAATTCAGCTTTTTAAAGACCTTTCCCGGCCTGCCGCTGCCGAAGGAATTGATTATGTATCTTTTACAGACTTTCTGGTTTTCCTTCATGCATTTTCATAGGACATTGTGTTCTGATGCGTCCTTTGTGCCGCTTTGATATCACAGCTGAAATAGCCAGACTAATGCCAGCAATAACTTGGGGAAGATTTAAGGGATAACATTGGGAAAGCCATCCTGTGTGTCTTTTCTGCCAGAGGGAAAGAGCCTTAGAATAACAGGCTTAAGATTAAGGAGGAAATATTTTCTGCTTTCGCTCACTGTTAGTACAGCTCACAAGACTTTTTCAGTGGGAAAGAAGTCAAAATATTCAATGTGGCTGATGGTGATGAGTAACAGGGAAGAGATTTAGAGAAGCCCTGAGTGACAGTGCAGCGTTTCCAAATTGTAAGATGATCTCTTTTTTTTCAGCTGAGGGAGAAAAACGGGGAACTTTTGTTCTAAGTACCTTAAAGAAGAGCACGATGAATGCAGAAGTGGGATTTCTCATGATTTTAACAGGCTGTATTCCAGTTCAGTGTTTGACGTCTTGTTCACACCGGCTCACTTTCATGGCCCACTGAGTCACCAAATTGAGCAGAACTATCATTAATTAATGTTAATAATTACACCTGTGCTTTCATATTATAAGTTGAAATATCTGCTGAGTCCATTCTAAAGTCAAGTCAAACATTTTTCAGGGCAAAACCAAAACTATATAGTGATTCATTTTTTTCCTCCTCTGCATTTTACACAATATCGACACAGGTAGTGAAAGCAGCATGTTAGCAGAGCAGCTTCAGTTCAAATACGTCTACATAGGATGCATTCAGGTATAGTGTTGATTGTAGGTTGCTCATGTTTTGGCACGTTCAGGGTCCAACAGTTAGTTATGTGCATAAATAAAAAAATAGACTTGAAGTGTAAAAATATGCTTCTGGTCGACCTAATGTTTGTAAAGTGCGAGTAAAATGGGAGCCATTGTGCAGACTGACTTTATCATATTCATCATCGTGGTTTATCCTCTTAGCATGCAAGCAATTGCTAATTAGCACTCGACATAAAACGGGCTGATGGGAATGTCGTTAGCTTTGCAGGTATCGTAAACCAAAGTATGCAAACGTATGCAAAGTATGCAAACTGTAGATAATGACACTAGAGGAAAAGTCCGGGCGTTGTCAAAGTTATTAGGATCTATCCTCTTGGGATATTGATTATCTGTAAAAAAAAAAATCTAATGCAGTCCATCACATAAGATATTTCACTCGGAGCCACAAATGTCAACCTCATGGTGGCGCTAGAGGAAAAATCAGTTTCAGCAGGCTTCACAACATTTCATGGCAATCCATCCAGTACTTGTTATGACATTTCGGTCTGGATGGAAGTTCTGGACTGACCAACAGGCCGACATTCTCATCCATATAGCCAAACTACTCCCGTGGCCTAAAACACGCTAGTTGTGACTGGAATACCCAGTTTCATGTTTTAAAATTTAAATTGTATCAGCAGCTGAGAGAAAACTCCTCTGTGGTGCTATTAAATCACAGGGACTTTCCTCAAAGCTGTTTTTGAGACATGTAAATGATGCACGAACTTCCTATGAAAATTCTGAAAGCTTATGGTTCAGCTCTCCGGTCTATGAAAATGAGGTGGTCGCATTGTCATGTCTGCTTGTTTTAGGGTGTTATTTGTTTTATTTAACAGTATATTCATGCACAACACCACACTGGGGATTTCTGTGGAAGGACCTGACCCTGCAGCTGGACTAGTTTTATGTGATGTGGAGCGGCAGGTGGTAATGAAGCAACTGGAAAAACCACTAAAGCTCATTGTTGGATGAGGTCGAAGTTTATGTGAGTAAGTTTATACTGCGTTTGTGTTCATTTAACACGTTAGATTTACTCTTTATAAGGTGTTTTCTAAGAATCATAATATCACGATTGTTTTAATATCAAGTCTTTTTTGATGAGGTACATATTTAATCTGAAAAAATAGGATTGCACAAAATTGCGTTTTGTTATTCACAGCACATGATGCAAGCATGATTTTAAACATAAAGTAACTATTTCTTCATCCACCAGAATCTTGCCAGCAGCGTATGTGGGAGTTGAGTTAGTGTCACTTTGCCATGATCATCATAAGCTAGTTTAAAATAACATACAGAGCTGAAAACCCCCAATTAGAGTGCAAGGCCCTCTTGTCACCATGCACTAAATCTGTCACGCTAATCACAATCTTGTGAATTAGGAACACTTGTTCTCCTGCCTCCTTCGCCTTCCCAACTGTCTCTATCATTTGTTCGCTTCCCTTATTTAAAGTCTGTTTTATTCGCAGCACCTGCGGTAGCGAGTTTGTCATTTTCACCACCGACTTCAGCATATCTGCTTCAATTCCTTTGTGTATTCAAAGGATTTCAAATGAGCCCTCCCATCCATCCCCCTCGCTGAGAGTCACCCCCGGGGCTGATCTGACGCAGACCACATGCGGAGTCTGTCTATGATGGTATTGACTTTACATTCAGTCTGCTTACTCTCCCAGGGCTTCCCTCGGAGAAGTAAAATAGGGTTGGCAACATTCTTTTGCCTCTTGTAAAATCTCATTGAGTTTCAGCATTGTGGGACGGATTTATGGATTTGCTTTGGGACGTGAATCAGGTTTTATCAGGGGTGACAACATGCAGATCTGATTGAGAGATTGTCTCCCTTAAGAGAGCCCAAATCTGCACAAGGTATAAATGGCCAGAACTGCTGTTGTGCTTCCCAAACTTACTCTCCGGATGATGTCAACATGCCTGTATGAACGGTGATGTCATCTAAAAGAAAAGGATTGGAGCTCGCCGGAGAGTGTCGCCAACAGAAGACTGTCTAGGAGCCAGAGCATTAGCATAGAGGCTAGACAGGTCCACTTTCAAACCCAATCACCCGAGCTGTCATCTTTCTGCTACCGCCGCTTGTTGCTCCGAGCCCCTGCCAGGGCTCAGTCTCAAAATAACTACAAAATAATATTCAAAGAAATGGCTGTATTCCATAAAGATATTTCCCCTGCAGAGCTCATCTCTCTGCCTCGCTGTAATTGGGGTGTGACCTAAATATCTGACTGAAGCTGCACTTGAGCGAGTCTGCAGCCTCATTGACCTACATATGAGGAGAACATTGGTAAAGCTGTTGCAGGAATCAATAATGTTACACCACAGTGTCCTTGCACTTGGCACCGGGAATGTCCCCAAATGGAATAAAATTTGTTGTTATTGTCGTGGGAAGCGAGGAATGTAGATGCAGTCTGTGGCTGCATGCGGTGATAAACACAGGCTGTGTGTTATCAACCTGTTGGCTGCAAAGTTGTGCAGATTATTTAGGAAGCTTAAATTTGAAGTTTAGAAATCAATTGTTCTTGATTTTCTGATAAGTATTCCTTTAAGTCTGAGAGTTAAAGTCACCACTCCCAGTCTGTCCTCTTTGGGTGGCTGTGTCAGCTACTATTCAAAGAAACGGTGTGTTTCAGAACGGCTTCAACAAACCTCTCAAGTTTACTTTTGACCTATTTAGGCTTCCACAATGCACGCTGTTTTGCTGACTGTTTCAGTTGTGGTACTGCAGTCAATGCGTGTCCCAGTCTTTTTGTGGTTTTAACACCGTGTTCGGGGCCCTGCCCTTCTTTTGAGCCGTGCATGGAGGAGAATGAAGATGACTCTGCACAGATTACATCTCACACAGAGTCAGTGATAGGATCTAATGTGCCTGCAGATAACACTGATGACTGACAACAGAAATAGTGGCTAATGGAGCGGCTACATCTAAACAGCAGCTGTTTAATGATTTGACTTTATTAAGTATTTCGTTTTTAGCTTTTAATAATGAGCATGCTTAAAAATAGACACTATTCTTAAAAACAGGAAACAAATTATAAATATTTAAATTCAGCTGTACAATTAGAGTTAAATTGCACAAGTAAAATAAACTTTATTAACCAATTTACATAGTAATTAGGTAGCTAATCTTTTAGGCTAAAGGGATTTCCATAAATCTCTATATTCAGACAGGCATAAAACTTCTGATAACATATTCACAAAATGTCCTAAATATGCTATATTTTGACAAAAAGGAGGGATTTACATCAGTTTTAATTGTAGAAATGAACTGCTCAGACTTTATCAGCTCAGAAAAGTCCCTCAAATTAAAACAAAGAGAGACAAAGGCTGGTATCAAAATTCATTAGAGCTATTCCCCGTGGTTTTGTAATTGATCGTGACAGATCCACCTCCTGTTGATGACAGCCTCTTTCCTACTGTGAACCCCCTCAGTGAGTGGGATTGATTTAGGACTTCCTCCATGCTCTTCTCCTCAGCCTTGGCAACAACAATAAAACTGGCTCCAGCCTGATGTTCCTGTGTTCTTACCCCTCCAGGGGTAACCAGGCTTGGTTTGGTTTACACGCGCCCTGTAATTAGGAACATCCTCTGGGTCTTGTAATGTCCGTGAATTAGGAATTGTGTGCGAAGAGATGGCCAGCGCGGGTGTATAAAGTCAGAGATACTGTTGGAATAAATGTTTGTTTTACAGCATGTGGATGCAGGGTTTCTCAGGTTTTTAATTACAAGGCTGTCCTCGCTACGATTGTTTATCATGGGTGAGAACTAAAGGCAGGCTAATTAGAGGTTTGGCACCTTGTGGCTGTCTTTAAGTAATGCTTGGTTCTATGTGTGGTATTAGATTTGACTATAGATTGCTGATGTAAACACATTTTGAGAAGCACTGTTGTTCTACTTCTTAAGAGCGTTTAAGTGTCACTTTGCACGTCTCTGCCAGTGCCAACAACTCTCTCAGTTCAGAAATCAAAAAGCAACTGTAATAGCCAGTGACATGAATCTGCAATCTGTTTTTGTTTTGGTTGCTTTTCTGAATTGTTGTTTTGTTTGTTAGTTTGTTTCTTGGGTGATGCCAAAAGCCTTGCTGGTAATGTAGGTCTGTGACTTGGTCTAACACTTTGATTCAGAATGAAATATCTCTGTAACAGCTGCAGGATGAAATGACAAGACATTGTGTGCAGGCATTCATTATCCACAAAGGATGAATCCTTCTGTGATCCTCTGACTTTTCCTCTTGCACCATCATATCAGATTACAATTTTAATTTAGTCAACATATTTACTTTCATTTTTATTTGTCCTGTAACATGTTACTATATAATTAATTATAGCATATAGTAATAAAAGCTAAGATGTATGAACATAGTAAACATACATAGAACAAACATAGACATCAGCACGTTAGCATTTGAGGTTAGCTCCAACCACCACCGGGCTCCCACAGCTGTTAGCATGGCTGTAAACTGCTTTTTTACTATATAGTCAATTTATATTTATCCTCCACAAATTTTATATGAGTTGAAATTTATATGTCCCATAAAATTCCCACGATGGAGTGGATAAAAATGTCCATGGCATCTACACAACTTTGTGCTAACAATCCCACAATGCAGTGCGTCGCGTTTTATAGATGAAAAAATGACCACTGTGCAACTCTAAAGAACATGACCGTGACTGAACTATTCAGTGTCCATTATATAAGGAGCAGTGGACGATGAACAAGGAGGTGATTAGTCTTATTTCCTGCAATGACAAGTTGGAATAGAACTGAGAGGTCATTCAATTGTTTTTAAATTGTACCTACCAATTTACAAAAAGTCACACAGACCTGATAGTCAAATGCAAAGGATCTGGTAGCCAAATGCTTTGTGCACCTCCAGGGAATTCCTTTTATTGACTGGATATGGATAATTCAGAGAGGATCAATATAAACTAAAAAGTCTTTTATATTTTATCCGTCCACACTGATTATGAAGATGTAAAAGTGATTGAGCTTTTGTTGTGATAAGTCATAAAGCTTTAATTTATCTGTCTGAATTTTGAGAATAATAATCAGTTCCTGGATACGTCACAGTCAGTGTCACTAATTGTTTCAATGAGATTTCCTCACCGTCCCCTTTCCTCTGCTCTTACACAACATCCCTCTTGTACCATGAAGCATGATTATTTACACGTGATCTAAGCAGTGAATGATTGTCCGGACTCTTTCACTGTTAGGAAGTTGCTTTTTCTCTGACCAGCAGCCAGAATTACAGGCAGGAAATTGAGAGCAGAATCGGTGCCAGAGGGTGTGTGTGTTTTGTAGCAAAGGGTGTTTTGTGGAGACAGCAAGTTGGATTGTGGATCCCGTCCCCCGCTCGGCGCCATGAGGCCCACGCACAGGAAGCTTCTCCTGCTAAATACAGCTGACCCCCCTCCCTCCCCCCTCTCCTCCCTCCCCCCTCTCCTCCCCTCCTCCATCTACAGGTCTGCACACTGCGAGCTGAACAGAGAACAGACAGTGAAAGTAGCCTCCTTTTTCCTCCCTCCTGCTAATTCGCCACTCCATCCCTCCACAGCTGTGAGTTTTAATGAGCTCTCCGGTTTAGCCTCCGCCGCGTCTCATTGTTTTGAGATCATATATTTCTATCTGTAAACGTCCGTGACCGTGATCTGACCTCGCCGCTCGCTGCTCAATGATCACACAGACGCACAGCTCGGCTGCAGACCCCCTGACCCTCTGCGGCCGAGACCCTGTAAAAAGCGAGAAATGGTGTGTGGTGTCGGAAACAGGATTCTTTACGACCTCCCTCTTCTTTCATGGGTTGCCATCTCTGTTACACCCTTTCTTTGCCTGTTTAGTTCCAGAGTGAGGCTTTTAACATTCAGACAGAGACGAAGCCCTGAGCACATCTTGGTATCACCTCGGTTAATAATGTCCTCACTGTCCACAGCTGGTTATTTTTTCTAATCTTAAACAGCAGAACAGACAGGGAGAGTCGCAGTAATCCCAGCAGGACGCCGTCTAACTGGCTGCATGTCAATCTCCTCGCCTTTGAATCAATGAGAATACTGTGCATCAGCACTTTGCAACCACCAAGCAATTTGGTGGCATGAAATTTGGGATTTAGCATTGGACAAGTGGAACCCTCTTTTGGCTGATTCCAGGCAGTTGAGAGACCTGTTAGCAATAATTACAGGTCATTCAAGTCATTTACACCAAAACTACACTGTAAAATGATTAGTTTAATCCCAGCCCTGTATCCCTGGGAATTAGGTTCATACTGGGTGAATTACGTCCAATGTCAATATGCCAAAGCAGATAATAGTGTGGCCTTTATAGCTAAGTGGAAGGAAGGGTGTTGAGGTCGGGGTGGTGGATGGGCATATAGCAGATTTGATTTTCATGCAGGACACCAGAGTTCATGTCCAAAACCTGAAATTAACATTCTTTTTTTATCAACTCTAATCATGATTATCATCTTTTAAGCTGATATGGCAATTTGTCAGCCAGTGGCTTATTTACTCATCCAGCAGATACAGAGCAACATCAGGAGACTCTGGCCATTTAATGAATTTAAGTCCTATAATGCGACAACAACCCTCTCAATTGAAAACAGTTCAAAGACAATATATTAAAAACTTCACTGATTTTTGTGAATATCTGCTTATTCTGAATTTGATGGCAGCAACATGTTTCAAACAAGTTGGGACAGGAGCAACAAAAGACTGTGAAAGTTGTGGACTGATGTAAAACAATTATGAAATGTGTTTAATGCAGAGGAAAGATGGAAGAATGAAACTGTCCCAAAGAGAGTGATGTTAATTCATATTCACACCAACATCTGAATATGTTGTTGTTGTATCTCATGTTCAAATTAAAGAAGCAGTGTGCAGAAACTGGGCCAGTGTTGTCCACAGTATATGTGTCTACTAGATCAGTTTGTCCTGTTTTAAATTGCAGCACTGTACACAAGGCCTGGCCGCCTCTGTGGGACACGCAGGCTGGCAGATTGTGGCGAGATCAATACGCTCTGCAGGAGGTAGCAAATGAAGGAGATAAGAGGAAGAGACTTTAGGATGAGATGGGAAAGATGATGTCGAGGCTCTGAAGACAGGGATGAGAGGAAGTGGGGAGAAATTTGTGCTGGGCTCCCGCCTTGATGACAGACCATTTATGAATCAGTATGTGTAGAACTAAATGTGCTGTTTGCTTTCCCACATAAAGACTTGATCGAAGCGATACAAGGCGATCAAAGTGGAGCAAACAGACCGCTGCTGTCTTGTCTGAATGGCTTGGGAGGTCTTATCTGAGCTCAGAGAGAGTTTGCAGTTAGATTGAACTCAGCTGCAAGTGGCTTGTCTTAATGTGATTAGGGCTCTTTGAACCCTCGCAGGGCAGGAGGACCCTTTGCTTATATAAGCCTCTCCAGTGAGCTACCAGTATGGAAGACGCACTGGGACTGGTCTCGTTCCACCCACTGGGGCTGTTGTAGCTGTCAGGTTTTGTTAGATAATCAGGGATAATGAGCTGACTTATGCTTGTTGTGTTTTTTTTTTCCACACAGGAATTAATTACAGTATAAAAATTGACATTAATGATCATGAATGGGAGACAAACCCAGAAATATAATTACAGGTGACACTGTTGGGCATTTTATTGCCACACACTGATTAAATAAACCAAATGCACCAAATATTGAGTGACTTTTCTTAAGTGCTATGACGATATGACAAGCAGGATTACACTTACAGAAGGATTTTCTCAGGCTTGGAGCTAAAATGAAACTGATCAAAAGCGGCTGCAGCTCAGTAACAGGACGATGTCCCTTATAATTGGTGCATTCAGTGAATTTTCCACCGGGCATTGCTGTCTGTGGGCATAATTGACCGGTGGCACAGCAGCCGAGCATTGATAACCAAACATGGACAGAGCGGGCTCAGCTGTTTAAGGTACTCATCTGTGCGGTTTCTGCTGCTGTGTATTAATGGGGCTTTGGAGTGCTCCTGAGCTCTGCGGACTCCTTATCCCCATCACTGTTGTGTAAAGAGAGGGAGCCTAATCCTATCTGGCCTGCAAATCCTCCTCTGGGGCCCAGACTGTGTGGAAACAGGCAAACCAATGCACAGGCGCCTGACTGGCCCTCTCTTTGTCTTTTGTACACTTAGTCGCACATGCACACACACACACACACTACGTCTGGATAGCTGCCAATGCCTCAGCAGTCACAGGTGAGCGCTGTAGTTTACTGCAAACAAGGACAGGGATTGTCAGGATACGTTCCTCGTCACATAGCCTGTGGTGGAAAGTGTTGCCTCTTGTGTATGTGTAAGCATGAGGGAGAATTCATGCATTGGGTTAGGAATAGAAATGTACATCAACAAAGTCGAGACTGTAAACATCTGGGAAAAAAATCTTTCATTTCACATTTGCAACGGGGCCGAAGTGAAGTGAGAACGCGTGTCCTGCTTTCAACTCTGTGCCTCTCTTTACAGTGAGACAGTTTGCCAGTTGATTATTACACTGCGGGCAGAGCAAACCTGACCAAATGAAAACAGTGACCTCCCCTCGTCTCCTGTTAGCGAGCCGGAGAGAACAGATCTCTAATTGTTGCTTTGCTGCTCTGCTCTCCTTTGCCAGCCAGCTACATTATCCCTAAATGACAAACACACTGTGTTATTTCGGGTGATCCGCAAAACTGCAGGAGTCAGTAGGACTCCGCATTAAAACACACACAAATGATAGTCTGCCAGGTTTGGTACACAAATCATCCGCTAGAAATAAGCAGTGTGTATCCAAAGCGTCCTTGTGTTCAGACAAAATTGCCTCTGTATTTTACAAATAAAACCAAAAAAATTCATGTTTTGATTTGAAATTGCTGGTTATCATGTGCGGCAGGTTTTGTTCTGTATATTTTAGTCTCTTTTATGTTTGCTTTCGACAGATAGCTCGTTCATTTTTAACCTGACTAGTCTTGAGCATCATTCTTATCGGCTCTAATCAAATGTTGGTTGATTTGTTTTAGTTTGCTTTGGTTAAGTTTTACTCTCTGACATGATCTGATAGAGCCAGTGAACCCTGAAGCAGCAGAAGTATACCTTTTCTAATGCAGCCTGAGAGTGAGGTCATCTTTTTTAATCTGAAGTCAGTTTGTTGGCAAAAAAAAAAGGACCAGGAGACACAGGTTATTTGAAGGAGAATATCTCATCAGTGCTTACTCTTTCTTCATATGTCTGACAAAGGATCGGGTTGCTTTTGTAACCTCAGTGAAAGTTTACAACCGTTGGACCCGTGCCAAAACACACCTTAACCAAGGTGCAAAAACCACATGACATAAAGCAGGCGGCAGGATTTAGACAAACTCTTTACCATGAGTTTCACATTTGCAGTCATAGACATTTGATGGTAGAAATGCTTGCATGTCGCTGGAAAATTAAAATATAAGAGAAGAGAAATTGGAAAATAAGAGATGCAATAAGAAACAATCTTAAAGGAATAATTGGGCATTTGGAAATATGTTTATCTACTGTCTTGCCAAGAGTGAGATGATAAGATTGATACCACTCTTATATCTGTTCATAAAATGAAAAATGGAAGTGGGGGAACTCAGTTTTGTATGGATTTAGCTTTAGAGATGCTTGTAGGCTGACCGTTTTTTAACCACTGGACAGAGCCAGGCTAGTAAGCATATTTTCCAAATTGTCAGACTATTTCATTAATTTTTTTAGTGATTATTTTACACATACGACAGTGTTGTGATAATCAGCGATGAAATAGCTTATATATGTATATGAGCTGAGCATGTCCTCTCTTTGCCACAACATGTCATCAACATAGAAATCATTCCATCACATCTCTGTAAATTTGCATTTTTATTAATCCCAAATCACTGCCCTGAATTGGAATTATTCCTCACCGATTAGCGCCCCTCTTTATTCCTCTGAGGCTTATACTCCTATAGTCGATGTATCTCAGCTCTGCAGAGCCCATAAATTGTGGCTAAAGAGGGTAGACAAACACAGTGGGCTGGTGGTGTGGGAATCAGGCGATTTAATCCTTTGTCATTATCTGGCAGGACCTGCCAGCAGACATCTGCTTGTGAATGCAGTTTCAGGGAACACTGAGAAAACCGGCGTTACTTAGGTTAGAGAGGAAGAGACACACCCTGGTCCCTTTATGCCGCTTACATGCACTTCATTAGGATCCGGGTGTTCTCCTCAACAATGGAGAACAGGCCCCTGCCGCTGATAGCTTTATCTCTGGGTGGCTAAACAGGCGCCAGAATCCGCCCAGAAGCCATCCATCCCATTTCCAGGTTCAGCAGAAAAAAACACACGTAACTTTGTGTATCCTGCCGCGATGCGGTCGGCAAGACTGATGAGTCAGGTTAATAAAGGTGAAATAATGAGTCACGCTTGAAAAGAAGAGCACAGAGAGTCCCAAAGCGGTGAAGTGAAACTGAACACACCACGCAGGAAAATCTTTTGTTTGACAGAACCTGGCAGAGCAGTTTGACATTTCAATATGTACAACTGAGGTCCAGCAGTCAGTTTGTTAAAGTTCAAAAACAAAATATCTAATCCACAAGACATATTTGACCAAAACAACATCAAAACAACAACGGCTGAGTGAGAAGAAAAACAGGGAAAGATGATCCTGTTTGTTTCTTAAAAAGGACCATTGGAAAGGCAATGTGGCAAACAGAGGAAAACAGAGTTGGTGGAAAGGATACTAATCTAGACCTAATCCCCTCAGCATCTGTCACTGATGCATTAATCAGACAGAAAGGAAACATGTTATTCTGTAATGCCTCCTCTTATCTAAAGCCACTGTTGTTGAATTTTACAGACTGGACGCGGGTCATAAGTCTATTTCTTCTAGAAACAACAACAAAAACTCCTCCTTGTAAACCAGTTTTACCTCATCGAGCTGGATTTTAATAGATTAGTCAAACTGAGACTATTCAGCTGATTGAGGTTGTAACAACACTCTGAATTAGGAGTACACATATAAATGGTTTGTAAAGGGTTTCCAAATTGCGTGTAATTAGATTATAAAAGATTTACAGGCTGCATATTTAATGCATGTGTCCTCTTAAAGGGCTTTGCTGAATTCACTACATCTGCCATGCTGCCGCTTCTCAACCCCAGTTATTTGCTTGTGTTACATATTTGCTCATTTAACAGTGCTGAGGTGTCAGATTCCATCAACACCCTAATCACACCTGCAAACACAGACCTGATCTACTGAAGAATTAACTCCAGGACGCTATGAATAAACAGACGCATTTGCTTTTACTAGTTTGATTAATTAGAGTATCAGGAAGCCATTAGCACATTGATGTAGATCAGTCAGATCTCGAGTTGCCTGCTATAACATCTATTCTCACCCAAAAAGAAAAACACTTATCATGAGCGATATCACAGTCTTTCCCGTGCTGACTGCTGATACCGGGGCTGATAGGTGTCATGGCTGATTGCCCGTGCATATGGATCCATTGTGTGTGAGCTGGAGGAAGTGTATTGTTTAGATGATTAACAGCACCTGGAGGTGTGTGCGAGCTGATGCCTGGTCACTGATGGGCTCCTCGTTCAGCATTTAATCATTATGAAAGACATGCTGTCATTCCACGTCCCTGAGCCCCATCAGTTAGAAAGGGGCTTACGTTGGGCCAATCCCAGCGGGGCTTTCACCACCAGGGATGAGTGTGGGGCGAAACAGGCCCGAAGGATCTGGATACCTCTGTGGAGTACGCTCGCTACAGTGTGAGGTCATGTTAGGACTGAGATGATTAAAGTAGCCACAATGCGCATCAAATCTCAAACACACAGGATCTGATGCCTTAATCTCTCGGCGGAGGCCCAGCTTTTCTGCGGACAAAAAGCGCTCCTTCGAAAAAACGTAAAATGTGTTTACACAGGCTGAGGTCAGCTCTTCAGCGCTGATTGGATTCACTTTGTTGTGTGTTTTTAATCATTAGAGCTGAGACAGAAGTATTTACAGCGCTGATGGACATGGCCAAAGTGTCTGCCCTCATTTGCATTTCTACCCCCTCGCACGCGGGATTTTAGACAAAAACTAATCTGCTTCATCACGATAAACACATTGATTATGCAATAATGCATAATTAGGATAGTGATTCACTCTGCCGCACATGACAGTTAACGCCTGCGTTCAAAAGGAAACAAATGGCCCCTTTAGCGTATGGCTTTTGTTTTCAGTTTCATCTAGATTAGTCCCATTAAGATCAGAAAGCTCTTTTACAGGCAACACAGCAGCGGCGTGTTCGGCGTCAGACAGAAAGCAATAAAAACAATAAATGATACATCATAAAAAAGTAAGAAAAAAGGGGAAGAAAACTTATTCACATCCCTTCAGTTTCCGTTTATTTGCCTGCACGTGCATACGCAAAGATGCATTATATGTGTGCTCTATAGCTCTTGACTAATGGAGTCCTATGTCTGCATGTGACGTGCAACTCCCTCTCCATTTCACCCGGACGACCTTCCTCCTGGTACACAAATATTGCTCATTACATGGGGGTTTATGTGCTCGATATAGCCATTGACCCTCAGCCTGCCTCTGGCTCCTGCCTTTCCCTCTCTCTTCCTCATCTCCTCCCTGTCGATGGCTAGTTACCGATGGGGCAGTAAATTATAGTGGCTGGGCTGGGATTAGGTACGAGAGGGGGGACGTCTGAGAGGCAGAGTGGAGGAGGACGCACAAACACACACATACCCACACAGATGATTGTCTCTTCGTATGCCAGACAACTCTACATTTTAGTGCTCCTCCCCCTCCTCCACCTGCAGATTGCGCTATCAATCAATCCAATTTCCTGTTTGCTTTTTTACTTTTTATGTTTGCAGATGCACAGGTTTGAATACACATGCAGCACACAGCACATTTCAAGGCTGAAACGGACCATTTCTGCAGCTGATAAGACAACAAACACCACGTTGGGCAGTTGTTGATGAGTTTGATTGGTTTTATCATAGCAAGGGACGGTATATTGCAAAAATTGTTGAAACAAATGAAGAAAATCTATCAGCGAGTGCACATTTCCATTTATTTTCCAGCAAAAATCAACTTGTTTTATGATTTTCTCCTGGATTCAGTGTAATTTCTAGTGTCTCTTTCCTCTGTGCAAATTTTGGAATCAAGTCTAATCACCTCACTTAATGATGCAATTTTTCATTTTAAACCTGCATGTGGGAGTAAATGACTTGTTAAGGTCAATATAATTTTTTTTGCAGCGCATGTTGGAGGTAAGAGGAGCCTGTAGTCTTAATATAGGGGATGACCTCAGCGGTGTCCTTTCCTCGGCTCCTTACTATAGACGGACTGTGCACACATGGACCCGAGCTCAAGGCAGCCGATGGAAATAGAATTGCTGCAGGGATTTCTCCACCAAATGACCTGGAAAACATTGCCTGCTTGGCTTGTGGGATAATATGTGTATCTCCTGCGCGTCTTTGCACTGATATCTAATTTCCCGGGACACCACAGTCATCTTTAGGTATTTGCTTGCTCGCGTGATTAAATCAGATACTGCTTTTTTTTTTGTTTGTTTTGCACCACGAGGATGAATATGAAATAAGCTTTCTTGACATCACAAGATCAGGGCACTTTAATGTCTTAAATATCAGGACTGTGTTGTGTCGTAGGAACAAATTCAGTCCATGACTAAATGCTAAACCAATTCAAGACTGTTCTCTTGGTGTGACTCCAAACTATTTGGCATTCCTTTCTCAGTTCTCTCTGCTGAGCGCTGCCAAAACATAATTACGTGTACTTCTGTGAAAACGCTCAGGAATCTCCATCCTCTCCTTTGCTCTTTTTTCCTCTTTTCCCCTCACATGCACAAGCAGATATGCAAGTTTTCATTATGTTTGCGTGTTTGCAAGTGTATGCAGTGGAGTCGGTGTGTGGGGTCTTTGTGTCCAGGAGTGAGAGACCTGCTCCAGTGATTAATGGGGTTCCTGTGTGAGGCACCGCAAGGCGCCGTACACAATCACTGGGCCAGACCGCAGCCCCGCCAGGCTTGTCCTTCACATGAGGAGAAGAGAGAGGCGGGAAGGAGGGAGGGTGGAGGGGAAAATATTCCCTCGCTGTCCTTTACTCTCTCTTTCCTCCCCTCTGCCCATCCGTCCTGGTTTTCCCTCCTAAAACTATCTACTTTTACAACTACTCCCACCCTCTTTCTCCGTCCTCTCCCTTTCCGTTGGCCTCTGTCCTCTGTTCAACCCAAACTGTGGCACGTCCACATGCACCCTCACACGTGCACACAGACATGATGTGAAAAACAAATTTTTAGAAAACACACAGGAAAAAGGAAAAAAAAAAAGCAGAAGTGCAGTGAGAGAAAAAGATAAAGTGAATTGTCAGCACAACATGGGCCCAGCATTCAAGAAAAAACTGGGGTGGAGGGTGAGGAGCCTGCTGTGAATCCCTCCCCCCACTCCCACCCCCACCTCCCCTTCCCTGCGGTTCGGGTATGCGGCCCCTCTTCTCAGTGTTAAACAAGCCTTTTAAATAGGCTTTAACCTGGGCCCACCCTCAATGGGGCCATTGTGGGAACGGATGTGTGGACAGTAGTGCTCGGTAAACACTGCTACTTGTCCCTTTCTCACATTCGGAGCCCATTCTGCTCCGGCTAGCCCAGAGGTTGACGCTCTAGTGTGCATGTGTGTGTGTATTGGGGAAAGTGTGTGTGTCAGAGTAGGTGAGGTGCAGCTGAAATAGACTGATAGAGAAAGAGAAAGAAAGAGAGCAAGGGGGAAGTGACAGTTTGTTAGAGGAGGTGTGGAAGTGTGGAAATGCAAGCTATATCAAGGACGTTTAACTGCTTTAAATTCAATCTTAAATTCTTGTATAGCACAATCCAAGTCCAATCAATTAAGTCAAGTCTGTCAGTCAATGAATCTGAATGACTGTCCAGGGGTCTGCTGCCACTTTTCCTGCCCTGACATCCACCTGGTCGCCTTTTTTTTCCTGTTAACACTAAACAACTGTGGACTTGTTTAGTTAACCCGCGTCAGTCCGGGGCTGGATTTCATTATCTCCCCACTCCCAGGGTCTCTAATTGGGCCTCGCTGTTGTCGGCCTGGCACCTGCAGTCGGCCCGCATGTCGCTGTAGCTGTGGTAACAGCAGCACACTGGGATGCTGATTCTCCGAGCCTCAGCGACTGCACGTCCCCCAGCCGCCCCCACCTGCTCCCCCCCTGCCGATCCCCTATTACTGGCGGCGTATTGTCCTCCGTCCCCCCCAAGTGAAAAAATGCCACTCATTAGACGTTACGGGGTGATTTTGTTTGACGACAACCAACCGCTGCGGCGCCGAAAGCTGAGATTTAGTTAACTGACTACACTACAGGAGCGTTTACATGGAGTGGGTGCACACATGACTCAGACCGAATGTTTACATAAACACAAATAACTGGATTACATAAGCAGAGTAAGTCAACTTATTGCATTACATGGCTGCGAGTTACCTGCCTCTTTAAGTTTAAGATAAGACAAACCTTTATTCGTCCCACAGTGGGGAAATTCACAAGAAGTTGTTTGACGGCTGTGTTAATGAAGAAGGAAGACTTTGTCGTCTTGTTTCCTGTCAGTAGTTCGATGGGAAGAATGATACCACCCTCATGTCTGAACGGCCAATATGAAGTCACAACCAGCGGCCTGTTAGCTTAGCTTAGCTTAGCTCTGTCCAAAGGAAACAACATCTGTCTACCAGCACCTGTAAAACTCACTAATTAACACTTTTTGCTTAATCCATACAAACTGTTTTATGAGGGTTATATGCGAGGACTACTTTTTGGCAGTGAGCAGTGACCTCAGTCTAAACACAATATAATGTGTCTTAGTCTTTTTGCTAAGCTAATCTAACTTGCCATAGCTCCATATTTATTTTAAATATGTGAGTGGTGTCATTATTCTCATCTAACTCTCAGCAAGAAAGCAAATGAATCTATCTATTCTATCACAAAGATTCTCATAAAGCTACTTTGCATCAAGTTTGTTTATAACCTCCGTGGCACTCGGAAAAAAAAAACCCCACACAAGAGCAGAATGATTGAAAACTGATGAGTAACTCCGCTTTGTTTGTTGAGTTATGGTAACTACACGCTTATTTGTCTTAGTAAGACAGTGAGTAAGATGTTGACACTTGACTCACAAATATTTCTTCTGAATCTTCAAAACAATGTGATCAGTTTTCTGTTATGGCTGGAAGTTTCAGCGGGCTGGCTTGCTTTTTCCCCGGCAGCACCTATTTTGATGTTGTGACACTTTGAAATTGTCACATAGACAATGAGAAGAAAACAAAAGAGGAAGTGCTCAGTTTGTTACGGGAAACACGGCAGTGTGTGGTTTCCTTCTCCTTGTGGCAGTGAGAGCGTGACGCGACGAGGGACTTCCATCATTCAGCCGGATTCTCACCTTCTATTGCAGAGAAACAGCTTTTCAGTTTCTGGTGAAAACCGATCTCTTTCTGTAAACCGTGTCTCCAATAACACTGACAAGTAACACGGTAAGATCGTGAAGGTATAAGAGTAAGCAGAAGGACGTTATTACTGGTCAGATAATAATGGTCATCATAATAAACTTTATTTGCGAAGCACCTTTCATACAAGAAATGCTCAAAGTGCTTTACAACAAGTGCTTCACATAAAAAAGAGAAATTAATGGAAAATAAAATAACAGTACAAGTCAGATAAAGATGCATAAAACGTTAATGTAGCATAAGATGGAGTAATAGTAAAAATAGGATAAAAATAAGGATGAAAATAGAATAATGCATAACATCAGATGAGAAATTAACTCACTGAATAATAAAAAATAAAGTTTAAAAAACGCATATAATGAGGTAAAATACAACATTTTAAAAGAAGTGCAGCAGTGCATTAATGCGAGGCAAAGTGCAAACAAGAGATTAAGACCTGCATCAGCTAGTTAAAGGTATTGATACATATACTACGACAATGGTGCAGATAAACTAATAACTTGTTTGCTGAACAGTTCAGTGACTGTAAGTCCAGCAAACAGTCAAGGGGTTTTCCAGTTGTATGATTTTGCATCAGTCTTGGCTACTGTATGTGTTCATGTTAAATCGTACCATGTGTGTTTGTTCTGTTATCAGCTCTGTATCAGTATCGCAGGAGTCACTTGCAGCTGAGCGCTTCCTGTGTTTCAGAAGCATCTGCCTTTTCTTTGAAAGCACGTGTGCTGCATGTAAACATTACAATGAGGAAGTGCTGCAGTAAAAGGAAAATAAGCAGATGAGGGCTTTCACTTTTGTTGTCTGGCACTCGCCCGAGCTAATATCTCTGTGTGCGCTCCTGCACTACATCTTTTAGCACTGTTATGTAGCCATAAAGCACAGGTTGCCATGTATTGATTTCTGGGCCATGCAGGGAGCCGTCAGGAGCTGTAAATTCTTGAAGACATGTGTCCCAACAACACTGCTGCCTGAGCGCTGACAGCCGTTTCACAGCAATTGAGGAAAGTGTGATGGCAGCTTAGGAGTCTGCAATGATCACAGCGTCTTTGTGATGAAGTCGCAGACATAAAGGCCAATAGCAGGGTCCGGCGTGGAAGTGAGGTTTAGCTCGGTCATGTGAATAATGGGCCAGAGTATTGGTGAGGGCTCCAAGCAGGGGACCCCTTCACTAACACCTGTGTCACTCGTCATTAACCATTTCGTCACCAGACTTGCACACCTCTTTTTTCACTTTCTGTTTAGCACAACGTCTCCCTGTGAACATCATGCCTGTTTAGAGAGAGATCTCTTACCTGTTTGCTTCACAGGGCAAAAACATTACAATAATAGATTCAGCCCATTAATATTCTGGGTGTCAGGACCATCTGTCTCATGAAGCTGGAGGATTACCTGGATTCACACAATATACCTTGTGTCCAAAAATAAGATTAAAAAAAAAGGTCAGAGGAAGTGAAACAATCCATTGATTTGTCAGTTAATAGAAAATTAATCTATGTTCATCATTAATCAATACATTTTTCAAACAACAAAACCAAACATTACCTCATTTCAGCTTCTCATTTGTGAGGATTTGCTGCTTTTTTTGTTTAAGGCTACAACTAAAGTGATTCATTAGTTAATTGTTTGGTCCATTAAATGCCAGAAAGTTGACATATTTAATTTAAAATATTATATTCAATTTCAAGTTGACATATTCAATTGTCTTGTTTTGGCAAACAACAGTCCAAAAAGCTTAATATCATAGTAGAGAAAGAGCTAATATTCAGAGTATTTTGAATAAATCAATTACCAAAATAGTTCTTTTCAGGATTACTTTTTTTTGTCTTTGGGATTTGGGCTGTTTGTTGAGGTTTTTATGAAATTTTATAGACCAAACGATTAATTAGTTACTTGATAAAAAGAAAAAAAATCAGCAAATGAATCGATAGTGAAACTGTTACTTGCAGCCCGGCTTTTAAAAATCTAATTATCTATGAAAAAAAATAAAGGTACTCTAAACTCTTTATGCCTTGAGTGAGGCCATTCTTTTGATAGTCTATTAGGCAATCAATAATATTATGTCAGGGGGAAGTCTATAGCACATCACAGCGATGAATAAAACATAGAACAAACGTCCTGGGAGAGACAATCCAGAATGCATTAGTCAGACAGCCGTGTGACGTTGCCAAGTAAACAAAACACAAACTGGCAGCTTTTCTTCCCCTAAAGCTAAAGACACATACAGAGAACCAGTAAGAGCAAACACACATACTGTATGCAGCGAGGGCAACCCAAACATAGTGCCTGTTTGTTAGAGAATGAATGGAAGCATTGAAAACTGAACATTTCTTGTCTCAGTGTTGCAGCGACAAAGGAAAACAGCAGAGGCAAGTTGCTGAATTTATGAATCGTGCCTGTCTCAGAGCTGAACAACTGAAACTCATGAATATTGCTCAAGCATCCAGTTCAGACAATCCTGGAAGGTGAGGATACTACAACAATCCTTTCATGTCAGCGTGTACGAGGAAAGAACAGGAAAGGTAAATGCTTGAAAGGGTCTTTGTTCCTCGTGGAAAACTGCATCACGTTTCCTCAGAGGTGGAGGAAAAAGGGGGAAGGAAAGAAAAAGTGACCTCTCCTTTAATGGGCAGCTGATGATGTCATATCACTACACACAGATTCTTTGGTCTCCAAGTAAACCAGCTCGTCTGTGTGCTGATTGGCTGCTCGTCCGCGAGAGGGGGAGGGTGTTGTTTTTTCTTCTTCTTTTCCTTCTCGCTTCTGGATTCATCCCTGAGCCTCAGTGAGCTCATCTCTTCTATTTCTCTCTCACGTAACTTGTGTCAAAACAAGAGTTATTCTCAACGCAATCTCACACAAAAGTGGATAATTCATATACAGAGAAATATCTGTGTTGTCTAAAGAGATGATTTCATTTCAGTTATTTATTTCTAAGAACATTTTTGTGAATGTGTCAGCCGGCTGGATGATTTTCAACTGCAGTCCTTTGGTGAGATGTTTCAAAACCTATAAAGTGATAAAGATGTACACAACCAAGATAACAAGACGCCGTAAATACAGCAACGGCATCAAAACAAGGATTTCAAAGACAGAACTCAGAAGACAGAACAGAGCAACACTAAAAACACCAGCACAACAACAAAAACTAAAATGGCACAAAGGAACAACACACAGCTCAGCAATCTGACCACAACCATGTTTTCATACATGCACATATGCAGAGCAGCATTAATGGTGTGTTTCCTGCTCAGATTTTAAGTAATCTCATTAATAAGATACTTAAGTGTTGAACCGCAGCTCAAATCCAATAAATTAGCCTTATGCATGCTTTCCTCAGCTAAATGCGCTCTTTTGATCCTCGAGCTTCATCCCCTGCAGCTCCGCCGCTTGTTTTCTTGGCTGTGATGAACAGCGGCCTGAACTCTGCATTGCACTGGTTGCCCTCTGCAGTGAAACACAATGCCATGCGCCTCTATCACAGTCATGTCTGGGGCTACAGGTGACCAGCTGTCTGCCTGTGTTCCTCTCCTCTGGGACAGCTGGAGCCATCAATCAGCTCCCCCTGAGCCCCGTTGCGTCCGTCTGCCCCGGTCTGACCACCACAACAACAACATCAGACTGTCTCATCTGGTCTGTCCCTGCTCCGGGGGACATTTCTCCACTTCTATGAACACCAGTGTTGTTGTGAGTTTATACTTATTTCCAGGCTTTTGGAGCAAGCTCTCCGAATCTCAGCTGACACGCTCATGCTTTTTTTGTTTTTAATCATATCTGTTCATGGATAGCTTCGGTATTTCACTCCACGGGCCAAGTTTTATGATGCGTCTGATGGTCATAAATTGATACATTGTTGAGCCCACTCCACGCAGCACGTGCAGTCACAGGCCTTTCTCCCTCCGCAGATGGAAAGCATTGAAGCCCATTATTGTGCTCTTGGAGGGGCGTCTTCCACCATGAACTCTTTGGCACACTTTTAAAGAGAGTGGCCTTAATGTATTCAGGCCTGATTCAGTGGCTTTGGCACTCGGGCTACCATCCCCCCATCCTACACACACACATGCAGCTCTTTTTCTTAGAAGAGAGGGTAAACATGTGTGAGTCGCACTGTTCCCTGGAACTTTTTCTTGTTTATCAAAAAGGGAATTGATGGGCCTTACAGGGGACTTCAAAGGGCAACCTAAAAAAGCATGCATTCCACCATCGAGACATTTCCTGTTTATCTCAAGAGAACTTCACGGAGGACACTTCATCAAAGAGCAAAAAAAAACTGACGCAGGAGCTCATAACAAGTCTCTGTGCTACCCAGATTTGCCTCTTACATAATGTTTGTCAGTCAAACAACATTGTCGAAGCTGTGTCAGTGATCTGATGTTTGCCAAAGCTTCGACTATAATTAGGCTTTACGCTGGACCAAACCGCAGAAGTGTCATCGTAGGCGAGAACATCTCCAGGCTCTGGGGGACTTGTCAAACGGAGGGCTAATTGTTAATGCTGCTGATTATTAGGCCTTTTTTTTGTGTGAAGAGGGCAGAATTCCTCAGTAATGGCTGTGACTGCTGCCGCCGCTCACGTGACTGCCGGCCTCTTCCTCGCCTCATTGTTGTATCTTTAAGAGTTGCATGGTGACAGGGAAGCTAATTGGGTGGAGTCTGTCTGGACACACAGACTCCCAGGCTCATGCTGGAGCTTTACCATGTCACACACCCACAACACCGGTATTACACACCTTGGATGCATGAAAACAAAAACAAAACCTTAGATGGTATCATTATTACAACACAGGTAACAGCAGAGATTGCCTATGCAGATATTACCACTAACTGTTTATATGCTTGATTGCGTGCTCTGCCTTAAAGCAAAATGATTTATCGTGAGCAGTTCAACCAGTGATTTTTCCTTCTCAGATTGTTTTATTTTGAAGGACTCCTAAAGTAGTACAAGTGTCCGGTATTTCACAATAAACACAGTGACATTAGCGAGAAAAATACGCCAAAAATTCTCCTTTTTCCTTCCTCTTTTCTCTTTGATCATCTTGTGAATGCACTCAGATTGATCCCCAGGTTGTGAAACAACTCTTTCAAACTTCTATTACTTCTTCCATTTCTTCTAGTTGCAATAACAACAATGCGAAGGCTGCAATAACACTTTAAATGGCCCCTTCGCTCCTCACTTTAATCACAGTGTAATTAGGCTGTAACACTGTGACGAAATGGACACCTTGATCTTGACTATTTACTGAAGAAATGTTGTGTGTTTTGAACTGTAGAAAACTAAAGACAACATTACTTTTAGTGGTTTCTTTCACCCTGTGTTTTACTAAATTTGCTCTCTGTATTCGTTCACATATCAGTCAGATGTTAATGTCAAAACCTTTAAGACTTCCTGTTTTAATATGACTTACACTCCTGGACACGGCAACATATAAAACATCCTCTTTGTGTTTTTAATCAGCAGCTTTTCTCACATTTTCATGATAGCTTCAAATGACTCCTTTGGGTTCACAGATAAGTTGTGGCCAGTTATCTAACATTATCACTCTTGTTTAAATGCAAATTTATGGCTCCAGTGAAACTACTACCCCCAAAGCAAATCAAGCAAATCCACACACTTGCACACTTGTGTTATTTTCTCTATGTATCACTTATAAGCTGGAAAACAGAACTTCATTTGAAAACAGGAACTCTGTCATAGTAATGGGACTACTTCTGCTGTCGTTCCGCTTCATGTGCTTGTTTGGCCTCTGAGGGTGATGCCCTAAACAGGGCCCTCAGGCTCAACGGTCTAGTGAGAAGAGGGCCCTCTATTAGCTGGAGACAATTAGCATAGCATATGTACACAGCTTCAGGAGACCTCTCCCCACATATTTGAGTCAAGCACCTGTATTGACATTGGCAGAACACTTTGTCTCAGCGTTCAGGTCCAGCTGAGAATGAAAGCAGAGCATGTCGGTGCACTCACCGTGGGCAGCAAGACTTGTAAATACCTGAGAGGAGTTCAGCGGAGGAGGGGAAGGGTGTGTGACACTGCTGCTTCTGAAGAAAAGATTTCATCCGTGATTACAACACGGTAGAATTTCAAGTGTTGTGCTGATGTGAAATCATTAATTCATTCATGATCGTCAAACAGTAGTTTCAGGGCCAGTGTAGAAATGTTGAGGTCATGAGTGAAATCTGCCCTTCATCCTCTGAAGATCCTCTGAAGATCACTGACTTCTAATAAACCCAGCTAAGTAAACTCTAAGTCCTTCCAGGAAACCTACTAGAAAATTATTAGGAAATTGTGCACCTGTAAAATAAAGACTTTTATTTTCAAAATAAAAGTCTATATGTTGTTTTAAAGCTCTCTCTCTCTGCTGTTAGGAATGGGTTATTTATTTGTTTATGGTGGCCTAAATGTAATCACATCTAAGCTTCCTCTTACCTGGCAAATGTCATTTTACACTTTTTTGCATGAATTAAACAAATGAGATCAAACATATTACTTAGTGACCTTTAAAGCTACTGGTAGGCGGATTGTGTTACTGAGCCAGGCTAGCTGTTTCCCCCTGTTTCCAGTCTTTGTGCTAAGCTAACTAGCCTCATATTTCACAGACGAATACGAGAGTAGCATCAATCTTCTCATCTCAGCGTAAATAGCCAGGAACATTATTTATTGTTGTTTACAGTCTGGGAACAACATGCAATGGCGACATCTTTTAGTTGGTGTTGAGGTTGAAATTGAGACAGAAGCAAAAAACATAAAAAAGTAATTGCCATTGTCACCGGCCTCCATGCTGCTTTCTGCTGTTCTGTGTTTTCCAACATGTTGGTGATGTTGAATGTGACACCAGGAAAAAAAAAACCCAGGAGGCAAACTCATCTCGATGGAAAAAGAGTCAATCCTATTTTTAGTAGGAAAAACCTGCATATACATGCATACTTATTTTAGTGTAAAAATGTTAATACTACGCAAACATTACATACCAAGCTGGTGTATGGAGTTGAGATTATTTTGGCAAACCACTACTAACCACCACTGTCATTATGATGTAAAAACTATTAAAAGTACCAGACTTCCCATCAGCTGAGTCCGCGACATGCTGTGAATCACTTGAAGAATGTCATTTCGATGGCTTGTTATAGTAAGAGGCAGTTGTTTCCTTAGAAACTGTGCTTCACTTTTGTCTTCCATAAAAAAGAAACTGAGTCATAATTTCATACGGCTTAGTCAGTGTTTTCCTTTGACTGGAAATAAGCCACACCACCCAGCATTACAGCACCTCCCACGTCACCATTACAGATGATGTTATCTGTGTAGTGATCGTAACGCTGCTCGGAGCACAACAGTTCGCTCATAGAGAGAAGAATCTGGGGATCCACAGACAGTTTGTTTTCCTTTATGGGAAGATGTGGCCTGTTTATCGGACACTCAGTACAAAAACCATTACAGAACAACAGTATCTTGTTGCTGTTGTTAAAACAGTGTGCCTCCAAAACACCACTGTTTGTTTGTTACTGTGCATTTTCAGATAAGACACTTGTTATGTAACAGCTTATTTGGCTACATAATTCTTAACCTTTATGCTACTCTTGAACCAACAGTTGTTATATATCTATCTATCTATCTATCTATCTATCTGTCTGTCCGTCTGTCTGTCTACAAAACAACTTGGTTTTACCTTTATGTCAATGCATTTTTCAAAAGTAAATAGTAAATTGTCAGTTTGGCTAAGTAAGTATTTTAGTTCAGGTCAGTTATTGATTGAGTAGTTATTTATATTTTTATACTTCTATTCTTTTACCTACCTCTTTGATGTGACCTTATATTGCATATACTGTTATATGAGCATCTATCTATCAATCATATGTTCTCATATTTCTCATTATTAGTAAAAAAAAACAGCTACTATCTATCTAAATTGGTTTCATTGTTTCACTGTGTCCTTTTCTCTGAAATGTATAATTAATTCAAACATCTGATTTTAGTGCTTATTGTTGATTATTTTTCTTTTATTGTCCCTAAACCCTATCAATCTATCTGTTTATTACATTTCACTATATGTTGTAGTGTGAATCTATCTCGCTTGTCCTGTGTGTGATGGCAATAATTTAATCTTAAAAAAAAAACAAAAAAAAACCCACACACATTTTCTCAAACTCACAACCAGAAGATGCTTAAAGACTCATGTTTCTCATTTACCATTATTAATAAAACCCCCAGCAGATGACCGTGTGTGTGAGAGAGAGGCAGGTAGTGTGGGCTCAGTCACAGAGGAGGCCGGGCAGGAAGCAGCGTGGGCAGCCTCCCCGTGTCACCGCCTGCGTCACAGCAGACGCCAGGAGGGAGTTTTCCACTGACGCTGCTCGGCTCGCTGCTACAGACAAGGGAAGAGCTTCAGCTGGTGCGGACACACGGACAATAAGCGGCGAGGAGCTGCCTGTATGCGGGGAGAAGAAGCTGCCTTTCACCGGCTCTCTTTTGGATTATTCCCACATCGGCTCGTTCCCCCCTTCAACGCGGTTTTGTCCCTCATGGTGATCGGAGACGTGAATTGGTGGTGAGTGGAGAAATAATGGAGAGTTTGCTTTATTGGATATGTGTTTAAAATCAGTGGTGGGGAGGAATAGTTTGAATGTTCTTCAATGTGGAGTCATTTAAATGTTGATATTTTTTTAATGGTTGGATTTCTTTAAAAAAAAAAAAAAAAAAAACACTTCACATTTAAGTTGACGCTTTATTGTAAATATTGACACGATTGGCTGCTCGTTGAAGTGACTTTTAACTAATAGCTCATTTACACACACGTGATCACAATCTGATTATTGCAAATGAATCAAATAATTGATATATTTGAGCGAGATTCCGACAATCCGCTTCAACCACTTATTGATCCCTGTATCGATCACTGATTAGTCTTTTTTTTTTAAACAAACTTCACAGCTCACGAGGGGATTTTTCTACTTTTATATAATAGTTGTGTTTATATTAGAAGCTGTGGGTTCATTTTAGTGAACTGTTGACGAGGTCGCCTTTTGTGTATTGAAGCCTGTGTTGAGTTGGTCTTGTTCACCTCGGCGGTGCTGGTGCGCCTCTTGTAACTCGAGCGACTCCTGAAGGCACTACATGTGACACACACACACACACACACACACACACAGCTGACGGAGCTGCTGTCATTAGAATTAGCATTAATCATAAGGGATGATCGGGTCAATGGAGAGACAGTATTGATTTGATGATTGATTATATTTTTGATTGATGATTCATTTATCACCTCGTGCACATCTCAGGTGTGGATACAGAATTTTTTGAGCACCTTCATTGTTTGATCATTTTTTAAAATCACCCCCCTTCATGTAACAGCATATTCACATTTCCTTATAATAACCAGCATGTGTGACGCATAAATGTTTATTTCTAGTAAAGCGCGCGTCTTTGTTTATTTACGAGCTCGCGATTATCTCATCAGAAGCTGTTATTAATTCATTTCATGTGAGATGACACCATAGTCTGAGGCTGTTGTTTTATGGACTCGATCTGGTTTTGATAAAGCGACTGAATGGATTTTAATCGTCTCTCGCGCGACCTCACCCGGATCATTTTTGGAATCATGTTTTCTGGAATTAGGCTACACAGAGCTGAATGATCCTTTGTTTGCAGGGAGGGAATATAGCACTTGATGCTGTGTATTTCATGTGGTGTTCATTTCCCAGGAATGTGCACTGATGTTGAATAACTCTTTATCTCCTCTTATATAATATCATTTCCAATTTTAGCCCACATTTTACACCCTGTGTGATTAATGAGAACTAAGCACTTTGTTGCTTCGGCTTTAAAACTTGGAAGACATGAAGGCAACAAAAGCCCGGGAGGAAATTCACAAATGATAAATCCCATCCATACCTCCTGACTCCCCTCATCTCCCATCATATGATCCTGGACTCAGCTAACCTTGTGGTGCCTGCAGCTGTCAGACACAGCATAGATAAACTGGATGGCCACTTCCTGTGCACTGCAGTGTATGTTTCACAACCTCAGGAAGCTCACACACACTTTTGGTATCAGTCTCCCCAGCTGGGAGAGGCAGCAGCAGCAGCAGTAGTAGTGTTGGGTTCAGACAAGGTTGTCTGTGCCTGCTTCATTTTGGTCACGCAGGATGGCCCCCACGCTTTTGTGCCTGGAGACGAGAGAGAGAGGGTGAGGGGAGGGTGTGGTGTGTGTGTGTGTGTGTGTGTGTGTGTGTGTGTGTGTGTGTGTGTGTGTGTGTGTAGGGAGTCTGCTGACGGTCTCCCACACAGCAGTGGAGAGCTCCCATCTGCTTTGTCCTCTCCCAGCATTCCATACTGCAAGTGTCCCAGACTGGAGCACGACCCCTGAACCCACAACCACCTCCTCCCTTCCTCCACACACACACACCCAAAGCTGCATGTTTGCTGCTAGTAGACTCGTATGCAAAGGAATTCTTTACTTGAGAGTTTCCCAACTCTGATTTCTTTACACATTGCACAGTTTTTTTTTATACATCCAAAAAAACCCAGTTACACATATTTTGCTTCTTTTGTCTTTCTGCATAGCGAGACTTTAACAAAGGATGGGTGTACTTAAAAATCAGTTTTTCAGCCTAATTTTTGGTTTCCAAATCGGTAAGCGTACACGGTCTGGCTCGTGCAGACATCACCTGGCCATTCAAGTTTGTCCTGCTGCTGCCTGCATAACAGATTAATGACAGCTGAGGGCATGTGAGATCCACGTGCAAGCTAATACCCTGTCAGGTGTGGCTAGGAAAGGTAGCTCGCTCAGCTGCCTTGTGGGAGTAGGACTTTCCAGTGGTTAGCAGTAGAAAACACATCTGGGTTAGATAGAGCCTGTGTTCTTCTCTGGCTATTACAGCAAGAGCGACGCTGCCAGAATGGAATTCCTGTGGCTTGGAGACATGACATTATTTATTTGTTTTGTACAATCCTCCCTCCTTCTTCCCACTACCTCTCCTTTTTGGAATCAGTGTGTGCACGGGTCGAGGCAGAGGAACAGAATGTTTCTGTGGCACAGTCACAGCGAGCTCTGGGCTTCAGCGAGAACAACAGGCTCATAGAGAGGAGAAAACGGCAGCTCTCGCCGCATTGTTCCAGCAGGTGGAGCGCTTTTGAGGAACAGCTGAGTCGAAGAAACGAGCCAGTGTTTCCCCAGCTGTGCGGGAGCTGGAATCCGGCCCCCGCCGTCACCTTGATGGCTCTGATCAATTACCTCCAGGTTCTCGGTGACAGAGCTGGAAGTGAGAGGTGCAATACCTTGAAGCCTGAAGGGGGGACGGCCTGCCCAGACAGGTTTCCACACACACGCAGGAAGACTCCCAGGCTCATCATTATCACATTTTATGAGCACTCAACTCACTCAGTCAGTCATTCAGACGTGCACAGGGTTGTCAGTGTGCCATGTAAATGCTCTCCGCTGGCTAAGTTTAGTGCGACTTGACGCTCCCACCCACACTGTTATCAGCTGCAAAGGGGCTGGACACATGGTGCAAAGGGGCAAAGTCAACTGTGACTTGTCCTGTCGGGCTGCAGGGGCAGACGGGGGCAGTTTGAACAGGCTGTTGGACGATGTTTCTGCATAAGCAGGCACGCTATAAACATTGTTTTTCCTTTAAGCTTTTAAGACTTTCCAGGATGTACAAATTCCCCTTTGTCCTTATTGTTTTCCTATTTTTTGTGCTTCTCATTAAATCTCTCTAAAATAATTAGCTTTTGTCAACCCTTCTCTGTTTGCATTGGGAAAACTAGACATAAGGGTAGTGACTGTTCCACACAAGAAAATCCTCTTTTTTAAGACTATTATCTAAAGTGAAAAGGTAGAGCAATGTTATTAGCTTATTTGCTGGTGAATGTTCTTAGCAAGTGATTGATTAAACCCAAACTTTTTTTTTTTTTTTTTTTTTACATTTTTAACATCCTCCCCTGTTTGAATAATTTAAGATTCCTTAATAAGAACTTGAGTAGCTGTCTGCAGATAAAATAGAAATGAATTGGGATTCTGAAGTCATATTAACAGCCTGTAGCTGCATGTATCAAGATAATCTTATTCGACTGACATAGTTATGCATCTGACTTGAGCTGTGTAGTGCTTCTGGTGACAAATCTCCTCGCCTGAGATTTATCTTCCCAACTCTGTGACAACTGGCTGGGGAGCACCTCAGCGGATGCGTCCTTTATCTGCCTGCCTGTGTGCGGTTGATGGAATGACAGTGATGCATAATTTAGTGCGCGTTGAAAACATGCTGTGCTCCCTCTCTGGCTCGGCTGTCCGATCACATCCATTCTCCATTTAGAGCAGACATTCGCAGGCACTGCTTTCTTGAGGAGGCGCCTCTGAATTCTCCTCTTTTATCTTTGTTCTTTTTTCTTCTCTCCCTCCACCCTTTTGCAAATGAGTCATTGCACGATTGTTGTCTTTTTACCCCCAGTCCCTTGTTCCATCCGCTCTCCCTGCTCTCTTGGCCTTGTTCTGTGGGTGCAGCGGCTGAGCAGGCTGAGAAGCTCCAGATTGACTACAAGCCGTCCCCTTGCCAGGATTAACCTCTCGCCATTGTTTCTGCCCGTTGAACAGGATTAACAAATCAATGTGTCAGGTAGACTGCAGTCAAGAGACAATGACCCAGTTCTGACACCACTGCCTCCCCACCTCTCTCCCTCTCCTCCCCCTTCTGCCTCACTGCAGCTTTTAATTAAAAAGACTTTGCTTAGCTGGCGCTATGCACTCCCTTGAGGATGCCTCACAGCTTTGTTTTCATTTTTTTGTATGGGGAAAAGGGGGAGGTGGGAACGATGGCAAAAATGTGAGGTGAACCCATGTGTGCTCCCCTTTTTCTCGCACACATACGTTTGCTGTGGTGTTTTAGAACACACTTGTTGTCTGATCACTGAACACATAAGCAACAGATGTTGTGCCCAGGTGTTTCTAAATTGTTTCAAGGCAAATCCCATGATGTCATAATATTAGGAGCTGTGAACGGCATTTGGAGATTATTTCCTGCTCGAGTGAGTTGGTGGATGGGAAATAAGCGGCTTCTTTTCTCATTGATTCTGTAATGTAAAACACGCTTAAGCACCGAGGTGGTCGCAGCGTAAAGGAAGCCTTTTTTGTTTGTTGCAGAGACGATATGAGCCAGCTTGACCTATTGCAAGGTGATTCATTCATCATATGTGCACTGGGGACAACAATATCTGACTGCAGCAATAACAATAACCCTGTATACAGCTGCAAAGCTGCCCCCACTGCCTATACAAAGGTGGCAGCCTCTTGCCCTTGACTCTGACTTCTCTTTCATCCTTGTCAAAAGGGAGGACTGGTTTTGCATAATTGCTCCCCCTTGCATGCTGCAAATGACCCCTCCCTGTATACCTGCGCAGGCTTTTTTTCCCCTGTTCTTCGAGTGCCGGCACTTGCATAACACCCTGATAAGACAAACCAGGCATGCAGCAAGTTACACATAGAGTTAAAGTTCCTCTAAAGCCATTGGAGGATCTGTGAGCATGACGTATCCTGCCTTTGACACATTTAGCTGCCCTCTGAAGAGTAGTGGTGACAAATTAGCCTGTTGGCAGGACAGCTTGGTGTCTGAGTGTCTGAGCCATATTGGGTCTAATAATTGACATGTTTGGGACTTGAATTTAAATTAAAGGTACCTGCTCTGCAATTATCCCAAAAAATCCAACAACCCTGAAAAGAAACAGAAAGTGCAAAAATGACCTTTGACAGGCCCTTATAAACATTTTCACAAAATTATAGGTAAGCACACATTTGTACAAACACAGCTGAAAATAACCAAAGATTGAAACGCATCCATAACATGCTCGAACTGCAGCAGCTGTAAGTGATTTGGCTGCGATTCTGTAGACAGTAAACAGTTTGATGGTGAAATGATCTCTTTATGCGTAAAGTAAAAGCCTCCTTTCCCGTTCCACATCATCGCAGGGAGTGTCTGCGCTGGAGCTGGGCCGTGCCGAGCCATGTCTCCCCTCTCCCCTCACTTCCTTCCTCCCTCCCTCCACCCCTCCGTCTCTCCTTGTTTAAGTTAGCATGAGCTCGGCCCACGGACCGCGATGATGACCCGTCTCCTCGAGCTGTCGCCGTCGCCTCGCGCTTCCCAGAAGTTGTGAAGGAGATTGTCTGTTGTTTGTCAGAGCTATGTGACGTGTTTATGTCCCATAACCATAAAACACACCAGCAGTAAACCTTCCTTCTCATCCAACATGTTCATTTTTCACGTCATGTGGTTTCTGCTCTGTTTTTTTCCTGGAACAAACAGAGGAGACAGGAGTTTGATTTGGTTGAGCTATGAGAGTATTATTCATTGACTAAAATAAGATTTAGAGGTATCAGCAAGGCGTGTACATGGCGGAGTTTTCACAGATATCAGGCAATGTTTTCGAAGATTAGAGTGTAAATGGCATTCCCTCTTCTCGTGAACTGGTGATCATTTTTTTCCCTCCTGTCTCTGTCTGTCTGCCTCTCTGTCTCTCTCAAAGGATTGATTGTTTTTATCACTGAACCGGCAGCCACTCTCACGGGAGCGCTGAAAGAATACATGCAGGGGTTGTGTAACGAAAACATCTTGACTATGCATAGCTGTGCATATTTACTATGAGGACCTTGTGAGCACATTAAGAAGGACAAGTGGCAAATTGCCCTGGCTTTGGCCCGCATATTTGATAGCGAAGGCTGCCTAAAGGGAACGATTGAAATTAAATGTCTATTGCGAGATGATTTGGTCACCTCTGTGCTCGGTCCTTCTCTATAATCAATGCATTTGCTGAGCTGATGGGATTTGGAAGAGGGTGAAGGGTCCAGTAATTGTTGACTTATGCGAATAGGCCTGATTGATTGCTTCCTGTGCCATGGCTTATTTCCACTCTCAGCTGAGTGCAGCACGAGATTGGGATGCACACAGTCTCACATGGCTGAGCACAGGACTCGCTTGTACCAATAAAACAGCTTGCGTGTGTACAATAGCTTCCATGCAACATACAGATAATGTTTATTCATTGATTCTGGCTGTGTTATATTACTTATTATATTACAGATACTTTACAGCCATAAGACAAAACCTGAACCCTTAGTGATCAAAGCTGTTAAAGTGAGTATGAATAATTTGCTAATAACCCGTCCCTCTGCTCTTTCCTGCAGATTGTTCGCACTAACGCCATGAGTGGGCTTCTCAAGAGGAAGTTTGAGGAGGTGGATGAGGACCCATGCTACTCCTCACCCTCCTCCCTCTCCTCTGCCTGCTCGGGCTGGGACTCGGAGGGAGAGAGCTGCTACTCGGACACCCTGGATTCCACTCCCAGCAACCCCAGCTCCCCGGCAAGAAATTTCAACAGTGAGTGTCCTCTTCCAGCAACAATAAATCATAGAAAGAGCTGATGGTACATGCTTTTTAATACGTCCTCTCGCCTTGTCTTTACTGCTCCGCGGAGGCTCTGATAACAAACCCATAAAAATGGGTGAGAGTTAAGGAATTTAGGCAGCTGGCAGCCCATGAAACACTTCACAGAAATGATTTCAGACTTCTGCAATGAATACCCCTTTTGATTTCATGCCCTGAAGCTGCAAAATGGCTAATCGCATTATGCAGTGGCTGCTCACCTTGGCTCTGTCTCCACCTTCTTCCCAGAGTCTTGCAGACACACAGAGCCTCACCTTTCCTTGAGAGGTGTGGGCTGAGCGGCTTCGGGGTGTTTTCTGTCTGGACCTGGGTGCGTCTGCCGGCCTTTAGGGGACCGGTCGGGTTGGAGAGGGATCGCAGGGGAGAAGGGCAAACAGTTGTGAGGTTTCCAGGATGGTGGGGCAGGGAGCCAGCAGGAGAAGCGTGGCAGGTTGCCAAGGCTGGGAACACACGATGCCTTGTCTGAAGCCCGGGCTTGCACCCAGCACAGGTGCTGAAAGAGGCTGGGTGAAGGGATATAAAAAAGGAGGGGGGGCGGGGGGGTTGGCCAATCAAGAAAAGAAGGCATGCAGACACATCTAGAAGAGCAGATTGTGCAGACCATTATAAATCTAGTGTTTGTGTTGGACAGAAAGTTGCCTGCTATTGTGAAGTGAAGGGGGGAAAACAGCCAGCAAAGCTATCCCATTTAGAGGCAGCAGAGAGGGTGTCATTTGTCTCCTGTGGGTGTCATAAGCCTGACTGGATGTGATGGATGTGAGGCTGAAACTGGCACTTTCTTTCATCTGTATTACCCCTAGCGGGCAGATGAGGCAACATAGTGAGGCTATTGTCTAAACCTGCATTGGACTAAAAGGTTGCTTTACTTCCTCTGAGCTTCGGTTATCACGGCGAGTACACAGATTTTACCATTTGACTTCTGTGACTTTTTGCGGGCAGTCGTTCAGGGTGTGTCCCAAGAAAGCTCCATGGCTGAGAAAATGGGAATCTACAAGGAATTCCCCACCACACAATAAATGTAATGCTCAACACATGTGGAGTATTAGCATCCTTTTCTGTTCACACATACACACACAGAAAAAAAAACACTGGCTCTGGCGGCTTAAACGGAGGAAAAAGTTGCTTGTCTTTAAGCGAAGCTCTAAAGTCGTGTTGAATATTCCTGGGCAGAGGAAGTGGAATTTATAATAAAGCTTGAATAATTGTTGGACTTGCTCCCACATGTGGTTCCACTTTGATTCCCATATGGTTTTATTGTGTTTGTCTGGGTATAGAAAGATGGCTGGTTGCTGTGGGTCCTGAATGCTTTTAACAGAGAAAGGACCTTTGACTCCTGTCAGTTACTGGACCATTTGTGGGGATTGTCAGCTAGCAGGGAGACCAGGGTGGGCAGTTTTTATTCCTGTCCTGGGAGCTTACACTTCCACCCTCCACCTCTTCCGGAAGCCCCAAGCATTTACTCACCAGTTTGGGATCCTGGCAGTTCTGCTTCCTCCACTGTGTTGGCCAACAAGAGGAAATTCCTGGGCTGGGTGGTTTTAGGACAAGAAACAAGGCTGAATGGATTCTTAGTAGTTTAGGTTTCACTTTACAGGATGCAAGTGTGTTGGACTCTTGTTAGCAGTGTCTTTTAATTGGGTACATGATAAGGCTTGGTTGAGGACTAAGGCAATGAATCAGAGGGGTGTCCTTTTACAGTCTGTTCAGCACACATCTCAAGACTTCAAGTGGTGGGGCATTATGCCATCTAGTGGCACTTAAAAGCAACTGAGGCGGTTCAAAAGAGTGCTCCTGTTTAAAACACTAATCTCCTCCTTGGATGAGATGTTTGCTAAATCGACTCTTTCTTCATCCACAGCAACATCCATCCTAAAGAAATCCAAGAGAGCACGGCGGGGCAACGTGACATTTGACCAGGTGACAGTGTTCTTCTTCCCGCGGTGCCAGGGCTTCACCAGTGTTCCCAGTCGAGGAGGATGCACTCTGGGCATGATGCAACGCCACAGCGTCCTCCGCACTTACACGCTTGCTGAGTTTGCAGTGGAGCAGCGGCTCCTACGACGAGAAAAACTCCTCAACAGGCTCAGGGAGGAGAAGCTGGAGGCTCTCAAACTGAAGGTGAGCAAAGTTGCCCCATAGTTTTTTTTTGATAATTTGTAAAAATCCAAAAATTCTGATACACAAAATCACATTTGATGGCTTTTGTTTTCTCCAGCTGACTAAGAATGGAACCCAAGAGAGCGAGGAGGCAGAGCAGCTAACGGTGGACGACATCCCCGAGCAGGACATCGACATCAGTGGAGCCAACTTGGAGGAGGGCTCTTTCCTCCAGCCTTACCCGCCAAAACGTCGCTACGCTCTGCTCAAAGCCGCCGGTGTGAAGAAGATCGACAAGGAGGAGAAGAGGCAGCTGCATGAGCTGAGGATCTCCAGGGAGAACTGCGGTTGCGATTGCCAGGGCTTCTGCGAGCCTGAGACATGTAGCTGCAGCCTGGCTGGCATCAAATGTCAGGTAAGAGCTGAAAAGAGGTTCAAGAATAAGGCTCCAAGTCACAATACAATTGCAATTCTTCTTTCTGCATTGCACAAGTAATTTAACAACTTCCTTCTGCTTCTCACAGATGGATCATTCCTCTTTCCCATGTGGCTGTACCAAGGACGGCTGTGGAAACACAGAGGGTCGCATTGAGTTCAACTCCACCAGGGTACAGACACATTACATCCACACTATCATGAAGCTGGAGCTGGAGAAGAGGCTGGAAGAGCAGTCCAGCACAGAGGAGGAGGAGGAGGAGAACACAACAGGGGTCGCCTCCTTACCAGCAGTGCCCTCCTTCCCCTTTAGCACCGAACTGGCCGCTACTGGAGAGAACAGTTGCAGCAGCGATATGACGGACTCAGACTCTTCGGGTCAGAGCGAGGATTCTGAGGCCGGCGCAAGTCCGTGTGAGCATCGCACCCAGCTGGATGTCGACGAGAAAGGCCTGAGCCGTATTCTCAGTTTCAGCGACACAGAGAATTGCTCAAGGAGTAGCGGGGACAGTGGGGATCGTAAAGACATGTGCTGCCAAGATCAGAGGCAAGAACAGCAGCCGTCTATGGAGGCTTTTAGTAGCTTTAGCATGGTGGACTTTGCTGACGAGAATGACAATATAGACGCTGCACTGTTGGATTCTGCAGACGATCACACAGACAATCGAGCAACAGCCATCTCAGAACTTTTGGATGAGAACGCCAACCAGGGAAACGCCCTGTTCCATAGCAGTAGTGTGCCACGCACACCCTCCCCCTCCGTCGACCGCTCTGCAAGCTATAACATGGACTTGAGCCTCTCCTCGGAGTCAGACCTGGAGTTCTTTGACGGTTTCCCCTGCTTGGGGCCCAGCTCGCTCTACAACTCCCTCAAGGAGTACGAACACATGGACAACTTTTTTCAGTTTCAGTTACCCAGTTACCCCAGCCTCCCTCCGGCGAGTGACCCAGGGACCTGCCTCCTGGAGTCACTGATTGGCCTTTCAGAATCCGTCCCAGAACCCCCTGCCACATTTACGGACAATCAGCTGTTGGAGGAAGCCATGAAATTGTCTGTGATGGAGTCTGTGAAAGTTTGACGAAACGTGAAAATGTGTGGACAGTGCAAGAAAAAAAGAGGGATTTGGGAGGGGACTGAACATGCACATACAGTTAGAAGTCAGCCTGATTTGGGAGGAAGCTGTGATTTCCCTCTTGCCTAATAAATGTTCAAATTCCAGACTTGCCTTCAAAATGTTAGCAAAGCAGTTTGGGATTATTGCTGTGTGAGATGGCAGCTAGTGTTAAAAGTGATTAAAGATAGAAAATGGAGATCGATTTGACCAGGCCCATAGAAACCAATGATGGCTCTCAATTCCTAAGGAAGCTCTTTTAACCAAACCAAGATTACCAACCATATGCTAAACAGGAATCAACCTTAACAGGGGCCAGGTTGGGAATCTCAACACAGCTGAATGTGCACCTCAGGGATTTTTTTCTAGCTTTCTAGCTTTTGGAGGCAATGTATGGTGACCATTGCTGTGATGGCCTTCATATGAAACCCGAGTCAAATCACAACATAGTCCTGTTCATGTCCTCCCTTTGGGCTCACACCCAGATGACTTGAGTAGGTAGGGTCCTCCCTGTGTTGAATCCTGAAGCTAGTGGACGCTTTCTCCTCAAGATCTCTCCCAAGGGTCTTATATGGTACAAACAAACAAAAAATCCCTCTAAAAGCTCCTCGATCAGCACTTTATCTGTGAAAATAGTTATGTATGAATAGGCATTGTTTTGGTTGTATGGGGTCGATTCAACAGTTCAACGCTAAATTATGGAGTTTCTTATTTATGAGCCGGGTAACTAGAAATAATGCTCATACCATTAAAAGCTGTAGCTGTATTGTCTTTATTACTTTTGTTTTAAATTATTTCCTTTATGATTTTATTTTATTTATTTCAGATAAAGCCTACTTTCACTCAAGAAGCACTGTGGTTTGATATTTTTCACCTGAAAGTGCAATCTTCCTTCCTTTTTTCCATATCACATTTAGGCGTTGTTTTGGGAAATGGGACCACAAGTCCATCAGAAAGTATTTAATATCTATTCTCTTAACATTTAACATTTGTTTTTTTTTTTGGTAACTTATTATGTCATCATTTCATTAGTTATTTAATTTAAGACATTTTTGGCAATAAAATGGGGTGTTGTGAAGTTTACTGGATGTGCCTGCTTATCAGGGGAGCCATGCCCGCCGATGGTGTGTGCACAGTGCTTCCATTTAAGCTTTGGGACTGAAAACTGTGGAATCTCCCTAATCACTGAAACTAAATTATGGGTCTATTGTATCGCTGCCTATAATGTAACCATAGAAAATTACACTAATATTTTGTAACTAATTTATGTAGGTTGACAAAAGAATTCTAATCACTGACAAATTGAATATTTTATTAAGAAAGCAAAATGAGTAATTTTCAATCTGGGACAACCTTTGTAATATATGAATTATAGAGAAATGTATACTTATGAAGGTTATCGCTCTCTAGCATTCTGAAGTATTTTTCATAGGCAGTCTTATGGTTTGATATTTTAGCAAAATGCCACTAAAACTAAGTAAATTGCAAAGATCAATTTGATTGTATTCTGAATTTTGTGGAAGTCTGTGACTTGGGTTGCATTATGTTAGAAATGACACATGTAAAGGGGTTTTTGTGGATAAAAACTGCATATATTATACAATTTTTATCGCACACACGAACCCTGATAACTGAAGAGTTGCCTCATTAATTATAGAACAAGACCTTTCAAAGGGGATTCTGCTGTCACCTGTGTGAACAGTTGAGGACACTAGAGAGTTGATGTACATATCTCACCCTTTCTACAGCTGTTTTAACAGCCTTTCTGGACCCTTTAGAAATTATGCATGCAGGTCCTGTTTGTTAAAACTTGTTCTGATTAATTGTATACTTTGAAAAGTGCTGAGTGCACATCGGAAATGTATTATTCGCTTTTTGCCTTTTTGATTACTTTGAAATCCATCCGATATATGTTCTTATGCCATGAAGAGGGCACTGATTTTTGCAAGCAAACATTTGTTTCTCTTGTATAAAACATCAATTCTCATGAAGAAATGGCAACAGTGAGTGTTTATCAATGTAATGTATTACAGTACAGCTTTTTAAATTTTATTTTCAAAGAACGTGTCTTACTTTCTGCCTTTTGTGTTGTACATATTTCTGCTTGAATGGTCCTGCAGAGCAAACAAAGCTGCTTTATTTTTTACATATTCACACTTTAACCTGCTGTTCAAAAACAGTTTCTTTCATCTAAGCCATTTGACAGCCTGTCCCTCCAAATAATAATAAAAAAAAAACATTTTCTAATTGCTTGACTCTTGACTTTATTGCTACATAATAATCACGAGAGGATACGTAAATATGCCCACACAGTTACTTTCTTTTGATTTATCTTATGCATATTTTATGTAACCTTGTACACTGACTGAAAACATTTTCAGTGCCTTTTATAGAAAATATAATGATTTTAGTAGGTTAAAACGTGAACCTACTGAAATCATTATATTTTCTATAAAAGGCAGTCGACGGTTCATGCTCACATTTGATGCATTGACATTGTTTTTGTTTTTTGTGTTAACCACTGGAATTTGCCTGTGGCCTCTGGTCTCTATGGTTAAGAGAAAAACACTTTATATGATGTCATGCCGTAGTCTCCAGACTGCCCCCACAAACATATGGCCAGAATTTCCAGTTGGGCCGGTGACTGCTTATAGCTCACGTTCAGCCACCATTAAGAAAACTTGGTTCTTATTAAGTCTTTAGGTAGATATGATTCTGACATCTAAAGGCTGACGTTTACCTCTATGCCACATTGCCACTTAAACCTTTTTAACCTAATTGAAGTCCAGTCCCTTTGGTCTTTGGTTTGAAACGCCCATCAAAACGTCCTGAGGAATTTTCCATCCTCTGGGGTGGCAGCTTGGGAGGTCGGAGGTTCGGGATTGTCACCATTCCTTTTTGTTGGTGTTCACCCAGTGACCCTTTAACTGTGGCCCCGTTTGTAGACTGATTGTAAACATTAACTCAAAATGCATCCAATAAGCAATATATTTCTGAGACTGTGAGCAAGTGCAAGAGTGTCAAGACATATATCAAAGCCAGGGAGGCGTCAGTGTGGTTTTTAGTCTAAACACTAACACAAACAATGAAACACGAACGCCACCCTTTGGCTGAATTCAGAACTACAAGCAAATGTCTGCTGTATGCAATGACTGAGATGCAGATTCATTTTATTTCATTGACTCCATGTGACAGTTTGGACAAAACACCTTGCCATGTTTACAAAACCTGGAAAAAATATTAAAAGAATTAAAAGTCAGGAAATGTGCAAACAAAATATGGTGCCATTTTTCAGAATCACATCAGGTTAAAGGACACTTACTGAAAAGATCCAGTCGATGAAGGAAGACACTCTGGTGAAGACGGTGGGCTTATAGACCTGGTTGCACATGCCAGTTGGACCATAACTGACAACACCATGGACTGTCCAGACTCCATTGGTGAAACAGTTCAGGGGACCCCCAGAGTCACCCTGAGACAAGTAGTAATAAAAACAGAGACAAGAAAAGAGGGTGCAGTTGAAAGACAAGTGGGACATTAGTTATTTTCCCACCTCTTTTAACCAGCTTTTTCTTGATCTGCTGGGTGGCAAGGATAGTTCTGTGAGGCTGTGGAGTCACTTAAAGATCACTTTAAGAAAAATATATATGATATACATGTTTGCTGTACCTGGCAGCCTGAAATGACCCCATCCCCTCCAGCACACACCATGCTTTTCAGAGCAATGCTGCCCCACCATTCAGGTTGGGAACAGACTGAATGCTCCACCACAGGGAGGGCAGCCACCTGTAAGATGTCAGGGACGCTGCCTACATCTGTGTGAAGAGTGAGTGAAGAGGGAGAGCAGGATTTTTTTTTATTGGATCTACATAAATGGCATGCATGGGACATATGTGTGTGTGTGTGTGTGAGTGTCTTCTCACAGTCCATGCGTCCCCAGCCGGTGATGTAACAGGTGAAGCCATGAGGCAGCGTCTGGCCGGAGGCGGGGAGGTTGGCGATGGCCACGTAGCCATTGTCATACACAGGCTCAGACAGTCTCAGGATAGCAATATCATTTCTAATAGACAAAAAAAAACATGGTTAGTGAAATGTAAATAATACTGTGGCTAAACTAAGAGAAGGAGTCAGACTTGCTGTCATTTTACCCTTGGCCAAGGTCTCCATTCCAGTCAGGATGCATGGTAATTCTGTCCACAGGGATGAACTGCTCACTGCCATCATACGCGTACAGGTTATACTCACCCACCACCACGCGGTACACACGAGCATCCATGCTGACAGGAGTGTAAGAAACAAAAACTCACTATGCTTACTTACAATCATTTACCCAGCAGACAAGGAATAGGCACAGAACAGGACTGACAAGATGTGTGCCTGACTGTTTAATGCATTCAGTCGGACATTAAGAGAGTTTTCTAGATAAAATTACCCATTTTACAAGTACAAATAGTAAGTGTATATTGATGGCAGTCAGGGACAAGGAGAGAGCCAACCTGAGGATACAGTGAGCAGCAGTCAAAACATGGTAACCATCTATGATGGAGCCTCCACAGATGTGGTAGAATGAACCATCATTGTATGAATCCTCCTGGACAGAAACCTGAGAGAGACCAAATAAACACTGATAAGGTTTTGGATTAATTTTATGTCAGAAATCATTCAGTTTGATGAGGACTCCCTCTTCGCTCAATAACAAATAATAAAGAGAGAGAGAAAAAAAAATAGATTTTACCTGCCATTTCCAGGTGTTGGGTGCAGCATCGTGGCCTCCTATGATCCTCTGATTGTGCACTTTATAGTTGAGGGGTGTTTCAGCACAAATCAGCCCTTTGGTGCACACATGAACATTAACAGGGAGCACAGTGGTGTTGCTTTAACGTTCACAAAATTACTATCAGCCCTGAAAAAGTCTATTGTATATTGTGTTGGTATATTTCTTGAAAAACTTACCAATGCAGGACAGAAAAGCCACAAACCGAATCATGTTGGCACGATGAAGAAACCTGGCTGTTTAACTATTTATATCAGTTTGAGACTGGAAGACCTTCAAAAAGTATTGGGCAACCATTACATTTCCTGCCAATAACAGCAATCCATGTGGATATTTCTAGATTGAGTGTGCACACTATGACATGTTGTATTGAGGAATGGAATAATACACTGGGAAGTGTTAGACTTTTTCTTTTTTTTTTTTTTTTTTTTTTTTTTTACAGATAGTCAGCAACCATATTAAGCCATATATATTGTTATATAGTCATTGTATTTGCACTTTATTCATTTAGGAGACTTGATAAACAAGAGCTCATATTTCTTATCATGGTGGGAAAAGATCAGGTGCATTCACATGGAGGCCAAATCAACCAGACCATCTGTAAAGAGCCTGAATCAAACACAGCTTTTCCTACACATAACTGCTGTAACTGATCAACAACTTGTGAAAAGAAGAAAATGTTCCACAGCCAGCCCACAGAATATGACCTTAATCAACCTTATGTTTTGAAAAACAGACTTAGATTCTAACTCCCATGGAAGATACAGACATTTAAATACGTAATAACTATATGCATATAAAAAAGTCATATTACAAGTAAAAATATCAGGAGGTAGCATTTCATAAGATCAACTAAATATATAAAAACAATCTATTAAAAAAACATTTTTTTTTAGTTCTCTGCTTAACGTTGTTTTTAATCCTCTCTTTGTAAGAAAATTTGCCTGCATCAGTCTTTATTTCTGTTTGTTATAAAGTGGATAAAAATGATGATGATGAAATGATTAAACTCAAAGCAAAACAAATAAAACAAATGTGCTTGATTGATGCAAGGCAACAAACTCCCATATATATTTCTACAACATAATTTTGTATTAAATTTCCAAATTAATCACGAACAAATCATTTTTTTTATGAATGAGATTTAAACTTTTTCACAGCGTTGCTTGCGCTCCCTGCCCAGGACGGCTAATCGAGCAAAGTTCGCTCGGCATCATCGCGAGTATCAAGCTCGGCGCAGGCTCGATTTTTCTGGCATCTCTATTTATTAGCCTGGCCTGGCCGCTGCTGTTAGCGCTCAGCTAGCTTAAATCAGCCGAGTAGCTTTCAGTAATGAAGTCAAACATTTCTCTACCTCAGTGACATTTAGTCCGTGTTAGTGTTTGGATCTGTTGAAGACAATGGGGCTGCCTCAGAGCTCGTTTTTATCGGATGGGGGAACTAATAGCGGATATCATGTCCACGGGGTAGGTTGTAATAATGCAAGGTCTCTCTTTTTGACTCGGGGTTACTCATTATCAGCTCAATGACTTGCTAACTATGCTAATCCTTATTAGATGTTGTTGCTGCATTTATCTATGAATAAACACAGTTGTTAGTTTGTAGTTGTCAGCTTGTTCTTTAAGTGTATAAGTCGTAAAATTGTGGTCAATTTTAATGGTGTCCGCCCATGATGAGGTGGCATTTGGCAAACATCCAAATTATTTAGCTTTGCTGGAGATTGAAACTGTTTAATACTCACTGCAGAAACTGATTAATTATAAAGTTACATGTCAACTTATTCACCATGTGAGGAACATGAGCTGTGCAATATTTCGCAATGAGGATCCCCAAATGTTGGCCAGTGCAATATGCTTACTTGACACTAGGTGGCGCACATAACCCTTTATGTGTTTTTCCATAATTCAGGTTCAGGAGGAGTCACCTGCCCTGAAGGCTGGTCTGGAGCCCTTCTTTGACTTCATCCTCTCCATAGGAAACACCAGACTTGTGAGTAAACTCCTGTGATGCTTGAATCAATGCATTAAGTATGTCTGCTCAACAAATGTAAGAAAAGTAAATGTTACTAAATGAGAATCACTGGGTTGTATTGAATGATTATCAAGTGGGTGAGTATATTTGATTAAGATATTAAGGTTTTTTATTAGGTTCTGTCTGTACAATTATGAATGGAAATGTGTTATTATTTATTATTTAATGAGTGCATTGAAATCAGAGAAAGTGATCACTCAGGAAATTTGAAGAGTATATTAATGTAAAAAAATGTCAAGCATCTATGTGATAAGGACTTTTTCTCTGATCATTTCCGTCTTCACGTTTTTATGCATTTCAGCTGCAGAAGGCATGATCTTTATGAAACATGCCGTCAAGTAGCTATGAATCCAAGGGTGTTGGAACATATAACATATTTGTATATGTTCACTTATCATTTAAATCCTCTGACCTTATTCTTTGTTTGTTAACTGTGTTAAGTCTTATATGAAGTTGCACTTCTACATAATATTTTACACAACAACAAAGATTAAGTTCTTTGTTTTGGCCTAATCCTATTAACTATTTTTGGTTTGTTTAAGTGTATATTGTGGTGATTTTAGATCTTTTTTTTAAAAACATTGTCTTGATGCAATTTGTGCTTCTGTGCCTAGTTTTTACTGCAAACCCTATTTGACAGCCAATTTTTCTTTCTTTCTATCGTGCCTGAATTATAGCCTCAGGAGAAAAAGTGGCCTCACGGAGTGCTATAATTTCATGTTCTTTGACATGAAAACTGGTTTGCCGTCTCTGCACTGTCACAGCTGGAATAGTCCACATTTCTCTGTTTCTCCAGAATAAAGAAAGTGACTTGTTGAAAGACCTTCTGAAAGCCAATGTGGAGAAAGCGGTTAAACTTGAAGTGTACAACTCTAAAACCCAGCGGGTGAGGGAACTGGAAGTGATACCCAGTAACATGTGGGGTGGTCAGGGTCTGCTGGGCGCTAGTGTCCGCTTCTGCAGCTTTGAAGGAGCCAACGAGAATGTTTGGCATGTGTTGGTAAGTCAAGTCTAGCCTTAATATGGGCTATTCTTTAACTTTTCTGTTTAACTTGCATATGGTAAACTCTTGCTGGCCTGCTATAAAACTGTTTATTGCCGGCTTTGAGGTGGTAGCCAGCACATTTTCTTTCAGTTTTTTTCCTGTAAGTTAGATATAATTAAAGACAGCAAAGGAGTAGAAAAACCAAATGTAATAATGTAATGTGCCAAATTCGGTAGGGGGTCTTAACCATTGTAAAAAGTCATATTCTGTAGAATTCTCATGCATAAATTCCCAAATACCAGTACATTGTTAAGTCTTAATTTAATTCAGACATTTTAAATACAATGTATTCATAACATCACTTTTAGGATGTTGAAGCCAGTTCTCCTGCAGCTTTAGCCGGCCTTATTGCTCACGATGACTTCATTGTAGGAGCTGACCAGGTGTTGCAAGATGTAAGCGTTCTTGTTTTTTGCTTAAATCTAAATGAATATAATAAATAAATGGATATAAATAGACACAAGCATCAATGAACAAAGTGTAGTCCGAAATTATAAATTCCTTTCTTTTTGTGTAACCTTTGCAGTCAGAGGATTTCTTTTCTTTGATTGAAGCCAATGAGGGGAAACCTCTGAAGCTGCTGGTGTACAACACACAGACTGATCAGTGCAGAGAGGTATTGGTGACTCCAAATGGAGCATGGGGAGGAGAGGGAAGGTAGGTATTACTGTATGTCTTCAAATTGATTTTTTTTTTTTCTAAATAGCTGGAACCCTTTTTTATCATCACCACCATCACCACCTATCATCACCTATATATGTACAGACACAATCAATATTTAGAGTATTACTCTTATCTTCTTGTCTTAAATCGTAGCTTAGGCTGTGGCATTGGCTACGGCTACTTGCACAGAATCCCATCTCGTCCAGCTCAGCCTAACACCCACAGCAAAAATGTTCTGCAGTCCACTGTGATTGGCAGCAGTGAAGAGGTGGTTGCGAGTGACCGCACTGAGGTACAGCTTATCACGTCTTTCTTTTATTAAATGTTCTTTGTTGACGACTATTGTTAAGCTTTCTTCCTCTCTGAAACTATCTCTGTTCTCAGGTGCCTTCCATGGCTGCATGTAGCCCCTATAGCATCAGTGAAAGAGATTTTAATCAAATCGAAGGAGCTGTGCAAGACTTGAGTGTAACCTCACCCACACAGCCAGCTGTAGGGTTAGGTAACCAGATCTAATTTTAAGAGGCACAAATTTGTTTTCAGTGTCTGGCATGCTCTGTGTTTTCACACAGATTAAAGTGGACATTTGTCCTTTGTGGATTGCAGATATTTCCAATATACCCGAAGCGATGACGCCAGACTTATCAGACATGGTTTCAGCCAATGACATCGGCCAGAGCTCCATGTTTGCTAATTATGGCGATGACTCCGGTGATCAGTTTAGCTTGGGTAAGTACCTCTACATCCTCTACAAGTGATTGAACTGTACAGCTGAATAGAGCAATTACATGCTTTCAATGTCATCCTTCCTGAACAGAAAGAGCAGTTAAAACCAGCAATTGTTGGTAACCCTCAAATGCCAGGTTCATGTAATCGCTTTGTTGGTGAATTCATTTTTATTTGCCTGAAAAGAAGAGTAAGAATAGGTGCAATACAGCTAAAATGGTAAGAGCAGAGCATTTATTAAAACATCATTGGTCTGTGCAACAATCTGAGTTTATTGTTATCATTATGAAATAACTCCTTGTGCACACTAAACATTTCAGTTATATTACAGCGTACAGTACCCTGAGGTGGAATTTGCTATAACTACATGTTTCTTTGTTTTTACAGATACCTCATCTGTTGACCAAAGACCTTCATCTCCAGAGAGGGAAGAAGACTCAGACACCCAGGAAACTGAGCAGGGGCGTGTTATTGACATAATAACTACCACGTCTCCGAGCGGAGAGACTGCGAATGACCTAGTAGGCCTTGAAGTCACCACAGAGAGCCTGAGAGACCTGAGTATCCCAGAGCTGCAAGATACTAGTTCTGAGCCCTCGAGCTCAGTCAATATTACGGAGGAAGTGATGACGGAGACCGCTGCACCAGACAGTTAAGAAGACTGCTGTACCAGAGTATAAGTAACCTGTTTCACTCATAACTGAGTTCTATTAGAGGCAATTTAGAAAACACTATGATACAGAAAGCTTCCCTTAAGATTGTAAGTTGCATCACTGGAATTATTTTTTAATTTTATTTATATACAGGTGCCATTGCTGCATGCTGAATTGCACATTTAAGAAAGATAGTATGTTGGCTGTAAAGTAAGTCGGATGGTTAATACACTCTGAATGTACTCTCTGATTTAGACATACTGTACGTCTCAACATCAAGCAGATGAAGCCTTAGGATGAAGCCTTAGTTGTTCCTGCGTTGCTGTTAAACGTCATCCTAGTTTGCACTAAAAAGCCAAAGGTGAATAATATTTCGTCTTGTTGCTCTGACCATTACCACCTGCTGAATAGTATGAAACACTGTTAGAAAAAAAAAAAGTTTGAGCTGAAGTTCACACAGATCCATCATGTGGTTATGTGGTTTTAGTTTTTCCTATTTTAGAATTTGGGGTTGATGTTTTTATTTTCCCGTGGGCTGAGTTTGAGGCGAGTATGCATATAAAAAGATTTTTTAATCTCAGGCATTTACCATTTAAGCCTCTTTGCCTTATGTCTCCTTCTCCATACCTTCCCTATGTGTAGGTTTGACTTTTGATTGGTGTAAGTGAGTGAGCCATGTTTCACACAGCTCTCTGATTGTTTTTAGTTTCTTCTCTTTATATAGATTTTAATTCAATTATGTTTCAGATTTTTATGGATGGACAAAAATATTCAAATATTTATAAAAAGAAGATGCTCAAGATAAATCTGTCTAATTAATGTCGTTATTTATTCTAATATATTTGTGACTAATTGTGCGTGTGTGTACTGCAATGTGTGTAGAAGCCTAACTTCATGCTTTGAGACAGCAGGTGTCAGCAAACGCCTCATTATAGATCTCAACCAGAAAAGCTTCAGTTTTCTGCCATTGCAGCATCAAATTTGCTGCCAGTAAGTCTGCCACATGATATTTTCCATAATTAATGGAGGCATGAAGTGTTTCTGTACACTATTTTTGCAAAGATCACAACTCTTCTGTGAAGTCTTCAGAATAATTATGGGATTTGTTTTGTTTGATCTTGCAGAACAGGAGCAGCTTGCATTAGTAGGGGAAGCTTAACGGCACTGATGCCTCTCAGACTCAGTGACATGATGCATCATTTGTATCATTCACATCATCCACTGCTGCATATGTTCAGCTTTGAGCATATATTTTGTATCTGCTGGGCTGGACAGCCTATTTGGCTGGAAAAGCCCTCATCAAAATGAAATCAGAAGCAAGTCAGGGGCATCACATCTTGAAGATGTGGGAAATGGGGGTTCTAGTTGGTGACGTAGAGACCTACGTTTGTTTTTGCTTTTTGCTATTTGAACTCATTCTTTTCTTCTGACACACTGGCTACATGGGCTGCACCAACCATGTATTCACAACATACATCACAATGTATTCTCAGTGTATATATATATATATATATATATATGTATATATATATATATATATATATATATACAAATATTGATGAAACCCAGAAAATGCAAAAAAAAATAAGCAGAGAAGCTACAGTAGCAAAGTGGGAATATGCCTCAATTATTTACCAGAGCCCTCCTCAGTTGAAGGGGGGATGGGCATTCGGGGAAAGAAAAAGCTGTGGGGGAAGAAAGACGAGAGGGCGATGGATTTGTCTTTATCCACCAGAGAGTGAAGGGTGCTCTTAAGGAAGTCTTCTTCTTGCACACCTGTGTGCGTGTTAAATTAGGGATTATTCTCAGTAGCTTTCTCTTCCTACACATTAAAATTTAATACTGGGAATGTTGAAATTTAGCTGAAAAATAAAAACCTCAAGCTTCAACCACGTATAGAGCTGGATACTGTTTATTATTTTGTTACACACGACTTCAGGGTGAAGATGCCGTTTCGTTCCCTTTTCGGTTCCTTTGCAACATGAAGATAGCATTATTTGAAGAAGCAGTCTGAGGCAAAAGCCAGCAGCTGCGTGCCAGGAGGAGCCAAAAGGTGAAGTGTAAAGAAGTCCACCTCTGGAGGAACATGCCTTGCTTTCATTTTCTCCTTTTTCTAAGACCGTTTCAAAGGACACTGTGACACAGCTGAACCCACTTGTCAGCTTAGCTTTATCTCAACCCCTGAGAGACTCGGCTCACAGGCACCAGCATAGTGCCCGTTGCCTCAGCCTGTCGTTGCAGCATGACAAATTGTGAAATAGAATAACTACGGAGAAAAAGAGAGGGGAGGGGGGGAATACATGGATGGAGGGAAGGGGATGAAATAGGTACTGAGATAAGGCCAAAGAGAGCTTTGAGAAATGAGCAAGTCATTGTTCCAGCCACAGTGGTCACACATCTCCACATAAAACTGCATCTTGCTTTTTGTCCTTTGGCTGACATGGATGTGCAGGGCTGACTCTGTCACTAGATTGGCATGTGTGCAAGTGAAATGAAATATAGCAATGCACTCACATGTTTTTGGCCCATATGAGTAGGATAAGATGCTATAAGCGGCTATTTCTTGGCTCATATGTGTGGGCACAAATCCCCATCACACTCAGACTTCGAGTCGCTGAAGGCTGTGACAAAAGTGTCAGTATTTGGGAATGAGAACAGGTTGTCCCACCCTGATCACAGATATCTTGGAGTGATGTATCCTATATTTGGAAGTGCTTGGAGCTGCGTTTTCACAGAAGTGTCATGCGGGGGTCTTCACAGTGTGCACACCAGAGCCTGGGAATAATCTCAGTAAGTGCCCGCCTGCGTTAGACCGCAAACGCACAGGCTGTAATTACATTCATTTATGCAAGAGGACCGAATATCACTCTGAGGGGCCTGAATTCATTTGGAAGTTGTTTTCATCTCCTGCAGTTATTATCAGCCGGCTATATGTTTGCTTCTACTTTTATTGATTTGCTCGGAAATTACTGTTCAACACGTGCTGTAGCCTGAAGGAATAAGGAGTTTACAATAATGTGCTGCTGCTTTAGTCACCCAACACGTATTGAATGTTAGAAAACTAACTGAGGTGCAGTGCTGTTGGTAGTGGAGTGACACCTAAATGACAAAATAGGTTGTTGTTTTTGCAGCATTTGGGGTCTTTACCTGACAGTAGAGAGATGGCAGGAAATAATAGGGGTAGGCTTCAAAGGTTTAAGGACTCTGCGGTTCATGTTCAGTGTCAAGGCAAATTGGGCTGCCATCTTCTCATCATGTTCTCATCTGCCATTTCTATGGTCAAGGTTTGATTAAGTTTAGGTTACTTGGTTAAAGTTAGAGAAAGAATGCAGTTCAGGTTAAAAGGAACTAATGTTGACTTGACTGTCAAAGTGAGACGTCTTTGAATATCAGAAACATTAAGGTTAGGGTATGATCAAGTCACGATCAAAGGAAACCAACATCTGCTGACCCCAGCCTCTTCCCCGGTAGTGTTCGGGTTAGGTTAGTTGATTTTGTGGTGGTATAACACCATCATGCACAGCCTTGTCTCTTAGAGAGGACGGCATTTTTCACATGAACACACAGGTCACTTGTCAGATTTTTTTAAGCATTTGAACAAATGACCAATACTGTTGTTTTTCTGATTGGGAGTGCTTGTGGCTTTGTGAGGTTGTACTTTGAGCTAAATGTTAATGTCAGCATGTTAACACAATCACAATTATAATGATAATATTTCCCAGGTAAAATGCCGTGTTCACCATCTTAGTAGCATGCTAACAATTCCAAGAATGTCTGTGCCAGATTTCATGGCAGTCCATCCGATCGTTATTGAGACGTTTCAGCCAAAACTTCATGGTGGCACTTGGGGAAAAGTCAGGAGATCACCAAAGTTAAGAGGATACTGGGAACCATGACTGTCTATAAAAATATTTGAAATTCACTGAGGTTGAGATATTTCACTAGTTAAGTAAACCAATTTTGACCTGTTGTTGGCACTAGATGAAAGTCAGAGGATCATCAAAGTCAGTAGGATTCATTTTCTGGGGACCATGAATACCTGTACAAAATACCTTTGCAATCCATCCAATACATGTTGGCATATTTTAGTCTGGAAAGTGTTGGACTGGCTGACCAATATTGCCATCCTAGAGAAAAAAAATACGACACAACAAAAACATCCAGTGTGATTATTTTATCTAAAAAGCAGGTGTCCGAGTATTTTTAGCTGCATCCCTGTCTGGGATCTCTGCCACCTCTCAACACTTTTTCCCTTCCTACTATCAAAGGCAGCAAAGTAAATCTTTAATCTTGGACAATTTGTGCTGAATTCCTGGTGACAACTGAGCAAGAGATAAGGCGAATAGGATGCAGCAGCCAATAAGAAGGTTAAGAGAGGGTGCCCTGCTTTATTTCCAATACTAATTGCCATTCAGCAGGGGCGAGGATCTGGCCACACAAGACAGCACACATTGTTCTACTGTCAGGATGAACCTGCTGGTGTCAAGTCTGCACCCATCTGCTACTGTGGCTCCAAATCTCTTAACCTGAAAACAATGACTTCACTTTTATGCGTGCCATCATTTTGTGTTACAGCTTTATAAACATGCAAAGTGCGCAATTTGTCAAATCTGATTGCTTCTTTAATTATCATCTAATGTCTTTCAGTTTCCCTCAGGTGCTTTCATTATTTTCTTCATAACATTGGATTGATATTTAGCCACGAGCTGTTTTTCTGTAGATGCTCATTACATTTCGTTTCCAAATATTTTAGAGGCAAAGTTTTTATGTCGATTGCATCCTGGAGGCATCACTTTAAAAATAATATAGTAATGTTGAAAAGAAATATTGCTCCTGTGTTACTTGTGTAAGGCTGCTGCTTTCATCATGGCAGAACGAAAACAAGAAAAACTGATTTGTTCTGGCAGTGTTTTCTATGTATTATGTACAGATTGCTCAAAAAATGTCATATAGCTGGCAGCGTGTTTTTTTTACTCCCAGTTTTCTCACTTTTGTGTCTGGCTAATCAGGAAGCCCCTTTGTTCTGGTGAGAAGCAGCAGATGAGACAGAGGGATAAAGGTTTGGCTCAGTCTCTCACAATGAATAGGAGTGGATGGAGAAACACAGCTCAGCACGTTCCCTGCTGTTTTCCTGTGTCTCTGACATATTTGCTGTGACATCCCCACCACTACCCTGGCTTGGTTTTGACCCGATAGGGAGCTGTCTCTTAGCGTTAACCTCATTTACCAGTTAACCATCAACCCCACAGGGCAATGCATGCCTGGCCTTGGCCCTGCTCACTCAATATATATGAACATACACACGATATAGCATGCTATTCACTGAGGAAGCCATAAAGCATGAAAAACTGAATTCTGCAGGATTAGCCTGAATGTTGGGAACACTGGGATAATGTTGAAGCAGCGTTCATGAGTTTCCAAATATTCCAGCTGCAATACTACAGACATATTATTATGCGCTTTTATTTGTATAAATTTCGATGTCAGTATTTTACAGCGCATCTGAGCAAAAGATATTTGCCTTTTTGCCACTTGTCTGGCCCAGAGAAAAGCCTGAGTATGAGTGTACCAATATTTCTCTGTCATGAATCGAGTCACATGATTAATCATCCACTTACACAAACAGCCCCAGCACTTAAATGCAGTTGCAGCTCCTTCAGCTTTGGCTCTGCTCTGCATCTGTGTCCATAAAAAAAAGCACTGATCTGCCTGATAGCCTGAAGAGGTGTGTTTGTGCAGGGTGGCGCTGCCAGTATGTGTCAGCTATTCAGAGCAAAATGGAGGCACCATTTCATGGAGGCTGGGAGAGGGGATTAACAGTGGAGCAGACAGATGAAAAAATTATTCAGTAGAGCTGTTGGTGGTGTGCAGATGGATGTGAGGAGAGAGGATGTGAAAAGATTTTTCTGTGAATCTGGACTTTCTGAAGATCTGAAATTAACACATTAACTTCACACTCAGGTATTTATTGTATTACAGATGGATAATATTCTTGATCCAGTCACCACATATGTCAATAATCTGGAGGCAACCTGATTGCAAATGTACTGATTTTGGTTGATAATCAGACCACATGACTGAGTTTTCTGCTGTGTTCAGTCAGACACACAGGAAAAGACAAACAGAAGAATATATTCAAAACCTAATTTCAGAGTCCTGCATGTCTAATATTGGAGTATCTGTAGGCAAGTGATGCTTATGTAAACATCTAAAGGCTGATGGAGCTGGCTTTAGCTGCTGAGCCTCAACGCTGTGCCTCTGTGTTGACAAAACCCGAGCCCCCAGACATGAAGAGTGTAATAATATTCAAACAGAGCACGGAGGGGGTGAAAATTGAAGGGGGACACACAAGAGAGAGAAAACAATGGCCAAAATGAGAGTAACCCAGTGGAAAATTTTCTGTGTGCGTGTGTGTGGGTTGAATATGCACTGTATGTGTGCTGAAGTGAAAATGTGCTGTTATCAGGTTTAGGCCAGTGCCACATTCTCCAACAACAGCTGAGCTACACACACACACACACACACACACACACACACACACACACACAGCCTCCCCTTGAGATTCCCTTTTTTTTTGTAATTACTTTGCAGAGCAAGGGGGGAGAGAAAATGGGCGCTGTGCTTTTCTCCTGCTGTGTGAAAGCCTTGCGTTTGTCTTCCTCCTGCTTTCAAATGGTCTGGCTTGTGTCAAGAGCTTTCCAATTCAGCCTGCCTCCACGTTACTAATGCGCCCTTAAATGCGGCAGCAAATCAGGAGCCGTTTGTTATGCAAGTCGTTAAATTGCTATTAGAGTTTGCGTGAACGGCTATCAGTTGATGGCATTATCAATCTATCATAATTAAAGTGATTGTATGAATGGGCAGGGTTTGCATTGGCAGATAGTGTAATCTAGCTCTCTGACTCCGTGGGGACGGACGGAGGTGGAGATGTGTCTGTGTTTTAGTGCAAAGCCAACATATGAAATGAAGACTTTATTTACCCTGCCAGAGACAAACAGAGGATGGCAGGTGGGTGCAGGCCGCCGCCTCCACCTGTGACTGCAATTACTGTGATAAATGGAGATCAGAACAGTCATGTGACTCAGAGAGGGGCAGCTGATCACTTATCTGGTGGTGAGTCATCAGCGGCTGCTACTGTCAACACCGGCCTATCAGGCACAAGAGTCAGAGGGAGCATTGCGTACATTCATGCATCTGGATATGTGTGTGTTTGTGTGTGTGTGTGGGAGGCTTTCAATGCGCTGATGGCAACTTTCCACTGTGGTCATCCAGTGTCCTCTGACAATGTGACTGTGGTCTCTTCTTGTTTTGCGGCTCCGCCTGCAGACACATGTGTCACACCAACATGTAGCTGAAGACACAGCGTACAGGAGGGAGCGCTTCACTGATTTAGATGATCATTTCTCCTCGGCACATTGTGTTCCCTGCATGCATTGCGTACATCTCTGCGGACAAGGCCTCATCTTATGGAAGGACTTACAGTTGGAATAACGGTGAAGAGGTTAATTAATCTCTCTGCATTAATCAAATCACTCTCTGTCATCTAAATTAGTCTTTGTGCCTGTCAAACTTTCAGGCAAGAAAGTTGCATAAGTGCGTCTTGATTATATAGAACTTTAATAAAAGGAAACAATGTTTTGTGTTTCCAATATTGGATTCAGTTTTCCACCATAATATATATATTTTTGGGTTCATAGAAACAATGTGTTCTGCCTTTAATCTAATTATTTGAACACTTTGGTCTCCAGCAGACAAACACATGTGGCCTAATTGATCGCATTGTCTCTATGACATGTGGAAATTACCATGAAGGACATAATTACAGGGTGTTGCAAGATGTCTGAAACGTCTTTTTTTTCAACTTCCCATTTTTATGCACCACTTCCACTTGCTCCCTATGCATGTTATGCTCAGATTGATTTAGCAATTGATTTTTGAGAGGCCAGCTAGACTAAGCTATAGCTGCAAAGGGCACAGTGTTCTTAAATGCCAACACTGGGCGAGAGGCAGGGATGAACCTATAGGTGTTCCCGGTGAAGGAGCTACGATCAAAGCCTTTTTTTTTCCTAGTAACACCGTAATGTAGCTCGTCGTGCAGGCGTGACTTCAGCGGTGTGCCCTGAAGTTAGCCAGCTGGCAGTTGCTGATTCTCTTCTTCCTTTCATTTGCTCGTTCCCTGCCCTAGATTTCCATCATGACATTTCAGGCACCATGCAATTCCAGCAAGATGTGAAAAGCAAATCTGCACTTGTGTTTACAGCTTTTAATATCCAACCTTCTGTAGCAGTTCTAGAGCTGTGATATGTTCATACCTCTGTCAGACACCATCTGTTCAATTTGACACGGCAAGAATAAATAGAGACAGTGTGGTACATTCACACAATGCTGTGGAACAAATTTCACTAACAAAAGAGTGGATTAACAAAAATCAGCTTTTCTCTGTCTGAGGCCTGGCGGTAAGAACAGACGATCCATTTCCTCTTCGCTCAGAAATAACACCTCTCTTCCACTATCTTCATGAATAAATCCAGACATCAAAGTTATCATCAAAATGTTGTATGTTTTCAAAACTTGACTTGAAACAGAGAATAATAGACAAGTGTAGCATATTCCCTGCATTACAGTACCAAACTCTATGTGCTGCTTTATTAAAAATACATAGCATTACATTTCTAATTTTACCCTTGAGCACTGAGGTTAACCTCTCCTTCCCTTCTCTGCTGGCCCCTCGATAACCTCTGAGAACTGCCTGTGCTCGAGTCAGAAACAATCAATTGATCCAAAAGGCTAAGGAGGGTCCATTTGCATCCGTCTAATGGCTTGGGGCAGATTTCAGTGGTCTTACTTCTCTATGTTCCTCAGTGGTGGGATGCTTGAAGTGGCAGCAAACCGTCCAGCAGCCGGTGTCCTAGAAACTCTCCATATACGATGGATGAATGCTTCAGTTTTTCAGTCAGCTTTTCTTTTCAAAGAAAAATAGGTGTTTCATCTTGTGAAATCCTTCTTAGAAATAGTTTAACATTTTGCTAAACAGCCTACTCCTACATGTTTCCTTGCCAAGAGTTAGATGATACCACTCTCAGCTTTCTTACCATAGTTTAACCTAAAGGCTGGAAACGGGGTGAAACAACTAGTCTGACTCTGTCAAACAAAATCCATCTACCAGGATCAGTAACAGCTTATATCTAGTTAGTTTAATCAGTACAAAAACAAAAGTGTAGAACCCAAATAGTTCTGGTTTGACGGATTGAACGAACGAGGCTACTTTTGCTGTTTCTGTCTGGCTGCTGATTTTAATGTCATATTGATTGTGTAGACATGAAAGTGGTATTAATATTCTCATTATCTCTTCACAAGGAAACAAGTGTATCTTGAATTATTTCTTTAAAGATGCTTTCAAACTAGGATTCCGGTAATATAGCTGTTATCGACATACTGTACTTGTGATGAGGCACATAATCATTTTCCTTTGTAAGACGCAAAAAAAGCCTTTTCTGATTCACAATCAATACAATTTGCTTTCATTTCCATGATGATATAAATATGATAACGTGCTTGTTTATATGAGCAATTTGAGACATTCAAAAGTGAATTGGAGAAAATATTAAATGCATTTTTAAACTGAACTATTTAGTCTGCTTTCAATATTTCATCTTTACACACAGCAACCAAATAGACATAATACATTCTAATGTCTAGAGGTTTTGGTCTATAAAATAGATTCCCTTATGTTAATTGGCCTCATGATTGGATTTGTCTTCTCTGATAATGTTGCTCTCAGACTGCTGTCAGGGGCTTTTATCTCCATCTGCTATTCAGTGTAGGCAAAGGAGCCTTTTATCTTGCCTGCTGATTTAATAATAAAATGACTGAATGTAATGTTCGCTCACCACCACACACATGCAAACACAGACATGGGCAGGAGAGAATCCACATCTGAGGCCCAAACAATGAAGAAATGTATGAAACACAAAAGTGAAAATGTGGCACGATTTCATTCCCCGCCCCTCATCCTCTTAGATAGCACCAGCTTTTTTTTCTGTCTGACGCATGAAAAGATAAACAATATGAACACGCTCATGTTAGAAATGCTTTGAAAGGTCACAGTTTTTCCACGAAACCTGGCATTTTGAATCACATTATCATTATCATTACCATCACTGCGCACAGGCGCAAGAATATCCATCAGTCCATGTTCTCTAGTCCCAGTTGTCAGTTGCTCTATTTACCATCTGCAACATATCAAGAGCCAAATTATTAGATATTGCTCCTGTCTTGAGTAATGTGCACATTGTAGGAGGATAAGTGACACTACAAACTAGTTTAGAAATTAGCCGTGCTCTCTTTTTACATTTAGATATTCATAACTCGGTCACTGCCAAAAAAAAGATGCAAACAGTTGTGTTAGTGCAAATATATGTGTATTTAAAGGCTCTGATCCATTACTGTTTGATCTATAGGAGAAGATCCTGCTGGGAATTTAAACACAACAATCATCGCTCCACTGAAGAACATGCAGTTATAAGCTGCTTAGCTCTTAGTCTCTGCTCCAGTACATTGAACCCAGCGCATGAGTCAGCTGTATTTAAAATCTCATTTCTTTTCCCATTTTAACTCATTCCCTTTTTTCTCCTTAATCCCTGAAGATCTGAGGCGAGGATTCATGAAAATGTATTGAAATTTAAAAAGTGATCGCAACTAAGCGGAGGTGATACTCTGAGGTTTCTAGAACACCCCATCAAACTCTGTGGACACAAAATTACACTCCCATGTGTCTGTTACACAACTCATTCCCAAAACCACAGGGTTTAAAGTGCTGCTGTAAAAAGCCATACACTCTACTGGGAAGGCTTTCCGAAAGATTTTGAAATTTGGCTGGAGAGATTGAAATTGGGTTGATGTTGGGCTTCTGTGCAGGCCAGGAGTTCTTCCATACCAAACTGGCAACCCTCGACCCCAGCGATCCTCTCATTTGAAAAGCTGGAACTATGAAATGTTTTTGCATGAAAAATGATTAAAATAGCAGCCAATTAATTTTCTGTCTATCTACCAGTTGTTTCAGCTGTACTATCTTTGGGCAGTTTAATCCATAGCAAAACACCATATTTTAAAAACTCTTCATATGTTTTGTGTGCAAAAATCTTAATTTGTGAAATAACTACTGACTGAAGCTGTCAAATAAGTAGAGGAGTAATAAATGACACTTCCCTCTGAAATGTCATGGAGTAGAAGTAGAAAGTGCAGGTACCTCAAATTTGTACTTACAGTAAATCTTGCATGTAGTTCGATTTATGATGTAATATTAAACCTGCATTAATTGCTTACTCCCCGACCTTGGGGCAGGAAATAGCCTGTAAACATTCATATATTGCGTTAGTCAGCAGCTGCCTGCGTACACTTCCATCAGATATGGAGCGACATTTCCTGGCGCTTGGAGTCGTGTTTCTGTCTGCAAATATTTGAATTTCTTTTAGCTAATTGCTCACTCTGACTGTCTGCTGTCTGGCTGCTCAGGTAGTCTACAGTTGGGGTTTTGCAGCTGCTGGAAACAAGGTTATGAAGAGTGGTGAGAGCAAAACAATAAAAACAATGAGCTGAAAGAGGCTAAAATACCAATGGGAATAGCTGTTATAATATCTCTGTGGGCTTGTCACTACAAACAGTTTATTTTAGATTACATATAATCATTTGGACCATTGTTCATATACAAATGAACTTGACATTTGTATATGAACTTCAAGATTTGAATAATGGTTGAAGAATGAATGATTATAGCAGCTTTAAGTTTTCCAATAGTTAAAATTAAGGCCAGGGATGCAGTGTCAAGATGCATTTTGAAGTTGCAATGTCATTTTGTGAATGAGCCTAACTAAATTTCCTTTATCGTAAATACGCAGTTTTAAATGTACTCATCAACACAGAGTTGCGACAAAAATGCACTGCTCTCTAAACACACAAACACTTTCTCTTCAGAAAGTAAGTCTTCAACGAGTGAGTACTTTTAGACACACAGAGACAAATAAATCTGCTTAGTGGAGATAACGCCACATCAAACACCCAGTAAAATGCACCATAAAAATGACACAACACTGGGAGTTATAGCTGTTATTGATCCCCAATTCTTTCCTCTTTTTATTGCTTGAATAATGTTGCATGTCTTCTGGCTGCCTGCAGACTCCGGGTCAGTGATTACGCGACATGGGTGCTGCTCACCTGACCCGTCTATCTACGTCACCCTTCAACATGACTCATGCCTCATTCTGTCGTGACTATCTATCAGTTCTCCCTCTCTCATCCTCCTTGTGTTCCCTCACTTACTCCCCCCCCCTTTTTTTCTTTCCTCGCTGCCTCTCTCACGAACACATTTGTAGACATATTAATGCTCACACACACGTACACTCTCTCCTCCAGTTGCTTTTTCATTGTTGTGATATAAGCGAAACAGAAAGCTGGGGCAAAATTATAGAAAATGGATGCGCTGAGATGAGGATGCTCTGACATGTTCAGAGGGATAAGGTGGCTTGTTGGGGAAGGCAAAACAAAGCAGCGTGACCTGATTACACATCCATTGCATGTCTTTGCTGCTCAGTATGTGGCATGACTTTTTCTCTCCTGAGCTTCATTTTTGTATTCTGTGGAGTCCTAGAAATAGCTTTTCACATTTCAGGCTCCTCTGCAGTCTGCCAGGCTGGCCTGTTGACAGCTGCCTGGTCGCATAAATAGACTCCCCCAGGCCAGATCCACAGAGAGGGAAAAGAGTGCGAGAATAAGACGCAGAGAAACAGGATGATAACATTTGGTAAGGCGTAGATCTGTCTCAATTTAACATGTGCTCAGGTCGCTTCATGACGCCAGGAGGAGGTGTGCCAGAAATGAGGGCAGGCAGTACTTCAAAACCCTCTAGAGTAAAGCCCAACACTGCTTTGTTTTGTGAGTCAGTATGAGGAGAAATGTCTCTGCCAAGGAAGAATCCTCTCTAATGAGGCCATTTTGGGATGAAGTGGCGGATAAATCAACAAATCCTCTCACAAAAAGCAGACACTAGTATGTTGGTTCTAACTATAACCTCAGTAACAGTGCTCTTCCTACAGTAGGATTTACTTCTTTCTATACATCCATGCATTTTAAAGGATCACTTTCCTACTGATGGCAGACAGTGCTCCAGCCATGATTTCCTGTGAGTGGTGTTTCCAATCAGTGGTACATTTTATGCATTTAAGACTGTCCTGTGGGGAGTAGTGCTAACAGAAACTAGCAACTAACTGGAATTTATTTTATGGAGTTATTATTATTTTTTTACTACAGGGGTCAGAGGTCAGGCTGGGCTCCTGTAATGATGATTATCATGATTTCTTTTAACAAGCCTCTACAGCCGTGCTAGACGCTCTGCAAGGCTGCACTTAGCAGAATCATTCATTTTACTGGTATTTGGTCAGAGAACAAAATACTGGACAAATTAAAATTTTCTAGATGAAAAGTCAGGTGATCGTGAAATGGCAATTCATCCAGTTGTTGTCAAGAGGAGAAGTCAAGGTATCGCCAAAGTCATTCAGTCAGGATTCGTTGACAGAGAACTAAGAATGCATGCACCAAATTACAGTTACAGAAAAAGTCAGGGAACCTTCAATGTCATTATGATTCATCCTCTGGATACCATGGACATATGTACCAAATTTATGACAATAAATCACCTGTAATGTAGGAATTGTCAAATAGGATGGAAAACATTGTCCCCACAAAAATACACTTTGTTGGTTGGCTTTGTCAAGGGCTGATAATTTGAGAAGCTTCTACAGATAATGTGGAAAAATAAGGATGGAGTGGACCCTGTTGTGCCTTCATCCACAGGGTGAAGAGGTTTGGTTTCTGGCCCTTGTTGTTAGCATGGATTCAGTCGTTATATATAGAGCCCATGTCTTAGTGGGTCAGCAGGAGCACTAACTAATAAGTATTATTTATTTATTTATTTATTTATTTGTAGGAGTGTGTGGTGTTGAGGAGGTTAATGGGTGTTCAAAAGTAAAAAGAAATGCTCTAAAATAAGGGCACAGAGGTGTAGCTAATTTGTCTGTTTCCACCACTGGAGTCAGATCGGTGACAGTCGAGTGGGCCAGCATTTCCTATTATTTTGGATGTGCACCTCCACAGGATGTTACCTAATCATATCTGCTTCTGTGCACGTAATTGCCCAAATGCCTATTCTCTCTTTGTCATTGTGCTGCCTAGTTGCACACGGTCATCGAGCCTCCCTCTTTAATTCTTTGCATCCTCGCTCTGTGTGATATCACCCATCTCCTCATGGTCCATCTGCTCACACAGGGGAGGTGTGCAGAGTTGTTTTGTGTGCCAGCGCTGACCGGCTCCATCTGGTAACAAGGCAGTAAAGATAATGGCCACCGGGAGAGGTAGCCAGTCAATAAGGTGCTGTAGCTTGTTCGAGTCGATGAGCTTTTTTTTTTTTTTTTTTTTTCTGGTTGTGAAGCAGGGGCGTGGGAATGATGATAAACTCCAGTGGGCTGTCGTGACCCTTCAGTTCAGCCTGCAGGGAAACACATGCATCACTGGAGCTAATTTATTCAGACTCATATAATGTACAGATATTGATAGTCTTTTTTTTAATAACACCATTATTTCAAACTTGATATTTATATAGTTTTGAATAACTTTATGAAACTTTCTTGAACCACTTTTTCTTGCATGTGTGTGCATGAAAACCCTGCTATTACTTAGTTCTTTATTAGCCCTGTAACATTTACTCAGTATGATTTATGTCCTTCATCTCACAACATTATTCTCTGATTAAAATGCATCAGTGCTCAGGACTATTATAATCTGTTTTGGCTTGACGTACTGATGACATTTGCGGCTGTATTTTATTACAGCGTGTTTTTCTATCAGCGCCCCTGACTAAACAGATGTTACACGTTCCTGCCGCGCCTGATTGAAACGCTGCTGTTTACACCAGCTCTGTTATCTCACACCCCTCTCCCTCCTCTGCTCATTCTCATTATCTGATTCTCGTGAACCTTTTCAGCACAAATGCAAAATTAGCTAAGCAACGCGTTTCATGTCATGGCAACCGCGTTTGCACAGATAAATGTAATGGAGTGACCTGACTGCCCTAATCAATACTCGGTGGTATCCGGCGACAAGGAGTGTTTGAAGAAAATGTTCCCTTCAGGCAAAATCAAAACAAACTGCCCCGCCTCATGGTCTAATACACTGAGAGAACATGTTGATGTGCATTTCAAGGAGGCACTCCGAGGGCGTAATGGAAAAAGCAGGCAGTCTTCTGAATTTAAAAGCTGAATCGAAAAAACATGTAGTCAGGGGTGATGAAGAAGTGGTGTGCTACAGCCCTCTCGGTATTTTTCCCTGAAAGACAAACAGCCTGGGAAATGGGAGCTAATAGACAAAGAGCCACTCTGAGTGACACATTTAAAGGATACGTCTGGCAATATTCTATGTTTTTATTATCGACCGAAAAGCAACAGTGAATCCATGTCTCAATATTTTCTGACTTTACTACCCTGTTCATGGCACTCAGCCTTGAGCCCTTTCTTTCCCACTGAATCTTTAAAAAGGTGTCACAATATATAATTTCATTTATTTAAAGGCTCAGTAATTTTCTACAACAGCTGAGCTCTGCAGTTGGTAGCAAATGTCACTCAAACAGGCATCAAATAGTGCATTTGTTAGGAGCTATTTTCAGCCGTGGACTAACATATATTTTGGATACTAGATATTGTTTACAGCACCAGGACGATGTATGTGGGAAATAAACAAGGCTCATGTTCATGACAATGAAGAAACAGGTCACTCTTGTGCACCGTGTGGCTCAATGATATATTTATATCCATGCTGGAGGCATTTCTCCGGGGATGGCCGTGTCATCCCCCGAGGATGAAGCCTTTTCCTCTTGCACCACCATGAGGTTCACGTTGGTGCTTTTAATCGAAAAGTGTAAAAACTGATTGCCGTGAAATTTTGGTTTTGCATGCTGATGTTAGTATTTCGCCCAAAGTTCAAGTTTTAAAGAGCTGCAGCGTCGCAGAGCTGTTAGCATGTTTGCAGAATTTTACTCTTGCTATTAGTTTAATAAGAGCTATAAGATATATGAGGCTTTGGCTACACAGGCCGCACTTGTTAATATGATAAAGACATTGTTGGGTTTGGTGTTTTCATGAGAAGACCTCGTGTTTAACATTGTAAATCAAGCAGTTGCAATTAATTGAATTATGTTTCATTGCCAGTCCAAGCGTCTCTCCCATTAAAACAGCTTGTCTGAGTCCGAGCTTCATCAACATATAGTATATGCTAATTTCATGAAGTGTCAATGTTAGTCAGAGTACATACAATGATTAATAGGAGGATTTAGATTTATTTTCATATGGCTATATTCCCCCAATAAATCACAGTCCTGTCTGACCTTCCTCATTCCCACTACTCCATCTTCAGACCACACTGTCATTATGCAGATGATGATTAATTCTCTATCAAGTAATGGCTTGTTCTCCTCATAATCTGGCCCCGGATTTCACCATAATTACCGGTGTGTATCACAGTGCTGTCATAGCAGCGATAGGCCAGTGTGGGAAAGGAGTCATCACATGTCATAACATCCTGCATCTGTTCTCCCCTCACTCTGCCGTCCATTTAGAAACCACATCAGCTGCTGAATATGATAAATGCGTCCGATACTGGGCAGCTTGTTATGTAGCAGACTGGTGGCTCCACGAAAGACTTTGAAGGACACATTTATTCACAGATGTGGCAGTCAATGTGATTTCCATTTGTTATTGTTTGAGATTGATTTTACCTAAGCCCTCGGTGGTGGTGGCGGTGTACGCCCGGTGGACTTTCCGTGGCACAGCCGAGGTGTAAAACAGAATATCTTATTGATCGATTTTTCTCTTTCATGGCTTTGTACAAGGACTGTAGTATAGTGATACTACTGTGATAGCTAATAAAGCTTATAGGATTGTGATCTGAGCTTCCCCTCAACTGAAATTAATTCTGACAGACCATGAAACATAAAAACGCAGACCAATACTGTATGTGCAAAAATTGAGCCATTTTTACAACAAGAAATTTACCTCCTCACCCAGAAAAATGAAACATAACCAGCTTCCAGTATCACTCGATCATGCTTCTGTATTTTCTCTCCCCACTAGACATTTATGGCTGGAATAATATCCCTCAGGTGTCTGCGACCTTTGTAACTGACTCATGACATCTGCACAAAAACTTTGTAATATCTACATCCTCCAGTGACAGGTCTGGGTCAAAATGGTTTAACATGAGCATGGGATTGAAAAAAATATAATGTCCCTCACCTTTAGATAATGTAGTCTGACAGAAACGTTATCATAATGTGACTAAAGAACTGTCTGCTGTCTAGTATGTGAAGTGCTCTGTCAAATACATTTGCATCTGATTCATATTGATTTAAAGAACTCAAATGAATGTGAGTGCAGAAACAGAAAATATACACACAAAAATAATTAATGAGAAAACAAACAAACAAACAAACAACAGAACATAGTTAAACACACATAGTTTGTAATCATCATCATCATAAACTGAGCTATAGATACAACTGTGTTAAGTTTTAGCAGGTGTTTGAAAATGCTCTAAGTGTGTGCAGCAGTTAATCATATTACAAAGATCAAATATACTCATGGGTGTAACTAACAATTATTTACATTATCGATTCATCTGCCAATCAATCTCTCCATTAATTGAATCAGTTGGTCTATAAAATGTTAGAACATGCTGCTTGTTTGTTTGACAGAGTCTGAAAAAAAGTCCAAAACCCTCATTTTGATGTTAATTAATTTCTTGTTGACTCTGAATTGAGTTTCATGTACAGCTACATATTAATTGATGAGCATCTGAACATCAAGAATACTGAGATAGAATTCAGTGTTTGATTGGATCTCAAATTTGATGTTTTTATTTTCGACTGTTTACATGTGTCTACTGGCATCAGACTTGTGCATTGGATAGAGACGCGCTATCCTGAGCCAACTGCTGGCCTCGAAATCAATACAGCTATTGATGTAGATGCATCTATTCTGAACTGCAGGTGTGAGCTGCTGACTTACACCACCTCACCACAGCCTTTGCAGCACCTACACTCAAAGGCACTTTGATGGGTGTTGTCATTGTTCTGTGTTTCGGCAGGAGCCACAGCCTGCAGTGCTCTCTCACACTGTGCGAGTGTGATTCATGCAGTCACAGTTTGGTTCATTTTGCACCTCATAATTTGACTGACGCATCCTTCACGTTCTCCATAACAGCGTGATAGATGCATCCCAACTTTAAAACGTGCTGTTGTAGCTGTTGCACTGCGGTGACACTAAGCACAACACAGATACCCCCGTGCTTGCGTGCTGTCAACAGTCTTTATCTCTCTTTTCCAGCTTTAAACTATCCTGGCGAACAGACAGGATTTTCAATAAAGCCATCCATGGCAGCATAAGACATTTGCTTAATTGTAAACCTAATAAACTGAGCAGAACATTTGTGCGTCGAGATCAGAAGAGATGTCACGTTTCAGTGGGCGGACAGATGCAAAGGAAAGGGCATTCTCATGAGTCTCGTCAAAAGTGTTGCATGCATTATGGATCAGCACACACACACAGTCACACGCACAAAGGCTGCTGTCTCGGGCCTCGGGGGCCGGTCTGTGGCAGAAGTCTAAAGGGGTTGAGGCAGAGGCTAATCAAAACCAGAAATGGCCATGTTTTAATCACAGACTGATGTAAGGGTAAACCACCTGGGGCAAAACTGGATGTTTCTCTTCCAGATGGTCTTTCCGATGTTATTTTAAGATACAGCGGAGAAGAAGACCAGCTTTTTTTTTTCTAGCACAGTATATGTAAGAAAACATTTTCTTTCAGATGTGGTAATTTAGTACAGCCGAAATAAGAGCTTCTAGTATATCATTAGCAGAAATACTCACGAGCAGGCACAGAGATACAGTACCCACCCTCTCCACTTGTATACTCTTATGATGCTTTTTAAGCTGTAGTGTTTTTAAAGCCCGCTCACAGCTGCAAACAACACACACTCGCTGTAATTCCAGGATTTTCCACCTCACCTAACAATGTCACTGAGCCCAACATTTCAAACGGAATCACCTGCAAAAAGGTGTTGAAGGCAATGTGCTGCACCTGCTCATACAAAGTGTCACCTGTCAGATTCATTTGTCACACAGTGATGGGAATGTAATTGCCTACCTTGCCCTATCTCATGCTCACATGTCAAAGTATGCCCTCTGATCTGCTTCCCTTGGCTGCAATTTTCAGCCGGCTGATCAGTGGGTCTTACCTTTAACCGTTTAACTGCACCTGTAGATCCTTGAGCATAATTTCCAGTCTTACATTATCCCACACAATCCCACTTAGACACCTATGAATGTCAAATAGTATTAGATGGATGAAATTGTTAATGTTATTTTCCCCAACGTCATAGGATTCATGCACAGTATAGATGAAATGTGCAAATAAAGAATACATGCTTAGGAAATTGCACAGGAAAAGTTTCTTAAAAGATTTGACCTTTTTTTTCTAATATTGTCTATTAGGTCTGCTAGCTTAATTCTTTCTGCACAGATATGAGAGGGATATCAATCTTAATGCGTAACTCTCGGCCAGCATGTATATATGTCGCTTGTTGTATGCCGTTAGGTCCCATAATGTTGAACTATGGCTTTAATGTAAAGTTGACTTGTATCTATGAAAAGACTGTCATCATTTTCATGTACAGAACAGCCTGATAGGAATTATGTTATGTTGTTTACTGGTTCTTTGCAGAGGTTGATGCGAGTATGAATTACAATGTCCAACATCATATTTACAGTATGTTGAAGAAAACATAGATTCCATGCATGGATCTAATATGCACGTCTTTTTTTGCAGTTAAGCGCACAAGCATTAAAACCTGCACACACATAAGACCCAGACAAAGACGTAAATTAAATCATCACAACTTTCCTCAGTCCAATTACCCACAGAAAATGAATGAGGCACATTTTAAAGTGACCCATCTGCTGCTCACACTCAATCAGGCTAATCAGAGTCTCAAGGTGCAGACGCAAGCTTGCTGTGAGATGTCTGAGTCTAATGGCAGACCACACCACTTTTCTCCCGAATGGTGCTCTCATTCAAAACTCCCTCAGAAAGAAATTATAAGCTTTACTAACTATTGAGTTATGAGCGGTTCTCACAGGCACAGCAAAAAGAAGAAACAAAGAAAAGTGACAGCTGCTGGAGCTTCAGGATCCAATTATGCGCAACCTCTGCAGCTCTGAGGAGCCGATATTATCACAGTAAGGGAAAAAAATAATGTGCTATAACTCATCATCTGCTACAGTGAGTACAAGTTTGAGGACATTGAAAAAGTGCTTTCTCATTACTAATAAGCTTGTCACAGTCTAATTGGCGTCATCTTTTTTCGGGTAAGAGTAGGAGAAATTATTGCTGATGTTTGAGCATGATGACCTTATTTTATTTTGAAGTACATGTGTTGATCTTTTTTTTTTTATTTTAGTGTACAAAGGCAGGATTCTGAGCAAGGATCTTCAGAGGTACATTATCTGCTCCTTCATTATTGTCTTGTCAGATTAATCAGATGCACCATATGGTCAATTAACTCCTCCATGTGCTGTCTTCCTCTGGTGTACGTTTGGGCTGCAATGACGTGAGACTTATGTGAGATGAGAAGTCATTTTGAGTGATATTTTCACTATGTGTGATACTGTAACTAAGAACTGATGATGGTTTATTTGCTTCAATATTTCTCATAGTTTTCTACTATATTAGATTAATTTTAACCATTTAATCTTTGGTTACCTCCCTCTTATACTGCAGCTGATTGAGGCTTTTGGATGTCTGAATACAAAGTGTTGGAGGTATGGTTCACCTATAATATGATTCATGCATTTGTTTCACGTCACAATATTTTTCACCATCTGTCTCAACAGCTATTGAATGGTTTGTGATTGAACACCTGTATTTTGTGTATACTGATAATTGACAAATGTTAGCAGGTTAATGTGCTAAACTCAGATGCTGACCATGGTAAACATTACTACATCCAGAGGTGTACATATCTCTTTTAGTCAGTTAGCACCAGTAGATGATGTTTGATACTCACCTCGTATATATAGCTTGGTCTTAACAAACACACTCTTCCTCACTGTCCTCCACTTCAGCCTCCTGCTCGGTAGACGATGAAGTTGCACCTCTCAGGCCCTGGTTGAGACTCCTCATTTGTTGTCTCCATCCACAGGTCAACAGCTGGCTTTGGGTCACATGTCTCTGTGGTCTTGTTTGACAGGTGAATGTGCATCGGGGCCAAGAGACGAGTATGTGGAAGACGAGACCCATGCTTGGTTTTTGTTATGTTGAGATGTGAGAATCCCCTTTCACAGGAGACAAGTCTTTGGTTAAGGGCCAAAGTTAGCCACTTACTGTCTGATGTTTTTTCTCTCACAGTAGGTTTCTTCATTAGGACAAGTGTGTTGACAAGAAACACATATGGATGATAAATGTGTATTGATGACCAGTGATAGTTGCTGCCTGGTACATTTCATACCTGTATACCAGTTATCTGCACCCCTGATTATACAGGGGTGTGTTACAGTTGAGTATGTTTCCAGATACCTCTTCACATTTTATGAATAGATACAGGGAAATAATTATTTAGTTTTTTATTGATTCTTTTTTGGTCATGTTAGAGGAGAATATCAGAAGAAGACAGGAAGCTCCTCTTTTCAGAAGTAGGAATCCTCCTCTGCTCATACATAATTAAAAAGGCTCGATTTAGAGCAAACTGCTGAGTTGGCCCATTTATGATTCATGTAAGTATGAGGCCCAGTTTGGTTTTGGGTTCAGCAATAGACAGAAAACAAGTGCGGATAGCTTGCTAACGGGGGTAAACTATTCTCAGAGTGATGTTTGCAGGTAGCGTCATGTTGGAAAAAGTTTGGCTTGGTCCTTGACCGCTGGATGAAAATCAACACTGTGCTTTTTCAGGCAAAGTGAAAGTCCGACTCCAGCTTATCTGAACGAACCTTTCAAGAACAGATACGCAAACCAAAATTTCTCTTGATGTGCACTTATAATTGGTAAATACTGTTTATAAAATATGCACATAGATATTAAGCATGGGCCTTGTTGGTTGATAAGAAAATTGTCAGGCACGCTTGATCATATTCACTGCGGTACTTGGTTTCCTCTGCCCCGAAGGTGAATGAAACAAGAGCCACATCTGTCACCACCCCCACACAAATTGCCTATAAGCCACCATCTTCCATTTATTCTACTTTATGTGCTCCATGTCAGTGACAGCCCTGCTCTCACCTTTCCTATTCTCCGAGTCCTTAAATTGCTGTATAAGCCTGTCAGTCAATGTACCAACAGAAGGGAGGGGAGTTTTGTCATTTTTTGTTCTCCAGCCAATAAAACAGAGATATAACTGCTTAATCAATGTCAGATGGCCTAAGACCCAGACAAAAGACAAATCAGCCACATGTGCATCATGAACGTCTTTTAGAGGAAAAAAGCAGGTGATCAATACGTAACACATCTCAAGGTTCTCATTTTTTCTCCAGTATAGTCACCAAACAGCCAATTGGGGAAATACAAAATTCCATTTTCGGTGGAAAACAGCTCGCTCAGAAAATGAAGGAAAGCGTAAGAGAGATATGAGGTGATGGCTGCTGAGACTGGTAATGAATCAGAGCTTTTACTTCTATGAGTAACTAGGCTGCAAACATTTAGCCACCACTGAATTATGTGAAAGCAAGAAAAGACCTCGCAGATATGGAAATTAAAATCCTCGAAATGTCACCCTAACACATGTTCACAGTATGGGTTTCCTTGTAAATTACAAAATCAGTTGGAATGCCCTTTCTAATTTCTGTTTTCAAACACAGAAACAAGTTAATTAGACGACCCATAGAGCTCCATTTTTGGCTTCTGCCTTTTTCATTACCAAATAGAAAATTGTTCATGTTGGTGCTGCTTTGTACTAATCAGTGCACAAACTCATGAGTGTGATTCCTCACAGAGAAAGTACAAAGTTTTGCACATGACTTGAGATTTTTTCCACTCGTTAACCACATGTAGTGCAAGTGGAGTGTTGCTGCTTGTCACAGATTCTCAAAATATCAGTTATGTATGCTGGATTTTAATCATCTTGAAATCTGTTGTGATGCATATTATCGTCAGTAATTAGTCTTCATTATGTGCTAACATCCAGCTGATGGGCCAGGCAGTATGAGGTACAGACAAGCTGTATGTAAAAAGACTGCAAGAGGCTTTCCATACTAGATGATATACAATATAATCTAAAAAGGTATATTTTAAGGAGAGCATGTGCCAGTGGAGCCTCTGCAAAAGCTGTCTTACATAAAATGAGTGTAGTCAGGATTAGGGAAGCTTAACGTGTTGCAATCTCCCAAGAGATGTTTAATAGAGCGGATTCATCTCCCTGTTAAGTGAGATAATAAAAAAAAAAAAAACTCCAGCATTTCACTTCCTTGAACTCTTCTTCGCCGTCTGAATTTTTCTTTAAGTACAGTAAATTATAAGTGAATTTGTTATGGTGAGATTTTGCACCGTGGATGGTAAAATGAAGAGATGCAGCGCCATTTCTCAGTTTCACTGCGGTTCAATGAGCTGTGAGGCAGTTTAGAGTTTATGGTGTTTTCATTTTTTTCCCATCCCTCCATTGATTCCTGTGATACAGACATTGGATGCTTAGGCGGTTACAGCTTCATACACAGCCCAGTAGTCATTTTCAAAGTCACATGTCGTGGAAAATTTAAGTGTTCCCTTATTAGATCCAGGCAAAGAGCATTAAACCAGCAAAGATCACAGAAAGGACGCTCACAACCAATCAACCCATAATAAGATTTTAAAGGAATAGTTTCACGTTTTGGGAATTATGTCTCATCATTTTCTTCCCAAGAGTTAAATGTGAAGATTAATATCTCTCATGTCTGTGCATTAGTTATAAAGATTATCTTAGCTTGGCATCAAGTCAATTATCAAGTTAATTAGAGAGCTTTTTACTGGAAGACATTTTTTAACCTATGGACAGAGCCAGGCTAGCTGTTTGCCCCCATTTCCAGTCTTTATGCTACGCTACGCTATCTACCAGACATGAGAGTGGTTTCTACCATCTAACTCTCAGCCAAGAAGCAATGAAGAGTATTTCCCAAAATGTCGAGCTCTTCCTGCAACAGATCTGAACTCATTCTACAATATCTCAGTCACAGCGACACTTTTTGTGAGGATGGTAAACTTAGATAATATCAAGCAGTATTAATTAATATTTTAATCATTATGAATAACACATAAATATGACAAGCCCAGGTAGTTTAGTTGTACTCAAGCATTCACTTTCATCATATAATGTGACATTTCTTTATTCCAATGTGTGTAGACAACCAGCGTGTCCTTAAAACTGCATCATTATTTTATTTATCTTTATTCATTCGTTCATAAGTAATAAATAATAGTAGTAAGGGTCTTATGTGCCATAATTATTGCAACCACAATAGGTCAATTATATCCCTTAAATTTCATATTCCCTGCTGTCTGGTTTATGGTGATTGTGACGAGCTTAATAAAGTAAATGTTGACGCAGAGTTAATTGCCACAGCGTCACAAATCACCTTCCATGTCGTCCTGGATGAATTAAAATCACAGTCATGTTACAGCTTGTGGAAGTATGATCTATATTACCAGCTGAGCTTCCTGTTGCGCTGCCCCAGGGGCTAAACTCAACAATCTAATTTTAGTGCTTTCAACATCCCCCATCTTGACGGGACTATAAATGTATGTCTGCCTTCCATCAACATATGCCACCCTCCCCTTTACTTTTGCTGCTTTACATCAGTATTTGACTTCCTTTTGCAAAATGGATCATTGCATTTAGCTCATGAAAGTGATGGTTGAAGCGATCTTCCTGAAGACGTAAATGTATTGTTCTTGGGCAGTAAAAGCGGTGAATGAGTGGCACACAAGAGAGAACCACTGGTCTCATGAGAGTCTTCCTGGAGCTAATGAGAGGCTCCCAGAGAGGATTATGGGAATCCCAATCACTTCAGGCTTGGCAGCAAATACAAAGAAATCACCCAGAATCTATTTGCAGATGTGGGCCACACAAAGATGTTGCAAATATAACTATAAAGCAGCAATGCAGCAGGAGGTAAACCCCACCTTTTAAACATGACCTGCACCATAATAACAGAGTCATGTAAAGTGTAATTAACATTTTCAGGAAAGCAGGACATGATTGCGGCTTTCTATGTGCATCATCACAGCTAATTGATCCAGAGTGGAAAATCAAATCTTCCTCTTAAAGTGGATGAGTTTTCTTATGAATGATGATGATGATGTTGGTGATGACTGACCGACGCACATCCCTGTTTTCCTCCTGAGAGATGACGAATATGAGCGGGTCTAGGTGGGGAGGAGGAAGAGGAGGAGGAGGAGGAGAAACCGCTGGCTGTGACAGTGACAGTTGCTCCTCTCCTCGGCTCTTTCAACCCCCCCTGCTTCATCTTCTTCATCATCATCATCATCAGCCTCAGCAACAGCAGCTTCAGCTTCAGCATCAGCAGCAGCGTCCATCGACAGCGTGGAGAACAAATAAGCAGCACGCAGCTTCAAGAGGCGCTCAGCTCGAAGGGGAAGATGGAGAAATGGTTACAGACCGAATGTGAGGATCCAGAAATCAAACGACATCTTCATTTATGATACAAACTCGGGTTTATGCATCAACAGGAACTAGTCAAAGAACAAAAGGTGAGATGTTTGTTGAGATTGTGTTTTTCTTGCTGCACACACACAAAAAAATCCTTAAAAATGTCAATTGCAGGATGAAGGTTGGAAAGACGACTGCAATTAAACTAGATTTTAGACTTGTACATGCAGGAGCTTGCATTCATCAACCTAAATGCTCATCTGTGAGGAGAAATTATGATTTTTGTTTTCAGGAGATTTCTGAAAATAACATTTTGACTGTTTTGGTTAAATTGGCTTTAAAAGCTTGCAGCGTTGCTTTTAGGTGTTTCCAAAAGACAAAATGCTTTTTATGTCATTATCCCCAAGACCTAACATCATACTTGCATCGTTTATTATTAAGGATTAAGTTATATTCATGTATATTTCGAAAAGGAGGAGCAACCGCATGTAAGAAGAGAGAGAGAGAGAGAGAGAGAATATCTGCCCCCTTGTGGTTTTGATTCATGCTGAGTCTTAATGAACTAACAATGAATGTAGTAGTAATTATAATTTTGAAAAAAATAGCAGTATATAAATAATAGTATTTGGTCATTATAGTTATAGTTTATATATATATATATATAATTTGTTAGTTTTATAAGAACATTTTTAATCTCCTAACCCTTCAACCAAATCTTGATGTTTAAAAGAAGCATCAGAAATCTCTCGTGACTGAAGGGACCATTCAAACTATTCAGCACCATTTCACCTTTTCAGCAGATGTTTTTCCAGGGTTTGCTAATTTATGATGTGCAACTCCATTCATCTTCTAAGTGGCCCACATTCAGTGTCATCCCCTCTGTGGTTTCCTGTTATGTAATTTCATCCCCATCAGACTGCATCAGCCTCAGAATGTTTGCTGCTCGGCTTATACGAGCTCGCAGGGGATATATATAGAAGTAACACAACACAAGTGTAAGGCTCGGCTGAGTACAAAGGTAAGAGAGATAGGGTGATAAGTGTGTACTTTATTTGTACTCACATGTACACACACATGCGTGCAGTGTGTGTACTTTGTGTGTGAGGGGTGGATACTGAGAAAGCAAGTGATGAATTATGCAAACATTTCTCTTTCAGAAAAGCTTTGACTCATTAAGGAAACAAAATCAGGCCGCAGGGTAAACAAGATTTGAATATTATTTTAGCACAGTAACACTGCAATGATTCTTATGTCATTTTTCAGATTACCCCCTCTGATAAAGCAACATGGATGTATCTTCGTCCTCCCTGCAGTACGGATCAAAAAAGCGGGTTAAGATTCACCCAGACACGGTGACAGTGAAATATGCCACACACTTCCCCCAGCCTGGAGATGAAGGGTACGATGACGCACCCTCTTTCGAGGACTTTGGCGCCTTCGCGGAGGCTAATGTGGGAAAGAGACTGGTGTCAGACAGCAAAGGTGGCAGGACTTTCTTTGGAACCTTGGAGACCCAGCCGAAGCAGCCAAATGTGCAAAAAGACAAGGGGGTCGGGGGCCAGCTGGCCAGCTTCGGCGAGGCGAATGTGTTGGCCTCCAGAGTGACCTGGATGGCCTTGTTCGGGGCAGCGGTGGCTCATGGTTGTGTGGCACTGATTACTCGTTTAGCGGCTGACCGCTCTAAAGTGCCGTCCCTCGAGCTGCTCTTCATCCGCTCCGTGATCCAAGTGCTGTCCATCCTGGTGGTCTTCTACTACCACGAGGCCCCCTTTGGCCCCAAGGGCTACCGGCTGCGTCTCTTCTTCTATGGCGTGTGCAACGTAATCTCAATCACCTGCGCCTACACCTCTTTTGCCATTGTACCCCCCAGTAATGGCACCATCATGTGGCGAGCCTCCACCACAGTCTTCAGTGCAATACTGGCCTTCCTGTTGCTGGATGAGAGGCTGGGTTACACGGATGTGGTCACAGTGGTGGGAAGCGTGTTCGGTCTGTGCCTGGTCATGGTGCCAAACGTAGCAGACGAGGAGAAGTCCAGGCTGGGGTTTTGGAAGGAGGCCTTTGGCTACACAATGACAGTGATGGCTGGCTTGACAGCTGCCCTCTCCATGATCGTCTACAGAGCCATTAAGGAGCGGGTCAGCATGTGGACGGCACTCTTTACCTTCGGCTGGACGGGCACGGTGTGGGGTGCCTCCACCATGTTTATCATGCAGGAGCCCATCATTCCTCTGGATGGGGAGACCTGGGGCTATTTAATTGGGATCTGTATCTGCTCCACTGTGGCGTTCCTCGGAGTCTACTATGCTCTCAACAAGTTTCATCCAGCCTTAGTTAGCACCGTGCAGCACCTTGAGATCGTGGTTGCAATGTTCCTCCAGCTCATTGTTCTGAGGATGATCCCGTCTGTCTACGATGTCATCGGAGGCCTGGTCATCATGATCAGTGTGTTCACACTGACGGGAGTCAAGCTGTACAGGGTGAGCAGGGCCATTCGGCAGGATTATCAGGAGATCCTAGACTCACCCATCAAATGAGTTTTGATATGTCAGCCTATTTGTTTACAATGTTGCTTGGTTGTGCAATTTAAAGAATGTCTGGATCTTCATCTGATGATTTTGTATTGTGTTGTTTGAAGGGTGACAGTGTAACTAATGTCTTAATATTTGTGTGTGAAATAAAAGACAAATGTAATATGGTGACCATGTCCCCCTGATAATACTGCTTTAATGTCAAATTGTGACCAAAATGTCAGCAAAAAAAAAAAAAAAAGTCAGTTTAATTTTTGTGATTCATTTTGCTCCAATATTTTAAACCATATTGAATCTGGTCTTGTGAGTGGCAGTGTAAGATGATCATTTGAATGATATGCACCTCTTCTCATAATAACATCAACAAGGCGTGGTGTATCTGTCTGTTGTCACACTGCCACGCTTGTCACACTGTGTAAATGTCAGCCCAGAAATCATTCATACTACATACAAGGAATGAAAGAATAAAATAAATACCACCCACGTTTCATAAAATAACTGTTATTGCTTTAATCTGTTGCTCGCAGAGACAATGTTATTAATTCAAATAAAATGTCATAATAGAGGAGCCAGCATGTGACTTAATGTGCTGGGATAGAGGCCCTGTCAACACAATGTAACAGGGATGATTAAAATTTAATCTTATTTGCATAGACACTCTTCAAGTATGTGGGAGATCAAACATTATTTTGTGCACAGGAAACAATAGGAATCCCCCTTTCAATTTTCTCCCAGCAGTATCTTGATCACAAACTGCACCATTCAGTACTTTCTCACTCATGTTTTGGCCCCAGCAGCTGCTTGATACTTAACACTAGTGATTACATCCCTGGACACTGCTTCTGTTTACTTTCAGACGCATATCAGACTAATGCCCAGAGGCAGGTGCACTGTATTGAATTAAAGTCCCCTTTAACAAAATGAGACCATCTGCTTTTGCTGTAGTGGACGATTCAGTGACGATGCTGCCTTTCTCTGTGTAGAAAACCAAGCAGAGGCAGTCGGTCGCTGTGATCCCCGAGGCAAAGCAAATGTGATGGAATGAAATAAAGACATAATGATGATGCAGAGTGAAGGAAAGAAGAAATGTTGCACTTTGTGGTTCAAAGCTGACACAAGATGGGTGTTTCACTAAAGGTCCAGCAGGTGGCATTCACAATCCACTTCATTACTCAGTCAGTGCAGTAATAGTTTATTACAGTCAATTCTGAAGGTAATTAGTGGTTTATCACGACTCTTATTGCATCAAATCTGTTTCGACACATGACATAACATGCTTAATCCAAGCCCTTTTTGATTTCAATTGCAGAAGCAGAATTATTATTGGACAGATTTATGGCTGATTATACACACAGTATCACCTCAGAATGTGTTATAAATATATGACACTCTGTTGAATGTTTAACATATTTCTACTGAAGATGAAAACAATCAGCTGTGTGATTATGACCACACACATAGAAAAGGTGTTGAAATCAAATCATTCTGTGTAATGACAAACCTCTATCAGCAATGTCATAGTAAATAAAATGGTGAGTAAACTACAAATTCTATTTTTTTATATCCAAAAGTTGAACAGCCATCATCATATATACATAATAATACAGAAATGTCTGTCACATAATGTTTTCTTCTAAAACACTATGGTCAGTGGCTAAAGTTTATTTTTCAAACTAAAAAGGTGAACAAACTGAGATAAAGTATGTTTAGTCTGCATTTATATGTGTTGTGTTATAGTCTTGTTTTGAGATGGGGTTTTGGGTGCAGACAGCAGAATACATGTAGAGGAGGCCCATCTGTTTGAGCAGGAAACAGATTGCATCCTGCAGCGAGCTGCACAACCTTCCAAATTACTCTGCAACCCTCTTCACCACAGACATGTTTATTAGAAGTACCATCATTTCCCAAGAGGGACCTGAATGGAATTTAATGATGAGTTATTGTATAAATGTGTGCGTGTGTGTGTGTGTGTATGAGTGTTGCACAGTACAGATGACTGAGCACTTTTTATGAGAAGCTCAAAAAACACCAGACTTTCCAAGTACTAAATATATCTATTCATCATATTAGGTCATACTTTTTCAAGAATCGAAAACATTGCCAGCTGCAGCCAATATTTGAATATAATAGATTAGGGGGGGGAAGGTGCAATTCACTTTTTATGTAATCTGGTTGTCCACACCTTTATAATTTGCCTTTTTCTTTATCCAGTTGATTGAAAATAAATTTGCAAAAGTGTAAATGATCACTTTCACTAAATTCTGCAGGATGACACCTAAACCAAACTTTAAAGACCACGAGTGCATCTTTACTTTTGGACAGCTGATTCTGAGCCAAATTAATTATCAATGAATGCATAAGTATAAAAATATAAAATATTTCTGTCTATCTCTCTCGTTTCTTTTATAAAAGTGACGAGATTTGGCTTCACAAAGCGAAAATCGTGATGGATGCTTATGGGAACACAAACCATCAGCAACTGCAGTGTGATTGACAGACAGCGCCGTTGTCCAATCGGAAGAGAGTTGATCCCTCTGCAGCCAATTGCATTCGAGCGGGAGGGACTTGGCGACTGATCGGCTAGCTGCTAACTAGCCGAGCTGCTGCTGAGCAATGACATGCTGTGATACAGAAATGCTCTTCAGCGTCTCATCAGTTAGCCTAGCTTGTTGGAGTGGAAAATTAACTGTCTGCTAGCTAGCAAGGAATCTGGATATCATCCCTGTGCATCCGTTTAAAGAAAAGAATATTTCCGAAAGGAAACGAGGAGAGGTGGCCATCAGCAGTCGGGTAAGACGTGGTGGGGCTGAGCGGGGGTTGAATGTGAGCTGCCCCCGACGGTGAGGCTCTGATCCCGGCTAACGTTAGCTCCTGCTATCCTTGAATTTATAACTCACGTCGGCTAACAGCTAACAGTTAACCCAGACAAAAACCAGTCTGTCGCTTTGCCAACATGGCCAACATACTGTTACCCAGCTGCTTAACGGCTCGCTTGTCTGCAACCGACATATTTGTAACCATTAAAAGCATTTTTCACTGTATTTACTTTGGTTAAGATTAGCTAAGTTAGATAGCGTGACATGCTGTGACTTATAAGATAAAAGCTCAGATAAAAACTGCTGCACAGCCTTTAAATGTGGCTGCACTTCATTTCGTGCAAGGCTTTTATTTCTGGGATTGAAAATGGAGGCAGCCACTGAAAAAGGTTTACAAAGCAAATTGCATCTTCTGATTCACTGCATCTACAATGTTTTGGTGTGTTTGCATTATTCACTTATTCAATGTTAACTAATGCTAAAGTTGTTGTGCACTGATGGGACCCAGCTTGCTCATGGTCATGGAGGCATTCCTTGACATAACTTATGATCCCTTGTGTTAAACAGTCACTTAACTGTGATTGTACACACATTAATAGTTATTGTAGTAGATCTGTAAGGCCTTTTGCTGATGCTTTGTAATCAGGTTTTCATTGCTCATTCATCTCAACAGTGATGGCTTCAGATATCTTGATTTGGCTTGCAACAGTCCCAAACCCACAGATCATCTGTTTCCAATGATCTAAAACACAAGAAAACATCTTCACATTAGAGAAACTGGCACCAGAAATCTGTTTGTGTGGTTTTACTCATAAATGGCACATCAATTAATTTTCTGTCAATGGACTAATCATTTCCTCTTTGATTCAAAGAGGGAAACATACTAGTAGGAAAAAGGAAAATGACTGAACTCAGGGAGAGCAGTAATAGGTAGGTAGGCAAATGTACTGTGTAAGTGAAACCATTTCTTTTTGAGGCAAAATTTCAGATAATTGCTCCCTCAGTTTATCTCCTAACATTGTTTCTCCCTTATACAACCAAAGCCAGACTAAATGTCATGCTTCGGTAGCACAATGGGCGATAAGGCTGTATAATTGTTTGCAAGCTCTTGTGGCTTATGTTTGTGTGGCCTGTTAAAAACCTTTTTCAACAGTGCTGTGAAACAATTTGCAGATTTATATGACTTGGGTATTTTATCTCACAGATATAAATTTGGAGATATGTGGTTGGTTAGAGTTCAGTGATTTAAGGGGGTAACACGTGTGTCTTTCCAAACACCAAAGGTGGGGTCTTTGCAGCTGCTGGATGGTAAAGTTTCTGTAATTATTGTCACACTGACAGACCTTCTTCGCAGTCTCTTATTAAGGTTTCAGGGAGGTGAGAAGGGGGAGAGACATTTGGTCGACTGTAGCTCTGTTCTCGGTGGGAGTCAGAGGGAGGATAGCCACAATTTGCAGGGAGAAATTCGGTGGAGACCTGCTTACCAAGCATGATTTGCTCGAAGGCTGGTATTATATTTCTCTTGGGCTTTGAGGCCAATTTGTAAGACGTGAAAATGGCTATTAGGAGACCTATAAAGAACATTTGCGCCTATCAGCTGCCAGGTCATGAGCCCACATTCACCCCCTCCTGAACTAAAGCTATCACTATGCAGCTATGCATGTTTATAATGCAGTGATGTGGCCCTATAAACTTCCTCTGTGTCCTATTTATAGTTCCTAAAATCCTCTAACAGTGCTCTTGTTTGAATGCTATGACAGTGTAATCTTATGGATATGCAGTGATGATCTCTTTTTGTATAAGATCCTGCCCTCGCCTCTTTCTCAGTGGCCTCAAGCAGCTCAAATCTGTCCCCACAACCCAGGGGAAAATACCAACTGTGCATTTCCATGATAGCCAAAAAACTAATGTGGCTGAAAAATTCCCTGGTCAAATGACAAGCCTGGGAATCTTTTCTATTAAGTGGCTTCAGAGTTCTTTTGAAATTAAGAAACTGGGGATTTTTTTTTTCGCAACTTTGTCTCTTCTCTCTTGTTATCTCCCTAATCTCAGTTATTGCATGCACTCTCTTCCATTTCCTCATTTTCTTTTTATGATTTCGTCTCTTTTCTGTCTGACATGTTTTCCTTTTGACTGCCCATGCATGCACTAATATTTGAACAGTCAAAAACAAAAGTACTTTCTATATGTTAACCAAGGTCACCTGCTGAAAATAAGGAATTCAGCCCTTTGTCAGGCCACAAAGAGCAGGAGCAACAAGACACTTTTTTTTTTTTTTAACTTTACTGTTATCAGAGTCAAGTAGACCTGAAAACGTAAAAAATCTATTTTGCTCTTCATACCTGCCAAAGCAAAGTCAGCAAACAATATACAGTTAATGATAGAAAGTGTGATGACATTTCTCCCCACTTCTGTAAAACTGTGTGCGGTCAAGATATTTGCTATCATTTCTCATTTGTAGTATGTAATGTGACTTCCTCGTGTAGGAGAAAAGATGTGTGCAGTTTCAGTGGTGTTTTTCTCTATTAGTTCATTATGGTTCAGGGGTTTTCTTTCAGTGGGTTTGGCAGTGTGAAAATGAGGATGTGTGTACTTGCAACTGCGGCTGTTATTGTGATGACAGAAGTTGTGTATCCATGACTAAAAAAGCATCATGTGTCAAAATGTGTTCTTAGAAGTGTAAATTTCGTTCTTGATTTGAGTAGACTTTTGAGGCACAGCTGCAGTTTCACTGTGGTGCACTGAAGCTATGATTAATCTGCCCACCTACTCAATATGTTGTGTGACTTTGTTGAACAACAGTAGGTGTAGCCTTCAGATCTACTTCACTCAACCACATTGTTGGAAATATCCAAGTAACTTGAGGACTTAAAATCAATGGCTGTGTGAAGAGCCATTCAAATCTTCTCCTGGTTCTTGATATAGCTCTATTATAACACAGTATTCTAACTAAAACCTCTAAAGAACCATATTTTTAATAAATAATTTGGACTTCATAATGTAACAGTACGATTCAAAGCCAAAGTCTCTGCAGTGCCAGAAACTGTGACTTTACTGCTCACACTGAACGGATCAATCGACCGGCCATGACGTGGCTGCTCACACTGAATGTAAACATGGCGGGGTTGGTTTTGTCCAGTGACAGTTCCAATAAAGTTTAGTCAAACAAGACAACCACATAAACAACAATTTTGACAAAAAGAGAGAAAGCAGCATTACTTTGTGCAGTTCTGCTTTGAATGGAAAATAAGAAGGAAAAAAAAAATAAATGAAGCCGCAGATGGCTGGAAGATGCAGACAGTATGGTCTGTCTGTTTTATATGACTGCAATCTCTGTCAAGATTACAGTTTTTGCCACAACATGTAAAGTACCTCTCCAGTAATTAAATTATTTTAAAACAAGCTCACTACATTTTATAGCAGATCGTTTGACAGCATGTGGGAAATCGGACCGTGGAACTGCTCAGAATGCAAAACAGACAACCAAAAATTTGGACATGCCAGAAATCCAACCGATCATCTGAGAGCCAGACTGTTGATTGTTGAGGCATTTAATCAGACAGTTGTCATCACATAACTAGCTTTCGAAAGCCACTATGTCTGCAATTTTTATGTGATTACATCATCTTTCAAATTATTTGGATGGCACCCAAGTGAAGTTTGGTTTAGTCATTGTTTAGCCTCCAACTCATTCATCTGAGAGTCCCTACGTTCAGTCCTTTGGAGGGCTTAATAACATGGGTTGTCATCAAGTTTCTTGTTTGACAGACAAAACTTCCTGACAGTATAAATGGTTATTTTAAATATAATGACATCAGACAATATTCTGAAAGAGCTGCCAGTTTCATCAAGCATAATCCTCCCAGTGTTTAAAATATGTGCAGTCTGTTTCTCGGTCAGGCAGCGCAGAGGTGAGGGTTTCTGTGGAAAATGTTTTCTTTCTTGCTCCTCTCCTATCAAACATCTTCCTGATCTTCACGATTTGTGCAGACCCCAGATTTTTGTGGCATCACCATGCAATCTGGAATGCCTCCTGCTCTTCAAGATGCTCATACACAAGTTCCAACACGTGGCCCTTCCCCGACTTGCGTCCCAAGTGGCTTGTTTAGTCCTATTGTGACAGCACCCTAGGGCTCATATTTGCCAGGATGTGCAAAGACTAAGAGGAAGCCAGCGTATCCATTTCACCTCTCTGACACAGCCTGTCTGGGATTATTATCTTGCGGTTTACAAATGATCTGCTATTTTGACTGCAACAAAAGCTTTTTCCAGAAGGCCACAGTTGCAACGAGGTGCACAGCTACAGCGTGGTCCAATTTAGATTTTATGTGGATCATCTCTTTTACTGGCTCCTTAATGCTACTAGTAGTTTTAAGTATCCCAACACCACACAAAACCAAACCACAAACAGTTTTATTGTACTGTAGTACTTGATGTTAGGAATCCTCCTGCTTTGTAAACTTGGATTAGTCATTGGGAAATCCCCTGGAGCTCTCCGAGTCAGTGAGGTAACCTGGAGGTTTATTTTGCTGTTGCCTTGATCCCAGATTGCTTGGATGTGGCCATCATTGGACCTGGTAGCTGTAAGCAAATAGGCCACCCAGAACAACAACTGGCAACTACAGCAATGAGCAGGGCGTGGATGCGGATGTTTTAGGCTCTGCTGATATAGGTGGAGTCTGAGGAAATAGATCCTTTCTTACAGAGAGGTATTATGTTCTGCTAGGTATTTGCTAACAGAGAGGATGTAAGTGTTTTCATGCTGGTAGGCTGCTGCTGAGGCTATTTGTTGACTACATTAAACTCGTTTAGTGCGAATACTGGAAGGTAATTATTAGATAATATGTGAGTCTGGCTTCTTTTCACAAGTATTTGTATTACTTCAAATACTAATGTGGTGGGCTTATTTCTAAATTTAGCCTGTTGGTTTCATACAAGCACGTTGGTTATGCATTTGTTGTGACGTACAGTATGATAAGGCTGCTTTGATCAGGTTTTTCAGGGCTGATACAGATCACCGATTTACTTTATTGTGACAATGTTGGTTTTCTTTTGACAGCAAGAGCCCATGTGAGAGACTCTTCATTCCTTTTTATGTTGAGCTCATTTCACCAAAATAAAGGACACAAAAAAAAGACTTGGTTGACTGCATTACACATCCACAGACAAAGACATTTAGCTGAAAAATGATTTTTATCAGCTGCTTCATGCTGTGTTGCATCTCATCCCGTTTTCTAGCCACAAAAAGCCAGTTCACCACAGCCATCTCTCTCTCTCTCTGTGGGCTAGACGGTAACGTCCAGCCTCAGATTTGTTAAGTGTAGAATATGCAGCCATAGTAAGCAGGGAAGTGAAAATAGGGAAGTGGAAACAATCTGAGCTGTGTTTGCTTGTTTTCCCTATCTATATAACGATCTCTTTTTTAATGACTGTGATATTTAGTAATGAATATTCTGTTATGAATGGGTGCTGAATATATCATACTCTGTATGTTTAGATACCATAGATTTGAATAAGGAATAATCTGTGATTAAAGTTCACATGTAGCTCTACAGCAATGAAAGAGGTATTTGACTATGTTATCATTTGGATATGTTTCCCCCCAAGCTTCATAAATACTGCTCCTGTCTTTTTAAAATAATTCCTCTGTACAATAAGTCACAGTGACCGGGTTAGATTTTGCATGAGACTTTGCATTTTGTGGCTAAATTACTATATGACATATTTCAAACAGTGGCGTTTGTGTACGCTTCTCACAGATTTGTTTTGAGCCGTTTGATGTGAAGTTGGCCTAAAAGGCGGCTTGAAACTTCTGGTGTTAGTTGTTGCTATGAGAGTAAATCTCTGGCAATTCTCAAAGGACATGAGCCTCGGTCTATTTTAGGCCATTCTCAACTACTGAGGGTGATCCCGAGGGGTGGATAAACAACTGCTTTCACACAGTCATGAGTCTATATGCTTAGGCCAAAACACAAGAGGCCCCTCTGCCCTTACAGTTTTAATATACTGGAACAATACGGTTTTCTAGTGGAGAATATCATATTTTCCCCCAACAGAACTCGATCTCTCATCTCTTAATTGAGGTACATTACATGCATCAGTGCAAAGCAAAGTTATCTGAACTCATCTGAACTCAGAGGTCAAGCCTGCACTCTGTCAGATTGCATCACTTTCCCATCATCCGGTCACCCTTGTGTCCACACTTCCTGTCTCACAGCTGGCCTGCCAAGTCTCCCATGACCCTTTGCTGCCGTGCTGCTGTTTTGTTTTGAGAGAATCTAGGACAGCTGGGATGAGCTGCAGCCTCATGGGTTTCAGTTGCCGTGGTTCGATGTAGGAAAAAAAAAAGAGCAAAAGCATGGATTCATAGGCCCCTTGCTGTTCCTGCGCTGTCCGCTGGTGAAGCGGGACGGCCCTCGTAGCCAAAATGTGAGTTTTGGTGTAAGTTGGAGGAAGTGTAGCAGTGCCAGAGGGGCTGAGTGAGCAGTGAGCATACAGAGCACATTCCAGAAGGCAGCAGAGGCTGTGATTTTAGCAGGCTGTCACAGGGATTAGGTTACTCTGTCTGCCTCTGTGAGCTCATGCTGTTGCTGTCTCAGTGCCTCAGCAGTCCTGTCGAGCAGTGGTACACTATCTGCACCCACTGCCAAGAGAGACAAAGATCCATAATTGTTCTCTTAGGCTTGTTTAGATTATACAGTATCCAGTTGTTGTGACTTCATTTTTACAAAGACTCTCTGATGTCAGTCTGGTAATTAAAGTCAGAGTCATTCAATCCACACTGAAGACAAATACCATTCCAGTACTGTCCTTCTCTACTAATGTATCTCTATGTCGTGCATTACCACATCTGCCACTGGATGCGCTCTTTCACTAGATCTTCACTTGTGTTTTTTTTTCCTCCAGAGGTAGGAGGGGTTTGTAGCAGCAGCTGTAGACTGCAGGATGTGGTGAACTTGTGTCACTGTTGTTTCATAGTAACTCGCAAAGTTGCACCCTGCATCTCTTACACCACTGATGTGCAGTCGTTGTGGTTTGTGGTTTCTAATGCTTGAGCCTCTTTTACATTTTATTAACTAGCAAAAAGCATTTTTTAAAAATCTAAGTAGAAAATCACTGCTTCACGTTTGTGTTGGTGGTCTCTTGCTGATGGGAAACCGTCGTAACCAGTGTTAGCACTCTTGATAACACGAGTGTGTGACTGATAGTAACACTGGCTGACCTGTCACTGGCCCACAACTGCTGCTACAGCAGTTGATAAGATGGACACACTCTTATCAGCTTGGCAGTGTTTCCCATACAATTATTTATTTGTGATGACCAGCCACAATATCTGCATTGACTGCCACATATTGATTTTCTATTTACTATTTAAAAAAGATAAAATCTTATTTCATTGTAGAAGTGCGTGCAGTGCATTGCTCAGGCACTCGTTACCCCGCTCTTTTTCATTCTCACCAACACATTGACAACAGACCCGTCTGTGAATAGCCCAGCTCCTCTGTGCACTCTGAATCAAAACATGATCATGCGTGGGAGGAACGTTTGTTGTTGGCTTCCCCACAGAGAAGCAGCTGGCTGAATTACCGAAAAGAATTAATTCTGAGTTCACGAATGGTTCATATCATGAACACCTCTGCAAAACTGACACTTTGAAGTCTTTGTTCTTAGCAATGCAGTCATTCTCTGGGAACAAACGTTTCAATTAAGTTATTATCAAGCTTGTGAGGGGACTAGCTAGTAACTGTGGTCAAGTGAGCTGCCACTTGTGAAAACCTGGTCAAGCCAACCACTGCTTGTGCACATGCACATCTTTTTGCACTGTTATGGTACTGGTGCCTCACCTCTAATTTGTAAAACTATTATGTCATGTATTGTATTATCACGGCACATAGAGTTCAATCTTGCATTGCTGCCAGTGGATTAAAGGGTCTTTCTTTTTTTTAGCCTGGAGCTGTTTTGCATGTAAAACATCAAAAAGGACTCAGTTGATGGTGATTTTATGAACAGAAAATTAATCACCACCGATTATGATGATTAAGTTACTTTTGAAGGTAAAATGCTAACTTTGTTTTGGTTCCAGCTTCCCAAATGTGAGGAATTGCTTTATCGATAATTAAATGGTATGTAGTTGCAGCCCTAATCAAACATACTGCTGTTAAGATGCCCAATTCAATGTTCCCCTATCCTAGTAATCAGTAGGTGTTCCCCTCATTTTCTGTGTTATGGGAGCTGTAATGAAGTCGGCAGATAAGATAGCAGGATTGATGTAAATGGAATATCTTCTTCTGCTGCTGCTTCAGATGGCTGGTGAACCACTTGAAAGCTCTTATTATGAAGCAGCTTCAGGAAGTGCTGCCTTAAATGGCTGTGATTTTTTTTTTTTTGTTGTTCATTTAAAAGCAAAATATGAAGATTATGACATTCTTTTCTGTCTCACGTCAGTTTTGAATATTGTGAGTTAGGAACAGTAGCCACAGTTGGCTGGGAAAACCCAGCAGTTACCACTGGTCCCCAGATTTGACCACCTGTCCACCATCCATGTGGTCTGGTCGCCCTTGTTGACAACCGCAAAGCTCATGTATATAGATTCTGGTTTTCTCTCTATGTCTGGTACCCAAGTTATTTTTAGAGTTGGACATGCTCTACAAAACATCTATACAACTAGTTACTCATTACAAAGGTCATATACTGTTTTATGGGGAGCAGTGATTCACTGAATCTGACAGTCTTTTCCTAATTTCCAAATTGGCAACTGCATCCTTTTTACCGTTAAAGTCCTGGATAATTCTCCCTGTCCTTCAGGCCTTTCTGAAGAAACAATGAACAACATTTTTATTTACATGTCTTTCAAATGTTAAACATTGCAGATGCTGTTGTCCGTAATCGCACTGACATTATGACAAGAAGACCGCTCTGTGCTTGTTGCAGCATAGGTCCCACCATGGTCTGTTTTGTGATCTTAAAGCTGGATGAGATGCCTTTTAACTCAGAAAGGCTGCACAAAATCTGGTTCTAGTGTGTTGCTTTAAATGGTAAACACATGAAGCTCTGGTGCAATTTTTCAAAAAACTTGTTTGATTTAGGAGAAGCATTGGTTTTGTGTGAGAGGGAAAGTTAAAACAAATGGAAGCACAAAAATTCGACTTTGATCAGACTTGCCCAACTCTTATTTAATGTGCGCTGTGGGCTTGGTGGTGAATTGAGTACCTGTTAATTCTGCCAGGCAGCAGGGTTACCAGAGATCCACTGTCGATATGACACCATTTGAGCAGTTTGACCTGTCTGACCTCGTTCTTAGTGCTTTGGAGTGGCGTGTGGCCTTGGCTCGGCCTGGAGCTGCGCGATTAGCTCAGAGCATCTGTTGCCCAACTTTTTGATCCTCCCTCACATCTGCACTATCGTAAGACACTGCGATGTTGATGTGCACTTAGTGCTCAGCCATTCTAGACATGGGGGGTGATGGCAGTTAATAGAAGTGAGACCGGGATGCAGTGTGCAATCTGAAAATGAGAGATATCCTATCCTAGTCCAACACTGATGATCATTTCATGTGCTAGTTAGGAAAGTAGAAAGTGAAAAAAAGAGATAGCAAGGGAGGGATGTTGTAAATGGAGAAGGCATACACACTCTTGTCAGCCTCTTTGGCAGACAGTTATCCAGCCCAGCCCAGGGAGTGGAGAGATTGTTGCCTTTGTCTTGGTGAAAGAGGCAGCACTCGAGGAGAGTAAATCAGCTCTTTGTTTTTGTGCCGCTCCCTAACATGTCTCCCACTGTTCATTAATTTAATTAGAGATGGAAAAGGAGCAGGCAATAGCATGCCATGAGATAAACCACGGTATACACCCTAAATGTGTTTTGGTACACGAAGTCAACAACACTCCACTTGGGGAAACATGGCCCAGACCAGTGGTGTCCCCCTTAAAGCCAGTCTGGGATCTTTATGTTACTCATTTTGGCTTTAAGCTCTTGGCATGGTCTTATCCATCCAATGAAGAATGTCCTCTCAGCTCTTAGCCTGTGCTTATTTACTGTGTATTTTACTCCTCTTGACTAATCATGCTGTAAGTTCGCTTGGCTCCTTATGTTTGCCTAAGATCGGGTTCGGGGGCCTATCTTAAGGCCAGCTGCAGCTGAAATTTAGACTCTACTGCCTCCAATAAAAAAGCCAAGAGCTCTCGATCAATGAGGTCAGTGTCTGGTCCCTGAAGTCAGTCGGGGTGGGAAAGGTGAAACTCCATCCACTCCCATGACATCAGAGCAGCTAAACAGCCGCTTTAATAGCGCCTTGCTCCTTCAGTGCAGCATTAACCTAAGCATAGCCAAGCCTAGCTGTGCTGATGGCTACATGGGTCATAAGACCAGCTGGTTGTGAATGTGCCCTTTGTTGAACACAAACAAGTTTTGATTGTGGATCACAGTACTCCCAAATGATAATTTTTAAATGACTGGGGTACTTGAAAGTTCTTGCGATAAGCAACTTCACAAACAATGGAGCCATGTTTGTAATGCTGATCACATCATAACAGCATTTGCATAGGCTGCAAATTTAGGAATATTTATTGGCCTGTGCTAAACTTAAAGCAATGGCCTACGTCATTAGTGCTCAGTCAGAGCTTCACTCCCTGACGTAGCCACACCGTGGATGCACAGCGACCCTTTTCTTTACCTCCCCATTACCGTAATCTTTGCCATCTTTCTGGCTCCCAGGTTCATGTTTGATGCCTGACACAATAGACAATCGTTGGCCTGCTTCTGAGAGGAAATCATCCCCTCTGTAAATTTATGAAGAATGTGGATACTGGGAGATTGGCTCTCTCCTCCCTGGCAGCCGTTAGTGTTGAATACTGAAAAGAATGGTCATTTATATCTGTTATTTCAAGAGTACAATTGCTGGGGGGGGAAATTGTGTCTGAAGAGACTAAACTGTGGAAATGGTAGCTGGCATTTTTTCAGTATAATATGTTTGGATAATGCTGTCCATATCTTGGCATGAAGAGTGGCTTTCAATGTCCCTTAAACAGAAATGCAGACACACGTTTTTGAGTATCCTTAAGAAATCTTAGTGCAGATTTTGAGAAGAGTCAGTTTATAATTCTCTCGCGTTGTCTCTTGTCTTCTGTTCCCAGGTCACCAGAGACGTATCAGAGCCCTTGAAGTTCTCAGCTTTGATGCAGTGCAGGTACAGATTTCTATTTCCAAACACAGTTTCTAAATTTACTTGTGGTGTGTCTTACAATACCTAATCATTGTGTCTGGAGCAAACAGCACAGTTGGAGAATAAAATGTTCATGAAGGCTGGGCAGATAGAAACAGATTCTTTTGGTTCATAGATAGGTAAGATATGTCAGTTCAAAGGAAGGTTCTGTGAATATTGGACTCTGAATACATTTTTTTTTCTAATTTTGTAGTTATGTTTACCACCTTTGCCAACTAATTTCCTGGAGGAAACCCAGTACTGTTTCACCACAGCGGAATCTGTGCCATAGTGTTGCCCTTGTCATTGTTGGTGGTAGAAATTGAGGATGTTTTTTTCACTGCTACTGTTGCGCATAAGCCAACACTGACCCAGATTACAGTGTGTGATAGAAAGACTTTTTGCTAATTGATTTGTTATCATTTTCTGTACTGTAGAATATTCATTCTGGCCACTCTAATGTCCATTCTTTGTTTTTTCCTATCTCTCCACCAGTGCACCTAGTGCAAGATGACGGAAGAGGTGATTGTCATCGCCAAGTTCGACTACATGGCCCAGCAGGACCAGGAGCTGGACATCAAGAAGAACGAGCGCCTCTGGCTCCTCGATGACTCCAAGTCCTGGTGGAGGGTTCGAAATGCCACCAACAAAACAGGCTTTGTGCCGTCCAACTATGTGGAGAGGAAAAACAGTGCCAGGAAAGCTTCTATTGTCAAGAATCTCAAAGACACACTTGGTAAAAAAAAATCATTTACAGTCTCTTCAGTTTGTGTGTTGAGTGTTTAATACCTGCATAGGTATTTGCACTCTAAACACGTATGTGTCTTCAGTCACTCATCTTTCTGGTTGAGGCTAACTTGCTTTTTGTTTCACACACATTTGGTTGGTTGTTACTTAACCTAAACGTAGTGGCATCAGAGCACATCCTTTATCTAGGCCAGCACTTACCCTCAGTTTGTTTGTGACCACATTGTTGTGGTGTCTAATGTACTGTACTCTAACAGCCTCCACAGGAAGATGATCTCAGGCTAATGTCTGATTGGTTGAAATGCTGAGAGCTACTTTCTTCTCACAGCACACTTAGGCTGAAGCTTTAGTGTCTGATTGCAGTGTCTATAGTGTAGTGTCTAATGTACGGTGCCATTATTTCCATTTTACCGTGAAGCATTTGCACAGGTAAGACAGTAATATATTTCTTTGATTTCAGATGTTTTTTGGAAGTTAGATACATATATGAAGGACGTTAGAATTTTGTTTCATAAGTGTGGCACAAAAAAAGATGTGTAGCCAGTCTGTTTGTGTTAACAAATCTCTTGCCCTTTTATCATGGCAACAGTTTATATGGGAGAGGTGTTATCTGCTCGGTCAATGCAAGAGTAATATTTCTGGGCACTGCCGTTCACCTAGGGCCTTGTACTGCTGGAGCAAGCCAAATGTAACTGTGTATGTAAGCCAAGGTTACCGTTTGTCTTTGCTTAATTCATCTTGATGACAGACATTCATGATGAATTGGAATCTACACTCTGACCACTGGCATCCACTCTGGAACACAGCCAGACAGCCTGGTCTTTGTTTTGCCTACGATTTCACTTTTTGATCAATTCTGTTATGTGTTTTTATAAAATGGAAAGGTCTTGTCTTTTGTTTCTGATGATTTTCACACTCTAATCTCTCTAATCTCCAACTTGTTCTGCTCTGCAGGGTGTCTGTGTCTCAATTAAGAGCATGATGGGATAACAATGTTTGTTGGTATACTTCATCCATGTTTGTTTGTCCCAGATCTCATTAGATGAGGTTAAGGGTTGTACACCAACATTTGTCACTGAAACTTCAAGGCACTACAACAGGCCTGCATGATATTAACATTAAATTGTGTTGACCTGTTTTATAAATGCTTGTGATATCAATACAGTACTTAATAATTAATGCAATTTCTTCATAATATTTGTGAAATTGAATGAAACAAGCACCTGCTGTTTATGTGCCCATTTGACAAAACCAGAACATCAAACCACGCTTATGAGACTTACAAAACATGTAGCCTCATATCATTTGCTCATTTTTGATGTGGTGAGGAGAAGAAGAAGAAACCCTGGTCCCCAAAGTGGCTTTTCCTCGCATAGAGGACCGAAAGAATGGGGGTGTTCTGTGTACCGCTAACCAGAAGTGTGTCATCAGTTTATTACTGTATCATGCGCTGCAGTGTTGGCTAAGCACTTATCTGTTAGACACGTGAAGCATGTCTTCCTGTTAGCTCTACAGTGTTTTTTATAAAATGCTGTGTATGTGTGTTGTGAGGAGAAGAGATCGGTGATATTAGGACAGCGTTGTGTGGTGAAATGCTGTGATGAAAAATTGGATAAGAACAGGAAGCGGCCTCTGTACTCTATTTGTTTATATACAGCTCACTCATTTTCATACCCTTTCAGCCATCTTCCTGATAACTGCGACTTTAATTTACGAGACCTTTTCTATTTGTTATTGCTGGACTCGAGCATATAAATTGTTTAACTAACACTTTTAGTGTGTCCAGTCTGTTTTGCCCTCAAGTTTATAGGTTTGTGCGTGCGTGTGTATGTGTGTATGTGTGTGTGCGTGAGCGCACATGTGTGGTTGGTTGGGATGTTATGCGATGTCGTGCACCACAGCCTCCCAACAACTTCCCACCTGTCACTACATCCATTGATCAAATAACCTCAGGTGAACAGCTGCACAAGTGACACACACACACACACACACACACACACACACACACGTTTACTTAGGCCACGTTTGGGGACATTACATTCATTTCCTGGAGACTTGCCCTAACCATAACCACTTCTTGCCTAATCCTAACCTTGACCACTGACTGAAAAGTCAGCTTTCTCCCCAACTGGGGACACAGCTTTTGTCCTCAGTTGGACAAGCTGTCCCTAATAATCATTGTCTGAAATATATTCCTGAATGTAGACTGTGTGAGAAACGCACGCACGCTCAGGTCTCACACACAAACCCAATAAAACACGGACTAATGTAAAACATGAGTTAAGGCAAACCTGAGCCCTGTTAAACACTAATACAATCATAGAAAGCTTGTAAATACGTCACTTTCATTTGTTCCTTTTTATGATCTATAAGTAGATTTAAGACATTTTAACTGGCAGATTGTGGGTGGTTGTGTTTGTGTTTTATATGTGTGTGGGGGGGGAACAATGAGAGACGCAGCCTGATGACCACACTTTCATATTTTATGTGGGAGGAAAAAAAATCTATCTCTCATTCCTTTTTTTTTCCATTTTGAAACGAGCCTGTTGCAGGGTGTGGAGTGGTGTCATCGTTTGAAAGAATGTGTGAGGGTATGATCCATCTGCAGATGGCTGTGTTGTGTGCGCACGAGTGAGCGTGTGTGTTTCTGTGTTTGACGACTCATGTTTCCTGCGTTTGTTGTAAAGTTGTGAGTGTGTCTCTACAAGCAACTGCAGTCATGTGATACTGAGCACTCACTGACTCACTGAGTTGTCGCAGCCTCCCCACAGATCCCTACTGAGTATATATATTTTTTTAGAGATCGCCACCCTCTTACAAATACCACTCAGCTGCTAAATGCTGATGGAACAGCCCCTTCACTTTCCCTGTATCTCTCTTCTTTCATCTTTTTCTTTCTCTGAGTCTGAGCTTCAAACACCCCCCCCTTCTTCCCCTTTCCATGAGGCCTCTGTACTCTGCCTTCCAGAGCTGAACCGGAGGCCTCTCTAACCCGCGCTGCCATTGGCCGAGCCTGGCCACATGGTCACGGAGTGGGCCGCCCTGCTCTGCTATCCGCCCAGCTCTCTGGGTGTTCACATGGAATAACTCTACAGCTGCAGTGGGAAGAGAGCAGGGGCCGGGAAAGAGACAGAGAGAGAGGGAGAGCCAGCGAGCCCAAAATGGACATGGCTAACCTATTCAAACATTTCTTTCGTGAGTTTTTAACTTTCCTCGTCTTCTGTAGCTCCTTTTTAAAAGTTCTGTTGTGACTTGTTTGTTGTTTCACAAGTGGTGTAGAGAGCTTTTGTCTGAGGTTTGAGCTTCTTTTTTCTCTCTGACTGCAGGAGCGGTTGTCAGGATGTTTCTTTTTTTTTTTCCATCTTCCCTTTCTGATTTTTCACCTTGCTTTTCAAGTCAATTTCAGCTTCACGTTAGCCAAATGAATGTGTCATAATTAGAGTGGCAGGAAACTGATTTTTGTGCTAACATGTTGCGAAGGAGAGAGGGTGTCTTAACAGCTTTTGAGGCTGTGTCTGTGTGAGCGGCTGCAAATACTGGGTGGATATGCTTTTTGAAAAGCCTTCTGCTGAGCTGAAGCCTGTAATTGCCTCAGCAATCCTTCTCTGTCTCTTTCTCCTAAACACACACACATATACACACAGTAATCCTACTTCTTCTTCTTTTTCTTTTTTTTTTTTCAATCGTTTGTCCTAGTGAGTGGGCTGCAACTCAGTGGATTACATTATCATGCTTGAAGACCCCCCCCCCTCTCCACCCTGTTTAGGAATATCTTCAAGACATAGCCAAAGTCTGTTTTCTTTTATGCTACCCTCAGGGCGAGCTTGCTCATTCTGGGAGGGCCCCCCCCCTCCACCCCACCGCCAGTCATGAGCTACAGTTGAAGGGACGCGGGGTGCTCATGTAGAACACTGTAGTCATTGTGCCGAGAGGAGGAAGGGGTCTCTGCTGATTGATGGGACCCGGGCTCCCATCTCCTGCACCTCGGCCGGTTATCAGAGGAATGTCATTACCTCTGCAGCTCCACGGGCTGTGGATACTTTACAGCCACACTGACACAGTTTTTCAAAAGGCCCTGGCGCACACCCATGTTGTAATCTCACCTTGTAACTGTTGAGTGATATCTCCTGTCTCTGCATATCTTCCCTGTGTGTGTGTGTGTGTGTTCACCGACTGGCTTTGCTTGTAGTTCAAGAAACCAGAGTGTAAAGGGCTGAGAATGACATAGAGATGAGCTAACAAACCTTTTGCTTGTGTAAACTGAGAGCTGTTAGTCTCCTCTCTCTTTCCCCTCCCTCTGTTTTCCTGTTTCTCAGCCTCCCCAGCGAGCGGAAACTCTAATTTGAGCCACATTTCTCCCTGAGCTTCGGAGGAGTGCAGGCCAAAGAGGAAGTGAGAAGTTAGAAGGAAGTTGAATCATTGTGCGGGGGTCTGTCTGTTGGACTCTCTGGCAGTCTCTGTCCCTCGCTCCCTCTTTCCAACTCCCGCTTCTTTTCTCCTAACCACCGCTTGCCTCTTCCCCCCTCCAACCAGAAAAGCAAAACACATAATCATAATTAAGAGATTTGCCGTTGTCAGCGTCACTTAGGCCTGAGATGTTTTTCTCTTGTAAGGCTGTCCACTCCTTTGTTTTCCCGTGTCTTGTGCCATTAAGGGAATGCTTAAGAGGAAGTGAGCAGTGGTCTGGGCTTGTTGAAGACCGGCCAATGCTGTAAACACGGTAGTAGAGAACTGTGGTAACGTCTAGAGCACAGCTCCCCATGTCCATTATTATACTAACGACCATTTTCACCATCAATTGATGTTCGGATTATTGTCTTGATTAACTGGTGAATTGTTTGGTCTATAGTCGAGCCACACAATTTGTTTTGGCAGGAAATTACTGTGCAACTAACTAATATATTCAGTTTTGTAACTACATTTTTTTTTTGCTGGTTCCATGTTTTCAAATGTGAGGAGTTGATGCATTTCTTTGTTGTACATAGTAGTAAAGGTTTTGACTGTTAGTTGAAAACAAGACCTTTGACGACGTCCCCTTGTGCTGTAGGAAATTCTAGCAATCAATTTTCATCAAAAACAGTCAATTTTCCAACAATTTATTGACAAAATGATAATTAAATATTCCCCTTTGACAAGCTGGAACCAGTGAATCTTTGCTATTAATGCTTTAAATATAGTTGATCTGATTTAGTTTGTGTTGGGTATATGTATTCTAAATCATCTTTTTTTGTTCTCACTAATAGAGCTGGCTATTGAACCTCAATACTTTTTTGTCACTGAATGAAATGTAGCTCAGATTAACAAAACTGTCAGGGCTGATTTTTAAAAAGTCATTTTTTTTCCATTATTCAATACATTAAAACAATCAGTGTCTTGACATCTGTCTGCTTTTGGTGTAGCAAAATAATGGGAAGTTAAGGAAGTAAGAATTGAGCTGAGATATCAGCACTGAAGGAAAGGGAACCCAAGATTACACATACTTTAAATTTGGGTCACCAGAGTAGAGGTTAAAAAAATAGGTTAAGTGACAAAAAACGTGCCGTCTGTAAAGACATTGTTACAAATAGAAACGCTGGAACAGGAGTCTGACTGTGAAGTAATCATTCCAGTGTTGCAACATTAGCAACAAGTACACAAACATCAACAACCTGGCTCCATTCACAACCAGAATTTCAGAAGCACAGTTCATAATTGCTGGAATTAATACAGCCGCCTGTTTGTTTCCTATCAGGAAGGATTCTTCTTGGCGCAGCCTCTGACAGCAAGGCTGTAAAAACCAAATGGAGCGCTGAGCCTCTATCCCTCCCTCTGCTCCGGCACAGAGTGACTGATGGCTGCCTGCCTGCTTTTGATGTCTCTGATGGCCGAAGTTGAAAGAGCCTTGCACGTTTCCTGTGCAGCCATCAGTCAGCCATGTTAGCAGCTTGATTGAAGCTGTCGTCTTAAAAGGCAGCCCGGACCCATCCCCACAGAAGAATACGCCAACTCAGTCTTGCGTGCCTTCCCTTTTAGCTTGTTTGACTCACTCTTTCTGTCTGTGCATGGTGTCATTACATTTAATGTGTAAGTCTCCTCTAGACCATATGGCTGAGGGTTGCCGTGTTGCGTCACATGTCGAGCGAACGCCGGTGACACATTGTTGTCAGACTTTGAATTGCGCTTTACAGCCTCACCAGTGATGTCATAACTGTTGCTACATAGTAATTAGGCAACCTTGCTGTAATTGCAATTTAGCATATGATAGTTATGTAAAATATTAGGATTTGTTTTTGTGAGCCAGTTCACTGCTGCTGAACATGTCCCAGTGATGTTCTGTTCAAGTGCGGGGATGTTCAGACACTGTCAGACAGCCTGACGCGGGGTGTTGTCGTCCACAGAGGAAGAGCCCTGGAATGGAGGGAAACCGAGAGGTCGAAAGGCCCCTGGCAGACAATGGACGGCCAGCCATCGTAGGCAGGCCAGAGCTCAAAAACAAAACTAGTTCCTGTCTGTCACTGGTAGCCAAACACCACCGGCACTTTCTTCTCCTCCCGCTGGTGCACCTCATCTGTAAACAAAAAGTGAAGTTTTCAGAGGGGTTTTGCATGTGCGTGTTAAGGCCTTTTGTCATTGTTTGCAGTGATTTACTGCCGTCTGACGCAACATGATTTCCTTCCTCTGCATCCTTCTCTCAGGAAATGCACAGGAAAAAGCATCTGACGTTCGAGACAGAAAAGTTTCCAACGCACAGTGTTTAATTTTTATTCTCACTTGAAGACCTTTTCCAGGTAGCAGCAGAAGCTAGCGGTATGATTTGCGGGTCTCAAGGGGAAACATCAGCTCAGCCGCATCTGCGTACACACATGCAAAGTTCATGCAGTTGGCAGTGTTCAGGGTTAAGGTGGTGAGATCAAACGTGGGCGCCGAGAGGAGGACTGTGCTTCCCTCAGAGAGGAGGAGGGGGGGTGGGGAAAACAGTGAATATTTTTAGTTTTTCAGCTATTACTATGTGTGTTTATGCCAGTCATTGTTATGTGCAGGATTCTTTACCCTTTTCAAAATACTGTATTTTCTTACCAAATTGGCAAATTGACCTGTTTACTGTTTAATTCAGTTCTACATTGTTGTGTTGTGAAAGTGGCAGGTCTGGAGAGAACTGTGGCCTGCTTGTAAGATGGACTGTCCCATAATTAAAGATTTCCAGCTTCAGTCCTAATAACCAGTGACGTGTCCATCGCCATGAGTCTTGTCTGATGTGCGTCAGACTGCACAGTCATTGTAACTGTGTAACTTTTATACCATATGCCTTTTTTCTAACACAATGGATAGAACACGTACATCCAAATGAAACCATGTGTACGCTGACATTACTGTATAAATATTGCACTAAATACGTTCAACTAGGTCTCAAACATTCAGCCTCTTGTCAATACCAGAATGCCACACACCTTGTAGAGGTCAGCAAATTTATAAGACCAAAAATCTGCTTTGTTGAACTGGCAAACATGGCAGAATATCAAGTAAGTGCCTGCCAAAATCAGTCACCATGCAGCTGTGTCCTGCATTGAGGACGGTGACCTTACTCTCAGCCCTGTGTATGCTTGGTGTGAAAGCCTGGTAAGATAAGAGCCTCTGCTAAATTGTAAAAGGAAGCACAAACTCACAGTTGTTCTTGGCTGCCACACAGATGAATTCTCGGCAATTAACCTACAACAGCATGACAGATGGGCCCTTAGAGAAGCAGATGCCCTCAATAACCCTTATCTTCTCTCAGTATCATTTACCTTTAACTGTGCAGGCAAATCCCAACTTCCCTTTATATCCTTGGCTTAGATTGAGCATCTAGTCAAATGCAATGTTTGCTGGTTCTGTGCTTTTTTAATGCAAAGTGACTGTGTGACAATAGCGGGAAGTACCATATATAATCCCTGACAAGATACAGTGATAAGGGCTGTGTTACCTGGCCAGGGAGATAAAATATTAAGCTCTCAGTTGTCTTGTTTCTCAGCTGGAGCTAAAAGATATTTTATTTATGCAGGGTTGCCCTCTAACCTTTGTTTGGAGCTAACTAGGTCATTTCCAACTGTGCACAGTATACATCCTGGGGCTTGCACCTGCACGAACACGTTTTCTTCCTCAACATGTGATATTTTAGCCTTGATTCTGTCAGTTTTGTGTCATTTTAAGTTTTGAAGAAGGGTGAGTTGTTTGTGTTTGAATGTGAGGGCCAAAAAAACCTTCTAATTTCTAAGCCAAAAAAAAGACCAGACATTTGTATTAATAAAACTACACATTGTAATACTCAAATCAACAAAGTGAAATGGAACAGGAAAAAAGTATTGAACACAGTCACTGCAATTTAATTTAATACTTGGTGCAGAAGCTTTTGTTTGCAATGACAGCTTCAAGATGCTTCCTCTACAAAGAAACTAATCTCTCATAATGTTAAGGTGGGATTTTGGCTCATTCTTCCACACAGACGGTCTTTAAATCTTGGAGATTCCAGGGTTCCCGCTGGTGAATCTTGATCTTCAGCCTCTTCCACAGATGTTGTATTGGGTTTAAGCCTAGTGATTATTTTCTTCCTCTTGTACCAACTGACAGTGTCCTTCGCTGTATGTTTTCAATTGTTGTTTTGCTGGAAAGTCCACCCGCTTTTCATCCTCATCTTCCTTTTTGGACCCACACCGCGATTCTTCCAGACTAAATTTCTAATTGGCCAGTTGGAGATCTTGCGAAAAGCTCTAGTGTGTGGTTGGTCGATGACGGAGTGATGTTCCTACCACTTGCGGATAATGGCCCCAGTGGTGCTTATAGGAACATTTAGGAGTTGAGAAATCCTCTTAACCAGTGCCAGCGCTCTGTTGCTTAACAGTGTTGTTGCAAAGATCTTGGGAAAGCTCTTTGCCTCTGCCCATCATGAAATGACAGCTTGGTAACAACTGATTTGTTTGCTTGCGTTTAGATGTGGGTGACACTTTTTCAAAGAGCGGAAGTACGAACCTACCAACATGTACTAACCCAGCTGATTATAATCGGCACAGTTAGAAGAACTAATTAGTGGAATCAGCTGCTTTAGTGCTTTTTCTTACTGTGTTCAATATATTTTTTTCCTGTGTCATCTAAATTTTTAATGGATTTTTTTTTTTATCTGTGTAGTTTTATTGAGTTAATACCAATGTGTGGTCTAAATTTCATGCGAATAGCTGCATTGGAAATAAATCAATGTAAGGAAATAAATGTTGACTTGTTGATTACATATTTCTCCCCGCTGTATATATATATGGATTTATAGATATATGGATGTTTTGATTTTGTCTCTTTGCAGATCTTCCTTTGAGTTATTTACTCTGCACAGAGGCATAACTAGACCTAACCTCCACGTACAGACATCAGCTCTTAACGCCCTGTCTGGAGTCTGTAGTTATGTACAGTGTGTGTGACTAATAACAGGGTCTACCTGGAAGCAATTTGACGTTGGACTCTCAGCACTACCATGAAATTTGTCTGCTCTCCTTGAGTCACGGACACTTTTCAGTAACAGTTTATCTGTGGTGAAACAGATTCAGTGTGGCGTTGTGACAAATTAGTCACGTTCCTCGCTCAGTAAACAAACACGCAGACACACACACACACACACACACACAGACACATACACACACTCCTCCAAGCACAGTGCTGGAGACTACACCCTGCCTTCCTGTATAATTTCACCTAGCTGACTTTGGATTATGCAAGCAATAGCCTTGCAAACGTAATCAGAAATAGTTACTACTTTGGTCTGCTCGCTGTGTCTGGTATCAATGTCTGCCTCAGCTTTAGTCTGGCTTGACGACATCATCAGTTAGCCCTTTAAGTTAATATGACCTTACTGTTATTATCTGTCATAATAACAGTAATGTCATATTAACTTTGCAAGAACGAGCAAAATGCTGGACCGTTGCATTTCTTGTTTCTGCAGCTAATGTATGGAGAGATGGAGCTGTGAGTGTTAGAAATGCTTTCTGGTCTGTTGGAAAGTTGGAAGAAGGTGTGATCTCACCACTGCGTCCACTGCTAGCTTGCACATGTGTTTCATACAACTGTTAGCATGCCAGGCTGCCAAGTGGAAATTCTTGTCCAGTAAGATGATGACCACAGGCCTGCCAAAATTCGGCCTCCGGGCTCCATAACCCAGGAAAAGGCTACATGTCCTGGTAATCCCCCTTCTGTTTAGAGATGTTGCCACTGAACACAGGTCTTACATTATGCTGAGATGTTTGACAGCTTTTATGATGAAATTCACCTTGTGGTTATTCCCGGTTTGACTGGATACTGGGATAAGGATGTCCTCTGTTAGACCACAGCTGATAAAGTCTTGATAAATTTGCCCTTTTTAATCATCTGTGCTCTCGGCTAAAGTCAAACGGTCAGCTCAGTGGGGAGCTCGGGGTTTGGGAGGGATGGGGGAGAGTGGACAGAGGAGAGCTAAAAAAAGAGCGTTGGCAGAAATGGGCCAGAGTTTGGCATCCAGCTGCTGAGCAAGCAAGGCCACAGGTGTCAGGTCAGCTGAGGTGATTAGCGCAATGTGATTAGCAACAATGAAATGTGACTGAGCCCTTTTGCCCACAGAGTTCAAGGCAAATGTGTTTTGTAATTAATTTTCACTGTTAGGTGGCAGTAATTTGATAGTAGTGTATACATTTTTTTTAGTTTCCACAGGATTCATAGGCCCATGTCAAAACATGTTTTCATCCCACTCAGATTTTTTTTTTCAACCACACCAGCATTGCTTTTTTGTTTCCTCAGCACCAAGGCCTAATCCCCAAGAATGTATTTGGATTTGGAGTGTGGGGGGTTACTGCACTGTAATGTGGAAAAGGAATGATTTTTAGCCCTACTTACCCACCCTCCCTCTTTTTCAGCACAACCCCTACTTCTTATTATCGTTCCCTGGTATTTGTCTGGGTTTTTTTCCTCCTCCTTTAAATTTTCAGAGGTGTTTTTTTTAATGTTGTGTGTGTGGTTTTTGTTTTTTCTGTTGAGACTTGTTCCACATGAGTAGAAGGATGTAAAAACTGGAATTGCAGGGACTTGTGTTTTAGTGAAATGGTGACTTTTAAGATAATTCACAGAAAACGACCTAAAGGCCCACGTGTCTGCTAATTCAGGATGTCAGCTGCCTTGTAATCATGTTTCTGACCTAATTCACTGGACTTAATTTTAGTGTAGATGATGATCATATGTTCTCTGTGAACTCTTACACCTTTCCTTGACTATTTTCTCTAGGAATTGGCAAGGTGAGGAACAGGAAGGGGGGGATGAGAGACACAGCCTCCAACGCAGACACAGACATGTATACAGATGGTGAGCGGCTGTATGACCTCAACCTGCCTGCTCTGGTCAAATTCAGCTACACAGCAGAGCGCGAGGACGAGCTGTCGCTGGTGAAAGGCACACGGGTGGTGGTGATGGAGAAGTGCAGCGATGGCTGGTGGCGCGGCAGCTACAACGGACGCTCTGGCTGGTTTCCTTCCAACTATGTGACGGAGGACGTGGACGGGACGGCGGGGGGAGGGGGCATGGGCGGGCTTGGAGATCCAGCCGGATCGCTAACGGAGAAGCTGGCGGCCGTGGTGAACAGCACCACGAATGGGAACAGAGTGCTGCACACGGTCCAGGCGCTCTACCCTTTCAGCTCGGGCAACGACGAGGAGCTAAACTTCGAAAAGGGCGAGGTGATGGAGGTCGTGGAGAAGCCCGAGAACGACCCGGAGTGGTGGAAGTGTCGCAAAGCAGATGGACAGCTGGGCTTGGTGCCTAAAAACTACGTCACTGTGCTGGACTCCACCTCCCATAAGCCCGCAGCAGGGCCTGCTGGGCCGCCCACGCCTGACTGTGACTACATCTCGCCCTCAGGCAGCGGGCGCTTCGCGGGGAAGGAGTGGTACTACGGGAAGGTGACGCGCCACCAGGCGGAGGTGGCCCTCAACCAGAGAGGCATAGAGGGAGACTTCCTGATCCGAGACAGCGAATCATCGGTCAGTAGCCTACACCTGCTTACCAAACAATCTCTAATTTGTTGTACATGGTTTATAACATTAAGAACCCTTGATGTTGTGTAATTTGAGCTGTTGAGATGTAACTTCACGATTGTCAGAGAAACATGGTAAAATCTATGGTCGTCAGTCCAAGACAGTACTCCCAGCTTGGACTCTGAGATGCATCCACAGACCAAATTATCACAGTTTGACTGCGGCTTTGAGCGAAATCTACGAATCAGCCAATCAGAATACCACATGAAATGAAGCAGAATACACATTTCGTGAGCACCAGCTTTTAAAGTTTAGGAAAAAACACTCTCCTCCTCTTGAGGTTTTTTGATGTATAGAAGTGTCAGCAGTAAAGCCTGTTTATTGTTTTACTGCATTTAAAAGAGAGTTAAGAGTTTCTTTTTACATCGTAGTGCTGTGATTCATCTCTCATTCATTGCACAATCTGACATGTGTCAAATTGATATAGTACAGTCCTTTGCCACCAAGATTTTATTTAACCCATCCTGCACAGTGCGACAGTAAACTTACACGATTGTTGTTGTCTAAAGGCGCCTGTCTATACTCTTATAAGAAAACCTTGTATTTCCTTTTCTTTCCACAGCCAAACGACTTCTCCATCTCCCTGAAGGCACAGAGCAAGAACAAGCATTTCAAAGTGCAGCTGAAGGAAAACCTTTACTGCATTGGACAGCGCAAGTTCAACTCTATGGAAGAGCTTGTTGAACACTACAAAAAGGCTCCCATCTTCACCAGTGAGCAGGGAGACAAACTGTACCTGATCAAGGCCCTGGCTGCCTCCTGATCCCTCTCTGTTGCACACACACTTACACACAGGTGTGCGCACATACACACACACACACACATACACATACACACACACACCACACTCACATATATGTCATTAACTGCATCCATCTATATATACACACACACACACACACACACAGATACTTAACGCCAGAACACACACTAACATTTAAACTCCCAGCCTGAGGACTTAACACATCATCAGGACTTAAATGCCCGATTTGTGAGCATTCCAAGAGGAGGGATGGAAAAAGCATGGGAGAGACACAGAGGAATGGAAAGGGGAGACAAAAAGACTATGGACTCCTGAGAGTTGACTACAGACCTCTTGGTCGCCTATTTTAAATTATCCAGATGTGTTAGGTCATAGGCAATGCCATGTATTTCCACCTTGATATCTATTAGAGTTGCATTTAGTTTCATTTTTTTTGTTTTTGTTGATAATATATAATCCTTTTAACAGTTTCTTTTTAAAATGTGATGATTTTTAACTGCATCCAATACACAACAACCACCTGTATGAGGCATTTTTCAGATGTTAGCAAATTCAAAGTTTAGCCTATAGAGGTCTACATTGCAACTCATTTTTGTGTCGTCTGTCTTAATTCGTTCTTTATGGTTGTGGACTCACTAATCCACAACTTCTGCTAACTGCTAATCATGAATAAAAAGTAAGTGACCAAAATATATTTATTGATACAATTCTGTTAGGATCGTGTTTGTAGAGATCGGAATATCACACTCGCACGCATCTGTTTTTTTTGAGGATTTCTGTTCTTGTGCAAGGTCAAACTAGTATGTTCAACTTTTCTTTTTGTACAACACAACTGCTTGTCTCACATATTGCTGTATCCATATCATGTGAATGTTACAAAGCCGAGGCATCGCAGACTGTGGGGGCTCAAGATCCCGTGACTATGCATGCGCGCAAACAGAATAGTGTCCTCACACCTTTCACTGTATCTCCCATAAGAGAGATTGACAGTCTGCATTAGTGACTGGGGAAGAGTTTTTTTTTTTTTCCATGTGTCTAGAGGTCATGTGAAGAGTCAAAAAGTATTTTCCCTCATAGTCTGGAGGCTTCCCCTTCTGCTATAGTGTGACTGAAAGCTGATGTGTCCTCCCAGTGTTGCCAAATGGGACGTTTCTCTGGGGATGAGGAGGAAGAAGGGCAGGGTTTTAGGGGGTGGGGTTAAGGGTGGGGGGGTGTATGCTGACAACAGTGCAGCTTCCAGCTCTGTGGAACTGGGAGGGGAAATGGAGGACTAGTCCAGAGGGTGATGTCACTGCTCCTGAATTAGTGATCACTGGAGGGAATGGAGGAGTTAAGGGTCACCCAGTGGTTGTGTTGGTGTGGTTGCGACATACGTACATTGAGGATTTTCAGATCTTTGTCGCTGAGTTCTGGTAAAAGAAGAGCAAACTGGTTTAATTCGCTTGATATCTGGGAGTTTTATTTCCATGGGAAGAAGATTCCTAAGTTGAGGAGCTTGTTTTTCCAAATGTATGGTCAGTGTGAAGTTAGAATACAATGCGTCTGGCACATGGTTTATATTTACAGTACAGGTCTCTAGTGAATGAGTATTTGTTGAGTGAAAGTGGACCAAGTAGTGTTTGAGTTGTTCGAAGGGCAGCTAGCTCCAGCGTCTGCAATCAAAGCTGCAGCAGCGCTTGGCAGGGAGCCACTCCAGCAGTGGACTCAGGGAGATGATGATGATGATGATCACGATGCTCGTGATGATGAGTTCTCCAGCTGTGGCCAGTTGGACCCGAGCGCAGAGAAAGAGGGGGGGGAGAGAGGGAGAGGGAGGAAGAGAGATTTCATAGAGGAGGAATGGAAAAATGGACCCTAAAAAACAAAAGTAGGATCTAGGGAGGAGACTTGGAGAATGTGTTCCACTGAGTAGAATCTCTGGATTAGCGCTCCCAGTCGTGTACGGGTGGGGAAATGAACGGAGGCCAACGCTGATGTATCATAGCAGAGAATAAAGGATTTTTGGGTGGCAGTATTTTGGGAGTGCTTTTAAGGTCGAGCTGATCCAAGCATGAAAAAGTCAGTCGTGCCACAAAGAGCGCAAAACATGGGTGTGAACTTTTTTTCTCTCCATTCCCCAGGTGAACTATTCACATGAGAGCTGTGTGACGACTCGAGTTCATTTTCTCTGTTTTGGAGCTGTAAAAGATGAATTATTAAGAGTGAAACAATTAGCTTTCAGGTTAATTTATGATGGGTCAAAATGGCAAGTTCTAATTATACACCTACAGTACGATTTGAGATCTTAATTTAAGTGAGGCTACATTTTATTAAAGCCTACAAAAACATTCCAGGATTTAAAAAAAATCTTCTGTCAGGACTTGAAAGATCTTGTTTGATGTCTGACAGATTTATAACTACATGGTTTGAAATGTAAATCACAGGATTGTTTCTTATGGCTTGAGTGCATTTTTTTGTTCATTTTGGGTCCCAGGATTTATTTCAGTTTAACATTATTTCAGGTCATGTGGGACATTTGTGCCTGTATTTTCTTCATATTCAATTCCCCCCTCTTTTTTTCTGTGTTTTCAGTCACCAGATAAGTATTTGGGTTGCAGGATTCCTGTCATTTATTACACCCGATCCCTGGCTGTTGTATCGTGCCATTCTTTCCTGACACTTTGTGTGTGATAGTGTTTGCCTACAGTAGGAATCAACTGCTATCAGCAACCCAATTTTCTTTGTGAAATTTCCTCCCTGACTTCCAGTTCTGCAGCATCTGCGTTATTACGCAGCATTAAAGTGACAAACGCCAACGCCATGTGCCCCAGTTTGAAGGATTTAGGAGGAGATTTTAATGTGCCTTCACAGCTTTCTGTCAACCAAAGGTTTAGTGTCCCTTTTTAAAAAAAAATTCTTTATCTTGTTCTTCCCACTTCTCTTGTCACCGCTGCGTGCTATTTGGTTAAAGCTTTGCATGTGCGTCAGTTGAGTCTGATCAGTGAGCGACGTCTGAAAACATCCTTACTGAGAAGCGTATTTCCTCATTGAATGCTCACGTTGTTGACGTAGGCTGAAAATGTCATCATTGTCTAATTTTTTTTTTTTTTTCGTTACGCATAAAATGCCCATTAGGTGATCTTGTGTGTAGTTTCAAGTGACCTTACCTTTGCTGACTTCATCAAGTATAACTTCTTAATTGAACAGTGAATGCCTACATGTACAGTATAAAATATGTGCTGATGTTCATTCAGAAACATAACCCCAGGTGTGATGTAATCATGACCTGAATCTCATGTATGAGCACCTCAAGTAACGGTATCACATATTGTTGGTTGTGAAGAAAGTGGTTGGTTTCAAAGGAAATAGTTTTTTATGTCTGTATGCATTTCATATAAGACTAGTGTAAGACATTCACTTTTGCAGTTTAGCCACTTAAATATGTAAAAAAAAAAAAATCCTCAATACTTAAATGTTTTACTTGATATTCAAATACAGAACTACAGTATCTCCCTGCATAGATATTGTTATGAACTGGGATCTTTTTCATTTTACACCAACGGAGGCCGCATGAGCAGAGCCTTGTAGCTGTACAGAAATGATTTTAAATCTGCTTAAAAAGACATTGAAGTCAGTTGTGACCGATATTATCAAGAGATTGTTTATCAAACTATTTTTCACGCTCGAGAACTACAGTGCAGCTGGAGCTCTTTGCTTCTTGACTGCTCAACAATCCTGAGATAATCTTGACTCTCTAAAATTGATTTCTTGATAATATTTCTGAGCAAATGACCCCATGTTAAACTTTGGTGCTTTTGTGCTGCTTACATTTCTATGGTGTTCTTTGTCTCACAAAGCTTTTTGTTTCTGTATGAGAGAGAAAGTGAAGAAAACAGATCCATGCTGTGGAATGATAAAAGGCAGTGCTGTGAAATTTAATGTCATGCTCTTAATACTGTTTTTATGGAGGGGAGATCGTCTTCAGGTGTAATAATTTAGAAGAGTTTATTAGAGTGTTCAAAAGACGTAATAAACGATACAAAAAATGAATCATGTCTGCTTTTATGTCAGTGTTTGAAAACTCAGAATAAGTTGTTAAATGTTGGTCTTTCCACTTTCATTTTTCTTAAAGCAGTATTTTATTGAATTATGAAATACAGTGATTGACAAAATGTTTTATAGACCAAGGTGTTTGAAAACTGGGTAATTTTTTTTTTTCCTTCTCTGTGCTTTAGCTTTCCTCTAATGTGATCATAATGCATCTTAAACTGGGACGTAAACATTATCTGAAGACAGCAGATGATTCAGGCATGAGGACAGCAGTGGTAGTTTTATATGATGCATGTGCGCCACTTGGTGGCCGTTTGTATCATTACATTTACTGGCACCACCCAGGCCTACCTCAAATGAGACCAACAAAACACCATCACATTTTGGTCACTTTATTTGAAATCATTCTTGGAAAAAATTATACTGTGTAATATTTTCAAAATAAAATGCTCTATTCATTCACATTCTATTTACAAAATACTTATCCACTGAGGGGGGATCTTTTTGTTCAAGCATTGCCCATTAATCACATCAATCAACCTCACTGTCGAAGTAGCACGCAGGATCTCATGCCGCACTGTGAGACAAAGTGGGCTTGTGTTGGCTGTTACGTAACTTTGGGGCGAGTCGAGCCAAATCTCACCATGGTCTTACAGTAGCTGACCTTGGTTTGTTCCGGCGTCAGCCACAACAGAACAGCAGGAACCTTCTCTTGAGTTCTACCAGCTTTGGTCCTCATACCAGTGGGGCTCCAAAACATTCTCACAAGGCAAAACATTACAAATACAAGCCTGATTCCAAAAATGTCAGGATGCTGTGTAAAACATTAATGTGATAATTCACTAATCCTTTTTCACATATACTCAATTGGAAACAGTACAAAGACAATGTATTTAAAGTCTTACCTCAACAACTTCATTGATTTTTGTAAATATCTGCTTATTCTGAATTTGATGGCAGCAACAAACAAGTTGTCAAACAAGTTGGGACAGGAGCAACAAAAGACTGAAAGTTGTGGACTGATCCAAAAATCACCTGTTTGGATCATTCCACAGGTAAACAGGTTCATTGGTAACAGGTGATAGTATCATGATTGGGTATGAAAGGTTCATCCTGGAAAGACGATGCAAATGTTCTGTTTTCGTTTACATTTCACACAGCATCCCAATTTTTTCGGAACTGGGTCTGTATCAGGAAAAAATACATTCAAGGGGACAAACACAATCTTTTTTCCTTTTTAAGATAAAACCACAACAAGCAAAAACGATGCAGTACTTATAGCTACATGTATGTCTTAACCCTGCTGATATTCAACACAAAGTAGTTACTACTTATCACGGAATATATCTGTATAGATAAAAAATTTTTGTCAGACATACAAAGTGCAATAATATACTTACAATTTAAAAAAACGTTTGATCAGTGAATGATTGCAACTGCTGAGGAATACATCGCAGAGACCCCTCCTCAGGGTAAGTTTGTAGATCTGCGTAGTGCTACATAGTAGAAGAATATACTGCTATCCATGATCTCAGGGGGTTGAAATGGAGGGCGCGAGTAGAGGAGCAGCTTCTCTCTTAGAAGTAGAAGAAGTCGGATATGGCGCCGGGCAGATGGGTCATCATCTGCACTCTGATCCACCAGTGTGGCTCCATGGGGTTGTATCGGGTGTAAGGACGCTTGGACACGATGGCATCAGTGATGTCATCCAGAACTGGGGCCACATCCTTCTGCCCACTGTTGCAGTAAGAACGCATCAGAGCCATGTGATGCTCGAAGTGAGCTTTCCCATAATCCTCCTTCACGTGCGCGGGTGCCTCATTCCACAGCTTATTGGCCGTGCTGGCCACAATGTCACGGGTCAAGATGCCGGTGGCCACGATGAAGTTCCCCGGTTCGATTACGGACACTTTCACTCCCCAGGCTTTCATCTCATAGCGAAGGCAGTCAGAGAAAGCTTCCACGCCATATTTTGATACACAATAAGGTGAGCGCAAGACATTTCCCATCCTCCCGTACATGCTGGCCAGGTTCACAACACGGCCTGCAGAGATGTGGAAGCTTTTATACTATCCTGCAAATCTGAGGATATCTCTCTTAAAAAACTTACATGATCAGTATGATACAATGACAATTCAATGCAGCAGCAACAGTAATAAAATCATGTAAAGCTCAAAGCCTGTCTTGAAAGACATTCTGAACAGGAACTGTGCTTAGATAAGAAAAATTTTAACTGCATTAACAACATTTTTTGCTGAGCTGCTCATTTCCAACCTACTTAATACACTGCTGTTCTGCTGATAAGTTTTGTCAAGTTTTCTATTTGCTTTTTGCTCCATTTTAAACCTTATCTATCAAGTTGTTATTGCACTTAAGCTGTGGAATGCACAACCATTCACAGTTACTATTTTTGCGTTTACTTTAACATAAAACACACCAGCTTGAAACTGGCTTTTAAATGACTAGCATGACTTCATGCCTGTATCATATTATTGTCTTTATTTTTCATTTACTATTTTCTCCCAGTTTTTCTTTTCAGTGAATATTGTCATTACTGTCTCTTGTGTTTCTTGTACTTTAAATATGTTATGAAAAGTTTCACATTATGGAGTAAGGCTTTAAATTTGTCTTTCAGATTCAGGATTGTTGCATTGTTGGCATTCCTCATACAAATCATGGGACACAACTTATTTGTCAACTGCATGGTTTTCTTTCAAATAGAAATTCTAAGAATGATTATAATCCTTCATAAAGAAACTGGGGAAAATGTTAAATCCAAGGTGCTTGTCCCTTTAAGTGTTTTCTTGGCACTGCCATTATAGACACTATTTTACTTCCTCACATTGAGCATTATTCTATTAATATTTAACTGCTCTAGCATCTTTGCTGCTGGACAATGTGAATTTCCACACTGAGGGACGAACAAAGGAATATCTTATCTTATTAACATGTTATATCCAGTGTTACTTTGCAGCTGCTGACCTTTGGCCCTGCGGATCAACGGCAGAACGGCTTTGGTGACCCTGATAGTGCCCCACAGGTTGATCTCTGACACCTGCTTGTAGGTGTCCATGGAAGTAAACTCTACTTCTCCAAACGTTGACACACCAGCGTTGTTTACCACAGCCCACAGACCTGCATCATGACCAGTGACAGATTGTCAGAGAGGAAAAAAATCTGTGAATCAGTCTGTGAATGAACACACACACACTGATCTTCAATCAAAGTTAACGAATACAGGTAGAGAATGACTTACCTCTTTCTGAGTCAGCCAGGTTGTCTTTGATATATTCCACAGCCTGGTTCACCTGCTCTTCACTGCAGACATCCAGCTGGACCACTTTCATGCGGTCTGAATGAAAGTCCTCCAGTTCCTTTGCACCCTCTCCATCTTTATCCTGCAGGGAAGACAGGTCTCCTCAGTTGCAGCAACACAGACATTAAATTAACCAAATTAATCTATATCTACCAAGACAATACAAAAGTAGAGTCAGCATCTCTTTAGAACAGTTTCAGTATAAAGAATCTACAGTCGGAATAAAATCTTTCCTGATTTTCTTCACAGTGTAGCCAAACAGATTCCTGTGGCAGGGAAAACTGCATAATGACAGTCTTGCACAGACAATTAAAATTGTTCATAGTAATAGTGAGGTTTGCATGACTCTTGTGTTAAAAGAGTAGTCACTGTACATTTCTTCCATACCTTAAGCAGACATCCAGCGAAGACAGTGAAGCCAAGCTTGTACAGATGTTTGGCAAGTGCATGACCAAATCCACTGTCACAGCCTGTAACAAACACAGCTTTGCCCTTCACCTGCAGACAAGGGCACAATATAGTAAAGACTTTTATATGTACAATAAAGTAAATAAGTAAAGTATATATAAAAAGATACACAAAAGGACTCTAGTGAAGCTTGCATGCATTAATGTATCTAACATATGGTGCAATTACATGAGAATATTGCACAATGAAATATATAAATTAAAAGTTGTCTATATTCAGTATAAAGTGTATAAACATTGACAGAACATCAGTAAGATTATTATTGCAAAATTTTTACTGTTTAAAGCTTTTTATTTCACTAATACATATTATTTCATGTAGATTCATAGCTCATATGTTTCCACTGTATGGACGGTGCTGATATATTTGCAAACTTGTAAAACATGTTACAGTATAAAGCATCATAACCTGCAAACAGGAGATATGCTTGTTTTCGTGTTGTATTCAAGTCCAGTCTGTAACGTTACCTCCACCAGTCCTCTGGGGATACGAGGCGTCGCGATGTACACCACAAAGAGTAAATACAGCATCACTATGCACTCGGTGACACTCGTCTCCGGTAAACCCAAAATCCTCATGGCGGCGTTGAGCAGAGCCGGCAGTCCCAAACCTAGGACCACGGTGAGAAAGACGGAGAAGGAAACGAGCAGAGCCGCTCGGAACACGGACAGCGGGGCCATCTTGACTCTGTGCTGTGTTTACGTTCCAGGCGATGCGGGTCTACATCACCCGCCGCGGGGTCACGGCACCGCCCCCCGGCTCATATCACCAAAAAAAAAAAAAACACGCCCTCTGGTTTGCTTTCAAGGTAACGGAGCGTGGAAATATGTGGTTAGAAAGTCAGATGAAACAACGTGTGCTTGTCCAGCTGCTGTTATTAAACTTTTGCCAGCTAAATAAGCAGCAGCTAGGAGCTAAGCTAGCTAGCGGTTGTCCGTGTGTTCATCCGGAACCTTCTACAAAAACATGCTTAAATGTTGAGTTATCGTTAGCAATGTCCAACTATTACGTTTAAAAGTTAGGCTTTGGTGTAAAATAAGAGGTGTCAGGGTATTTGTGTGATTTTCTCAAAAGTTAATAGACTTCTTTCAAGTTCCGTTTGGCTGTCAACGGGATTCAAACGAAACCGGAAGTGCCCGGATGTGATGCCTCTTGCCTTGTTGTTGTCTTTGTTCTGAATAATTTGACCTCTTTCGAAATAAGCTAATTATCGAAAAATAAACTTATATTGTACTGAGAAAAACATTTAATTCACTTTTTGGACTTTTGAGTTAGTGAATATTTTTTTTGTTGCTCTGCTTTGTGATTTTACTAAAAAGTAGAAAAAAAAATCAGCATGAAAATATACTTAAAGTACCAAAAGTAAAAGTACTCATTGAGGAGAATTGCCAATTCAGAATAATATATTACATTATATTATTAGATTACAATTACTGATGCATTAATGTTGCAGCTGGTAATGGTGGGACTAATTTTAATTACTTTATGTAATGCTGGGTAGCTTTTGAATTCAATAGTCTGATCCTATATTAATAAGTAATGTATTTCTTGATTAATCATTTACATTATTATTCTGAATCATAACCAAACTTTACACACAAATATACATCAACATACTCCAGTGGTGTGAGTTCCACCAAGACCTCGCAGATGTTGAAGCAAAAACACCTGAGCAAAAACTTTTAAGGTTTTTAATATTACCATATGAAAGATTTTGTGGTACAGCCTGGTCAAGAAAAACAAAAGAAAGTTAAAAATCTAATCACCTACAGAAAAGCTGCAAGTCAAGAACAGATTGGATGATGGCAATAGAGGGAGCAAGACACTAAGGCACTAAGGATCTAGTGTATATGTACGGCTAAATGACCATACCATGGCCTGTAGAAGCGCTGTAAACATGTCTATAGCTATGTTAAACAGAAGCAGTTTCAATTCAAAAGCAAGAGCAATCAACTTCTGAGAAAAGAAAATGCCCAGAAGACAGAAAAACAAAAAGAAACGAAAATGAAGAATGTTCATGTAAGTGAAGCTAATCTTAGACACACAGATACAAAAAGGCCCAGTTCAACTCTTGTTGCCATCTTTTCCACAAAAAGAGCATCGACACGAAAATATTGCAAGGTTTTTAATGTAAGTACCTTCAAAAAAGTGTTTAAAATTTATGTTAGGATAAGTCTTTCCTGATTTTTTTTCACAGTGTAGCCAAACAGACACCTGTGGCAGGGAAAACTGAATAACAGTCTTGCATAGACAATTAAACTTTCCCGTTTTTCCCCATTTAAACGTCTCTGTCTTTGGAGTATGGAGGGGGTCGTGCTGGTGGAGGGAGAGACTCAACTCATTTATAGTTGAGAAACAGGTAGGAAGGAAAAAGGCAACCTGTTTAACAGTATCTTCTTGAGACATGGTGATAGTTTCTTAAACTGCAAGTGATATCCCGTTTCATTGCTTCTTTATTTGAGAAAAGTATCAAGCTTTTTCTGGATATTGTCAAATGAGTCCATTCCCATGTAGTCAGCCTGACCTTGCTCCCATTTCTGCTTCCTTTCTTCTGATGACAGCTGGGGTTCGAGTGCTTGTGCGTGTGAAGAGTGGCTCTTATCCTGAACAAAAAAAAATATAAAACAATACACCATAGTGAGACAAAGAGCAGGGGAACAGAAAACAAGTCAATGACGAGCACATTTTGCAAGCACTGAATTCACCACATGTAGCCTTTCCAAATTAATGGCCACAGGCAAACACAAGCCAAAGCTCTGGTTTTAGAGGAAGAGCAGTAATAGTATTAAACCAGGTGCCAACAAACTGTTATTGAAAAAAAATAAATAAAAATAAATCAACTCCAATACAACATCATACCTGTCCACTTTCAAAAGTGACCATGTCACTGTCCTGGAACTTTATTAGAAGAATAGGAAGAAAAGAAGTGTATTATCCAGAATTGCAGCAAAGTAAAATAAAAGGTAAGAAGTAAAATAAATTAAAGGTGATAGATAACACATATGTGACAGCAAAATATTTACTTATTTCCAAACAGACAGTATTTTCCTGCATTAACAATGCAAGCACCACAATCAACCAATACTTTTTACAGAGCTGAACAACCATGAAACTTTGGTCAGTGTGTCGATGGGCTACAAAGTCGTAAGCTAAAAAGCTGGTTATATATCACTTTGGAAAGCCTGAGGAAGCTGTATTGGCTGTAGGTCTCCACTGGGTTGTATACTTGACCATGAATGTGACAATATGTCAAGCTCTGAAGTAATTCAATTTATTTTCATGCTAGACATATGAATGTAATACCATGAAATAATTGTAAAAGGGCAAATTATCCAAACAACAATTTGATACTTTAAATGGTTTAATGTACCGAGTTGCTTGCAGTGTAAATGCAGGCCGGCAGGTTCAATAAAACCAATGTATTCATTCACCTCCACACATCCGGAGTGGAAAGGCTGGTCTCCATATTGCTCCTGCAGCATGGGCACCACAGCGCTGGAGTACAGGGTCCACCACTCCAGGAGGAAGCTGGGATGTGTGGTGGCCTCTTGCACGCTCCCTGCGATCTGTTTGGATTTGGGGTCAAATGTATAACTCCATGGCTTGGTCTTCCCGAGGAAATGGACCACCTTGGCATTGCCACCATATCTGAAATGAGCAACACAAGAAATGACAGAACATTTTTATTTAGTGAAATAATTTCTGATGAATTATTTATTTCATTTAAACTGTAACTACTTAAATATTTTTCATTCAGAAAACAATATGTTCACTGTGGCTACAAGTATGAACTAATGCTAAATGTTAAACTATTGTTTAGTATTTAGCCAAATTTCTATTGTAAAAGTAGCACAAGTGGAAAAGACTCAAAAGTCTGAAAACTGACTCAGTAATGTTTGTTATAGAACAATATTTACCTAAAGTCCGTTACTGTGAGCGACCATTTCATTATCAAGGAAGCCAACTTTTCATTTGTAAGAAGACCAAAATTGAAAATAGTACATTTGAGTATTCAAGTAAATTTTCCAATTGACAAATGAAAAGAAAATGAAGTCAAAATGTCAAAAATGCTACTTGCTAACTTAGACTAATGGTGATTCTTGGTTTGTCAGCACTAACACTCTTGATCCAAACACCAGTATATATTTGAACATTTGATTAAAACTGAAAAATATGTTGTGTAGTTGGACTACATTACAAATCTTGTAACCAAATAAACTTGAATTGGGCCCTGGGGGGTGGGGGTTGTTTTGTTGTTTGCCAGACATCTGAAACTCTACGACCACTGAGTAAATGCTTGTTTATCACCTCCTGTCATCCTGTTATTTGGTTGCCAGGAAATACAAAACCTAAGAGCTTGTTGATGAGGTTTGTTTCAATGAGGAGAGGGGTTTATAGAGGCATGGAGGACGGGAGGGGGGAGCTTAAGACGGAGTGCACAATGACCAGTCCTGGAGGGGAACATAAAGGTCTTTAAATAGGTCTCTATTTTAGGATTTGGTTTCAGCTGTTGGGGGCTCAGAGGTGGATATTCAACCCAGTGCTGAGGCCTGCTGGAGGATCCTCAGGCCGCTGGAATCTTCTCATCTCGCTCGTAACCTGATGTCATGCCACAATGTGACTACGCATTCATGTGATCCAGTATCCGCTTACACCTCGGTCTTACATCCGAGACCAAGATTTCAGTCACACTGAAAGACTCGCTGCTGTAGTATCGTACAACTGTTGTGTGAAAGCATACTGGAGTAGGTTTAAAGAGTAGAAACACACCAGAATGAAATATTAAAAAATCACACCTTTAACTACTGAGTGAATGTTTTGCAGAAACATGACCTTCTTGTTAGATGAACACTTACTGCTTGAATGCTGGAAGGTAAGTGTAGATGGCTATGCTGCTGAGATTGTAGATGAAGGGGAGGTGTTTTGATATGTCAACTCTCGCCCAATCGCTGAAGAAGCCATTCAAAACGCCTTGGTCTCCTCCTGCAACAGAGAGGGGAAATATGACATTATATTAACAACACACAGTATTTATCAGGAAGCATCTGTACAAATCTGCTTTTCAGATGTGGTTAAACTCTGTAGAGGTTATCCACTAAGTGGTTTCAGTTCAAATACTATATCATCTTTAGATGGATCTTTTTTTTTTTTTTACAACTTTCACAAAATCAGCGTTTTAAATTCACTTTGAAGGGCATTTTCAAACATTTAAATGTGTGTTTTCAGGGATGGAAAACTTCAGGGATCAATATGTGGGCAAAGAGAGTAGGAGTGTTTTTTTTTTTTTTTTTTACTCTAATGTATTTTTATTAGTAGTGAGGACACACTGTGAGAAACTGTTGTGGTGGCCAACTTAGCTGACGAAACACAGCTTCCAAAATGCTTTGACAGGCTTAGTGTATGACTGTAGAGCCTTTTTTGAAAGAGGAAAAGCTGTCGAGGGTGCAGTCAGATGATCTGCCCACCTGTGACAGCCAGATTAATTAGCCTTTCTGCCTGGTCTACGTTAGTCAGCAGTCTGCTGAGATCTGTACAGACAAGTCAGTAGAGTAATGTTCCCACACAGTCAGAGCACAGGGCTGGATTTTCTTCCTTTACAAGCTGCTGTGGTTATGGGGCCTGTAGATTTATAGTGATCACAGGAGCTGGGTTATAGAGACAAGATGTACAGAACATGTCTGTCACATGAGCATTACTGTTGACACCCAACTCTCTGATTATGTAAGTATGTACACTGTAAACACAGTATCATATTAACACTTTATAAAGTTGATAAGACAAATGTGCTATGAAACAGGCATCAGCACCATTTTCCCCTGCTGTAGAAGATTTTATCATTTTATTATAAACCAAGAACAGTTAAGGTGTGAGCCACAAAATAAAAACATTGAACTGAAAGATGCTAAAATGCGGAGAAGAACTGTTTGATCCATAGTTGAGATTTGTGCTGATTCAACCCTCTTCACTCAAAATCAAAATTTATGTCAGGTGGAATGACATTTCATATCAAGCATTTTTTGGCATGATACTAACAGATAAGCTCCTTCCCTCAGGTGTAAGACAGTTACATGAGTCAGAATGATGGAGCATTCAAGCACAGCATGTACACACCCACACATGAGAAGAGAGCAAGTCAACCTGAAAACAGCCTGGACATGTAAGAGGCTCCTTTTATTTCTGACTGTTCTTTACAATTCAATTTTTTTTTACTGTTTTACTGTAAATTTGTAGATTGATTTTTACATTTCTCAAAGTAACTGATAATAAAAAACATTGTTTTGGTGTTGAAACCCATGTATTGTATCTGTACTAGAACAGAGCTCCCCAGCTTTTTCAGGATGGCTCAACTTTAAATAATACAACTAGACACAAGTATTTAAAATGTTTGGTCTCTCTCTGTGCTGGTGACTTGAATTAACATTGCCCTCTGGATCAACTCGGTTTAAAGTTTGTACTCGAGTTGCCTCAGGTCCTCAGGGCCCAACTGGAGGACCGGACAGCCACTCGTCCTCGCTCAATTTGGCTAATGGGGCATGGTCATGGCTGTGGCTTACATAAACACAGAAATCAGAGCGACGCTCGAGACGTGGGGATGCATTTGACATCAAGTAGGTCAGTTACACTTCTAGAATACGACACATCTGAATTGAGCCTTTATGAAAACCATTTTGTCACTGAACATCTGTTACATCATTGAGTCTGCAACTGACCATCCAGAACACAGAAACCAAGCAAACATGACACAAGCTCATTGACTATTCATGCTGAACGGCGTCACCTAGTAACCATGTAGTAAGTCATCGGACTGACAGTGGCACGAGGTGAGATGTTGGCCTTTAATAGAATTTTCACATGTAGCTAAAAAGCACAGGACTGTTCAGTCTGAAAACCACAGACTGCTGTAGTTTAAAATAACACACATAGCCGCTGTTTGTCCAAACCCACAACCTCCACCAGGGATTTCAAAACTTAATATGGGGCTGAGGATCTTCATTTTGAGGGGATGAGCAGAGCTCAGCAAGAATGTGCATCGAACTCTGCCAGTTTGTGTTGGCAGCAGACAACACTGGAGCCACAGATGAAGAGATAGAGCCTCTGGATTCAACCACAGAAACGATTGTCTTGTTTTCTTTCCTCAGCTATTTTTCAATATCACTGCGGCGACACAGAGCTGCACGTGTACATCATGTATTCCTTACAGTAGAGTGGAAGTGAAATGCTAAAGGTCAAAGCAATTTCAACTCATGCCCCGGTGCACATGAAAAGCCCGTCCATGGCTATAAATAAGACAGCTTTATTCATTAGCATGCCATCAGGCATACAGACTGTGGCATCACACTGAACATAAAAATATAAATAAAATGACACTGATAATTACATGAAATTTCACTGACAAAGAGGAGTCTTCCCAGACTAAAATAAGACAATAGTGTCTTTTGTCTGAGGTTGTGTATGTGATGGAAAAATTCTTGCCAACAAACACTCGTGACAGCCAGAATGAGTCGGCACTTGAAAGCATTGGCCACTATTAAGCAAACTAATTGGTTTCTCCAGTGAACTCTCCCTGAGGGAATCTCTTTCACAGTATCACAAGAGAAAACAGCTCGTCATTTAATGTTAAAAAGGTTCGCTGCTACTAACAAGGGTGAACCTCATCCCAGCCCTGCTATATAGCTGCATCCTGTTTTGTTTATCCCACAACTGTTTCTTTTGTTAAGTCGCATTTTTGAGGTCACAGCAGTCGGAGCTCACAAAGAGTTTTGATTAGAGTCCAAAAGAGGCAGGTGAGACTTTAGTGTAGCTCATCACAGACTTGGGAGCATGAAACATCATTCTAGACTTTGGAAAACTCTGATCAAAATAGTTTTCCAGGACTTTCGACCACATCTCACAGTCTTCATCACTGTATGAAGATGTTTCCATTGTCATGGTGTTTTTTGGTCTCATGATGAAGAGTGTCATGTGTGGTTGAAAGCTCTGAAAAAAGATAGTAAGTGAAGCTTGAGTTAAGACAATTTTACAGTTTTTGAATTTTAGTTGAGCGAAGCCAAAGACATGTTTGGAGGTGATTTTGAAACCATGTTGTGTAGTTTGTCCAGCAGAGACCCTTGACAAGTTTAGTTATCAACTGTAAAATATTTCTTTCAGTTACAATCTTTAATTTATTAATGGCAATAATTTAGGCCATTTATTTAAAAAAATGTGTCTTACATTATGTGTGTATTGATTAATGTTAAATCTGACAAAAGTATGAATGCGTCTCTGCAGTTAAAAGGTTTACAGAAACAGGTAACTGTCAGTGATGAGGCAAAATATGATATTATTGCTGCTCAACACAGCATTGTACAAAAGTTCTTAGCTCGCCTATTTGAAAAGGTATGTGAAGCTCGACTGAGGTGACGCAACTGCATACCTTAGCAGGTCAAGGCGTTTTAAAGGATATTAAAAAAGCCACGAATTAATGTTCTGTCATGGTAAAATGTTTACTAGATACTTTTGCAAGATTTTTTTGTAACAAACTGTTTTGTGAGAAATTAAAAAACTGCTGTAAAACAAAGGAATAAACCTGCAGTATATGAGACCCACAGCTCCCGACAAGCACAGAGCGATGACCTGTTCAGCCGCCGATTTGAGCGCTTCAGTAAACCTGATAGGGAGCCAAAGCGACGACCACAATTCAGTTACAGTACGCCTCACAGAGAAGAGCTGCTGAATGTCAACCAGCGCTCTGTGCAAAACAGGGCCTCTCAAATTTAACCTCCACCCCACCCGAGCGAGCCCCTGAGAATAACTCAGCAGAGCTAGACGGTCTGTGACAGGAGGGCCTTGTGTCCGGGCACCGGGCTCGATAAAGGCCTCACTTAGAGCAAAAGATAAACAAGCTCGGTTTAACATCATGTTACCAAGAACTCGATGCTACTGAAAGCTGGTCGAAGCCAAAATGTTTGAGCATGGTTGAAAAAAAAAAAAAAAAACGACTACTGACATCAGAACTCAGCGGTGGTAAACCATCTCTGGTTTGGCAATGCTAGGCCTTGAAATCTGTTCTTGTAAAGTACTGGGCAATAAAATGCCTATTTTAAGGGAGACTTGTAAATGAGACATACATTTTACATCTAATATCAACATGTAGAAATACAAGTTCAAATAATAACTGATAATGGGTATGTTGAGTTATAGTTGGAAATAAATTGGGAAATTTATTTACTTTCTTAACAAGAGTTAGATGAGACTGTTATTTAGTAAATGCCTATTAAACATGAAGTTGCAGTTAGGAGATGTTTAACGTAGCTCAGCATAAAGACTGGAAACTGGGGGAAATAGTTAGCATGGCTTATCTTTAGGAAAAAGAGAACTTTAGGATGAGCCTTAAAAAAATGTCCTCACATTTTTTAATTTTTCAATAAATTTTGGTTTTATTGCGGCTCTACTTTGTGCCAATATTGATCTTTTCATCCAACTCTTGGCAAGAAGCACAAATGTTTATATCCCATAATATCAAATTATTCCTTTAAATATTACATAAAGTGAAGAGACCATGGAGAGGTCTTCAAATTACTTGTTATATCCAACCAAAAGTCCAAAATCCATTAATCTACAATGTTCTAAAACGGAGGAACGTTATCATTTCAGCCTAAAACTTAACAAAATGTGTTCTTCGTGACTTACCATCAAAGCTGCCGTGTTCTGTACAATACTGAAGCAGTTTGCCATAAGTCTCCAGAGAAGGGCGAAAAACAAACACCCCGGAGTTGAAGCAGTCGGGCCAGCCAGGATCAGGAGCAGCTGACAGCTCTTCTCTGTCGAACAGGTCATCTATATTTGACAGCACCTAGGATGCAAGAAACAAACAAATACAGACAAACACGTTCGCACACAACAACATCTCGAATCCTGTAAAACAAAAAACGCTCCGTTCATCTCACCAGTGTGTCTGCGTCCAGGAAAACACATTTCAAGTAATGTGTGAGAGTCCAGCAGTGGAGTTTGGTGAAGGTGACGCCCAGGTCGGGCCTCTTCATCATCGCCAGGTGTGCCGTGTCGCCGCTGTCCAGCACGTCCACCACCCTCACCTCGTCGAAGATCCTCTTCAGCACGGACCTAAAGATTCACAATACTAGAGAATGAATCACCATCGACAATCCAGGTGGAAGAGAGGACTTGTAAGAATGCCATCAGGTGTGATTCAGAAATGTTGCACCACTGATTGCGGGACGGTTTCTTACTGGCAAGGCTCGGACACCTGTGGACCAATGAGCGCCACCAGCTTCCTGGATGTGTTGTGGTTGCGGAGGGACTTGCCCAAAACCATGGCTCCCCGAGCATAGTTGTCATTGGTGGCCAACGTCACAAAAGCCTGGTCTGTCGAGGAAAGAAACACAAACTGTGCAAACTTTGTTTTAATGCAAGATATTTGCCGGTTGTCTTCTCTCATGCATTTTGGATTCGCCTCGTCTTCTTAGTGAAATCACACATTTCCCCAAATAGTTCAACAAAATCCAGAACAAAAGTAAAATATGCCAGAAAGGGCCACTGTTCCTCCCCCCCAGTAAAAGGTTAAAAGATTTTCTTCATTCAAATCTAGAGTCTAAGCCCCTCGAGACAAATTGTGATTTGTAATATTGGGCTATATGAACAAAACTGCACAATGGGGATCTAACAGGCAGCTATTACTATTTGAGTGTCTGACACAGAAACATTAAGTTTGACATTGATGCTTTAAATAGCTGAAAGTTTTTTGTGATTTAACTACATTGGAACTCATAATTTAAGTCTTTCACATTTGGCCAGTTATCTGACTATATACAAGAAATATGATACGCAAGAAAATGAGTCCAAAGCTCATTAAAAACTGTAACTTGCAATAGCTTTTCACCCCGACCAGGTAGCAGTAAAAGTGTAACCCTGATTCCAGAAAAAAGCTGGGACACTGTGTAAATCACATAAAAACAAAATGCAATCATTTGCAAATGAACTTTGTTTTCCAACAACAGTTTTACAAAGCGTTCATGAGCCCATGTAGTAATATCATTTATACAGTTTGACAAAGTGTTGAATCTCTCTCCATCCTCGCTTGTGAACCACTGAGTCTTTCCAGGATGAACCTTTCATACCCAATCATGATGCTATCACCTGTTACCAAATGATCCAAACAGGTGTTTTTGGATCAGTCCACAACTTTCACAGTCTTTTGTTGCTCCTGTCCCAACTTGTTGCTGCCATTAAACACAGAATAAGCAGATATTTACAAAAATCAATGAAGTTGATGAGGTCAAACATTAAATATATTGTCTTTGTTCGGTTTTCAATTGAGTATATGTCAGAAAGGATTAGCAAATTAACATATTCTGCTTCATTCATGTTTTACACAGTGTCCCAACTTTTTTGGAATCAGGGTTGTAATATGTTGGAGGATCAACTGATGTGTGAAACAAGTAAAAACATCTGGCAACTTAATGTTCCAGTACATAAGCTTTAACACAACATTTCAAATACTCAAAAACAATCTGAATTTCCACAAGCAATGGCAGATTTCTCACTTGTTTCCAGAACAATGAGACTCGAGCAGCCAGTCCCAGATTAAAAGTCTCATTAAGGTGTATTTTATTTGCAGCGTGGTGCCAACTCCACACCCCCACCTCTAATAGCAGGGAGGAAAATCTGTCAGCTACCTGCCAAAGTCATGTTTCAGAACAATGACTTGCCTGTGAGAGCACATATAAATCTGGGATGATGGAGTCAGCACGGCTCCTGGAGAGGTTGTGTGACTGCAGCGTGCGAGCCAACATGAATCCCACCTGGATTGTATACGAACCTCTTGGTGCTGTACCACCAATAATGGGCAAAGACAGTAGGCACAGTCTGTCTAAAATATTGAAGTTTGCATGACTTTGAGCCAGTTGGAGTTGCCAGGAAAAGTTGTTTCTCTCTGTCTGCACGCAGCCACACCTCCTTCCTCCCACACCCCTTTTTCAATTGGTGCAAACAGATGCATGCAGCCAGACATGAAACACAGGGTGAATAAAGTTAAATTTAAAAAAGCAATTTACATGTAGGCTCAGTGAATGCAGGCTGCGCACACACCCCCTTTAAATTAGCCCAGTAAGATTATACCACAAGTGGGAGTTGAGTCATGGAGAATCAGGACATACAGTAGCTCAGTGTTTCCAAAACTAAGGTTCAGGGACCTGAAAGGGGTCACCTGCAAAAAAATAGTTTGCACCTGGACAGAATAAAAGCTTAGATTAATCAGAATTTTTAGGTCGACAAATGTGATCTTGATCCACATCAGAGTCTTCAGATCACATGGAGACTAACTTGTGGTCAAAAGACAGGTTGAACCATCATTTGCTTGTCATATAAGCTCATCGTGTTTCAGCTGGTGGCTTCATGCTGTGAAGTCAGCTGCTCGCTTTTACAGACAGGACAACCCAGATGGAGACACAATGTACTTTAACTTCAGGAGGCTGCTGCTGCACAGACATTACAAGCAAAACAAGAGCAGCAGCTTCAACAACACACTTTCACACATACTGACATTTAATATCGTGCAAGTCTGCGAGATTTCACACTTTGGAAACTCTGCAGAAAACAGACTGTAGCGTGCAAACAGCTGCACAGAGTCGCGGTTTGAAAGCGTGAAAAAGTCACCTACCTGTCATGACTGAGGAGGAGAGTCGAAGCTACTGTGTAGCCTGGACTTGTCGGCGGCTTTGCTTGGAGAAAAAAGGGCGGACTAAATATACAGAGGTGGATTTATACCAGTGAGACAGGAGCCAGACCCAGAGTCACATGATGGTCCCACACCCACCTGATCCGACGTGGTCCTGCACAAACCCAAACAGGTCACACAGTTCAAATGATCACAGATTTTCAAGCATTCAATCTAAATATTAATGCACAGGTAGAATTTGATATTTATGAACAGACTTTGCTTTTGTTCATTTTATTTTTGTTAATTTGGTCTCCAGGTGGGAAAAAAAAGTCAATATCATTATCTGAATCAGAGGTTTTACATGCACAACAACATTATTCTGAAAAACACCTTGTCTGGTCCCATCTTTACCCCTGATCACACTATAGAGATGGTAGATGATGCTGTAATGAGGAAATCAGGAACAAGGTGTTCTTAATATACAGCTGGTGTTTTGTCGCCATCTTGTGGAGGAAAGGCAGTACAGCAAGGCAGTGACAAGACAAACAGAGGCAGTTGTGGAGCTCCCTGATCCTCTTGTACTTTGTTACACAACAGTGGATTATTTTTAGGGGTCTCAGTCAGATCAAGTGGTGCTTTTGGAGAAGGGTCTTATACTAGGAGGAAGGGGATCAGCTGTACCTCTTTATAATCTATATTTACATTAAAAACAATATTAGGTGAGTGGGCTTTGAATGCACAAATAATTGAATATTCTGCACGACTCATTTATGAACACATTAGGAACTCGAGTCTAGCCATGAAAAAAAATGCATAATATGAAACCTTTAATTTACAAATGTTAAAAAAAAACTAATCACAGAAATTTCTCACCTTCTGCTTCAGAAATTTGTGCCAGTGCAGTTAGATTCCCCGCTGATCTTTGGCTCTTTTATTTTCTCCACTCGGGCAGATGCTTGGCCGAGTGGAGACGCTGCCAAGGAGTACTCTGTGGCTGTCACGTACTGTGCTGCCGGACTGAAATCCTTAAAAAGGCTGATACCCCCACCCTGTCCAACCTCCACCGCTGGAGCAGTGCCAGACCAACAAGAGGGATCACCAGGGTTCAAAGGGGCTGATACAGTAAATTAGTGGCTGCTTTTGTTTCTTGTGTGCTTTTTTTGATTGAGAAACATTAAGTGCACAGACACTGAATTGCTCCAGCCAACACACTGGATGGTCTCACTATGTTCTCTTGGACCATGAAGGCAACAGACAGGTTTTCTGGCCTATTAGTGAAAAGCATTGGCATCATTTTATTCACCATAAATCACTGTTCTGTTGTATATTTCCACACAAATGACAAAGGCTCAGTCCATCAGACACAGTATTATCATATACACATAAAAAATTGATTCAGCATGTGGGGATGGATCATTGATTTTATTGTTTGCACTCATCTTGACATTCTGTCAAGCACAGCGAGGAAACATGGCGGGTGGTGCCCGTATCCATGGATACAGGCTGGAGATGGCTGAGCGATTGGAGGGGCCGGGGGCTGGTGCAGAGGAGCCGAGTTGGCAGGGGTCCTGGCAGTTCCGCTCTTTAATAGAGGTTCTTCTGCACGTAGGCGGCAATGTACTTGACGGCCAGCATGGTCTCCTCGCATGTGGGCTTGATCTGAGACTCGGGCAGCAGGAAGCCATAACGGCCGGTGTCACGCAACTCGAAGGTGTAGGAATACTTCACTCCCAGGTCGTAGGCCCAGTCGTCAGAGCCTCCAGCGGCGGGGTCTGAGGGCAGATAAGGAGCGGGGGGATTATTCAGAGTGGGATATGCTGATGACCTGGATGCGTTTTCATAGAAATGCTTTTGAGGGCCAAAATCCTTTGTTTGCTGGAAATAGCTGATAAACCTTTTGTTGCCTCTCGAGTCCGTATCTCTCAAAAGAGGTTTGTGCTTTGGGAACACATCTTAATGCACATTATTATCGGTGGAAAATAGACTATCAAGCTTCCCCTTGATGCACTATTTCCTCATGGAGATAAATGCAGCTGCAGTATTGGTTGTACTTACAGATGGTTGTAGCACCGGGTCCACTGGTGTAGCTGGTGCCATACAGACTTCTCAGAGCAGCAGAGGCGCCCTGAGCAACCTTCAGCTACAATACAGAGAAGAAACAAATGTGTTAAAGGACCAGTCAGAAAGTTTTTGATAGATAGATAGATATATATATTACTGAATACTTTGATACTTCCAAGTCGGTTTTACTCCTGCAAACTTCAGTCAGCATCAGAGAACATGTATCAGTTACACAGCAATATCTCTCTAATGTTTGCTAATATTAGTCACTGGTCATACCAGACCAAGTAAAATTATATCAACAAAACACCTGAATGTAATGAATTGAACAATGTTGCATTTTATTGTTTATGAATTCAAGTGTAAGACCGAGCCATTCCTTGTTTTTAAAGCTAAATGGCCGAGCTTTAAAGTGTTAAAGGAACAACACTAAACAGAGCCAGGCAATTAATAAAATACAGCTGGTAGTAAGAATATTAAATATGTTTTTTTTTGCCCCGCAGCATCCACCATCCGTTGCACCAGTTCAAACAAAGCATTTTTACTGATATTACAGAAAATAGTAAAAAGCTCCAGTGAGTTCCAACAGGAAATGAAAGCCCCAGAGAAATGCACAAGCAGGAAATGATATTTCTGGGAGAACAGATGAGTTATGACAGATCCCCGGAGTTCTTTTGTTCTGTAAAGTGTCAGAAGAGCGCTTAAATTACAAGTGAGTAATAGAGAGGCAGAGACGTGTGATCTGCCTCGGTTAGTACGAGAGCTGGAGCAGGGGTGTGAGTGTTAACTGTGCAGCCCTCGGACGCCCCAGTGAGAGGTAAAAGAGCCATGAGAACGAGCCGTATGAGCAGGGAGTAATTGATTTGCAACAGCTAAGAGTGGCCTTTAGATAAGAGTCATAATTGGACTGGGATGAATTCTTGCTTAAGCTTTTGGAAACACTTTTGGAGATATTAAAATCGGTTTCTATTACAGCGTGTTCATATTATATCAGACCTTTTATTCTGAAAGTATAAATTTGCTGCTGCTCTTTGAATTGAGATGTGCACCTTCCTGGACATGCAAGACTTTTTCATGCTATACAGTTTGCATCTAATGAATAAAAAGTTTCAGCAAATTAAAGCTTTCCAAATCTGCTTTTGATATATAATCCATATGATGATATAATGACACTACTTTGATACCAGTCTGATGGTCATTATATGAAGAGCTGGATTGATCCAGAATTGAATCTGATGCAGTTTATCTATTGTCATTGCTGCTGCACTGAAGTGATGCATGTGACACAACCATGATGAATAATTATAGTCACTGTGACTGACTGAGCATATTAATTACTGTAGGTACTGTCATCATTCAGCTGTATGGACAATAAATCTATTTATGACAGACTTACCAGCTCACTGTGGTCTGCAGCCAGGTCATAGGTGTAGGAGTAGGGGAAGAGCAGCAGCTGGGAGTAGGAGTGGATGGTGAGGTAGGCCTTGATGACCGACTTGTTCTTGCGGATGAAGTTGGCGACATTCTTGACCTCGACCTCAGACTCGGGAGAGTAGCCACAGAAGGTGTCGCTGCAGGGGTTGCTGGAGGCTCCCATGGCTGCAATGAAAATTACATTGTGGAAAACCATTAATAGTAGTTTTTTATTTCTTCGAATGCATTGCAACTATGCACTTCACTGATTGTACTGGACTGAAGATCAATTTAAATGTCATGAACTGTACGGCCTGTGAAAAAACTAATTGTGTCATCTGCAGCTCTTGAGGGAGTTTTTTAAAGTTGCAGAAAATAACCCTGATGATTTCATAATGATGTCATTTGTGTGACCTCTTGAGTAAGACCACAAATTTATAACAAGAAAGATGAGGAGATTGAAAGATGTGGCTGTTTACGCATCCAATATGCTGCCAAGCTGCATTATAGAAAATGTAGTTTTTGGGGTTTTTGGGGTGTGACTCTTGCTAGGCAATAAAATCAAAATATCTGCTCAGCCATTCCTTTTAAAATCTGTTTCACATGAGGCTGCTATCTTTACAGAAGTGCAATATAACATTGCTGGAGTAGCCCTTTAAGATATATCTGTATACACATATGTTAGACTTACAGCACCAGCCAGCGTTGAAGTTCCTGTTGGGATCGGCTCCATAGCAGCTGGATCCAGATCTCCTGGAGCGAGTTTTCCTCCACATCCTGTTCTAAAGTCCCCAAAGTGGACAAAATAAACAAGTCAGACATGCATTAAGCAAATCAACAAATTCTTCAGGATAAACGGGAGAGCATGGTCTCGATTATGTTGGACTGTAAAATTGGGCTTGAAGTTGTAACATACGTTCTTGTGGGTGTAGTTGTAGCCATCAATGTTAAAGACGGGCAGGACAAAGACGTCCATCTGGTTGAGCAGGCTGGTCATCTGAGAGTCGCTGCCATAGGTGGACAGAGCCTGAGGAAGATTGGAAAAAGCTTCAGCACTGTGATCAGTGGAAGTCTTGGTTAAATGCTCGTCATGCCCATTCAGATATCCTCCTTACCTCGTTGACAAACCACTGGCAGAAAGCAGGAGAGATCCACTCTCTAGCGTGGATACCACAGTCCATGAAGATAGCAGGCTTGGTGGAACTGGACTTCTTACCGATCTGTGGTTGTTAAAAGTAATCATAGAACATTTATCAGATATATTTTCTGGTATATATATATTCGTCAATGGAGGAACCGATATAGCAGATGATTCTTAAAGTACCTTGAGAACAGTCATGGTGCGACCCTCGTAGGTGTTTCCAATCACCTGCTTGCTGACCATATCGGAATTGGAGGAGGCGATGGAGGCAATCCAGGACTCAATCTGAAATTTAAAAGAGAATAAATAAGAACAGAAAATAAATGACCAGTCAGGTTAGAGATTGTGACGGGTGATCTTTTTCTCCCTCTTACAGTGTTCCAGTTGTTGTACTTGGTGTAGCTGTGGGCTCTGGGAGAGAGTTTGCTGTCAGCCTGGGCATCGACAGCAGACTGCAGATCCTTAATAAGGACCCTGAAGAGGGATTCATTAAAAAAGTGTTAAACCTAATGTTCAATGTTTTTTGCTTCACGAGTATTAATTAAGTGGAAATCAGATAAACGCTCCATCCAGTGACTTACTCATGCTCCATGTCGTTCTGCTGCAGGATGGTGTACACCATATCGAGGTAGATGGCAGGCACGTGGATGTCCACATCAATGTCGATGGTCACCAGCTCAGCGTTGTCTGGGCTCCAGAAGTCAACCTGCACATGGGTACAGACGCTTGAATATGTGAATATGAGATAGCAAAGAGCAAGAAAATAAAGACATTGTTTGATCTCAGCACTCAAAAAGATATTGTTTGCATTCCTGAGTGGGCATTGAATTATCAGAAAGACCCCCACCCCAAAATAAATTTAGCCATTTCCACCTTTAGAAAACCAATTAAACCCCTGTTGTGAGTGAGGAGAACATTATAAGGTGTGTGTTTGTGTGTGAGAGAGAAGGGAGGAAGGTACCTCAATGCTCTTAGCCAGGTCCTTAATGAGGGTCACATGCTGATCAAGCACAGGCTTCAGACGGAAGACTTTGTCTCTAGTGAAAAAAAAAAGAGAGAGATCACAAATACGGTAAATAGCTCTATAGCACGAGCCTTTCATATTGAGAGTTTCATAAATGTGACAACCTCTTGCTTTAACAAATGGTTTACCCATGGCCACAACTATCAAAGCTGACATCATTGATGGCAGGCTAATTACATTGACTTACTTGGTTCACTAGTCATTGGCTAAAAACCATCTGATAATACATAACAAGCAGATCATGAGTCACAGTACAGTAAGTCATTGTGCTTGCATCGATCCATATCTTAATGCAAACGTGATTATTTTTATAGCAATAATAGTGTATGAAATATATTCAATACAATATTTATTTTATAATATTATTTACAGAGACCCACTTATTCCCATCACGAGCAAGCGACAGTGGCGAGGAAAAACTAAAGACAGAAACCTATTTTTATTAATCGATTAATCATTATTTAATTACTCTATAAAACTGAATATAATTACTCTATAAAAGTGAATTGCTCGTCACAATTTCCCAGAGCCCAAAGTCTTCAAATTGCTTCTTTTGTCCGAAAAACAGTCCAAAACCTTCATTTACTATCATAAATGACAAAGGAAAGCAGCAAATGCTTACATTTAAAAGCTGGAACCAGCAAACGTTCAACATTTTTGTTTGAATTGAACAATTAATCAATTATTAAAATAGTTGGAGATTAATTTTCCCGACTTATATCAATTAATTATATATATGTCTATTTGCTTTCACAAAGACTAGGGATTTACCCCTCGAAGCGAGTGATGTCAGCCAGGGCAACAGCCACCAATCCGAAAAGCAGGAGGACCCTCATGTTGGCAGTGAGGCTGATCTCCCCACCTGACAGCTCTTATAACCCTGATCTGCCGCCCATCCACCAATCCCCATCTGTGATGCAGCAGCTTGTCACACATCCTCCCAAAAAGATCTTGTACTGTGCACCTGTTATTTTTAGGTGCTACGTGGAGGAACGGGGGCCTGAGTTATGCACAGTCAATGATTAATAGATGCTTTGAGCCAAGGACACTTGATTTTGACTCCTAATAGTTAGATCAGCTGTTATTTCTGAATGTTTTGGTCACTAATGACACATTTTCATGACTAATGCGGATGATTTGAAGTAATAAAAACTTAACACTGTGGATTATTTCATTTTATTCATATTTTCATATATTCACAAACTGTACACTTACAGAGTAAGAAAAAAAAATCTATCAACATGTTTAAATACCACAAAGACAACCACCACTGACAATGATCACCCAACCTGGAGTGTTTGTGTAGCACTCATATTTATACAGCATGTTACTCCCTGGTTAGACAACATTTCAGCTTTTCAATCTTATAATGCAAACACTTATTTTACATTACAAGGAGCACATAATTTGACATTACCACACGTAACATATAGGCAATAGTTATCGTAGTCAAATCTGTTATTGAGCTGATATAAACTCTTTTCTAGCAGGACAATACTCCATTCATATAGTTGCATTTTTATACTTCACCAGATTTTTCTGTTGAGCGTGCTTGTTATGTGACATGTGATGGTTTATGAATAATTATTCTGCAGACAAGCATTGCACAAGGTAGTGAATGTCTCTTGGACTTACTTACAGAAGGACATGAATACAACATTTCAACCATTCTGCATGGTTCAGTGCTTGGTAATACAGTTGGGGTTTTAAAAGCATGGAATGTCTCCATCCCCGGCCCCTTAACCACAGACCAAAAGAGCGGGGAGAGTGAACTTATACCCTCTATCTTTTTTTTTCTTCCTCACTTAACGTCAGAGGAGGCCTTGCTTTTGGCTGTGAGGCTCAGGGCCTCAGAGGCATGAAAAGAGAGGGCGCTCATCTTGGAGCTGATGCTCGGGTGAGGCCCTGTTGCTCCGCCCGGCGAGCAACGCAACAGGCGCAGTAAGTTCTTGCGGAAGTTGCGTCCGACAAAGCCGTACACGATGGGGTTAACGCAGCTGTTGAAGTAGGCGATGCAGATGGTGAAGGGCATGGCGGTGTCAATGATTTCCAGGATGGCACAGTTCTCCACCAGTATCAGCTGGGTGAGCACCTGCATTAAGTGAAACACCTGATGGGGCACCCAGCACAGGAAGAAGGCCAGGACAGCTGCTGCAAGCATCCGCAGTACCTCGTCATCCCGGGAACGGGAGCTTTTCTGGATGTGTCTCGCCCCCAGCAGCGCCCGTCCAATGAGGCAGTAACAGGTGATGATGATGACGAAGGGAACCAGGAAGCCCAGCAGGCTTTTCATCAGGCTGATGGCCAGCAGGAGCTCCTTCAACCTCACGGCATCTTCAATTTTGGGGTGCAGAATGCCACACACAGTAGCGTTAGAGTCTGCGATGTTGTGGACATCCCTGGTCATTGCTGTGGGCACACTAAGCGCAAAGGCAAAAAGCCAGATCACTACACAGGTGATGCGTGCGTACAACACGGTGCGGAACCTGCGTGATCGCACCGGGTGGACGATGGCGAGGTAACGGTCGATGCTGAGTGCTGTGAGGAAGAAGATGCTGGTGTAGAGGTTAAAAATGACCAGCCCTGCACTGGCCTTGCAGAGGAATCCTCCAAAGGGCCAGTGATAGCCTGTGGCTGTGAAGGTGGCCCACATGGGCAGGGTTATGAGGAATGTGAGGTCAGAAACAGCAAGATTAAGCACAAAGATATTGGCCACCGTCTTGAGCTTCATGTAGCAGTAGATGACGGCCACCACCATACTGTTTCCAACAATGCCGATGACAAAGTTACAGCCGTAGACGATGGGTACCAGGGTGAAGATGATTTCGTGGCTTCCAGACATGCCACATGTCAGATCTATCCGTTCTGTCGCTCCTGCCGTTATATTCAGCATTTTCCCTTTGTAGTGCCAGATCCTGGGACTTTTAAACAGGGGGCCCTGTCGGGAGGGTGCGTCTGTGGTGACTGATACAGGCCTTGGGCGAGGGCCTCAGCGAGTCCTATAAAAGAAACACAACAAAAATGTCACTGGCAGTCTCGGGGAAGAGCCATCATTACCGCTGGCATGGTCCATAAACGCTAATCCACACGAGCACCCATGAAAGTGCTCACCCTACACCAGCTCATTAAAGACCTGCACATTAAAGCCATCCTGACGCTTTATGTTATTTCTGTAAAATAAGAAGCCATGAAAAACAGATGTTGTATGTTATTCAATATTCCAAAAATGCCCTTTGAAACATCATTATTCAGACACTCTGCATTCTCCCTCCTCCTTTAAATCGTCCCTCGGCTAATGAACGGCAACAGTAAAACTGTACAGTGTTTATCAAATGGTCCGTCCATCTGGGTGGACTGTCAGCACCCGGAAGGAGAACATTTATGCCTCGTGTTACGACCTGTGTTAATGAAGACTGCATGGCAAAGTGCGAGCTCGGATAACAACACCATTAAACACAGAGGTACTGAGGGAGCGGGGAGGATAGAGAAAGAGAGGGTTGAGGCTCCAGTCACTGTAAAAGACATGTCACATTTCAAACCCTTGGTGTGCAGAGATACATTGTACCCAGCATGAGAACTTCTAATCAGCACACACCTAAACAAACAGGACAGCAGGGATTCGGCTCTGTGGAAACTTTGCTCTGTGAGAAACTCAAACCTGCGTACTGCGGAAAATTTGCCTCGGGGCTACTTTTTGCTTCATTTGTAAAAGCAGAATGTGAAATGGGAGTGAAAAACAAATTCTCCCCTTTGTTGGGAGTCTTTATGTTTAATAGAATAGCTTAGCGAGCGTCATTAGTGGGGCTGATGTAATAATATTAGCATAAGCCTGGTGTTTACTATTACTATACAGTAGCTGCAAAGATAGTTTCCGTGACTAATTACATGAAAATGACAACATGTTTGTGGTCACATGAAAACCAAACAGATGAACATGCTCTCAATTTGGAGCTCAAAAGTCGGCATATACAGATAATGAAAGCAACAATTTCATGTTTCCTAGAACGTGAAGTTGATTTTTATAATGCAAATAAAATGTACAGTCCTGTACAAGCTGCCACAATAGAAAGGAAACTCTCTGTTAATCAGTGTGACTAAGCAGGTGTCCTGCCACAAGATGGCATTCTAGCTTCAAAATTTTACTCGCTCCATTTCACAGCTGACACAGTACATTGATATATGATGGAAAACTTACTGATAAATTTAGCTTTGCATCGACCGGTCCATATATATATTTGTTTAGACAACATTTCACAATTGCCCTTTGCTTTTGCAGAAATCCAGCTGCTGCTGTTGCTCTTACAGCGACTGCGATTGATAGCACTTTTAAAAACCTTCCGTATCTGCATTCCTGTTGCCCTCTGGTTGGCATTAAGACAGTCTGAGCCCTTTGCAGGCGAATTATTTCATCTCCGAGTCAAAGATCTCCTCGTTTTCCACCAAGTTTGTGGATGAATTCTTTGAAAAAAAAAAAACCCTCAGTGCATTCGAGCAACAGCCGTAGCGGTTGCAGATGTGGGGATTGTTGAGTGTGGAAGATGTGTGGGTGCCAAGGGCAACAGAATAATGAAATATCTCTGCGAGTTTCCTGCACAGACCCTGGTGTCGTAGGTATGGTAAAGCAACAACACAGATGTCCTTGCTTGGATTTACTGTACATGTGTTTTCTTTCTTTAATGATTATAACAGTGGGTGGCTGTAAATTTTAACTGCGGAGAAGAGAGCAACAAAACACATATCAGTTACACAGTTAAGGGATTTAAAACCGTTTAAGACAATCTCTTGATGCTAAGAAGATTTCTGATGACCACAAATGGAAATAAGGGAGAAAATCGACACCACATGCCTTTTACCATTATTGGTACGGTTGGCATTTTAACCGCCAGTATTTTTCCATGAGTGAGATGCTCCAGACGTGGGGACACTCGTGAGGAGCGAATATAAACAAGGCTGAAAGTTATTGCTGCCTATATATGTAAGAGAGCCCTGTAATAAAGGTGAGGTGGCACGGACAGAAGGCGACTCGGAAGCAGGTGATTTAGTACGGCCATGTCCAGTGAGCTATACCTCGGAGTTGGATGCCACATTACTGAATGACAGCCATAAACCCTCGGTGACCACAGACAGGAAGGTAAACAGGCACTTCACGAGCAAGCTGCATCCTCTCGGACACGACAGTGGACCCTGGGGGTCTGCGCAGTTGTGTTTGCAAACACACAGCTGCTCACAATGAATGATAAAATCAGGACTAGGAGGAAGTTTGGGGACATTTTTGCTCCACAGTGCACAGGCTGACTCCTGTAGTAGCGACATTCCATTTCTAATCCCATTTTGGAGCTATTTAAATGCAGCCTCTTCCTGAGATCATGGGAATTTCTTAAAAAGTTAAACCTAGTGAAAGTTCACAGTCCGGGCTGGACGAGTTGCACTGAGCTTGGACAGAATCGTGGTTCCCATCAACAGAGCTATCTGAGGCTGCCCTCGGTCTGAGCGCCCGGCTGCTCCGACATGAGCACCACCATCTGGCGGCCCATAGAGAGAGCCACTAAAATGTCTGGTTGATGGAGTTAATGATTTATATCAGCCCATTATGAAGTGAGGTTCATCTTACAAGGAACACACCACCGCAGCCGCTCACCTCATGATCATCCTCTCATTTAGGCCGCGTTTCAGGCCTCTTTCAATAACACTTATAAACTCTGCTTTTTGGAGGAGAGGAATATAAATTTGATACCCAGCTACCCACCACCGACAAAAGGCAGTTTTAATACGACATTACAGCTAAATTTATAACTATTACTCCCTGTTGGTTAATAATACGGGGGCTTAAAAGTGTAGCACACCTCAACCGCAGCCTCCTACAACTCACTTCCTCCTCTGTCTCAACTTACAAGGGTGTCACTTCAGCTGAAGAGTTTTTGAAGTAGGAAACTTGACCAAGGCTAAGCTCACTGAGGGATAAAGAAACTCTTAAAAGTTAAGTATGGTTGTATAATGCAATGAAGTTGATTGCGATTTTTTTTTTTCAATGCACCAAACTCCATTTAAAATTTGGTGTATTTTGTAAATAAGTTTTCAGAAATAGAAAGAAGATGCTGATTAAGTATCTGTGTGTGTGAGAGAGAGAGAGAAAGTGAGACTGACAATGTCCATGACCTAAATGAGGACTTGACTTCTGCTTACAGGAAAGGGGCTAATGGAAATATTGGCTTGGGAAACCATGTCTGCATTTTTCTGTTTATAAAACTTTGCCTTCATGTGACTTGCACAATTAAACAGCACAAATATCAGCCTGTAAAGCTTCCCTTCATTGCCTGTACTGTACTTTTATGAAACATGCTACCAGCATTTTCAATTATAAAACCCTTTCTCTCCAACTTATACTACTTAAAGGAGAAAGTCAGCACCTGCAAAAGTGAAACCCATGAAAGCTCAGGGTTGAAGAGCATGATGCTGAGCAGCCGTCACTCTGAACAACCTTTGAGGGAAGCCGTGACTTTGTTTCCTCTCTTCCTCCACATGTTCACTCTCCAGCTCTAGTTCTCTACAACCCGGTCTCTCTCACTGACAATGTGTAAAATTCAATTTCACCTGTTTTTCTCTTCTTTCATTGTTACCTTTCCCTGCTCTTCCTTTTTCCTGCCTGTTCTCGGATTAATTTCCTCATAAGTGAGGATTTTCAGGGAGCGCGGAGCTACTGTTTATCAGGAAGTGGATCTAATTCCCTGTGGTAATATGAGACAGTGAAAACTTTACTACAGACTCCATCCTTCTCGTACAGTTTGAATAATGCACCTCAGGATTCTTCCCATCCCTACAGCACAGCCACAGTGGTTATCTGAGGCTCCGCACACACAGGACGTTCACATGAGCAACTTGAACAAACAGCAACAACAGGTAGCAGCGATTGAGGCAGTGATTGCATCTAACATTTTGTCTTTTCATTCACTTCATTGTGTGGGTTCCCGAGGGAATATCAGTACATTTCAACAAAGGGCTTATGAGATAAATATTCACAAAATCTGAAGCCTTTTAGTGCTGCTGTGGGAATATCAGAAATGCATAAAAGCAGATGTGATGCTAAAAGTTTGTTAATCCAGTCAGAGAGGCTGTTGCAGAAAGTTAGATTTAAAGACTTTATAGATTCAAATAATTCTTTTTAAAAGTTGTTTAAACACCTTCCTGAGAACGAGGTAACGTGAGCTCTTACCTGTGGAGCAGAACCAGGAGGCTGTTGATGCTTTCAGAGCAGGACAGACAGAGAGATAGAGAGACCACCGCGGTGTGCCAGTGACTGCCTCTGATTTAACTTAACTGGTGGAGCGAGACGAGCAGGAATACCGTCTGACACACAAACACACACACACACCCCCTACTACTACTCTCTCTCTCTCTCACACACACACACACCACAATGATGAATGAATTACACTGGAGTTAAGTATTGTCCTAACCCATCTTTCTCTCTGGACACAAGTGCACACACACACACACAAACACACACACAAGATCTTACACAATAGCACCTCCTCCTCCTCCTCCTCCTCCTCCTCCTCTTCCCATCCTCCTCCCCAAGCACCTACTCTCTTCCCTCTCTCTTAACGTCTGCTTTAAATCACTCTTTTCCGCTTTCATGTGAAACTGATCGCTGCTTTTGACAGGTGGAGCCGATGGAGGCGCCAAATCCAGGCCTGTTGTGCAAACTTCGAGGTCGCTACAGTTTAATTAACCACACACACACACACACACACACACACAAACACATACATTGACAGCACTTTGGTTAATCTAGCTTTAATATCTCAACCACCCCACCCCACCCCTTCTGACTAACGATCATCTCTCATGCTATGACAGTCCCCTGTCCCTTGTCTTCTGCACAGCTTGAAAGGAATGGCCAGGCTCCGATTGTGATTGGACCTGTCGACACACTGTATTAATAGCTGCCACAAGCTCGCCCTTGGCTCGGATCAGGGGCTACGAGAGGGGGGGAAACTGGCGGGGTGGAGCCAGAGAGTTGAGCTACTGCCTTTCTTTCGCTCCTTGCTGGGCTTCCTCTGAACATTTCCCATTTTCCAGTGTGATTCAGCCGTCACTCATTTGTCAAACATTTTTTTAAAGAGGTGGATGTATTGTTAGTGCGTGAACACACTGTATATGCATGTGTCAGGGTGACTGAGCTGACAACTCCCCGTGGTCAAGCTGGCTTTGTTGAGGCTATTTAAGTGTGATTGAGGCACATGCTGATGAATGTGACTAGTAAAACTGTACTATAAAGAATAACTTCATGCCTGATGAAAGACTTTGATTGGAATTTGAAGCCTGCACACTTTACGGTTGCGTAATCCAGCTGTAATAAGAAGGGATTTCTATTTTTAGCAAACATCCATCAGACACACCTTGGCACCAAACATATTTGCCTCTCGCTATTCTTCTCTTTCTCCAGGTCTTGACAGGTGTTGAGAAGCGGGTCACATCCTCACCTCCCCGCCTCAGTCCGAAGCAGCTATCGCAACCGTCGCGGAGATGGATACTGATGGATGAGGCGGCGTGGCTGTCGTCCCCTAAATCCCCTCAGTTTCAGTGTCCGCGGTGTTGACGGCGAAGAAAGCCATCACCTGGGCTGAAGACAAACAAGGAAAGAAAGGAAAAACAAACACTTTGGGCTAAGTGGAGGTCCTGTTTGGTGGCTTTTGCTCGCTCATGTGTGTACTAGTTATTTGAGAGCGATCACATTCGCCGAGGTTTCTCTGGCTCACAGCTCCTTGGAGGTCAAACTGGGCCAAAAGGCAACGGGTACAAAGATCTGCAAAACTTTTCTGAAAACACATGACATGCAGCAGAGCGCTCTTCAGGTTGCAGAGAGGAAGATCTCACTTTGTCTGAAACACAGCAGCAGAGCCATTTACACCTCCGGGGATTATGATCGAGCTCCATTATGTCTTCAATTACTGTGAATGATAAGAATCATCCATTAGGCAAATGTTATCTTGAGCACCCGTATGGTATCAAATGGCCTGTGTGGCCTTGGTCTCGCTGCCACGAGAATTATGAACAATCTAAATCTGACCCTCGAGACCCCTCAGGAAGTGAGGAGAGAGTTATGTATCAGGCTCTGAATCTGCACTGTATTTTCCACCAAACAAATAATTCTCAGTCGGGACAGGATGTTGTTGCAACACCCCGCACCACGACACTGATTTACACTCCTTGAGTACAAGCAGAAACAGATGTTGGCGATTTAAAAATGGAGATCTGTACGGGAGAAGATAGGTGGGAAACAAAACTTGCTCTGGGAGTGAACGTTTTTAGAATTGGTGGGTGGTGCTTATTTCAGGTTGCGGTTGGTGCGTTTACAATGTCCTGAAATGTCCTGAAAATGAACTCCATAATTCTTAAACAACGCATAAATGGCCATTCCAAGATTATCTCTAAATTCACGTTGTGCAACATTTAGGAATCTGCAACCATAAAATAAAATCCACCGAACACTGTGATTTATCAGCTGTTGGGTAATACATCATTTCTGGGTGAGGAAGGCCAGAAAAGAGGACAAGACTCATACCCCGGAGGTGTGATGGTGGGCGATGTTCTTGCTAATCAAATCACTCTTAACAAGATTAGCTGTGTTAGCACTTAAGCTGTGGTCGAATGAATTGATGACCGAGGTAATTACTGGCAGCCCAGAGCACTGCAGGGAACGACGGACCTTTTGCACCAGAACAACACAGGCAGTAAAATGCCAAACCATCGCATGGCCACCTGCTGAAGAAAGACAATACTCTGTGAAGTCTGAAGACTGAGCCCCAACTGTAAACTGCTGACCAGTATTGAGTGACAGGTAGCTGAGCCATACCTCTATAAATACATTTTACATGCTTACAGCCTAGTGTTGCATTGTTTCCATCAAACGACCATGTGTGAAATGAATGCATTTTTCACTACTGACAAGGGGCCAAGTGCTAAAATATTCTATTGAAATAAAATGATCAAGAACATGAACTGCATGTTCCTTTCCACACATGCTCGTCATTAGTTTCTGTTACAAAATGCCAGAGTTCTTCATATTCTGGTTTTGACTGACATGTTGCTATAACAAGCACCACTGTTTTTTCTTCAAAAATCTGTTCATCTTGTACTTGTACTTGTGTTTTAATTCTCTTTGAAACTTCCCAAATGAATTGTACTAGACCTGTTTCACAACAGCATACATTTTGACTTGTCATAGCAGGAAAAGCACAGATGGAAACAATAACGTTGTCTATGTTACAGCAATCACTGCAATGAAATGCAGCAATGAATAATGTTATTAGACACACCTGCGTTTGACAGGTCCAAATGTATCCAGCGAAAAAGACCGATCAAACTTCACCTTTTAAGGTATTGCCAGTGGTGGAGGAAGTATTCAGATCTTTAACTTAAGTAAAAATACTAATACCACACCGTGAAAATACAACATTAGAGTTAAAAGTTGTGCACTGAAACAGTGAATAAAAATAAGTATATTCAAGAACTTCTCAGCTTGTGCTGACACATATTGTGAGTAGAGGTCTTGTCTCTGTTGTTTGTGTAGTGGGTTGAATCTTTTTATGGTCTATGTCTTGGCTGCTGCTAAAAGCTAAACTGGTATTGCATCATTCATCCTTCCAAGTTTTTGCTTTTGTTGTGGCCGGTGATGATTTCTTACTGCACGTCTCACTGCAAGCTCTGGTTTCAAGGAGATGCTAATGTGTGTTGTCCTTGTGTAACTGTGGACATATGTGGGTCTTCCCTCATGATGTTGTCCTCACTGGGAACTAAACACAGCCTTTTATCACATGCACTCCAAGAACTGCAGAAATAGTTCAACTCTATTATGTATCAGCCTGCTCTCTTATTATTTTTTTTGCTTCTCATATTCTTTGTTTTGTGGTTTTCACTGCTGCTACTCAGCTCCGTTTAACCTTAATCTTGCATCCATGTCCTTATGGTTATGTGTTGCTTATGCTCAGTTGCTCTACTCACTATGCTGCTTAATATTTGCAAACCCTGCTTTCAAACTTCTGCAAAAAAGTGTCTGCTGCTGCTTCGATTATTGTTCATACATATGTTGCATTTCGTAAGCTCCACCTCTGCCACAGCATCCATGTGCAGAGTCTTCTCCTTTGAGGATGAAAGTTTATTATCATTGCTCCCCAATTCCTGCTGTGCTGAACTTGGTGAATGCTTGCGGGGAGTGATGAGGTCAGAGTCTAGATGTCAAATATCAACTCTGTATTCACATAATAAATCCTTGTCATGTCAGTCGGCCAACAGAGCCGACCCATATCTGCTCTTTTAATATGTACAGTATGCAGATATATGTGGACACATTCTTATCCACAGAGGATTAAAATTTAAGTATTCTTCAATATAAATCTGTATATTGTGTGTATGTTAAATAGCATATATACTGATAAACATGCTGACGTAGAGATAGATGTTAATTAAGACATTTATCAGCTTAATTAGCCACCTAATTAACATAAACAGCCCTGTTTAAAATATTGCAGTGATTACAGTGTTATAATAAATAGAACATATGAACCTTGTGTTTAAGACTAATGTTCATTGAGGGGAGTCTTGTGGTTCAATAGCAAAATACTATAACTGATTATGGTCTGAGATGTTAAAAGCCATAAAATATTTTCTCTTAAAAAGATGTTTTGTGGTGTGTTTGCTTGTGGTGTAGATGATGTGACAGGAAGGTTGGACTCCAGCAAGCCACCAGAAAATTTTATCTAATGGACACTCAACACTCTCATGCTTTAAACTGTATGTAACAAACAATCCATCTGCACAGAACTGATTTCTGGGCTCCTGACAGTCCTAAACATCCAGGACTACATTTATCACCCTCGGATGGCCCACAAGGGACCCGTCCAATGTGACTTTAACAAGGCTTTTATTTTCTCAGTGTGCTGCGTAGGTGTCAATGTGCCACTTGCTCAGCCACTCGCTACACACACACACACACACTTAGGAGCTGCTCTTATAACAGAGGATATCAAAAACATGGTGTACGTCACCTTTTAGTATTGGCTCAGCTTCCTGCAAACCTCAACCAAAAAAAAAACTACCAGATCCTATCCATGATAGAAAAAGAAAAAAGAGTGAGTCGGGTCGAGCTATACCATGCAGTGGAAAAATGGCTAAGGACTTTAACACCGTCCCTCTGGTGCAGTCAAGGCTCAGAAAATATTTACTGCATCTCTCACACTGAATGGGCCTGCCTTGTTAGTGTGTCACCCGCATGAGTCTGACTCAAACAACTGTTTATGTAGGAGGGTGAGAGGGACGTGGACGAAGAGTAACGTAACAGAAAGTGTCACATAAACTGTGTCGTTTCAGTCGTTAATGTAAGGAGTCAGGAATGCAACCTGTATGCACGCTGGCTTTGGGTTGACCTTTGCCCCCGAGCTTCAATTGCTGCTTAACGTCATGGAAATCGGTGACCCAGGGGTCGACCCTGGAGATGTAAAATGATGTGGACGCCACACTCCTCTTGATCGGAGCAAAAGAACAGATATGTCAAAGACAACAAATCTATTACACAAACAGGAAGCGTCCGATTGGGAGGAAAGTGGTGGGAAGGCCTGCAAACGGGCCTCTAAGAGCCACATTGTTTAGGTCTGGGCTCCCCAAGGTTGCCTTTTTACATGTACACACAGGGAGGGATGGGAAAATACTGAGGGGGCTGCTGAGGGGAGGCTTGCAAGTTCTCCTTTAGTGTAACCTCTCCCATGAATATTTTAAGCTCTTTATTAGATCTATGGAGGATCAAAAAAAAGATATTCGTACTTCCTTCCAGTCCTCTGAGCTTTATCGGTATAGGATGACATTTGAATTCAATAAAACAGTGAGCTGTCATGCAGACGTCTTTTGCTTCCTTGAGGTACTATCAGCTCAGCCAAAGGAGCATTATAGACTAAGATAATGGAGGAAGAGGTAATGTTGCCCTCAAGCAAGGAAGTGAGTATGTTGCTCTGAAGGTTTGTTTCTGTTTATTAAAGAGATTTGTCATTATATTCAGACAGCTCAGACACAGATTGTAGAGCGTAAACAAATAAATTCGCCTCAATGTTCTTTCAGCCTAACAGTTTCTCATTTTCTAATCTTTTTACGTGGTAGCATGCACGTGTTGAGCCAAATACTCATCACTGCTCTCTCGCTGTTATTGTTGCTTAAAGTAAACATAGTTCGTTGAGATTGTATGTTACTGTATGTGTTCCTGCAGCGAAGTTCAGCGTCTGCATGTGAATTTGTGTGCGTAAGACAGAAAAGTTGCACGCACACACTGGCCTACTAGGGGTCTGGAACCTGTTCTTATCCCCAGCCAGGCTTTCCTTGTGTAAACAGCATGTGAACGGCATTGAGTTTTCTTTCTCACCCGTGACCCTCGCTCTTGTAAGAGAGCCATAACCAGGCAGGGAAACATTACCAAGGAGTTTTGAAGTAAAGTCAATTAAGTGCAGCAATAGAACAAATATTAATAATAAACAACCATGAAATCCCATCTGGACACTAAATTGTGTTGTTCAGATGTATCTGTGTGTGAATATGTCCATAACAGCATGTACAGCATCTCAGCTTGTACCCACTTCCCTTTTAAAACCCCTTCTGGCCATGCTGTTTTTCTCTGGGGCTGCTGGGGAGTTCGGGCTCAGCTGAGTCAATAGCCCTGAGGCCCTACAGACCACATAAACACCCCCGTCCTTCGGGAAGAGGGTGACTCGCGCCATGCTGGTGATGTTTTGTCATGTCCTCATCTCTGTAGTAACAAACAGATTAGTCTTTGACAGATGTGTTTGGAAGGAAATGGTCCGGTCTTCTGTCGTATGACAAATAAACTGTCTTTCTTTTGTCATAACATGATATTTAATTGGAGCAGCATATAATGTATTGAAAATAAATCATGGTAAACTTTATTACTTAGTCTGAATAGGGCAGATTATGGTGCTGAAACAATATAGAAACATTCAATGATCCACCCAAAAATATCTTTTCACTATCAAACCAGTGGCTCAAATGTGGCTCAAAGTGGAGCTGTGGATTCATGATGATAAAATCATGAATCCACATTTGAATCAGACATTTGACTATGAATGTTCACTCATGGACTGATTATCGGTCAGGTTTGTTGTCATACCTCAGTATTGTTGCTGAGAAAATGTACAACCTCTCCAGGCACGATTAAAAATTTGTGAAGTGGGTTTGAGCTTGAAATCTTCAATTTGAAAAAACCTATCACAAGCAATTTTATAAAGATATATTGGTGTCTAATTCAAACCTTGGGTCCAAAATTACTAAAATTCAAATTATTAATCAAACTGAATCAACTGTGACATTATGGCATGTTTGGGTGTCACATTTAAAATGCCTGACTCTTCTCACAAAAGTCACAAAACAGACATGTGAAAGGCTCTGTATCCGGTTAAATATCAACTCAATTGCTGTAATAACCGGTTGAAATGTTTTGATAATCTCCCGGACAAGGATGGGAAGCTATAAAAAAAAAAAATCACAAAATGCACAAGCCTAAAGGAAAACCAAAGATTATGATTTCACTGTGGTCTTGTTTTAATTCCCTTCATACTGTAATAAACTCTGTAAAACTGCTACCGCTATATTTTCCTATAATTCATCTGAAGATCTTTATCCCCTGTCTGTTATATGGGCCATGACTCAGTAAATGGAGGCATTAACCTTTTACAAGAACATACTGTATCGCTGTAACATCATTCTTAGCGGAGCTCTGCTGGTGACAGTGAGTGCAAACAACAGTTTGTAATCTGGAAACCAGACTCTAAATGGCCTTAACTTGCATATTTCAGTCATCTCTGTCTTCGTCATCGGGTTCCTGCACGTTTGCTGCATACTCTGGGACGCTGAGTTCACTTGACCTAAAGTAAGCAACAGGTCAAGAACTTTGTTCCAGCCAGCTCCAACAGTCTTCTGTCCATCCCTCCAGTCCTGTTTTGGCACTGAGATGCAGATAACATGCACGTTTTAAGAAGATACAGCACTTGTGTTTAGTCGTGCATCTATGAAATTAATCTTATTTCCCTCGATGGAGGCACAGTTGTATTATTCTCTGGTGAGTTGGAGTATTTCTTCTCAGTAAGACCAGGAGATTTGAACATTCTGTAAAATCTTTACTGCCTATTCCCAGCATTTTCTGCTGAGGTGGCCTTGCCAAGGGAGTTTGTCTTGGCCCTGTTTTTAGAGGAGTGCCAGTTAGTGGAAGGCACCAAGGTCTTGTAATCAGCACATAGTCCCTGAGAAGGAGGAGCTCATCCTGGTTTCTAATTTTGTTTTCTGTTTGTGTTTGGAGACACGGAAACACGACAGTTGGAGCATCTTTCACTTCTGTAATGTGACGTATTTATTTTGGAGTATTTGAGGATGGGAGAAATTAAAACTTATCGTTCAGGGATTTCACTCGAGAGTGGACGTGACACAGAGAACATGAGTCTCTGGAGAACCACAGTGATATTTGACTTGACATTGATCCATTATGACTCGTGAAATCTCTAAATAAAGAAATAAAGGTGCTCTATGCTTCAGCTGAGGCGTATCGGATTATCACAGCATATGAAACCCCCTCACCTTTACGACATCGGCCGCTTCGCTCAGCCATTGGCCAGGTGTGTGTGGAGGTGAGAAAGTGAGCAGGGTATGAACATTTTTTCACGCGGCTGCCTCTGTTATATGTGCAACATCATGAATGCCTTTGAGGACAGACTGTCCACAAAATTCGATTCCTTGGTTGTTTGAAGCATCTATAAACACTTCTGCATTTAGACATGGTTGGATATACAAGTCAACATAAACAAACTACTTTGTTTCTTGCATACACCATCCTTAGACCCCCTCCAATGAAAATCAAGTTTTTAACCTTGTTAACATGTCCATATCCTGTTTTTTATATACTACAAGGCTTCTCATAATTAAGTTTTATTTTTCTTGTGATTTATCTGCTGACTGTGTCCAAACAAATGTGCAGTGTGCTAGATAATGTCAGCCAATGTTAGCCTGCCAAGTTACATGATGATTCATGTCAAATGCTGCCAGGACATTTTATATGACTTAGGGGATGTTGACGAAGACAGTTACAACAAATGTTACTCAGAACTGTCAGATAGCTAAGCTGCTTAAATGAGGTTTGTGCGTTTGATGAGCAGTGTCGAAGCTGCAGGCGAGCGGTGGAGGGGTGGGTGGAGACAGAGGCTATTTAAGATGAAGGCATGAAGGTGTGAAGTTACATCTAAGCCAATGTAAAGCAGAAAGGTTTTTGTTTTCATGGAAAGACATCTAAATATATAATGTTGATGAACAGAAACGACTTTTTGGGGGGTTTCATCAATGTCAGGAGAGGAGCTTTAACACACACCTCCAAAAGTCAAGTGTGGTTTTATAAAATATACGTATATTAACATCCAACCACAAGACAGAAGCATAAAATAATGGGTATACTTCACACATAAACATATTGTTTGGTAAGGGTGAGTAGTTGCTGAACATATTAGATTATCTCTGCTCCTTTCAACGAACTTGGCCAAAGGTTTGGAAACTAAGCCAAGAAATTCCACAGCTGGGAGCCAATGTTTTCAATGGCAACGACCATTTTGACTAATACATGAGGACAACAGCCTTCATGGATCTAAAAGAGATGCAGGGAAAGATGGAAAATATTTGCAATTCTTTAACACATGACATAGAAAATTTACAGAGATTCAGCAGCAAATTGTTGAATGATCATAGGTTTGTGTACGTCCACGTGTTTCGGTGTTTCACTTTCAGTTTGTCATTAACCTTGAATGGTTTTAAAATTAAACATCAGCTCATCAAACTAGTTTATTATCTGTGTAAATCATCTGTCTCAGAGGGAACTAACAATCTTAGGTGCTAGCACAATGCTTCAAAAACAACTTGCTTTCATATTTCTATGCCATTCATTATTACGGATCAGAGTCCAAGGCTCCTAAATTGGTCATAAGATGCTTGTACTTTTATTCCCCTGATAATCGCAGAGGCATTCAGCTGCCCCATGGGTGATCGTACTGTGTGTTTTCTGAGGTCAGTTAACCCCTGCTGAGAGAGCTGGAAGTGGATGGGAGGAGGAGTACAGCCAGAGGAAATAACACAGCAGCGGGGTATCTCATGCCAATCAACATACAGCAAAGTGAGAAACATTAGCCCAAAGACTGATGCTTGCCGATTTCCCAAGACTGTGTGGGTTGATGTTTTTACCCTTGACAGGACAGAGTGGTTAATGTGTGCTATGGCTTGAATCGTGTTGTCTCAGTGGGATTATGCTTTTGGTTCCTTGGATATTGTATAAGTTTAGCCATTCTTGGTCTGAGGCAGTTTAATTCCCATTACTGAGCGTGAGCTCGCTGCGACTCGTATTCGTCAGGATTAAATCTATAAGTGAACCAGCATCTTATTTTCTGTCATTGTGGCGTTTAACTCGGTGACCACATGACTTGACATTGAGGGTCAAGTTTCAGAGTACTCCCACTCTTTGTCGGCATGAAGAGAGAGGAGGCGACTCACCACCAGTCCACTCCTAATGAAATCTCTTCCCGGGAGCTCTGTAAATATTTTCATCCTCTCCCTCGGCCTGCTGATAGACTAATTCCACTCACTTTCCTAATTAATCAGCGAGGAGTGGAGAGAGACTGAGACGGGAGGAACTGGATAAGTGGTCACACGACTGTTGTTGGAAACAGTCCACATCAACACCCTGTATGCAACCCCATCCTGTCCTCTAATCACGTACACATCTAAACACACGTGTGCAGGTAAAAATAGCCCTTCATATGTATTCAACGCTGCTGGTGACAAGGTTACATTTCAACTGCAGGGTTTTTTTTCAGCGGCTCAGTACAATGCATCTGACCTTTCAACCTATTCATGCAATTCATTTCAACTTCCAGCTTTGACAGTTTTACACTTTGCCTTCCTGCTTTTCTAGCAATGTATTTCACCTCTTAGCCTTTTTAGGGAAAGCAGCTTTCAATTCTACCAGTGTTATATTTCAGGTTCAGCAGCAAAGTGCATTTGATCTTTAATATTTTTAGGGTAATTGATTCATATTTCTGCGTTTTTAGCAAAGCTTTCCAATTTCAGCTTTCAGCAAATGAAGAGTTGATTTAATCCATCCATCAACAGAAAAATGGCAATGACTGTGATGATTGATTAACATATTTTCAAGCAAGATTTTTTTTCCTACTGTGAGGACTTGTTGCTTTTCTTTGACGTATCTGATAGAAAACTGAACGTTTCTCAAACAGAAAATCGTGGCAGTCAGCGGATTAAACATAAAAGTAATGTGTTGATCTTATTGCATTACATATTCAGTGAGTTCAGTAACGTCCCAATTGAAAACACTTGGGATCAATCTTAGTCCTTGCTGTGACTTTAACATGCTGTTAATGGTCTGAAAGTGAAACATAGGCGTCGACACTTTTGCTGCATCATGTGAAACTAAGGTCACTATATTTGGAAATATATGGGCATTGAGTTGATAAACTGTTAGAAACCATATACAGATAGGAGTGTTTGCTTTTGATTAATCCTGTGAATTTAACACCTGAAAAGTCAAACTCATCATCACATCAACACAAAAAAATCCTGTAAATTGAATATTTCCAACGGTCTTGTTGATTCATTTGTAACATTGACATTGATTATGACTTTTTTTAACCACAGATATTAAAACTACAGCTTCCTCAGTATAAACTATACAGAGAAATTATTTCTATCATCTCATAGTGTGTATATAATCATAACTGTGTCTATTTCACAATCACACATTTACACTATCATACTGTATGTCTTGCAGCGACTATTTGTTAAAGACAGGCTGCTTCGAGATTCAAAATCTTGTTTAAGTTTCAAACAGGCATTTATAATCTTTAATTGTCTCAATGGCCACAATTATCACAGCAATAAGCTGCTGATAGCCTCACATAGGGGAAATACTACTCTCTTTTATAAGATGGGGCTGTTTGCTTTAATAAAGATGAATCTGCAGCAGGGGATACAGTAGAATTAAGAAAAATATTACACACTGAAACACAGTATTTCCAGATTTTTTTTTCATGGCAAAAGATGAATCATTCCACTCCTAATTGAAATAATACACCGACTTTGTTACGGATACTTTGTCTCTCACACGCTCGCACACGTAATCCATCCTTGACAGGTCAGATGCACCAGTCGTGCTAAAGGAAACTGATGAATCTGCGTTTCTTCCAAACGTTTGAGGCCCTCAACTCCTTCAGTCGTTCTTGTAATTTGAAAAGCATTACTTAGCGATGGCAGTGATACTGATTGATGAAGTTAAGTTTCCACATGAGCCTCTTGTCAGTCACTCAAAGCTAAACCACAGATGGATACCATGTGTGTCTTCATCATACCTGATAGAAACCACTCATTTTATTTTCATAGTTTCCAGCCTCTTCTATATACTATATAGTATCCGATGTGTAGTTCTCTTTGAGATGATTTAGCTCATGAACGGTATCTGTATTTAATATTTTAAGGCTAAGTAAGTAACCCATGGAAAAGTGGGTCACACCTTCGGCGTGTAAAATACCAAATTTGATGGTAATACGACCTACTTGTATAGACGAGCACATGCTAAACAGACGTCACAGTTAATCGGCTCTCAGAAAACTGTCCATCATGTTTATTTAATCACTCCTGATGGGTTTTGGGTGATGCAGGCAGATATTGGTCTCAGAGCTAGCGCAGTGCAAATCAGGTTAGCTCTTACACTGAATGTGGAGGAGGCCTGCAAACCTGGCCCCTGTTCCATTTCCCCTGGCTGCATTACCCACTTCTAACAAAGTTACAGCACACTTCTCATTTTTCATTGGATTAAAAGGGCCATATAGATTTGGACATGAGACACCGCGGTGCATCAATCCCCGAGTGCATCTGCCCTACTGTTCAGATCATCACACACACACACACACACACCTTTGCCATTTCACACACGCTTTCCCACTTTTCCCTCATATCAGGGTTTAGCTCGTCGCTGACCTTCCTCACGACAGACGATGCTCATCAGCCTTTCGTCCCTGTCGCCTGCTTAATTACATCAGAGAAAGGACAACAGCGCTAACAATGATCACTTGCAATGACTCAGACCCATTAAAAGCTATAATGAGGCAGACAATGGAAAGTGAGGCTGCTGATAACTGCATGAATTATTTTTTGTATTGTTCTTGTCCGGAGTTTGGCTGGACATTGTGGATCGACTAATGAAAGCATGTTATTTTAACGTTGACTAAACACAACAGAATGAACATGAACATGGAGTGAGTTACTGTTTTCTGATATATGTTTATAATTTCTGTAGTCCCAGCTCCAAGCACTTCTCTTTACTGATGGTAGAAAGCCAACAATTCGAGGAGTTTCAGTCGTGTTTTCTACAAATATATGTAGCCTTTAACCATCTTTTACACCATTATACATTTTTTTGTTTAGTAGTTTAGTAACTTGCTTTCATTTTTTCTGCTTCGCTGATGACTGAGACTGAGACACAAGTTAATCAGTTCAATAAATATGAGCGCAAACGAGTCAGAGTTACAAAAAAGGTCTGTATCAAACTCCATTAACGTCTCATTCACATTTTCCAGAGCAGCAGAACTCAACAGATTCTCCACATTCAAGCAACTAAAAACAAACTCTGTTATTCTTCCTCACATGGGTCATTTCCTTTACTGTACATCTGTTTCACATTATGTATGAGCATAAGTTACACTCCCCAGGACAAATGACTTTTGAGGGAACCCTCAATAATTATGTTCGAGCGACATTTGAGGGACATCTTCCCATATTCCTCTCAGCAACCCATGTTGAAGTTTTCTTATCACGACCTCTGTGTTTAGTCAAGGACACGTGTTAAACATTCAGGAGGAACGGTTTCCCTCCTCGGTGATGTTGGGATCCCTGGCTGTCGTTCTCCAAGTTTCAGCCTGTGAGGCAGTTTCCCATGCCTGTTTCCCATGCAGGTTGTGCAACACAATGTGTTCGGAGGAAACGCCGGGGTCTGGAGATGTACTTCTCATGCTTACAATAGGTTGCATGACAAACTGTAATTTGTCAGAAATTCAAGACAGTATGTTTCAAGATGAGATGTGAGTTTGCTCATCAGATGTGATTTGGTTTTTGTATTTTAGGCATCTCATATTAGGCACACTCCATCATACATGATATGTTACTGATCTTCCTGTTACTGCTTAGAGCTAAAAGCATGTTAGACCATATAAAGGCTGATGATGATGACTGGTTTACAAGAGCCCGGCCAGTCTGCATTGGTCTGTAATAAATGAGGAAGGTGAGTTTCATGATTATAGCAAACATCCTTGATTTTTTTAAATAGGAGTGGAACAGAGCCAATCTGAGTGCACGATCTGAACAGAGTCGAGGAGTGAAAAAGTCAATTGCTTCTTACTTTACATATGTGTGATCCTAAATCTTTTGAGACAGTCCAGGTTCGATCGCTCTAATATGTTCAAGACTTGAATTAAGTCTGGGGAAGATATGAATCAAGGGGGAAAGGAATTAAGAAATTAATTAAGGATGGAAGGAATGAAGGAATAAATGATTTGAGTAAGGAATAAATAAATAAAGTAAGGAAGGAATAAACGAAGTAAGGTAGAAATAAATTAAGATAGGAATCAAGGAATAAATGACGAAATGATGGAATTATTGGAAATCGTTAATTAAGGAAGGACTTAATTGAGGATGGACTGAAGAAATTGAGGGAAAAAATGAGGAAGGAAGAATCATTTTAATGGAATTAAAAAAGGATGGAATTAAGTAGCAAAATGAATTGATTAAAGAAGGAATTAAGGAAGGGAGGATTTAAGGAATCAAGAAAGAAAGAAATTAAGTAAAGAGGGAATTGATGAAAGACGGGATTAAGGAGGAATTAAAGAACGATTAAAAAAACCTGCAACCTCCTCTCCCTCTTTACTCTTAATGATTATTTCTTCAAAGGCCATTTATTAATCCAAAGATATTATATTATCAAAAAAGTGTGTGACACATGTGTATTAATGTGTCCATACAGTGAGCGTTACTTTCTCATATCTTGGCTAAATATTTAAAAGACAACATCAAAAGCTGTCAAACACTACTATACCTTAGCCATGATATATAGCATCATATAGCACCAGAGAGGCCATCTGCTCCGACCATGCACACAACAATAAAGAGGAGTCTGCTGACGTCATCTGAAGGCCCTTTAAAGTCAGACACATGAAAGGGCCTTACTGTACCATTTTTCAGCTTTACACCCATTAAGGACACTTAGCTGGAGCTGGCTGAAACACAGAGAAACAAAAGCGTCACCAGGCAGGTTGTTAACTGTGCGTAACCAGGCCGGGCTGATGTCACTGCAGAGGATGTGTCCGACAGCTCATCCTCATGAAAACACTGTTCCTGGAGAAAGGAGGGTCTGTGCTGTTTGATAGTGGAGGCAGTGGGCCCACTAGATCACTTCCAGTCACAGCTGGCACTCTCTTGTACTTGTTTCCACTCATGAGATTTGTAATTTTCCGCAGTTTCCACAATGAGCCCGGTTTAATGTGTGTGTTTTCTGCTATTATGAGGAAAGATGGAGCTTTTATGGTCTATTATATTTTTCTTTTCATGTGTGGAGTCACTGAAACAAGCAGCTTACTTTGTTTCTTTTTTTTTTTTTCAGTTTTCTGACTTTTATATGCATGAATTTTGTGTATTAAGTGTCTTTGATTGTTCAGCACATTGATATTTAATGGTGAAGTAAAATGAAGCGATTCTTCTCCTGAAGTCTTTCCCACGTCTCAACTCTGCCACATGGTGGACGCATGAATTAACAGCTGAACGAGAGCCTCTCTTTGCTCACTGGTCTGATTTTTGTGGTTCTTTCCCCTCAGTAACTCTTTTCAACTCAAGTTTAAGTTGTAATCCACCACTTCTAATAGTCTTACTTCCAGAGAAAATGAATAAAAATGGGTGTCTGGCAAGCACTAGTTTTTCAGAGGTTGATTTAGTGCAATCATTGAGGCATTATTTTCCATTAAAATATAGAATACAGAACGATAATCACCTCAGGTATTTAAAAAGCAGATTGGGATTTGGCACCAGTAATTGCAGCCATGAACATTTGATCCAAATATCCTTTTCTTGGGCTCAGTGGAGATCTGCCAGTCTGAAAATCAATGAAACACAAATTCTTACAAGGGAACCAATATCTTTATCCAAAATGAAGACATCACAGCAGATTGTTAGTCAATGTGCAGCAAAGCAGGCATTGAATCTGAGATGTGAATTGGATGGCTGCCATCTTGTGGTTTCTCATCTCAATTACACAAAATCCATTCATGCATTCAGTGACCTGAAGAAGCAGAATCTATTTCACTTCAGCAGAAATGTGGAGATTATTTTTGGTCCCAAGTCCGGAGATAAAGCACGTTCAGTCCCTGCTTAATGTTAAGATGTTCAGTTTATTTGGTGGTTTGCAGTTCTACAATAGAAAAGGTGGGAGACATGCAAGGTCCCACTGCAGAAGTAAAAGTATGAAGCCAGGACACCACCTTCTTGAAGGCTGTGTCATATTGAGGTTATTGACATAAGAGGTTCTGTGACCTTTAGTTATATTAATTATTTACGGCCTTATGCCTGCTATTATTAAGAATTGACACACAGTTTCACAGCAGTGTAACACAAGCTTAAAAAGTCTCCATTTATTTTTGTCATACACTGAGAGATTCTTTTTCCTCTCCCTCATGTTCATCACATTTCCCCTGCACATTAAACTCCTTCCTCCTTTTTCTGCTTCATGAAATTTCTCCACAACTGGGATTCTCGAAAGCACAGTGACACTTAAATGACCCCGTCCTTTATGCAGTTTTTTTTAAGGTGCTCAGCAATAAAATAGCACCTAAATCACTGGAAGCGTACGCAGCGATAACGATTACGTTTGACCACACCACTGGAGATCAATTGATGCGTTGTAGCATGCAGTTAGGAGCTGAATGTTTGCAAGTCCCATGGTGAGAAGTTAGGGATGCTAACTCTGTGCCTGCACACCAAGCACATCTACTAGTTAGCCTTGGGCAAAGGAAACAAACATGCTGGAGTATTTGAGTCAGTTTGCATCCCTAATGTCAGAACAAAACGGTAGCCCCGGCGGTAACACTCAACGCTTTACTTGTTTATTTATTTCTGTATTTTTGCCCCCTTCTAATCTCCTGTTCCCGAATTAATTACTCAATTAGCATAGTAAATTAGCGAAACAATTATGATGCATGGAAAACTTCCAGCACACACCATCACAGCCAGTCTGGATGCATTTAGTGAAGTGAGGAGAGAGAGAGAGAAAAAAATAAAAGGGGGAACGAAAGCAGGCGGGGTGGCTCAGAAACTAAAGCCAGAGAACAAGAGAGTTTGTAGTGAAATAAAACATTTTAACAAACGGTTCTGCCAAATGAAATGTGATACCCTCTCCTCAGTGTGAGATGTAATAAACATAGCGGTGCAAATTTATTAGCAACGTATAAAAGTAGCAATGAATTAATTCTTCATGCTTCTTCGATGGTTGCATGGAGCGCACGAAGAATTAAACGCTTTCCTACTTCTACCCCAAAGCTCACGCACACAAATTGTGGAGGTGTCACGGGGATGAAATTAAGCAAAAAAAAAAAAAAAAAAGGTTGAGAAAAGAGACGTTTTCAAAGTTTTCTGTTCAGCTTTTCAAGTTACTGTGCACATACAGTTACTTGCATTCAAGCAGCAGTCCCTATATGTAAAGTTCCCAATTTTAACCAGTTTGTAATTCACCAAAGCATTGATCTGTCCCACAACTGGACCTCAGCTTCTGCCAGCTGAGAGCAGGAAGTCTTGGTGGCAGCTCAGACTGTGACAGCTTCTAACAACACACTCCTGTTTGATATGTCCTCATACGCTGTGACACAAACAAGAATTGCACTTTAGCCAGAGTTTCAGCTTCTGGACATCTGGTTAATCAATCCCGAAGAAGGTGAGGATTTAACTGCTGAATAATCACCACCCTTCCAGTTTTGGAAGAACCCCAGTTCTGGCACCTGGAATAAGGGACCACCTAACATGGCACTTTCCCTGGTATGGACGACTGCTTCCTGACCAGCTCGACCTATATACTCAAAGTGTCTTTAGTCTCCAGAACCAGCTGTGAAGTTGTTGGGAGGGACTGACCCTGTATGAGTGTGTCATCCCTTGGCTGAATGACGGAAGTTGAAACCTGACACTATCTAATACGGCAAGCTGACTGTTGTGATGTGTGTTTTTTACCTTCACTAAGTTTGACCAGGAATGGCCGAAGTGCTCACAAAGTTTCGGAATCTAACACAACCCGGGCTTCTCACTTCAGTCACACTGTGTACCAGTTTCGCTGATCTGTCATCTGGGAGAGAATAGTTTTGTCATTCCTGTGGAGTTTAGAGAGCTTCTACTTTCGAATTGCTGAATTGCTTATGTGCCACCCCATTTGCTGTCTTTGAAGAAGGTGCTCCCTTCAGAGGTCTGAGCTTCTTCCCCTCTCTCTCAGAGTGAGTTGGTAGATCTGGTATATTCAGTCCAGACAGAATTGAAAACAATATTTCCACATTTGTACTTCTGCGATGCTGTTTGTAGAAAAAACACCTGATTGAGTATAACGGCTTTATGATAAATATTTGCGAGTCTGTATTTTAAGGCATCGAAGTTGCAGCTTTCTGGTGTTTCCTGTAACCTCTGATCAGGGCACAAACAGTGCTCGACTATAACCTGACTCTTCTCTTGGACACAGGGAGGGCAGGCCAATACACAAAGTTTAAACTTTAATTAAATTAAGAAAACTATTTAATTCTATTTTCTTGTGCTCTGCTGCCAAAAAGTTCAGTTAAGTTACGGTAAGTGCTCAAAGCAGTGAACTAACAGCTTTGAATCACCATTTTCCAAGACTCACAGCCCCACTAGCAGAAGCTGCATTGCTCATTCCACACACATGCATATTATTATATTGCTATAGAGATTTCTTCTATTTGTTATGATGGTGAGACTTGAGGAAAGGTTGTGTAGTCTTTGAAGGAATAGTTTGACATTTTAGGAAAAGATTGATGATACTCTCATGTGTGTTGAAATATAAGACTGCAGACAGGAGTCATAGCTGAAAGATCTGCTAAACAAATAAGATATAATATGTTCATTAGTGAGCTTTAGAGTTTTTATTAAGCAGATTTTTTAACTCTTTGGGCAAATGCTGGCTGACTGTTTCCAGTCTTTATGATTGGCGAAGCAAATAAAAGGCTGGTTGTAGCTTCATATTTAGTGTAATCTTTTCCTTTAACTCTCAGGAACCCAACATTTCCCAAAGGTTGAACTTTTCAGTTAAATATTCATAATCCCCATGAATTAGTTAACTTGTACACAGAAATTATGGTTTTGAATTCAGAGTGATTCAGCCTTTCGCCCCCTCCAGCGGCGCGGATAGCCCAAATTAAACAAATTACCAACTCAAATAGTTCTGAAAAAAAGCTTTTTGTTTTCATTTTATGTTTGGTTTCAGGCAGGTGTGGGATGGTGGCATCACATATTTCCACTGGCATGCTCCCAATGGCATAAGTTCCTTGTGAATATCACATACCTCATTATGCTCCACTCAGTTTAGGTTCAATGTGTAATTAGTTTAATGAGTGTTGTCCACTGAGAGTACTGCGGAGGGACCCATCTCCTAAGCTAATGTATTTGCATGACAGTATGAGAGGCGAGCAGATTGCACATCATAGTCTAACAGTAGGCTACTCTCCTATGTCTAATAAAAGATCAGAAAGTCACTGATGGTTGAAGTGAGTGGACTGACATTACGTACTCGACAGCTCTCTCTCTCTCCCTTTTAATTGCATTACAATGTTTGGCAAGTATCTGCTCTAATTTGTCCAAGTTTGTTTTTTCCCCCCTTTCTTTCATTTATCTTCTCCAAGGCCGACGCAATCTGTTCAGTCTTGTCATGTAAATAAAAGCTGCATCGTGAATAGAGGAAATTAAATTCAAAGCATCCCACTGGCTGCCTGGCAGCTACATCAAATGGCTGAAACAAGAACCTCTGTTATACTTTCTTTGTTTGTTGTGTTTTGCTTAAGAGCTTAAAGCTACTCCAGGGATTGAAGACGAGAGAAAAGGAGTCAGGGGCGGAAGTGAAGGGAAGATGAAGCAAATGATGTCGATGAAGCGAGTTGATTTTTAAATGCGCCAATGTCCAGTCTAATCAAATGTTTGCAAATGCTTTAATGCAATAATGTGAGTTGACTTTTATCATATCACATAGGACTTTTTACTTACGCCTCTCGTACTGACCTGATCGTCTCAGTTTGCAAACCTTTGCATTACACAGACAGCAGAAGTCCAAAACATCCTGACAACTTGTGCATATTTAAGAACTAAAAAAAGAAACTCAATTAAAAAATGCTACGAAAAGTCTCCGAGCTGGAAAGAGACAGGCTGTTACACTTTAATTCAAAACCCATCTATCTCACTAAACTGCTCGAGACTGCAAATTTGGTGGTCTCCTCTCTCTCACCCTCTCCTTTTTTTTTTTTCGGGAAGGAAAGTCGGCAGTCGGAACGTCACCAGTCTTCGCCTGTCAAGGCTGTCACAGCTGGACTCCGCTTGTGAGTTGATTAAAATAGGAGAGTCCATAGCTAATTAAAAAGCTCTTCCCTTTTAATGCGAGAGTGTTAAATAAAGGAGCGGGCGAGGGGATATAAACAGCCTCCTGACAGATCGTTCATTTGCAGAAACTCCAGGCTCCCTGTTGGCCTGAGCGGAGGGTGTGAGCAGAGTGTTGATTTGGAGTGGAAACGCAGTGTCAAAGGTCACCTTTATGGAGGCGTCGCGCCATCCGTTAATCGAGCGTCCATCCCGGGTATCTCCAGTGCGTTAAAGTTTTATTTTGGCATAAATATATTTGCTTATACATATAATCACGTATAAAATTCACTTTATGTTACTGGTTCCCCTGCCCACAGTGAAGATGGGGAAGAGCAGAAAGCAGCCTTCCTGTCTGCATTTCCTCTCCCGGCTCAAAGGGCAGGTAAAGTCTTCAGCCTGAATTTTGTGTTTATTTTACGAGCGACCCCCGCTGCTGCTGCTGCTGCTGGTCGGAGCTGCCCCTGGAGGTGGAGATGATGGGGTGGGCAGGGAGTGTTTTCCAGTTTAGAGTTACAGTATTCTGGGACTCTGGTCTTAGTTTTCGACTGTAATTCCTCCCCCCTGCACCGTCAGAGTTACCGTGAAGTGACACCACTACGACGACCATGCCCCCTTAAAAAAATGATAAGACATGCAAAAAAAGATGTGCTTTAGGTTTTATAACATTTCTCAGACCACATTTTGTGATGCGACATTTTCTGACTCATTTACATTTCACACACAGGAATGCGTGTTCATACACAAATAGAAATATGCTGGAGCATGTTTGAATTTCCGAGCGCCTCTTTCCCTAGAAAACCTGAATATGATATATGGTTTAGTTCCTCATGAACTTTGTCATTTTCAACACCTAAGTGTCACAAGTCACCCAAGAGGCTTCGAGGTAACTGATGGTGGGATCGTTATTCAGTGCAGTGGTCATTTTTTCCATAGCTCACATACAGCAGAGATTGACTTTCAGCGACTCACACTGACCAACACTCGTTTTTGTTGCTCAAATGGAAATCTTACATGCGTTTAAAAGGAGAGCAGGCAAATTTTCAGGGATGTTTTTCAGCTTCACATTGTGTCTCCCAGGCATGATGGCCTGCAGGAGACATGCCACGTTGCACACGCTTGCTGTGTAGTGTTGTGTGGCTGGATTCTTACCAGTGGTCCAAAAAAATAAACAACACACTATAGGAAAAACAGGTAAAACAAAACATGTACATTACTCAGTGATGACGGCAGCAGTAAAGAAATATTTTGGAGTCGTAAATCTCATGCAGCCGTCACAGCTACAAAGGTGGGCAAGACTGGAAATATTGTTTTGAGCGTAAGAAAAGGAGGACAACTTGACTTCAGCCTGCAGTTGCATAAATAAAGCCGGCCGCACAAAACAGCGGCCCTTAAAAGCTTTTGTGTGGCCGTAGAGTTTTATGATCCTAATTCTATCGCATATATTGCCAACATAAATATGGCACTTCACTGTGGGATGCTCCACGGAGGGTCGTTACGACCGTAGGCTTGGCAGCAACAGGTTCGGATACACAACTTTTACTGCCGGGCCTGTGAATTTCTCCCATCAATGCTTCCTCGGCATGTTTGGGTGTGAGCGGAGGCCGCATACTGTGCATCCTTTAAAAAAAAAAAAAAAAATCTGGATTTCTGATGCTGATGGGAGATGATTTGGAGCTTAAACACAGGGGAGAATACAAACTCTTCCTCTTCCTTCTTTATTTAAATGTCTTGTTAAGTTCACACCATTAGAACAGATGTGCTGTGAAAGGGTGAGAGATATTTCTTAATTCAAACCTGAACTTTATTTCTTCACTCAAATCTAAACAAAATCATGTGTCTACACACTGCACCTGATCCACACAGGTTTTGACTGAAGCTTTTTTTTTGAAAATCCTGTAAGACATGAAGACATTTCTGTTCAACACAACACACTGTGTAAAAACTGAAAAACTGTTGCTCAGTGCTTGCTATAAACAAGAAATATTGCTTTATAAAAAAGCAACACAAAAAAACAACAACATTCTGCTCTATCCAAATTATTTAAGCTCTCCGGCTTGGAGAAAACCGAATATGAGAACCTCAAAGGCTGTGATGCACAACAGGAAAAAAGCAGTTGACTATATCATCATAACCCTTTGGCAACAACACTGTGGTGGGTGATTCAGAAACATGTGCTGCCATTTTATCATGCCGAAGGCCAAGTTTTGGAGCCTTAAACACCCCGCCAAGGCTTGATAAATCTGGCTTGAAAAATCTCATTTGCAGAGAGTTAGGCATCTGCAACAATATTTATCTTCTTCCCTGTCCAAGGGTAATGGGTTAGGCAGGATGGATGAGGGCACAGTCCTCTTGCCTTCAGGTGCAGCGATCTCACAGAGGACCCGTAGACAGGCTGCTTATGACGAAGCAAAAGGAAACACATCAACTCCCTCAGTAAACATATCACCATGGCTGAACAATTGGCTATTAGCATAATTAGCCAGCCTGATCTTAGACTTTTTATGTATGAGAGTGTGTTCATGTGTGTGTGTGTGTGTGTCGGAGCGGGGGTGGGTGTTTTGCTGTTGTTCCACAGCAATTAAACCCATCTAATTTCAAGAAGAACAAACATTCTTTGGTGGCTGGGGGAAAGCTTCGGGGCGCAGAAACTTCAGGAAAAATAAAGTCCTTGGTGGCACCAAGTCTTGTCTGATGATGTTTGCTAATTATGCAGCCTGGCACTTCCTGGGAAAACACAAAAAGTAATAGGCAAGGGTCTGCGCCTGAAGCTTATCAAGAAATAAGCAGGCAACTCTATCTGGATATGGCCTTTTGTATCTTGTACAGAAAACAGGAAGGAGGACGGAAAAAGAAAAAGAGCAAGAAAACAAAAAATCTAAAGGTCAATTTCCAGTGAAGGACTCTGTCTCAGATGTAATTAACCTTTTGATTTAGGACACTCTGTCTCGTAAATAAGCTGGCAATTAGTTTATTTGGCTATCATGTGATAGTAATGACTCTCATTAGCATGATGTGACCTCCTCTAATCTGTTGCCTCCCAGACTCTTTACTGGATTTCTTGTCTTGCCGCGTGAACCGGCCTCTGATGGCTGCTGATGTGTTCCCTCTGAGTGAACACACAAGTCTAATGTAAAAGGAAGATTTGCTGTGAAGTCAGCACTTCTGTCATCTTTTTTATTTCTGCCACTTTCAATCTCATTTGCTTTCCATCGCTCTTTTCATCTGCACGAAGAGGGAGGTCAGAATTCGGCATTTGGCATGTTCTTTTATAGTAAACACTTGACAGCCAACACATGCATGAGCGATCAAATGCTTCACAATTGCTTTCCAAATCGACTTGGAGATACCAGTCGTTTCTTTTTGTTCTCAAAGCGTGCGAGTTCAGATATCAGCTGGGAAAGGCAACATGGGTTCTGTAACTTCTTTTTTTTTCTTCTTCTCTTTCTGATAAAAGTAAATTTTGAAACAAAGTTGGCCAGATAACAATCAAGAATAACAAATCCAAATGTCTTTTCACACTATCAGGTCTGAGTAAGAGTTAACGAGGCAGAGCACACAGGAAAATGTGGAGAACATGGACTCGCAGACTGTAAGCCAGGAAACCACGGGGTAGTAAGATGTGTGAAATGGTCTTCCCTGTGCAGCCTCGCTCAGCAAGGGCCACAGATGTAAAAATATGGCCTGTTTTTACAGCGCACTGACTTTATTGGTGAATTTTTGATGTAAGCGGCGGCGGCGATTGCCTTAGTTGGAACTTACTCACTTTTCTCAAGGAAGAAAAGCTTTTACGGCGTCGCTCGCTTTGATTTTCTGCAACACTATAACCCTCGGCATGATTTGTTGTCTGTGATGTGAAATGATGTAAACCTACCTATTAAGCCTCCAATGATTAATTTGATGATACATATTTAAATTACTGAACAGACAATAGTGTCACTGTGTATACATTTTGAAAACCGTGTGCAAAGCAGTGAAAGTCATACACTGAAAACAAAAACTCTTTGCCGTGTGTGCACAATATATCACCGAATGCTTTAGGGTGACAAGCTGCAATTAACCGTGGAGTGAGAAGACATTTATAAGCATTTCATATCTCATTAAATACATTTATTTATTTTACAAGAAAGGGCGTTTTTGTTTTCAAAGTTTATTTCTTCGCAAACTGACGGATTGATATTTCAAATGTCGCACTTGTTTTCTTGGTGTCATGCTCGAGGTTGTGGAAGATTAGTCAGTGGGAAAAAATGTTAAGGAAGGGAAGAAGAGTGAATAAATATATAAATGTGAACAATATGTGTCTGTTCAAGCTTTAAAGGGCAGATGAGGATGAGGGATTTTCTTCAGAGATACCTTTTATTCCCTTGAGAAAGTGAAAGATCAGTACAAAATGCTTCTTTGGGGAATCTAAAATTTACAGATTTCCTCTTAGACAGGACCAATGAAAAAAATCCTTGTGGACAATATTTCTATCAGGGCTCTATTATAGCCCTTACTTTTCCTCTTTTGTCTTCCATATCGCCGTGAGATCCGGCGTTATCTCTGAAATAGTCATTTATATGAAATAAAAAAAGCAGCTGTGGATGGACGAGGAGCAGAAGGCAGTGGCATATAAAACCGTAGCTCCACTAAATGTCAGCGCTACTAAACGGCCAGGATTACGGCCTTAAACCCCACCACCCACACCACAGCAACACTGAAATAACAATGATCATAAAACCTGAAGAGGTTCCCAATCTCTGCTGAAAGACTTCGGCAATCAAATCATAACCTCACTGACAAGCCCCAGAAGACAGATTGATGGACGAATCATTTCTGCTCAGAAATGTCCACCTCCTCAGTAGATGATACTGACTGACGCAGCCTCTAGGTAACGATAATAAACAGCTAATAAATACCTGCATATATTCTACTAATTATATCCCACTTGATTGCTGTTTTGATTCAGAGAAGGCTAGCAGAGGGAAAGATTATTTTTTGTATCTCTGAGACACCCTCAGGCTGACTCACGCTGTCAAAGAGGCCCAATCACAGCCTCCATAAGAAGATGATTTTACACCAGGATGACAATATGTATTGTACGTGTGCACAAACAAAGTCTGTCTCTGAGAAACCACGAAACACCCAACAAGAGAGATCAAAACGTTCCATCATTGACCATTAAGCAAAACACGCTCTATAATAAAAGAACCAATAAAGAGCTGATTGGAAACAGTTGATCCAAAGAAAAAAAGGTGTCTCTGTGCGTTACTTCAAAATATCCTGCTTGGCATGCTTACGTTGGCTCCAGCTCGGTGTCCAGATCATCATCGTCCGACATCAAAGACATCCAGCTCCAGCCGAGATGTTTATCTGCTTCCAAGTCTCGAAGCCACCCAGCCAAAAAGAACAATAGTGTTTTCTCACCATCTCGGTGTCCCATGCTCGCTCACTGTACCGCTCAAACGGTCAATATCCCAGAGTTCATAGCTAGTGCAGCCATTAAACATCCCCTCTCTGAGAAAGCCATGTCTAGTGCGTTACAGAAAAACTTAAAAGCTTCTCTTCCATAATCGCTTTGAGTGCAGAGAAAAGAAAACTTCCTCATGTTTGAGTCCAACTACGTTTCCAGATGTGCCAGGGGTCAGGGGTTAAAGATAAAAGTACCAGGATGTGGCGTACCCCAACTAGAAACCGGTTTGCAGTGTGTGCATTCCTCACTGGAGGGGGGCGATGAGCAGAGTGCCTTGTGTTTCTTCTTTCCACCGCTCCCAGTGAGCGGCCTCATTTTGCAGTGGTGAGTTATGACACCACAAGTTTCGTGCTTGCTACTTTGGCAATGTTTACCAATGGCACCGAGGCAAAATGTCAGTCGTGTTAAACATAGCGGGTGAAAAACAAGCGGGGAAGTTGTTTTCGGTCTTAGCTGCGGAGTAGAGGTCTCAGACTCGCCTCTGACCTCCTCCGCAGGGAGCCGCTAGAAGTGCTAAAATATTCCGTCGTTCTTTCCAGAGCAAATGAAATCATTTAGCACCACGTCCTTGATTAGAAATTTCAAAAAGGAACTTAAAGTGCAGTATATAGCAGACCAACGCAGAGAGAAGGGCTGAATGATAGCTCTGAGTGAGGACCGGCCTTTCCACCCCCTGCCTGGTGCTGAGCAGCAATAGAGACATCACAAGTTATGCATGAGTGTCTATTACGTCGATTCAAGAATGTCTTCCAGAAATTGGGCTAATTTCACAAAAAAACGCTAATACGATTATTTCAAGTGTGTCAGAGGCTTAATAAGTGTGGAAATTGGCCTGTCATATAAGACCTGAGAGTGGTGGTAAATTGCGTGATTACAGTCACAAAGCCTTGCTCCCTTATTGTTTCTTTACATATTGTAATCTGCTAAATGAAAATGGACCGGACAACTTCATTAGAATTCTAAAAAAAAAAGTGGGTAACATTAATATGACAGAGACAACTTTATTGTGGTATTATGGTAATAATGAGCTTTAGAGGATGTACAAAGATTACATGTCCCTTGAGATGGCTTCTTTTATTATTAGGCTCTGAGTGTTAGCTCCGAAAAATTGTTTTATTACCCCCAGCCTCTGGCAGACTGGTCCTCGAGAAGCACGACCGCAGTGGCCCCGGCTATTGAAATAAAGAAAAAAAAATACGCAAAATATTTTTTTAAGATGCAAAAAACAATTGATTGCGCATAAACAGACATGTCCTGAGAGGTTAAGCATGTTTTTAAAATTGTTTACAGGCTATAGGGGGTGAAGTAGTGTGCACCCAGCTATAGGTTGAGTCTAGTTTGGGGTGTCGTGCATGCTGAAGAGAGCCTGCTGAGCCACTAGATGGAGTTAGATCCTACAGAAGAGCTTTGGGACCTTGGCAGAAGCAAGACAATAACAGCAGAAGTGAAGCAGAGGACACGTAGCCCCCTTCATGTGCTCAGACCTTGGGAAGCGAGAATGCACAGTTTTCCTGCACAGAGACCACAGCACCAGTGGTCTGCTCTTATTTAGTATCCTAAGAGCAGACATGATTCATAAATAGACCATACACAAACATACCATGGGAGCAGCTACCTTTTATTAAAATGAAAATGATAATCACCTTGAGTGCATCCCCCAGCTTTCAACCTCTCTCATACAGTGAGCTAATTACCTATGCTAGTGTTTGGATCCATACAGCTATATGTAAGAAGGCTCTCTGTGACCAGAGGAAGTGTTTTCTTACTTTAAATTAGAAACAGCAATGACTTGTGTTTTTACACTTGAATACTCGTTTTTTTTAATGCTTAAAAACTTCTTCCAGGTTTAAAGGCTACACAAGTTTGAGAGAAAAGGTGTAAAATCCACATCCTCACTAAACCTTTAATTTTGTATTATTTTTCTTATTTTAGAGGGTTTTCTGTGAGATGAATCTTAAGGTCCATCATTATCTTGATTCGGGTGATTTTTCTTTTTTTTGGGAGGGACAGATAGAGCAAAGGAGGGGTGCAAAAAAAAGAAAGAATCAAATGCATCATGAAAATGGGCTGATGGCATGCCTTACTGTGTGATATGATAATGCTGATACAGAGGCATGTCCCAGTCTCTAATGGAGAGAAAATTATATAGTTAGACATCGATAAGGGGAAAGTGACATGCTTTTCTTTCTTTTCCTTTTTTTTTTTTTTTTTAATCCTTTCTCTCTGCTTTGAATCCAAGAGCAGCATTTTAGTGTTAATGGGGGATAAAAGCAGAAAAAACACTGCAGTCCAGTTTCTACACAGATATAAATAGCACAGTACAGTCAGTTCCAAAAGAAAAAAAAATAAAATGAAAAATAAAATAACAGTGCAAGTTGTATAAGGTGCAACATCTTTTACCACTACATATATTTGAATATTATGTACATTATGTCTGGAGCTCCATATGTCACTGTTGTGCTACAGTGTCTTGACACAATGTAAAGTAAGATTGAAGGAAAACAAAATTAAGCTCTCGTCCCCCAGGAGTTAACGTGAACTCTGTCAACAGATGTTTAATGCTGTGAAAAGAGAAAAAAAAAATCCCCATTTCTCTTGATCTCTCACGTGAATTGCACCATTTAGCATGTAGCAGTTGTGACAGGTAATTGACTTGAGAATCCAGTGAGGAGTATTTGTGTCATGGTAAATAATGCATTGTTTCAGAGCCTTTATGAATATTCATAGTTTATGTTGATTGAGACGTTAAACAAATGCTTTTATATATGTTTAAGTTTGTTTTTCTACCACTTATCTGATAAATCCTTTTTTTTAAAAAAAAAAAAGGGGGCGTTTGGAGTGTTTTCCAAGCACAAAACCAAAATTTCATCATCTCTCCTCTGTTCAGCTGGCGTCTCTGTTCAATAGAAAGTCAGCAGCTGATACATTTCAAATACTGCACTGAATTAACCATTGTTGTTGGATGATCTCATTTACGTCCTGCTTTGAGCTCAAACTTCTAATTCTCTTTATATACTGAAATATTAAAAGCCTAATATGTCACCTGTCACGGCTGTCATTTATCATCTTAGCTGCGGCGTGTCCTGTGGGCCTGTAAAGATTTCCCTCAAATTACTTTTTATTAAATTGCCAGCATTTGTTCCTGTTTATATGCCTGTCCTGGCGTTTTGAACTTGGCTCCACGAGCAGCTGCCTATCTGCATCTTGAGCTTCGCCCCTTCCATGCCTTCATTTACCAAATGACCCAACATCCCCGTTTCTGTCAGGCTTAGACAGCTGAGCTGATTAAGAAGTTGCCTTTTGAACGCTAATTTATTCCACTCCACCATTTTGTTATATGGCCATTGTTTCATTTAAAGTTTACCCTGATTCTCCTTAGATGGAAGTCACGCTAATTCTGATTTCCTTTTCGAAAAGCTATTTAGTTTTACAATGTATGATGGATCTGATTAGTCATTCAGGCCGGCCTCTGCTTTTATGCTTACATTAACTAACACAAAGAGCCCCCCTACAGGTTAAAGTTTAAATGTGGATTAGCAGATAAAGCAACTCCTGATTAGGTTACTGCAGGGCTTAGAGGGGGGAAAAAAAATGGATTTTCCCTGCACATTATTTCACAAACATCTTCACTCTGCCTTCTTTCTCTCCCTCTCTTTTCTTCTCCGGCTTCATCCTCTCACACTCACTCCCAGCATGGATATCTATTTTGGCGCAAAATCTTTGAACAATTATGCAAATGCATGTAAGGCAATGCACAATACAGTATGGAAATGGCTTGGAGAGAAAATGGACTCATTAAGGACAGATGGCATGAGCGCTGAAAGCCATTTGTTATGGATGCAGGAAGACATTTCAGACAATGTCAGAACCTGAGAGACATCAGATATGTTTTTCACACCAAGCACTATTTGTTGTGGTGGTGTAGTTCTTGATTATTTCAGCGTGTTGATGATTATAAACGTGCAGAGGCTCCTCTCAGTGTGTTGTGACTGCGGCGTATAGATATGCATTTGCTGGAATATACATTTTCTTTCTTGTTTAAGTGATGACACACTTCATCATCTCGCCACATTTCCTTTTACTGTTGCGTAAAACGGTATCATTGATCACTACGAGACCTTTTAACAAAATTATGTGTGTTTGATCAAAGCTCCCATATGTTAAATATGGAAACATGTACTATGATAAGATCACATGGAAACTTTGAAGCTTGTGAAATTACATGCACCATATGCATGACTTTTGCTCTGATATTACATGCATCTCATTGTCACTTCATACAACATGAATTGAACTGCATATAAAGGAGAAGCTAAATGCTTGTAAGAGATTACAGTTTCCATATATAGAAACGTCCTTTGAAATGGGAACACATACGAGACAAACATAGTGAACAGTGGGGTTTTTTCCACAATTAAGAAAATTAAGTCTTTGCTATTGTCTGGTAAGGATAAGATGGCGCATTATCACCGAGGCCAGTGTTATCCCCGGGTGGGAGAAAATTATTTGCAGCAAAGATTAAGCTTTACAATCTATTGCAGATGGCAGTAGAAACACAGCAGCGTGGACGCGGACGACGTGCAACAGTGACACGTCTGAAGGGGGAGTTGTAGGTGGAGATATGTGGGCTTTGACATGGCCACTGTTTATTTTGTCTTAGGCCCTCTGTGGGCTTCCCCAGTACCACTGTCTGGGCCTTTGATGTCACTGAGGTTATTGTTGACTATTCTCTGCTGTCTGCGTCAATATTCATCCGAGCTTCACATGGGACACAGAGGAGAGGGAGAGGGAGAGAGAGAGAGAGAGAGAGAGAGAGAGAGAGAGAGCAAAGGCTGCCATTTATTTCTACACTAATTTTCCTTTGTGATGGATGGCTTTCTTATTGTGTCATTTGCGCCTTTGAAAAATGCTCCTTGGAGCAGAAGAAATTACCAGCTTCCAAATCATACAATCAAGCACAGTTCTCTGGAAAAAAAAAAAAAAAAAAAAAAAGCTGGCGTGTAGGACACAGAGGAAAATCCAAAAAGCTCTAAATTATTGAAGAAATGTTACAGATATGGTTGATTTAAAAATGCTTTTACTGCTCTGAATTAAACAAACTCATAAATAAAAGTGTAAAAACAAAACATAACCTTGGAGCAGTGATTTATCGATATATTCTGAAAAAAAAAAGATTCAAATAGCAGTTTAATTGCATGTATGATATTTTATATCGATTACAATCTAGCTATCTATCAATAACAATAAAATGAGGCTTTGATAGAATCGAACTGCTCAGCCATAAAATAATAGAAGAAAATGTGTTTCAAAATCTATAATGTCACATATACTGTAAGTACGGTATACAGTAGCATATATGATAAAATAATTAATGCACACAGTGATATAAGTAGTACAGTGTGTACTCAAAATAAAAAGTAGACTTGATCTTTTCTGTGAAATTCTACATTTCTGATCTTTTTTCTACTTTAAACCAAATTTAGAAGAGAAATCACATCTTTTCACTTATTAATCTTGACACTCGCACAACCAGGTGTTAAGCGGCAAATCCAAATATTTTAGCATCAAAGTCTGTCACGAAGAACAAATCGTACAAAAAGTCACAGAACAAATAAATGCAGGGTATCAAAGGCTTCCATATTCAGGACTTTGTCTTTGTTGCACTGGGGTTGTCTTTTGTCCGTCCGGCGACTATTGTGACACGACACAGAGACTTCTAAAGGCCAAAGTTTCTTATTAAATTATTTCTGGGTGAGATGAACAGAGGCTGAATAGAATCATTAAACTTCACCAGTTATAGGAATGCATGCGCCGCGCTGCCGTCTGCTGCGAGATGAAAAGCTGTGCATTTTCATGCTCCTTCAAAACCTTTAACTTGCCATGAAAAGATATGACATCAATCCTGGCAAAAACACAAGGGAGAAATGAATGATACCATTGTGGTCTCTAAACATCAATCATGCTCAATACTTTGGAAAAACAATGCATTTTTGTTTGCATTTCAGAGGTGACAAACAACACTTGTGACTGGCTTAACATTGTCAATTCCCATTACTCAAAACCTGAAGCAAATCAGAATTAAACTGTGGCCCTGTTGCCAGGCAGCTGAGTTCTCTTGACATGGTGGTTAGTTTTTCTTTCATTGCTTGACAAGAGCCAAGTGAAAGGAGTTTAGAAAAACTTGCTTAAGGCGCTCAGAGGAAGGGGATAATTGGAGTCTGTGGATTGTGTAGTGGCCCTTGTGTGGAAACTTCCAGAGCTGGAGACAGAGAGAGTCGGACGCAACAAAATTTAAACTCTTGTATACAAACTTGACCCCGGGACGGCTGCGGGGTTTTCCACACTTGGTTTGCAGAGTGTTTGCCCCAGTGTGGCCCGGGGCCCAGTGTCAACACGGCGGTGTATAGAGGAACAGGTGAGATCAGCAACAATGACAGTGCTTCAGTTTTATGCAGAGAAAGTGTTAAAATAGAAAGTTCAGTAGGGGGGGGGGGCTTGGGGGGAATTTTTTACAGGACGTTTGGGCGCTGTGAGAAAACATATCAGTCAGATTTTACACTCTCTCTTTCAGACAAAACAATCAAGTGAGGTCATCTTGATACTGTAGCCGTGGTCAATTTTATTAGTCCGTCTCTTGAAATATAGAAGAAGCTAGTTAAGCAAACAATGAGAAAGGGTCTATGCCTTTAATGACCCGCGGAGGAGCCCAGCCTGTGAAAGTGCACACCCAGTTTAAGAGGGAACCAATTAATGCTGGATTAACATTCATGGTTATTTACAGTTGCTTTTGTGCTTGTTTCTGCACTCCCGACTTCCACACAGAGGAGAGAGAGAGAGAGAGCGAGAGGGGAGAGAGAGAGAGAGAGCGAGAGAGGGAGGAAGGGAGGGAGACGGAGGGAGAGAGAGAGAGCGCTGAGGGGCTCGGAGGTTGTTTGGACGCAAGAGGTGCAGCGAGGTGGCTGGGTCCATTGTGAGGACACCACCTCTCTCATTATGCCCTCTCAATCAACACTCCTGCTCACAGGAAGCCCCTGTAAAGCCCATCTGCCATAGCTAATCTACAGGCAGCCCCGCGCTTGCGTCTGGGCCTGCTACCCTCAGCCGCATTATTCTCAGATCCAAGGCTTCGCCAGGGATCAGCCAAAGCCCATTAAAGTAAATAATAGCCAGAAATGACAGGCTTAGCGAGGATTGGGGAGGAAGTTGAAGACCAGTTTGAGCTGTGAGCTCTGATTAATAGAGAAAAGCATTTTGGGGGAGAGAGGGGGTTAGATGGAGAGAGAAAGTGAGGAAGAGAAGGGGGGAGAGAACGGAGGGGGGAAAAAATGACCTTAGTCTGCTGCAAAGAATTCCTCAACCTCAGGGTTGTTAGGACTAGTGCTACCATCTGAAGCATTAGCAATCCTTGAGCTACTTTTGCTTTGATGAAGCTCAAACAGGATGGGGTAAGGAGGAGGGGGGAGGGAGGGGAGGATGGGCGATGAGGCAGGGGGTGGGATGCATGCCACGGTCTTCAGAGGGCCCCAAGACCAGGAAGCGTCAAGAGTCAGTCTGAGCAGTGAAAAAAAAAGTTTGTGTGTAAACATAACACATTAACACAAACGCAGGTTAGCAAGTTTGAATTTTTTTTTGCAGTTGCCCTTTAAGTGTTAGTGGGGTCACTTCTCCTTCTCAGTTATACTTCATATTGCTCTTCTTATATGATCTCTGTTAAATGACAGTATAATGGTTTGAGAACAGAAAATTAACTGACTACAGGTTTGATAACAGATGAATTGTTTAAGTCAATCATAGAGCAAAAATGATAAATACTGTCTTGTTTCAAATGTGAGGATTTTCTGTTTTTTCCTTTATTATATCATTGCACATCTAATGTCTTTAGGGTTTGGTCTGTTGGTCGGGCAAAACAAGCAATTTGAAGACGTCCCGTGGGACTGTGGGAAATGGTGATGACCATTTTTCGCTATTTTCTGATGAAGCAATTAGCAGATTAATTGACAAAATAATGGACAGATTAGTCGATAATGACTGGATTAGATTCGACTGAATTGTCATTACACTGAGTGAGCGCCACGACAACAAAATGCAGTTTAGCATTTAACCAAAAAGCGCAAATAGATGAATATAAAGACGATTGAATTAAATTCTGACATGAACAAAATAAACAATAAAGCACAAATTCTTTAAAAAAAAATTACTCTCCACTATGGATGTAAAAGTCCAATTATGTGACGTTGCCAGTCAATGTCATGCTATATTTGTGTCATGTGTAATTGTGTGTGTTTTTCCGGGCCTGAATGCTATTCTCGCCACAACATTGTTATTTGTAGTGGAAGTAAGCCTGTTGGCCAGTTTGAAAGGGCTACTTTGTCATGGTCAGCTTAAGGTTAAGCAATTGAGGCAGCTCCCTAGAGTCAAGTTAGTGTCAAGTTAGGCATGGAAACCAGTGGTTAGAAGTTAGTAAAAGAGGAGAGAAGAAAAAGGTAAATAACCCGTCTTGGTTAATAGTTAACTAACCTGCTGACACCCTGAAGGCGTCTCACCAAACATGACCTCGAATAGCTCGAGACCACGGCCTAACATCACTGATCACATCCAGCAGAATATATTGTAAATGCTGTCACAACATGCTGTTTTAGCTCTGAATTATAGTTTAGTTACATTTGGTAAAAGGCTCAATAAGTCCAGGGAAAACAGGCTCAAATTAAACATCCATTACCACAAGCTGTGACTTGCTGGGTAGAGGATGTTTTGGTGTACTGAAAGGATGGATAACACTGATCGCTGGAGTGTTTTCGCTGTCCGTGCTCAGATGTTTATTGCCACAAAAATTAAAAAAAAAAAAAAGCTTATTCCACTTTGTGCTTGAGCTCAGCCTTGGATTTAACATGATTTGTCACTGGGCCGACAGTGGAGACGGTCTAAGCGAGATTATGTGAAGCAGTTCCACCTCTGCTTAACTACTGTAAAAATTGCTTATACGCCTGTGAAGGAATTGGAATGCATTCAGGAAGCGAATGATCAGGCTTGCGGTCGGCCGGGCCGCTTCTTATGGGATCCCCTGATTGGACGGATGCCCCAGACACCTGGGGCGCAGGAAGAAACAAGTTAGCGCTGCATGAAAGGTACGTTCGCTCCTCTAAGAATATTGTCTATTGATCTATCAGTTACCTGAATCTTCAAAACGTTCGGCGAAGGGGGGGAAGGAAAAAAAAAAAAAGACGTGTGGAGACCTCTGCCTCAGAGATGTAATGAAGAATTTAAGATCCTCCGAATGTTTTATTGACAAGAGACTGTAAAAAGATATGATACATAGAAACCGACAAGGCCTCTGGGGAAACACTTAAGGTTTCTTAAAGAAGTGTTTAATGGTATCGATTTTTATTGTTCGCCGAACAGTGTGAAGACTTTGACTGGTTTATTGAACGGATTTAGACACATGCTCTTAAACACAGAGAGGAAGAAGACTTTTCAGTTCTTACATTTAATCCATCAAACAACGCGTGCATTGAATTTTAATAAGCTCCTCGACTGTAAGCCACAGCTGCGCTCGGATTTCAGACGTTGCTGCTCTGCTTATTTTACAGTAGCTACTTCCTCCGAATGCCTCTTATGTCACAGTCCCCAGTGTAGGATGTGGTTTGTTTCCCACTCATGCGACAGATGTTAGGACCTCAGCAGCCAGTAGAGGCCTCTCATGTCTTATACAACCCTTGATAGAATTAGGGAATTGGAGGAGTAAAAGCTAAATAGACATTTTGAATCATAAGAGTTGAGCAAATATCACAAGTGCAGCAACATATTTAGAGAATGGTGTTTTTTAAAGACACACAAGCTTTAGTGTCTTGACACACTTGTTGGCTATTTTAGGAATAAATGAATCACCTTTCTCTTTCCGGTTCTTGAATTCAGTGCTGCATCACAGCTCTTTGACCAAGGCCTCTCTCTCTCTCTCCCACCTCCCCCTTCTCTCTCTCTGTCCAGCCTGATCTTTCCTCTTCAGAGGGCTGAATGCTCATCCTTGACCGGCTCGCCTAAATGAACCCTGCTCTCCTCGCGTACCACAAAAGTGCCACTGTGTGGTGTCACCCCGGGCTTTCTTCCCAGGAGACAGTGTGATTTCTATATCCGTAGTCATGGTGATGTGGCGAGGAGGGAGGAAAATGGGAGCGCTCACCTCTGGCATCGGCTGGCTCCCAGGCCAGACGGTTCATTTGGGGAGAGCAGGAAGCGGCGCTCGGCTCTGTTTGTTTGTGTGCTGACAATGGCGGCACTCGAGAAAAGGTGAAACGGGGACATTGTGTCGCTATCTGTCAAACACTGTGTAGCATTCATGAAGCCATGTGGGGGAAATCTGTGATATAGTAAAAGGTAATAAGGAGGATTATTAAGCAGATCTTATTAAAAACCAAAACACTGAAGCACCTTTATCATTACAAAGAGATAAGACGTCTTCACAAGGCAGAGGGAGGTTGGCTGTGTTTCGCCCTCAGTGAAAGCAAACTCTATTTCATGGAAGCTAATACAACTCCTCAATTTCAGAGGATTGCCCTCAAACACTCCTGCCAGACACACCTGATACTCCTCGAGCCGGGAATCAAAAGAACCAAGAGGTGTTTTTATCCAGGTTCCTAAAAGGCATGGGGAGGGAAGGGGGGGGAGGAGGCTGCATTGCATTTACCCAAAACCCACAATTTAAAGAGGCTGGGAGGCAAAATGAAGACACTGGCATTATTAAAATCAAATCTGGAATGGCTCACATGCACTCCCCTCCTAATGACGAGGGAGTGCCATGGCCAGTCGAGAGGAAGAGAACACCGTTTTCTATTCATTTGGCAGCGTGCCCGGATCTTGTTCAACCAAAAAGTCTCCTCAATCCAAACTTAATCCCGGCCAATTAGAAGATGGCGTTGCTTTTCCTCCTCCGTCGTTATGCTGATGAGACTGCAGATCATCACCAGGAGCTTTCCTGGAGCAGAGCATATGGGATGATTTTACCAGGTTTATATATTAAATATTTGCGTCAAAACGATCATCACCCCGGCCTGATATACCCCTAATGTGTTGCAATGTAATGACAAACTTGAAAAGGGATTGATCTGGGGGAAAATGAATATTTATTGACGCAGGAAAGTATGCTTTGTGTTTTTCCCCGGCTCCTAGGGGGAAGGTGTGAAATCTAATAAAGCCATTCTCAGGAGGGGTGGCTTTGATCAGAGATTCTCTAAACAAGCAGCGAGTCCCACGTGAAAATAAGATCTATATGCTCCAACATGTGCTATCTTTACATCTCGACTTCTGTTTTCGCTAAAAGAGACCTGTCGTATTGGAAACAGCTGAACCATTTCAGTTTCAGCCCTGAGGCAACAAACTCCTCTCAAAGAAGTGTCTCCATGCACCGTACAATGTGTCAGAAATATTTTCCATGAAGTCTGTCTGAGCTGCTTCTTTTTCCACTACAGCTTCCCATGGTGCAAATGTGCTATTTATCAGAAAACATGCTTTCTTATGCAAATGAGCTCAGTTATGAATTATATTCTATTTTAAACAAATCTGTTGAATAAAAGTATTATTTACTTTTGTAAATGGTGTCAAACAAGGTGTCTCAGTGGAGCTTATGAAACATATAAATATGTATGTACAGTGCATTTTTCACACACAACAACACATGGTTCAAATACTAATTACCGAGAGTCTGTATTTGTAGAACAATAATAAAAGTGAAAATGAGTTTTATAATAAAGGCAATGCACTTTCATATCTGCCCGGTGACAAATTGCGGTAGTACTGATCATTTCAGTACGATGCCACGACTATTACAGAGGGAAACCTGCAGTATAGGACACGTCAGGGTTAAAATAACTTGCACAAACAGTGAAATAACGTGGTGAGGGATGATGTGTGATGCAGCAGAACTGGAGTGATAACTGATCTGATGATGCAGAGTGGGCAGTGTTGCTCCATGCGGAGTCAGTGTGTGTCTCACTGTGGCTCCTCTCACACTCCAGAAGGTCACACAGGAAGTGGCTTGCGCACATACACACACACACACACACATACACACACATTTTGGGCCAACCTCTTAAAATAGCCATAGAGGTCTTAGGCTCAGGCTGCTCATATAGGAAATAAATATTTGATACACAGAAAACTCAGAAACTAATGATTATTTTAATCATTAACATCCAGTTTTGTTTTAATTTAATCTTAAGAATATTTAAAGTTAAATAGTGCAGTATCATCTATATTTTGTATTGGCTTGTTTCAGCTCTTCTTGAAGGTATAGGAATTTCACACTTTGCAAAAATATTGAAACCCAAGACTCACTGTTGTTTTCTGGCTCCTTCAGATGAAGATGGAAGATGTCTTGTGCATTTTTTAAACATATTTCCCCAAAATTCAACTTTCGGAGATAAATTTGTGGGTTTGACAAGTAGTTGGCTTCACAGCATGAGTTTGTTATGAAAATCCTTGCTTGCAGCTTGTTGTGCTAATTATTTTTCAGATAAATTGATTGTTGAGGTTGATATTGATATTTGGGAAGGTGACGTTACATTGGCTCATGTTTTTAACATGAGTACATAACGTTAGCTAATATTGGCCAATCTATCAGTCTAGTGCTACTGATTTAATCATTTGATCTATAAAATGTCAGAAAATAGTGAAAAGGTCAAGTTTTCCAGAAGACAATGTAACATTTTCATATTGCTTGTTTGGTCAAAAATGATACTGAAAAGATCTTCAATGTGTGATGATATAAAACAGAGAGAAGAAGAAAATTCTCATGTTGGAACCGGCAAATGTTTCACACTTTGGCTTGATAAACACTGATCAATTGCCCAAATTATTCTCCATTAACTAACTGGATAATGGAGTGATTATATCAGCAGCTTTTGTGTTTTAGCAAATAAACAATTACAGCTGTGGCTCACATTTCTTGTGAAATGTCACACTATAAAAAATAACCCCTGAAATACATCTAGGATAAGATGAGGAGGAAAAAAGCAGTCGCAGAACATGTTCCAGTGGGATAGCCATGCAGCCGTGTGAACACACTTAACTAACAACTTCCTTCACATTGGATGCACTTTGACAAACAGCCCTGCTCCTCAGCGCTTACGCCATGTGCCTCAGCATTAACGCTAACGCCCCGTGGTATGGTCGGCTGGACAGGCACTTGACTGATGGCTCTATTAGAGCCCCCCACCACGGCACCTAGTCCTATCCTGGGCCTTTCTCCGGACTGGATGTGCTGCTGACAACGCACTGATGGGCTAAGGGGAAGACTAAATGGAGGGTCTAAACATACCAACAGCCACATTCAGAGATGTGCCAATAGACCAACACATAAAAACAAACCCAGGCACATGCGTGTTAAGGAAGATGCGTGGACGCGGCTGCGCGCACACACACACACAAGAAACACACAAGGAAGCAGAAAGGATTTAGCCATGCTTCACCTTTTGTATTTGGTTGGAACAATGGCTTACACAAATACAACACACAGCTGATCTGCACCCCTCCGATTCCGCCTCTTTGGTGGCTTGTTCCTGAGACCACCATGAAACATGGAGGCCACTGAAAGGCTGGCTCTCGATAATCAGCTCTGAAGGGGGTGGAAAATACAATTCATATCTCCACTCTTCTTGGGAAAGCAACCACTGGAGCAGGAAATGACAGTGGATGTTTTAATCTTCAAACGGTGAGCACCACGCTCCCTCAGGCTAGATGGAAGAATCTGCTCAAATGTGACGGAGCTGCCTACCCGTTTGAGCCGCCTGCTCACTACAACAGACCTCTTTTTTTTTTTTTAAATGCTCAGAAAATTAGGTGTCTTCCAAAATAAATGTATATTCAAGTGCAGACATAAAAAAAAGAATTTCAACAGAGCTCTTGGTTTGCTTTTTGGCAACCCTCCATGACATTCACGAGCTCTATAGTTGAGATGGTGAAGCTGTAACGTGGAGCTCCTTGGATAAGACAGGCAGACGGCGCTGTCTCTCGAGGCCCAGTCCGGCACCACTCTCCTGGGCGACACTATAAACACCTAGCCCCCCTGGCACCTGTCATCCACGGCTGCCTGCTCCCTTCCAACAGGACTCGCAGGGGATTTGCAAGGTGGAGAAATGACACGACAAACAATTATATCCCAGCACCCCTCGATGAGTGTGTTGCTCCTTTCAAAACTTCCCTAATCCTAAATCTGATGAATATTTCACTTCCAGCCTGAAGAAAACAAAGAAAGAAGCGAGCAGAGAGGAAAGGAATATCAGGTGACATTCAACCAAATGGATCTCCTCTGGTCCAAATTCGGATCGAAATGAGCTCAATTTATCAATGTCTATAACGGCGGCGATCCCAGGATAGAGAGACATGCATATTAATTGAAAATAATCAGATTAAGCCCCGCTACAATCTGACATTTTGAGATGGGCACTTTATCTTCAGGGCTGGAGAGATGCAAGATTGCCTACGTACAAATCAGAGAACACTGCTTAATTGCACGTTATCACCCTATGATTGCCTTGGCATTATATAAAACAGTATGGTAATTACTCCACAGATAGCAATGTACTGTAAATAGCCTAAGGCTGCTGCTCCCATAAGAGGAAGAGGAGAGAGGGCACAGGGCTGAACATCTGGGCGAAGAGGTAGCACAATTAGAAGTGTATAGTCAGGTGATTAGCTACATTGCACAGGCGTTAGCAGAAACATATATTTGACAGCACCATTCACACTTCGCTGTGAACACTTGAGTCACGTTCAAGAGATCCTTAAACATGTACATAAACATGAGTTTAAAAACTGGGATCTATAGGAGGATGTGTGAGAGCATGATGGAGAAGAATGTAAGTGGCCCTCATGGTGTCACTGCCGCCCAGCCCAGCGAACAGATGCACTATGGGCCAGCTGGAGGTCCCCTCCCTCAGCAGAGGGCCCCCAGCCCCGGAGGAAACACAGCTCTGAGGGCTGCCGTCATATGTTTTCAACGTTTGTACAACGCCTGATAAATGTAATGTAAAAGGGGCTTTGTGTGCGGGGGGCAGTGGGGGTTGACTGTGATTGCTGGTAATAACTGACTAATAGAATAAAGCAATAACGCACAGCCTCGGGGCAGAGAGAGCTCCGTACCGACAATTTCATACTGCAGATTTATCATCGTGTGGAAATTAGCATTTCAGTCTGTTCACTTTCCCATCTGAAGGAGCTCCGTCATGAGACCGTGTGCCCCGAAAAGATGTCTGTCAACTTCAGGTCTCCTCCGTCACGACACTCCATAACTCTCCCAACACCCCACGGAGAGAGAGACATCTCTAAGTTGACAGGAAACAATCATGATGGAGATTTGCAGCACGGCTTTTGTAGGCACTTCATAAACAACACACTATTAAAATACTATTCCAATATTGGGCACCAGTAAAGAGATGATATCAAAATTTGTTTGATCTATGTGTATTAATATAACAATTCATGTACATCACTGGCTGGGTTTCTTACCAGAAGACATTTCTAAAAGGATTAAAATATATGAAATTATTCTCTCATCCATCATTTTCAGCTCAAAAAGGGGGCTTTTCTGCACATTGTGGGTACGTGCAAGGACGTCTGAAGACGTGTAAGACGCTTAGAATCTGAGTTTAATGCAATATTTTAAAGTTATGACTGCAGCTCTTTATCAAGACTGATTTATCTGTATATGCACAGATGAGAGAAGCTTTTACTGTCATAGTTCAGTTGTGCTTGATTGGGTCGGACAAATGACTGACTGAAGACAGAGGTTGCTATTAAGATCTCAAAATTTGTATTTATTTATTTACCAACTTTTCTGTCATGCCATATTGGTAAAAAAAAAACAAAACTCTGTTCCTATATCAATCCAAAAACCTTCCATATTTTTTTTTCTTGAAGTCCACTTAGTGTAAAATATTTATTTCCTTAGTCCTGTCAAAAACACAGCAGAGATGAAAAGAGATATTTCCCCTCTGAAAAGAGAATGTGCTTGTCTTGAAGTTAGCCTTTACTCAGTGTTCATTTTCTCCAGAGTGCTTGTTTCTCACTAACAGAGTCAACGAGCGACTGAATAAGCAAATGGTACTCAGTGGATAATTTTGTTTACAATGTTCCGGAGGCCTATGATTAGAATATTAATTAGGCCCATCTATGACGGTCAGATAATAACAATGTCAGAGGGCTGAATGGATTCTGTGACCTGTAAAAGGCCTATTCACAATCTCCAGTCTGCCATAGTTCATTCTTTTGGCCACAGGCAGCAGACTTTTTCACACCCTTTTCTAAATGTTCCGATTGTCCCTCGCTGAAACGCTGTGGAAGAAGGTATGTTAAGAAATACAAATATGTTAGAGTGTGTTTTTATGTCAAACAAAGTTGAAATCTTAGAGCTCATTTGGAACTTTTTCTGCCATCAATTTTCTGAAAAGATGTCAATTAAAGTGTTATCGTCCTTGTGGAGAGTTGACTCGGTATGTTTGGGCTGTAATTACATGACACGGATCACAAACACCAAAGCGGAGGAAACATCCTATAACACACCCACGGCTGATGTTCATTTGTCCTGCTGATGAATTAGCGATGCCTTTTCTGACACTCGGACCACTCACACCCAACCATTAGGACTTTTTAGTTTTAGAAAAGAAAAACATTAGAAAATAAACTTGTATTATCTGTGAGCACAAGATCCATCATAACGCTCAGCCACAACACTGCAGGATCTTGAATTAATAGTCGCGATGTAAAGAGTATCCCTTGTTTGCCCTGTTAATGTGAGAACATTACTCAAGTTGCGTCTCCTGGGACGTCAGTGGGATGCCTCTGTTTGGATGACGGGATGCCTCAGTTAGGGAGGCCAAACATGTCTGCTGTACAGGCTACTTACAGCAATAGGAGCACTTAAGAAACACGGCCAATAAAAACACGACATCCTCACACTGACTAAAAAGAAGGGTTTCGAGGGTCAGCAGGTTCATTGTATGTATTATTGTTAAGTCTCTTGGGAAAAGGCAGGATAAGCTTTTTGGGGTTTTTAAGCTCAGTGACAACATCCTGTGAAACGAGACCGATAATCCACGTGCAATTAGGAGGCAGTTTAACACAGTAAATTTATCTATTTTTTTATTTCAAGACTTTCAATTTCTCAAATTTCCGAACATTTAATTGACTTCAAAGATAGTAATTAAGAACCTGATATGGCATTGCAGGACTGCACAAGATGAATTTTGCCAAAGCCGACAGATGACAGTCACACTTAAACAAGATCCGGCAGTACAGTGCATGTTGTAATAAATAACCTTATATTCATTCATGTAATCACAACAGCGTGTTGTTTGATTAAGTCAATACTGACGCATGTTTGTCATAATTGCAAAGCTGGATTACGGATAGCGTTTATACCACAAGTGATGATGGTGGCAAAACGCTGTGTCATACACGTGCATATCATTGCACCAGACACAACAAAGGCACTAAATATTTGGGCTTTTTTTTTTTTTTTTTTTTTTTAGCAATGTGAGGAAAGTTATAACAGACACTAGATGTGTTAAGGCACATTAACAGCAACTACCAGGAACTTTGAAAACTTTGTGCAAACATGACTTTGTGGCCTGAAATTCACAGTATGAGAAAAGATATTTTGGATGTGCATCATGACATCCACCTGGGTTTGGATTCTGAAGTCAGGTTTCATGTATGACTAGTTTTGCATAAAAAAGCACTACAGTGCAGCAACTAACCATTATTTAATTATTCAGTCATCTTCAGATTTCCTTGATTAACTGTTCAATCATTTGATCCATAAAATGCCAGAAAAAGTGAAAAATGTCGATCACAGTTTCTTAAATCTCAATGTGGATGTTGACTGAAATTGCATGTTTCATTCCAAAGACATTCAGTTTACTATCATACATTAAGAAGCTGGAACAAGGTAATGTTGAAAAACGACTTCACCCATTAATCAATTACCAAAATACTGTAGTTGAAGATTAATTTTTTGTCAACTGACTGGTCAATGAATAGTGTCAGCTTCAAATGTGTTCCCCAAAAGACAGACAAACCCCATTTGGAAAGCAAACAAGACAGAAAGTAGAAGATACACATTTACAGTATCTACAAACAAGACCTCAAAGTGCTCCGAGCTAAATTTCTTTAGGATTAACTCCCTGGAGAGCGTTAGGCGTAAATCAACCCATCATCCCCCCCAAAAATTCAATCTTTGTGAATCAAAGAGGCATTTTGTCTCCTCATTTCAGGAACACTTAGTGTTGTGTTAGAATTACTGGGCTGGCAGGCATGTGGCTAGTGGCAGTGGACTGCGGTGAATGAGTTAAATCAGCCCCATGTGAACTCGACCCTGTGTCGTCACCAGAGGAAAGAGGCCAAAGACTCACGCAATGAGGGTAATCCAACAGTGAGCCGGTGTGGCAGCGCTGCTTCCCGCTGGTCCCAGAAAGGCTCAAATAACTCCCATGTGCACCCAAGGAGAGCAGAGGACAGGCATACATCAGAGGGGGAGCTGGAGGTTGAAGGAGTGTGGATTTATCCTGGAGTTTCAGAGAGATGTTCCAATTGCAGCCTGCACCTCGTTGCTTTAGTGTCATCAATTCTGCCAATAGTGGAGTCACTGGCTGTGGTGATGGCTCTGTGTACTGTCTGCTGTCACAAAGATGGGTTACCAGGAAGCTAGGTCCTGCTAACACTGTTACACAATACCAAACTAAATACTGATTTTTGACTGTTTGTCGTCCGCTCACACTTGGAAAGATGACGATATACCCTAAATGTGACTCTACAATAAGGCCGTCCAAATTAATGTTCCCAAGCAAATTATTAAAAACAAACAAAATAAGTTGTTGTGTAGAGTTTTGTCTGATGTAATGCATAACAGTGGAACACGTTAGAGTCCTGACTGAGAAAAAGAACAGTTAATATAGAGAACTACAAGAAAATGAAGCCAGTAATTCTTCATACATATTTTACTCTATTTGTGAAGCTTTTACATTCGAAACTAGTAAAGTCGACAGCACATATCCTGCACCAGTCTAGTATAGCACGATTCAAAATTATGATTTCTAGATATAGAAATATATATATCGATATCTGAGAGTTAAAAAATATATCGACGATGTATCTGCAGACACAAAACATATGCAAAGATTTCTGTTAAGGATCCCTTCTCTGTTTATTTTTTTTACAGAATCATAACCAAGACATTTACTAAACGAGCCTTTTTACGGTTGTAAAGTAAAGCTTTAATAAAACAAACTTTATGATGGCAACACCCTTTCAAAGTTCGAACCTCTTTGGCACGTCTGCACTGCAGTTTCTTGTTATTTGTTGGCCCTCGTGTGCACTCATACAGTTATCTGCAATAAAACATTGGCCGATATGTCGGCCCAGCTGATACATTCATCATTTCTTCCATCTCCCAAAATGCTACACAATGAAGAATAGCATCTCTTTTATAATTTAAAGTATTAGTACGATGACACAAATCACATTGTCTGAAGTATCTCTATCTACTAATTGCTCCAAATGTTATATTCCAATCATTTATCCTCTGCAGCCAAGAGTCTACAGTGTGTTGGCTTAGCAGACTAATTAATTTGAACTGAAGATTTCCCCAAGCAGCTTTTCCTTCCTCTAATGAGAGACAAGTGCCAGTCAAAGTGGGAGCCATACTACTGTCCAACATTAAAATAGAAGCCTTCAGCAGTCTGTCTGGGGCGTGACGGGGGTTGGAGGGGTGATTGCTCCGACCGGCAGCCACCACCTGCTTTGCTTGTTCACGCTGTCATTGGTGCCCTTTTTTGGGGCGTGCAGAGTCTTTAAGAGTTTAGCTATGCCTTTGATGCCTTCTTTGATTTTTAGAATATGCACAGGATCAATAAGGAGCACAGACTTCAAAGCTCCGGCACCCCTTCACCTGCTGCTGGTCACCATTTCTGAAGTGTTTCCAATCACGTACAGAGACTAAACAAACAGTCAGGAGGGGCAGGGTGGAAGCTGACTTCATGATCAATAAAAACTAAAACCATGCGTGCAGAAATCTGGCAGCAGGATCAGACTAAACAAAATGTTTTGGCCACTCGAGGTTCCTTTTCATTTGAACATGATATTTCTTTGCATCTAAATAAGAGTCGAGGAAAGGAACAGCAGTAAATTTCAAAGAGGGAACATGCAAGACACTTTCTTAAATATCATTTACAACGACGGGCCTTATGTTACGAGCCAAAATGTACGCTGCAGAAACACACACACTTCAAAGTGCTTATATTAATGCGTAATAATCTCCAAGAGCCATAACAGTTTAATAACTCACTCAGATGTCTCTAATATGTCACTCAAGTCTCATACACGAAACATTTGATAATAATGCCTTTTTTTCTTTTTCCTCCTACAAATCGAGTAACCTAAGTGGCAGCAAAGTTCAAAGAAGCAGATTGTAATGCATGTTATGGAAATAAACCCGGGGCCGATTATCCTTTAAATCTCCGGCTGCCCCAACCCCCCTCTAAAAATGGCTGTCATGATGAAATGACTATCCTTTATTACATTCTTCTCCCTTAATCCTCCTCAATTTATTAGAGGGGGAGTGCCTCGGCACAACAATGCCAAAACTCATTTCCATGGGAGCCCACACTGCATGATGTCCATGAAGGGAGAGACAACTGATTTCCTATGCAAAGGGACCTTTTGAAAGGGGGGAAAAGGAGACAACTGATTCTTTTATTGCAAATGACTTCAGTGTTTTGTTTAGGGGGGCTGAGGGTGGTGAAGCCAGCATGACTTCTGCTCGCACACTTTAATTCAGCTGATGCAGGTGCATGGCTAATTGCAGGTGTGGCACTGGCCAGCCTCCACCTCTCAGTATATCCTCAACCACACTCACACACACACACACAGAGAGAGAGAAAAACACACTCAGACACTTGGCTTTCTGTATAGACATTAGCCAGGTACTGAGAGAATAGATCAGCAAGCACCTCATTTGCATTTTCGCCATTCAAACTCTGCTGTAAGTCTGAGAGAAACTGAAGGGCCCTATTCAGAAATCTTAATAGTCTAGTGGGTATCACAGTGTGGGAAAGCTAAGCACAAACTTTCTGTGTGAGGAAAATTTACAAAAGACTTACTGTGAACTGTTAGCTTATTGTGCCTGAAATAAATAATAGGAGGAAATTCAGTTCCTGAAGGAGAGGCTGTAATATGGCAAACGGCAAAGTCCAGCAGCAAATGTGGAAAAGCAAATCCTATAATTGAAAGCTTTAATTTCCATTTTGTCTGTTAAACAAGTTACTCTTTTTTCTTTTTTTTTACTTTTGTATTATTCCATCTTTTTTTCCCCTCCCTCGAACCCTCTCCTCTTTTAAATGTGATGTGAGGGAATAGCGTAAAAATGAGAGCAGGGAGGGAGAAGAAAAAAATTCTTAATGAAACCTCTCCCTCCAAATCCCAAATGAGAGGAAATTACTCATCAAGTGATTATGAAACTGTTGGCATTATAGAAATCAGAGTGCAAGAATAGAGTCAGGAGGAAAGGAGGGAGGGGGGTTGGCAATTTGTTCTCAATGGACAGCGGATGAAGAGGTGGCAAGTTAAAGTCTCCAATCTGAAGGGTCTCCTTGTAAAGCTAATTCCAGTTAATGGCCAGGGAACAAGGCTCCGCTAACCCACCGTATCTGACATCCTGGCTCCAGGTAATCAGACTGACATTAATGCAGGCTCCAAAAGAGACACCTCGTCATCAGGAATTTTCCTCATTGGCACCGAAAATGCCAGGCTGCACACCTCTGACTGCGTGGCCCCCACATCTATTAACCTTATTGATTTGGAGCCCTGCTGAGCCCCTCCAGAGCTCCCGCCCCCCTGCTGCTGGACTGAAGTGGATCAATCCTACGCCGGGGGCCACAACTCGATAACAACCCAGTGTCAGAGACTACTGTTTACAACCTGAAATGAATACACACATAGCTGCTGCTCTGTATATTCACTGCTCATCTATGGACACTTTTGCGAGAGATGATGGTTTAAAAGTTTTTTAAGAAGTGTTAATTACATCTATTTAAATGAGTGGTTTACTGGAAGATGATGACTAGTGATCACACATGTCCAGTTATATGATATTAAATAAAAAGAGATAAATACAAATACCAAAAATAAGACATTAAATATGGATATTGTCACCAGTTTGCAGTATATTAACCTCTGCTGCTTTGACCAGGGCAGTCCAACTATTCTGTTCATTGATTTTTCAGTGCAGTTCATTTACACTAACAAAGTGCCCTTCAGAGTAAATATTCTGCATCAAACACTTCAGGCAATCAGCAGACTCTGCCCCACTATTGTACGCTTAAAGTTTAATCAATGCAAATTACACGTAGCAAACTACTTAATATTTTGCAGCGCCAGCTTGTCACTCTTCCTGTTTTGGACAGCAGAAGACCACATGACCAAAAAACTGTTTACTCAGTGCTTTTCAAAATAAATCCCTTCACTTAATATTGCACTGTTGTGTCTGTGAAAGTGTGAGTCTCCTCTTCGCTGGTAATCTAAAACTATAGAGAACATCTGTGTCTTCAGTTTTTATGTGATTCACATACATGAAGCCAAACTTTGCGATGAGCCATGTTACATTCCTTTTTGAAGTGGGGGTCTCCAGAAAAAAAAAGGCATCTGTGAAAACAAGCCAGTGTGTCTTTAAACTTTGAGCACATTCTTACTGACCAGCTGTAACAACTGGAGCAGTACAACAACACTACAAAGCCATTGATATCTACTGTAACACTATGGGACCTTTGGTTGGAGTCTACTATCAACATTGTGACTGATGATGTTTAATTTTCTAAACAGCATTTCATCTTCCTACGCCGAGCAGCTCTGGCATGCAGCAAGTACTAGCATGACAGAAGTGGCAGCACTCACATTTTCTGCAAATGTAAATAGCTGGTAATACTGTACCATTTACTGTGCCAGAGTGGAAAGCACAGTGTGGCAGTGCAGCGCCGGATGCCTGGTAAGCCACTACAGGCTCTGTGTGATGGAAGCATAAGCATCAGTGTCGAGAACGGTTGGTCTCATCTGCGACTCATCATCAGCTAGCGGAGCCCAGCAGGGGGAAAAATGTACACCCAGGGCAAATCTGTAAACACCAATTTAATCTGCATGGAGAAAGTTACTGTCATCAGCTGTGACAGCAAAAGCCTCTGGGCCACGCCAATGCGCAAAGAGTCACTCTTTTTCCCCCAATATCTCTGTCAAACGCAGACATTAAGCCATTATGGACGTCAAAAACCTGCCATTGAGAAGTTCTTTCCTCTCTGCCAGTCAGCGCTGCAGAATGGAATCTACAGGGCCACAGTGCAAATGATGTGGATACCCTGCAGTTCCTCCTTTACGTTAATTGCTGACAAATTGCTATTGACCTTTGGAATGAGAATTAGAAAAATTTAGCCTTTATCATGATATAATTATTCATGTACCACAAGAGCTTTTTTTTTTTTTTTTTGGACAATTATAATGCAACTCAGTGGTGAAGAAAATGTGCAACCTTTAATGGTCCGATGTTGTTGTAATTAATTTAGGGTCATACTCAGACTTAAGAAGATTTTCCCCATATCTGTAGCCTTTAAACCTGACTGCGGGTGTAGTAGTCATGTTGTTTCTTGGCAGCGGCGCCAGACTAAGGCAAAGTCAACACCAGGGACGATGAACATTTAACAATAATGAGAATTACTAGCGGTCCCTCCCCCGTTTTTCATACCCTAACATCCCGATTTCATGGGTGACACTTAGGGACCCCCCAGGCTCTCTAATGTGCGCTTGGGGACCCATGTGGTAGTCATAGCCCAGGCTTTTTACAGACACAAGGATAAGTGTAGCAGTAGAGGGAAATGCAACATGTTCTTTGACTTTGATACAGCGCAAATCTCGTGCAAACTGAATTTAAACGCATTTTCTTCAGCTAAACAGTTGTTTACACCTCAGTAAAGCCATCGTGGTCTGGATTTTCTTTATGTTCTTCTAACGCTGACATTCTGTAGCTGCTTATCAATGCAAACCCCAAATTGTCAATGTGACCACTTCGCGCTCGCCATTTTCTTACCACCAGCGGAGACTGATGTCACTGGACTGGTGGCCTAGCATCCACGGTCTGCGATCTGTCAATCCCGTTTGGGGTCACCATGTTTGCAATGGCAGGGACTTACACGGTTCAGCTGGCTTGGGCCCAGAGAAGGGAAGGGGGCAGGCCGAGCGGGGCTATCGCGCTGCCCCCTGGGGCGGCTCCTGACAGACTAGGAACATCAGGACAGATTTGGGAAGGCAATGTCGACGGGGCGGCGCGGGAGGGTCCGGCAGCGAGGGAGCAACCCTGCAGCAGGGCAGCTTCCCAGAATTCATTACTCACAGCTAATTTACAAACAAGGGAAAAACCTGGCTGCAGGACAGACTTCAGCTTGTGGCCTTCTGCTATTGCTCTGCACCGTTCACATGACTTCTCAATCCGAGTTTTCCTTGGCCGGCTTGGGGTAAAGCAAAGCATTTGAAACATCCACATGGGTTGATGGAGTTGGGAGAGGGATCACTTATTTCTTTACCACAGCCCTGTGTATTTTGGCCCGCTCTCAAAAGCGCTGGATGTGGGAGTATATTGAGTGAATACTGTACAGTATCTGACCTTACAAGATACAGTCTGCTCATAAAGGTGCATATAAAGTAAGTGATTTGATTTAGCTTACTCTGTGTATATTTTCTATCTAATCAAATTGCAGTCCTGCAGGTCCTTGATTCACTTTAAAGATGCTAGAGGTTGGGGGACATCTCCAGGAGCGCCACATATTGCATCACCCCCGCTGCTTTAACCCGTTTACTTCATATCACCAAGCCAAGGCCAGGGATTCCAGCATGGGAGAGGTTTTGCGTAGCGCTGGGCTAAAATAATTAGATGACACCTTCAATTGTCTCGTCACCCCCTTTAACCAAGACATTCACAGCCGCTAATTGAATGAACTGAAAGGAAGGGAAGCCCAGACAATTCCGGGAACTCGTAAATCTTCCATAAACGTTATTTGTTGGGGGGAAAAAAATGGTGAATCCCATGCTGTTAAATTCCTTAGGCTTGCTGTTGTCTATTAAAAGGACAATCAGCTGGACACCCCTGTCCTACTGTGTAATGGTCAGTGGCCAGGCCAGCGACCCCTGCTGCTTTGAGTAAATTAACACTGGGCAGGACATTCTCTGTTGTTTTAAATCACTATACAAATACACGGGCAACACCCTCAGGAGGCTATATGTCCACAAAGACGGAAAAAAAAATACTGTTTGGAAACCCATCATGTATGTAAACAGTAGCCATGAGGTTTTATTTATTCTACATATTTTCCCAAGTAGCTGTTGATTGGATGCTAACTGAGAGTATGTTGTCAGGGATGGCGGAGGATTAAAGTGGCGTCTAATTGAATATTTGCTGTTGCCGTAATGCACAGTTGCATTACAAAGCTATATAAAGCTATGTGTTTAAAGGGACTGCACTCAATACAACCCCAAAATTGGAGAAGATGACCTTTAAAATGTAAATAGATGGTCCTGGTATCTGCGCTGTAACCTACAAAGAAATTGAATTACACAGGGATAAAGCATAATTAGATACCATTTAAAAAAGGAGATAGTCTAATTATTGGTGAAGCAGCTTAAGTTGCTTTGCTCCTTAATTGAAGTACATCATGAATGCAGTGCGAATCTGTCCTGGCATGTTCAAACCAAATCTAAATCTTAATTAAATTTTGTGCAAAAGAAAGTGTTAGAGAGGAGCCTTAATCCATTTAAGGGAGGATGGTGAAGGGCTATTAGAGGGTGTTAATTCGTTAATCAGAACTTTGTGTGGCTATCCTTTACTATACTGAAGTCTGCACTATATTTGAACCACACAGCGGGAGGCGTATACAAACAGCCTCTAGCCATTGTGGATGTAGGTGCTGGGCCAGGAAATTAGAAAAGGCACTGAGTGAAGTCAGAAAAAAAAAGCTGATGATGATGGTGTAATATTCTCTTTTTCATGTGTTTTTCCCCATTTTCCATCATGTTGTCCTATTATGCCAGTCTGTTGATATTTCCTATTGAAATGGGATCATCCTCAAACAAGTACCTAAGACAGGTAAGCCGTGAGTGGCGACGGTAACAAAGGCTCCACAGGGGTCAAGTTCCTGTGTAAAGCCGGTGTTAATGACATCATAATGGACGGAGGACTGTGGTCCAACTACAACTTCAAAGTAGGTGAGAGATGGAGGGAGAGAAAAGAAGCTTAGGAGATGAGGAGACCTCTCTATGACCACGTCCTCTAATAGAAACACCATCCATCCTCATGACGCAGCATGGCCTCTTGGTCTCAAAGCCTCTAACTGCAACACAAATATATGCACAGAAATGCACAACAAAGCCAATTGCTTTTAAGCCCGCAATTGAGTCTTCTAGTCCTAATACAGCTGCTGAAGAAGCAGTGTGCCATTCATGATGCTTTACTGCCGAAAAAGAAAAGTTGAGGACACATCCTTGACAAAATCCTCTTTTCAGACATAATCCACCTAGCACCATTTTACTTGAGGACTGGAGTGTGTAACATCTGATCTTATCCCAAAAGCTATTCAGCGCTATGTAGTGCTGGCTTGATTATGTTCCTGGTGCACACAGGACCCTTTCACTCCTTAGTGCCTTCCCATCACACCTGGGATAATAAAGAGGATTTAAACAGGTCTGAATAGGTTAACCAGGTGTTGAAACAAATAATGGTTTAAAATTGTAATTAACATGGCTTGAATAGAGCATTGCTCTTGGTAAAGGTCTCCTCTGTTGAATGACTTTGGTATGCAAGGGAACACAAGACTGAAAGGGCCCTGTCTTTGTCACTGGAGAGAATAAGGAACTAATGGGGAATTAAGATCTTTAGAGCCTGTGTGCTTCTGTTATATGGCTTTTCCCCTTTTCTTCAAGGATGTAATGCCACAGTTCATAGTCCTGCCCAGCGAATTAGTTGCACTTCCCCTAAATGTTTAACTGCTGCCAGTGCGCTATGCTAAAATGTAACCTAATTAAAAGATCCTGTGCTCTCTTAAGACCACAGTTATTCCAGAAAACCACAAAAGACGTGGAAACAATGCTTATGCAACCCATCCAACACAAACATGACATGCAGTCTTATTTTTTTGTTGTTTTTTTATTAAAAGCAGCTTCTAATATTTGGCCTTAAAGATTGTGTCATTATCTACAAATACAGGCATGGTATACAGTAGGTCATTTTCAACCCCTGCCTAACACTTATACATGGAAAGCATTAGCATTTAAATGGCCTTCTATTCTTAATGTGGGCATTTCATTATAAGCCTCTGTGGTCAGAAACACATGCTGTCTCTGTGGCTGACGTAGATGAAGAGCAGCGACACTGCAGAGGTTCAGAACAAGAGGTTAGCATGCAGCCGTCATTTTGAGACTTCGTTTCATTAAAGCTCTTTGTGTGTCCTCTTGGTGTATAATTGGAGTGGGGTACCTCCAAGTCACTAGAAAGTCAAGTTTTCTGCTCCTCTCAGCTGCGAGCAAGTCAAAGCCGAAGGGTCACATTCTGCAAAGTTTCCAAACATCAGCCGTAGAACTTCCACACGGTTCTTCATTTCCTGAGTGTTTTGAAGCCCCCCACCGAGAAGGTCCTAATCTTGACGCATCAAGCAATGAACAGAGAAAAAAAGGCTGATTGCAAGTGATTGACAGGCCATGCGGTTACCACAGTAACTCCTTTTTGGCTTTCTATGGAAGTCCAATTCATCATCAGAATTAGATGACTCTAAAAGGGCCTATTATCATAAGGGTGCGCATGTGAGTGGCGCAATCGACTACCTGTGAATCGATCGAACTGTCTGAGTCAAGCACTCAACATGTGTGTTAAAAATAAGCCCAAAGCGTGAGGAGAATATGCCGGATTTTCAGATATTGTGCCGTCTTTTGCTTTGCTCTGTGCTTTGTGTTATATCGCTCTTTTAGAAGCGCTGCTGAATGTGGTTTCTTACTTTTAGGTCCATTCTGTCAATTTATAGGATTATGAATTACTGGCTTAGAATAGTTTTCCAACACCAGTCCAGTGATGAATGGGCAGTTTCACAAGCAGATGCAGATCGAGTCAAAGGAGAAAACGTAGATAAATACAATGGGCTCACCCGTGTGTTTTTTGTTTTTTTTTAAAGCGCAATGGCACTTCCACAGGAAAATCTGCTTTATTACTAAAGTGGAAGTTTTGATGACATAACAGGAAAAAGCAGCCATTTCACCCCTGCAGAGGAATGAGTAATGAGCAAACATACCCAAGCTCTGTCTCTCTTCATCTCTCCCTCTCTCTCTCTCTCACACACACTCACAAACAAACAAAAAATACCAAATGGTGTTATTGGCACGGTGCAGATTTCTGTATAAAAAGGTCATCTACGCTATGATGAAGGAATGTTGTCTACATCTGTTTCAGGACAGCTTAAGTATGACTTTATTAACCAGTGGTTGTTGTTTAGAAGCGCCTTAGCATTAAACTGAGTGATATCCCATAATGTAAATAAACACATTTTATGAATTTGTTGATCTGCAAATAAACACAGAAGCGAGACATCTCTAAATATTGTTTGGATACAGCTGCTATGGACATTTTCTGTGGTGTGTGTGTGTGTGTGTGTTTATTTGCCTGTGCTTGCCTGGTCAGGAAGCAGGCCAAAGCAAGCGTCAGCATCGGCGTCAGTGCTGTGTAGCGTCAGTGTGTCAGAGGCAGCGGGGGCCGTGGCACCCATGCAGGCTTCCCATCAGCGCAGGCATGGAGCTGAGTCGGCCAGACAGCACCGCGGCACACTCCAAACTTACTTAGTGTAATTAAAGTTGAGAAAGGTTAAAGTTTGACACTGAGACGAGGCGAAGGGTTCTTTCTCCCAGGCAAGAGACAATATAGGGTACCTCGTCAAAGCGGCTAACCGGTGACCCTCCTGGAAAGCAGGGGAGACACAGTGGAAATGCAGACACACATCTAGTATCATGATTAGGTGTTAGGCCTTGAGAGGAGGGGACAATTGTGTGTACATATAATTAAACCGGCCAACCTTTTGTGGCACTCCTCCTATTCAGGAAGATACAGGAACATCCATCTGGAAGAAGGAGTGTGTAATAGTCTGTGATCCGTGTCTGGAAGGAGTGTGTGGATACACTGAGGATTTAATCCCCAGAACAAACACAACAAGATGTGATGTCAACTCCAGAGATAGTCGGAATGTAACGGTTTGAGAATGCCGCAGATTAGCTTGTCAGCAACTCGAGAGTCGAGACTTGAGACTAAAGAGGAAAAAGCGGCCTTTTTATTTGAGTAAGTTCCAGATGAAAAAAAAAACATATTTTTGTTTGATGTGGCAGCCTCAGGAAGTGTAATGAAGAGCAGTTTATGGTTTTCAATGATAGTTTGCATATGAGCCTTTTTAAAACAATGGCTCTCTGTAGAGATATGTGTCATCATTTAATTTTATTCCACAGAAGAACAAGGACAAGTCTGTCCACAAGGCCACAAGAAAACAAAAGAGAATAAGCCCGAACATATTAGTTCTCATGAAGTACTCTCTGTACTCAGGACATGAAAAGATGTTTTATATTACAAAGATTAACTGTAATATACATGTATTACTACCATTCATTTATCATTACAGCCATTCTTTTATAAATTAAACTTACAGTCATGGTTTCTGCTCCTTCTGCTGGACCTGACATGTAAAAGCAGGCCTATAAAGTAAGTGGCAGCTTGATTGAAAGATAAGTGGAAACTACACAGTAACAACTGGCGATTGCTATTAATTTATGCATTTCTGGAGTTTTGCATTGAATTGCATCATTGGGAGTCAAATGCTGTTTACAGAAAACAATGAGTAAGAATAAGAATGAGTTAAAAATCATCAGTCAATAAATGCTTTCTCTGAATTCTTAGCTGCTGTCCAGAAGTTATGTTTTTTTTTAACATATTAAGTATAAAATGTTCTTGATTCTGAAAAATACACAATAAAATCTATTTATAAATGTTATGATTTAGTAAGTATTGCACATTTACCTCTATTGTTTGTGTGCACATAAATGGAAAATCACTCACTCTTATGCATGCGCTACATGTATGAGAATACGCACATGCTTACTCGCTCACGTATGAGCACATGTTTACACGTGTCAACACACATGTGCATTTAAGCACACACATGGACCATATTTATATTCAGTCACACACACACTCACATGCAGACCGCGGAGGAAAGGCTCTTTCAGCCTCAAGAGATGGAACACATGTCAGGAGCCCATACAGGAAGCCCACCGTGTTTTGTTGATGTGTCACTTGCACCCTCTCCCCTCTTGGTGTGGCGAAACCCACTTTCTGTAAATGATAGACCCCTTTGTCTGCCATCAAAAGGGCTCCTTTACTCTCCGCCATTCTTGAATGGGTCTTGGCAGCTGTCATGCAAAACCAGTGAATATCATTAGAAATTAATTCATCCAATCTATAAGTAATTACATTTTTTTTTCTTAAATTCCCTTTCTGTGGACCCCCTCCACCTCACACCACACCCCATCATAATTATTGCTCCTAGCAACAACCTATAGCTCCCCCGAAAAACAAATAAACAGCAGACACCTCAAATCATTTGTAAAGTGAGCGGGGATGCTTAATAGAAACATCATTAAAATCATACATTTATTATGCAGACGCTGATGGAGTTAGTTATGTCTGTCCAAACGTCTGCATTACAAATGCCTCACTTGATTAACTGTCAAATTTGATTACAGATGGATTATATATTTAACAGCTGTAGGTAGACCACATCCCGGTGCTTTCCTTTTATGTTTTCTGGTCAGTCATTAGCATACAATTTGCAAGCATATGCAAGCATATTACATAGCTGAATTACCATATGGACTGAAATAACTTTGCGTAAGAAGGATAATGGTGATAAAATACTTTAAAAATATGTTATGATATACAGTGTAAGAGCTACAAAGAGCAAGAAAATGGTGACAAAATTAAGTTATCGAATGCTGATTGTGGTTTTAAAGTTAAAGCTTCAGTCGACATCCAAGAAAAAAAAAAAAATCCCGCATGCACACGCTCTGAGCTCCAGCAGATATTAACATGTAATGTGCTAGCTCACACCTTTTAAAACGAAGAGGTAATGGGCATTTCTTTTTGATGTCTTGTCCTTTAACTTTTTTAGTCTGGCATTTTAAATCCAGTTCAGATTAAAACACTCCCCTGTTCAGATACTCGAGCTCCGCAATATAAAGCCCCTAATCTTTGGTTCCCAACCGCAGAAAATCCTATTAAGATCACCTTCAGTTTAACACATGCATTGTTACGAAATGCAAAATATGCAGCTTCACCGGTGCACTTTTAATTGAGGGTAAAGTGCCCCCGGTAGATAGATACTGCACTGTATGCAAAAACCATTTGAGTAATTTTGAGAATGTCTGTCAAGGAGAACCTCCAAACCACAGATGCTCTCTTGGGGGCTCCCTCAGGGCTGAGCCACGGGTGGGGGGCACAGGGGTTCCACAGGGCATCATCGGGTGTCTCGCAAGAGGTGTCAGCTTGGGAGGATTTGACTGATTAGGTAATATTCCCGCATGTTCTCGTGTAAGCAACATTCTGAGAACTCATTTCCCGGCGCCTATCCCCCTGTAATTCTTGTCCTCGCCGTCACTCTCTCACAGCAACTTTCATCTCTTAACATGGCGACTCGGCGCTTAAAGAGCCGCCTGTGACAACAACCTTGACGGCGGTGGCAGGCGTCAGCCTTCTATCGCGAAAGCCACTTACCCGAGAGGGCGCCCCCCTGGTGGATACAGTGACGCTTAAATTGCCCTCGCGTCCACTAGAGCAACCACAAGGCGACATGGGAAAAAGTGTCTCGGCTGAGGTGTGCTACCATTCATCATCGTAACCTCCAGTCCCACGGAATGGACCTTGTGAATGCGACCGACTCATCGACTAATGAGAGGCTGCGAACCTGTTGTTACTGACTGCAGTGTCAGTTTCCAAGAGTTACAGGGGAAACGTGACCTGTGGTGATTTCAGCGAAAACTGAAAGATCCCCAGAAATGAAGCTGAATAGAAAACAGCTAAAATGCAACAAAACAATGTTTTTAGGAGACACAAAGCCCGACAGTTACAAAAGCTAATACAATAAATGACCACTTTACAGAACATAAAAGAGCATGTCAGTTCCCTTGAAAGCCTCTGAGGACATCTGACAGCCTTTTGATGTACAGTAGCCGCCCAGCAAAGCATTCTTGACTCCTCAGATAAAAATGGATTTGAAAGATTAAACACGGCCCCTCATTTGAAATCCTCACATTGCACTTTGCTTTGCTGCAGCATTACGATACAATTACATGCCACATCTCATATTCACTGCTAAATAAAGCTCCTCACACCTTTCAGTACCTGCGACCCAGCGCAAATTACTGCAGGTGATGTCTGCTCTTGTGTATTCATGATTCTGTCTGATTTATACAACAGTCATTGAACGGTAATCATATTAGTAGATTATCTTTTGTAGGGAATGAAAACTGTCTTAGACATAGCAAGTAAAGCACTTGGCTGTAGACATGGATATTATGGGGGATGGGAGGTAGTTAAGCTTTCTTTAAAGCATAACAGCTTTTGGTGAGAACGGATGAGCCTTTTATTTCTATGATTTCTGATTCATGGATTTCAAAAGATGCTAAACCCAATTTCTGGACCCCTCTTTCAAATAAGCATGTGTTGATATAAACAGGACGGTGGTCAGCCATCTGTTTTAAAGATAAACGTGTGATCAAAGGGCATAACAAAACGTGTAAGGCCCCCCCCACCTCCTCCACCTCCTCCTCCTCCTCCTCTTCTTCTCTTTTTTTTTTTCTTGAAGGAGAGTTTAAAGAATGTGGAGCGGTTTCCAGGGGATACGAATGAAAAGCTTTCGGAAATGTGGGGAGGAATTGAGCTGAAGGGGCAGCTTCTGAGAGAAATTCCCCCGTAGCTTTCGGAGCCATGTGAGGAATCACCAGGGTTCTTCTTATCACACAAAGGAAGGGAGAGATGTGGTAATATTCAGTTACGGTGCTCCCCAGTCCTCCTTTAATGAATGTTGTTTATTAATAAAAGAGACAGCAACACACTGGCGCCTCTGGTCGACCTTTAACCCCTACTGTGTCCCCTAAAATTGCTATTATTGTTGCTAGTATTTGCCATTTCACTCTCTGAGGGCTTAACTTTTGGCTCATGTGGCCAGTGCTTTAAAAGCAAATATACAATAAACATAAATTAACAGAATATTACTGCAGATACTGTAGAGAACTAACATTGGCTAAATACTTACTTTCTATTTTCTATTTTTGCATCTTTTTAATTTAAAGAACCATCACAGTCAGTTGGGCAATACTGAGCTACAGCTGGAATCATTAGTTCATTAATTGATTAGTTGATTGACAAGAACAACTATTCCAACGTAAGATTAATCTATTCTGTCAGTTTTCCTCATCTGGACATTATTGTAAACGGAATATTTTTTGTTCCGTCACGACAAACTCATGGACTCATCATCACTGGATTTTCTGGAACAGATTAATTGAAATTCATATTTGTAATAAGTATTCAAATAAAATATCTTTTTTTTTTCAATTTTGCAGAAACTCACGTCACAAATTCAGCTTAAACTGTCTGTCGACTGTGTTTCTTTCAAATGCCCAAGAGAATTTTTTCTTGAAAGACAATAAAGGTTAATCTGCTCTAATCTATTTAAAGTTATTTGCACACTCAACAGTAATAAATGCATTAATAGAGCACCTTAAAAACAGGAGATTCTAAGTTTGTTCTGTCAACTTAAACCTGACAACTTCCTCTCTGACGCCGGAGTTGCAGCCGGGGTTCTGTGTTGCAGACGCACGACTAAAGGTGGAGAGCTGGAGAGTCTTTCGCCTTGAGCGTAGCACCCTGCCACTACAGTAGGAGTCTGCCTGCCTCTTGACCCTCTTACACACAAAGGATTAAAGAGGGGAGAAACATCTGACAGAACACACGCCAGCCACACTCAGCCTTGGCTTGGATTTCTTTACATATACACACACAGAGGCTCCTGCGCACACACACACACACACACACATGCACACAGAGGATAAACCGTGTATTAAGACTCCTGCAGATGTCTGCAATATGGACAAAACCTACATCTCATTTCAACTTTATAAATCATTTCACAAATCAATGCTACAGATGCTGTTCTTTTTTTTCTCCTGTCTTAAACATGTCCGCGTGATTTGTGGAAAAGGTGAGCCCGCTATAGTTTGTATTGGCTCATGTAAAGAGATGGTCAGAGTGTTTGCAGGCACCTGAGCAAACCGACCAGGTCTGAAGGAAACATGCTGCTCTGTTGTTTACTGAAAAAAAAAAGTTCTTTCCTCATATTTCTACCCACTCACCACATTGGATATATATTTAAAATAGGAAGTCGTCCTCAGCCTGTGATGTTCTCATTATTGGTATGTTGATCATTCTTACCCGACTGCCCTCATTAAGTCTGACAAGTCACGCAGTGATTAAAAATTGGAATGCTGCAACAACAGTGTAAGCATTAGGATCAGTGACTGCCTTAACTCCCAGTGACAAGGAAAGCCTGGCCAACGACTCCTCTCCAGTCAGTGGGAAATCTTCAGCCTGGCTGCCTTCTGCCGATTCAAAGCGACAGCTCCTGAAAGTGTAAGCGAGAACTTAAGTCCAGCAAAGGGCTTCTGGGGTGGGGGTTGGTTTTTCCACTTCTTGCCTCTATTATTATCTGGGTTTAATCAGCTACAACGTGAAGGTGAAAAGGCTTTTGCACAAGCAAGCGCTGCAGCAAATCTACGACTGAAAAGCACTGCTATCACCTCCAATGGAAAATACTGTATGAATGCCTACACCATATGCTGTTTTTGCAGTCTGCGCCATAACAAATATTCAGGTCGACAGTTGCGAAGACACCAAGCCAGCTTTGGTGTATCGTTGCTTCCTCACTGCAAGCGTAAGTGAGAAAACATGGCATTGAGAGGAACGGAAAGATCTGTTTGCATGATCATCGTCCAAGTTCAAGGACTCTAATTAATCATTTCTGAGAGCGACTTCGCAAGTCAGACAACGTGCTGAAGTTTCAGCACAACATAAATAAACAGTATAAGTTCAACCAAAGCCGATAAAGTCACAAAGTTATAAGTTACACGCAGATATGAAACAAACAAGCATCATATCTCAAAGCGTTCTTATGCGTCAGTGCTCGTTCACATGTCCATGCAATAGTGTCACTCAAATGAAACACTGATACGTGGATTCAGTTTCCAGTCCGGTGTGGTCCTCGCTCAGTTTGTGGGCAAAGGTGATAGATTGTTGGTAAGGAGCCAATGGATAGCAATGTCTCCACCCATATGCTCGCGATGGCAGGAAGCGACTGGGTGAAGGCACAACACGTGCCAGCCAGGCTTTGGCCTGCCACCAGGCCCTGTCATCACCCTCACCTGCTGGGAGCAGAAGGCTGCATGCAACTATTAAAATGCAGGAGCTGGAGTCTGAACCAGAAAACAGATTTTTATTTTTAAAGGAATGGACAGTGCTTTAGCTTTCTTGACGGAGGCAGGAGAGTAAACAGTTTTAGTGGATATTCGGTGATGATTTCTGAGAAAAACAGGGTTAAAGATCATATTAGCTTCTTTTTAAAAGCTCAGTTTGACTCTGTCAGCTGTAACAGTCAAATGTGCAAAGTAAATGACTGCATGGTGTTTGATAGCACACTGCTGTTAAGGTAACTTGTGAGTTTGTTTTGTTGATGAGCATTTTGTGTGTTTGCTATCTGGTCATAATTGAAAACACAGGCTTCATGGCTTCTTTTGCTGCTATTTCCAAACATTACAGATGTAAACAAAGTTCACAGTATCAGAAAGCATTCGTAGGTTTTAATAATTAGTATTTACCTTTAAAAATATTTATAATGTTTGTGTTCTTTAATGTTCTTATATTTGATGGTGGGATGCCTTTTTTCCTTAAAGGTACTCTGTGCAGTTTTTGACCACTAGTAGTGCTATGGAGCAATGTTTTTATGAGTCGATCCGTTTTGTTTATATCACGCATGTGTTCAAGCACTGCTGATCAACAGTTGGTGGCGTTAATGTGCAAAGAAGCTTTGCAATGTGTCAACAAATGATATAGAAGAAGACTGTTAGCAAGTAAACACTGATGTAAACAACGCAGGATTCAAAATATTCCAAAGTTAATACAGTCAGTAGATTTGTTTGACCTCATAGATGCACACAATGAATTCTGGCAAGAACCGCTAAATGCAACCCATACTTTAGTTAGTTTACAAGAAAATGTTACAGAACTTGCTCAAATCAATCAATAAACAAACTGTATATTTAAAAAGGAGAAACCACAAAACAATAATTTGTGTATTTTTGTGGATTCAGTTGTTTTTTCAGACATTGTTGTACATTGAGATCAGAATTGGCATTTTAACACTGAAGGCCCACAGACTGACTGTGTGGCTCTACAAAAAGATCACAGGATCAAACTTAAGGGGGTATTTATAATATTGAGGAAGGGGAACTTCTAAAGCTGAGATATTTCGGCATCAATACTCATAGCAGCAGTTGATAACAGCTTGGCTTTCTCGTGCTAACGGACCAAATAAAAACGGGGTGCCTTCCTGTATCTAACACTTCAGTCAGCTCCTGCCCTTCAAAATAAGGCCTTGTCGAGTTTATACAGTGACAGACGGCCAATTAATGATTAAATCACAGCACGGGGATCTATTAACCACAGCACTTGACTCTGAAAACAGAGAGGAGGCGGGGAGTGAAATAAAAGCCATATCTACTTATGAGAACAGAACCAAAATACAGACATCTCCAAACAGTTGCAAGGAAACAGTGAATAATGGAAAGCCTCCTACTGCACTTCCACTATTTATATATTTAATGACTAGTACTCGCTAAGCACAGTGGCTTGAAGTTCACTGCAGAGTCCTGGGAGACATTTTTGCATTCTTATTTCTCTGCGTCAACGTTTTTAATTATATGTTGGCAGGGCTTAAGATCTCATTAAATTTGAGAGTATCATTTGGATGCTTGAAAGACAGCTTAGTGTCACTCAGTGCTACGGTGATGGATATAATAAATCCTATGCTTTCTAATCCCGTGATGTTAAATTCATTTTCCAAACCTGCAAATAAATCGCCAAAGACAACCCTCTGAAATGCGTAATAGCAGATGTCACGGCGTTCACAGACAAGTTGGAATACCCTTTTTTCACAAGTGTCAGATAAAGACTGAGAGAAGTCAAAAAAAGGGAGAATAAGGAGGAAACGGATTGTCACCCTGTGCCCTCCAAAGTAAGATACACTCACTTGTACATCACCGCTGCCAATGTGTCTTGCAGCGTTTAGCTGACACCAGGTTTGCTCGGTGATATGTAGTCATATTGATACTTGTTCTCCCGGTAGTGGCGTCTGTCGAGTGTTTTTTTTTTTTTTTTAACACTAAAAGACAATGGAGATTTACATTTAATCTCTATTTCATCCGATGTGAACTGGCTTTGCACTTTCCCTCTCTGCTGTGCTTTATCATCCTCTGTGTCGGACCTGGAAGCTACAAAACCAAGCTCAGGTGATCCAGATTCCTTTTATGGAGAAGAAATGTGCCAAATGTTGTAGATTTGGAGAAGAGGTCATGTTGGTGGAATTTAATCAATTCTCAGCACAGTTCGACTTTATGTTGATCTGTGCTGGTTTTGATTGGTGTATTTTAATGTGGGCCTACTGGGAGACACAATAAATACAAGAAGCAGGAGTTTGTACATTGCTAAGAGGGGAGATTAGGCCAGACCCTGCTGGCAGAGACGAGGAGAACTCAACCAATCTTGCACATCAAAGTGTGTTCACAATCTTGGGGAGCATTATTACATATGTGAAAAAAGTTGTAGCCAGCCTTTGTGGTTCCAGAAGGAGCAGCGAGAAATCTGATAAAATGCTTCAAGTGATTTCACATCTACTTTTTTCTACTAATTACATCTATTTTTACAATTAGTTTCCACATTAGCCTCAGCAGACACACGTGAAAACAGTCTTCCACTGTCAAACTGCATCATGCATCATTCTGCACGATGAAGATCAAACATCCAAGTGAAGTAGTCAAAGCACATTTTTGATTGGAGGGGTCTCCAGTCTCCTTTCCCTTGTTTTCCAGACCAACACTGTAAATATATTGCACAACTCCACTGCTGTAAAAATAAAAACACTCAGGCGGCTAAATAGATGCCTTTTCGTGCCTGATTGCCGCTTGGTCAGCCTCACACCAATGCTCTTCAGTTGTTGCTATTTTTCTAGAAAAACAATGAACCTCGCTGCCAGAAACCTTGAACAGACGTTTCAGCATTAGCCACTTGTTAAATGGGATGAAGGAAGCAGAGAGAGAGAGAGAGAGAGAGAGAGAGAGAGAGAGAGAACTGAGCCTGAAGAGCACAAAGCAATTAAAAAAATCAAACCTGATTCCCAACATCTGTCCAGTCACATTTGACCGTTTCCAGGTTTTCCTAATCAGTGCACGGAATAAGATTAAGGGATTGTACTCATTGAGCCAAGCTCAGTGTTCACTTTGAAATGAATGAAGACTCAACAGGTAATTACTCCACCTGGTATTGACACTGGACATTGATTTTTTTTCCCACTCGCCAGATCGGAGTAAGATAACTGAGTTCTCTCTGATTTGTTTGGGAACATTGATCAGTGGGGACAACATTTTAGTACACAAAGCACCGATTCTGAGGTTGCCATCAATATCCAAAATGAATATACATATGAAAACAGACTCCTGAAAAATGCATTTTTAATATATATGTGGATTTATGTTCCTCCTCCAGCAAGAGAGGTTAGAGTGATTATATAATGAGCTTGACATGCTGATGAAAATTTGGTGTAATTGCTGTAGTTTATCTCTTAATGACGTCGTTTGACAGTAAGAAGCAGAGTAGAATTGTGTGACATTATAAATATTGTTAAGTGTACAGTCCAAAAAGTGTCCCACATTGAGATTCACTAGATTCGAGTGGCCGGCAGAAATGTTCAGTGACCCACCACAATGGCTGGTGAGGGAAAAACTTCATTTCAGACCTCGTCTTGGTGACACTGTTGTGCAGAAAAACCCATCAACACAGGGGCGACAGTGTACTACAGCCAAGGCGCGGCTCAGTCCCTGCATCTCCTATTATTTTCCTGGAAGACTTTCACGCCCATTCAGATCGACTAAATGTCTGAGGACAAGTGGAACAAATACTGATGACAGACAAGATATTATCATTTTGTCAATAACAGAATATAATAGACAGATCTCCAGAGTGAACACGGGTCCCAAATGGTTCCTTTAATCTGTTTCTCTTTCCTTTTGATTTTAGGCTTGCCTGATCTTTACTTTCCTAGGAGAAGATAAGAACGTACCACATTAAATTTAGACCCACGTAGGCTGAGGAATTATGAGAGCGGCACCTTGTTATAGCCAATTGATGCCCATGTGACACTAAATATACTAGAATTAGAACAGATAAAGTGTTAGTTCAGTAACAATCGTAAACCATGCCATCGCTCTTCTCAATGAGACTTTGGTGTAGTATCCATTTCAAAATAGATAACGATCCCCCGCTGTTTGTTTGTATTTTCGAGCAGTCCTATATACCTAAGAGAGTGTTTTCTCTCAAACTCCAAAATTAGATCAAAACAATATAAAACACACAATCCCAGAGCCAGTGGTCCAGAAATGCAATAACATGTTTTTTCTCATTCCAGCATTAATGAAGTTCATTCGTAACAGTTTAGTCTAATTCGTACAAATTGAAAGATGGGCTCTGCATTAGCAGCAATGAACAAGTACAATGACAACTTCATTACCATAAGTAGAACTGTGCATCATAAAAATCATATTAAAAATTGCTCCCCAAATTGCCATATTAGTTTCTTTATGGGGTAATTTCTACACTACATGCAGTAATAGAATATTTTCTTTACCCTCCAGTGCATATTAAACTCACTTATCTTCCCCTATAAACTCTAGGCGTTGTGAATTTAATGGTGAAATAGGGAAAGTTGCCTCTTTTCTTTCCAGGCAAATTTATTTACAATACAAAATTGACACTGGCAAATGCTTTAGAGATGCAAACAGCCATTTAGGAGATTCCCACAGCATAGTATTTTATTCCTATTAGACGAAGCCATGAATAGAGTAAAATGCTTTTAACACAAGAATGACTGATAGAGGATGAAAAGGGTGTAGCATGCAGCTCGGTGGCTTAAAGGAGAGGACAGGTCAGGCTTGGATGGATGAGGCAGGGAGTCAAAGAACGCCAATACTTGAGTGATAAATGATTCAACTCTGATTAGAAATATTGCTATTTTTCAGCATTGTCAGTGGAATAAAGGCATCAGCACAATGGACTAGTTACTGCCTTTTTCATAATTGAGACTAGACCTTCTAGCTGTGCCCCACAGCTTATCATTAATCAAGCTGAATGAAGCAGAGCCAGTGTGACAGCCTTGGACAGCGTCGGATGGGGAAGGCGCTTTTTCAGGTAGCCAGGCGAACCTGAGAGTCATTCATCCACCGCTCGAGCATGTAAACGCTTTCTGTGTCGGTGCAGGATTTTATCTCCGAACTGTACATACTTCCCTTATCATTGTTAGTCATTTTATCTACATTTGGACAATAAATGTATGCTGGACACAGAATTGCTTTTGGGTCCATTGCCCATTTTCGGGTTTGTATTGTTTGATACCACTTGGCCATCAAATGAAACCAATACATTTTATCTTAACAGCTGGAGGCATCTCAAAATCTATACTTCTCTTATGAGGATTTTTAAAATATATATAATTTAAAAAATACCCTAAAATGGTAGTTTTAGTCTAACTTTTAAGCCATGAGGTAATAGAAACCCACTAAATCTTCAAGTTGACAGTGACAGGCTATCCTAACCGGTCTGTCACTAAAAAAAATCAATAGGCTGGCGGAGAGGAAAAGCCCATTATTGTTGAGAAAGATGTTCATTAATTATGTCATTTAATTGGATTTAGGCAGGTGCACAATGAACACCTCAGCCAGGGTGGTCAATGGTGGGAAAGGCCTGAGCGTCACTCCTCTCTTTTTCTATTAGGAACCAGCATGTCCCCTGTCTCCTGGAATTGCTGTGCTCTTTATTGATTAATGACCCTAATTTATTACCGAGAAGAAGGCTGTGAGTTGTGCTAAATGTACTATTAATCAACTTTCAGCATCAAGTTATGAGGATCTGCGCTGAAAATGCCAACAGGAACGCAGGAGACCAAGTGGCTGTTTTCCCTCGGCTCCCGTAGCAAGAAGTCCAAGGTGCTGATTTTAACAGGAGTTAAGAGTCTTTCATTGCTCTAATACCTCCTGTCCCCCGTATGACAAATGCCTTTGTGAGAAACTGAACATAATTCCTTTTGATGGAGTGACCGCCATGTTCTTGCCACAATTCACAGTCAAGCCAACTAGAATAATGAAACACCCGTCCACACCCTTGAAGACCATCTATTCATTTCAGAACAGGAGCGGGAAAATGCCTGCAGCTCCAAATATATCACAGATAAATCAACAATATTATATTAAGCTGAAAATGGATGGGAGGTTAAAGAACTGGAGGCAAGGCTACAATGAATTTCAACTCTCGCAAGTCTGTACAAGGCTATTATTTCCCATTGAATGGAGACATTTATGACACTTTAAATCCAGCTTTGTAAAAACTACAATTGATCATAATTTCTGAATGCATTGCCGAACATCCTACAGCTAGTAGTTACTCCAAATGCATTTGAACCCTTCAGATATACTCCAGTCTTGTGTTATGATGTATTAAAATGCTATGAGAGGGATATTAAAATTGACCTCTTAAGCAGGCTGAAACCATCAGGAAGTACCACTTAAACTGTCCTAATTTAGCTGTAAAGGTTATAACTCCAGAAATCACCACAGTCCTCAGACCTGTTATTTTTTAAGACTTCATTTTGTATCACCATTTCTGTGTTAAGTTGGAAGTTAAGTTAAACTTTTTTGAGCAAAGCAGCATTGATTTTTTTTCCCACCTTACATCCAAATTTAACACCTATTTTAATTAACTGTATTTCTACACATTCGCCTTCACGACATTATTTTTAAAAAATGCCAGACTCTAAATGAACCTTTGCCCAGTTAGACATGCGATCCCTTACTGCCTTTATGATGCGCTGCTACAGCTGCAGACCCAGATTTCCGAGGCAAAAATCCATTTTGACTGAAACTCAAAAGTCATGGGAGTGTGAAATCAGTTACCAGTCATCACAAGTTTTACATCTACAGCTGCTTTGAGAGTTGTTCCCCGCCATAAATATTCATTGGACTGTCCCAGAATGTTGAAGTAAAATACATGAATTCTTTATGAGTAACCATTTCTACAAGCCAGGAAGCTAATATTAGTCATGTTAAAATGCTGTATTGACGAGATGTGTTATACTTGTTGAGGAGGACAACTGGGCTGATTTCACACTCAGGACAGAAGATTATTTCGCGCTTTGATGTTCAGTCGTGGTTTGTTTTCGTCTGCTGTGTGTTGCTATATGGCGGCACTCATTTGCATATCATTGTGCCTTATTATTTTGGTCTATAGAATATTATTTGCATTGATTTTGCAAGATGCAGAAATGTCTCATTAAACATGCTGCACACGTGTTAAACATTTGTCTAAAGAGCTGAAATGATGAGTCTATTAGTCAGATTGACAGATTGTTAACCAGCAACTATTTTGACAACTGATTAATTGTTTTAATCTTTTTTCTTGTTTTTTTTTTTAAAGTAAAATGTAAAACTTTTGCTTGTTACAATGTGAAAATGCTGCTTTTCTTGAGTTCATGTAATTATAAACTGAATATTTTTGGGGTTTGGACTGTTGGTTGGATGAAACAAGACATCTAAAGAGGTCACCTCAGGGTCTGATAATTGTGATGGACATTTTTCGACATTTCATGGATTAAATGGATTGATCTATTGAGAGAACAATTAGGAGATCAATGATAATCAGAGTAATTGTTAGTTGCAGCCCTACTGGTCTGAAATCTTAGAAAATATCACAACTCAAAGACGGCCTGTCTGCAGCTTGCTACCGTAATCAATTGTGCCTCTAGAGGCAAAAGCTTAAGGTTAAAGGTAATTGTAAACATGCTGCTATCTAGCTACGATCGGGATGTATATTCCCTGAAGGCGAGCCCTGGTGTCACAGACTGAAACAAGGTCAGAGGAAGCGTGGTAGCAGTCAGAAATCACAGGGGAAATGTAAATTGAATTCCCCAAAATGGCTCCACAGTACAACATGACAGGAAACAAGCTGATCTCTGCTGATGTATCCTTCAAATGATGTGGAATTATTAGATTTTTTTTTTTTTTTTTTTTTTTTGAGCATGGTAACCTTCAAGCTCATTTTTAATTTCCCGTGCAGAGCTCACGTTCAGAGCTCTGGCAGGTGTGCCCGACTCTGAAGCCGCCTGCAGCATGCATGGCTGAGCTGCGAAAAAGCAATGTCCCGTGATGATCAGGGACAATCCGCTGGTTTGTCAAAACCTGGCAGAATCTCTGGCTCCAGCAATAGCACCTTGTTAGATTGAGGTGCTCAATCAGGGGAGTGCTGGAGTGCCCGGCCAGGTTGAGAGTGGTGATTACCGGGGCACGGCTGTCCAAAGCCGCTGAAATGCTCCACCTCTCCACAGGAGGCCCTCTGACATTCAAGCCTGCATTTTCTGAATCAGTCTTGAGTGATTAGGGCAGCGACAGGCAAAAGGACAGATCAAACAATTATTCCTCCTCACCCTCCTCTCTATCCTTTTGACATGTGGCAGAGCAGGAAGAGTGCAGCTCACATTTTCTACCATTTTTAATCAGTACTAATAAAAAAGAGTATTCAGGTGGTTTTGTCTGATTCATTTTCAAAATTTCTTGTTTTTTACTTGAATCTGTTTTTTTACTCATTTTTAAAGATGCATAGATTGCGCACATCTTTTGAAGTGAAAGGTCAGCTTTTTTTTTTTTTTATTAAAACAAAAATCAATTTCTCAGCCAATCGCCACTGTGAGGTTAGTAAAACAGCTATGCAACAGCAATACGCCACTAATCCCTTTGTATGATGGCTAAGTAAGCTCATTCAGAGGCTGAGTATTAAAACCAGGAATGCATGTCACTGTTTCTGTCTGTTTTATAACCTGCAGCTCTCAACAAAAAAAAAACAAAAAAACAACGACTACAGATCAACAAAAACTCATATCCCTCAGCATTCTGAATAATATTTACATAATATTTAACTGCACTGTTGCCTCTTTTCTTGTTTGCTGCTGTGCCGTCTGAGCTGCAGGGACAGAGAGCAGTAAAAATTAGTCAGCGTGAACAGGGGAGAGGGAGTACAGTATGTGTCAGAGCACAAGAGGGCAGTGTAAAATCCCTCTGACAGTCATCCATCCGACTAACTTGCCTCCCACCTGAAACAACAGCCATAAAACCTGTTGTAGGCTGCCAATCTCCAGTGGCTGTTTTCCTCCACGAAGCGCAGGCCTGAGATCTGATTACAGAGGGAGAAACTGGACCACAGTCTGCTTACGAGAGACGGGGGTGACAGTCTTGTATGACCGTTCAGCGGGGACTCCACTTTGATCTCGGAGGAGAGGACTTTCCATCTGCCCGAACGTGTTTTCAGACATAATAACAAACAGTATTAGCAAATTAATAAAAGAGAATAAAGGAATCGCCTCTGCTAACGCTGACTTCATTCTTGGAGGAGATTATGGGTAATGAGTTGAAAAATGTAAGATTCAGGGATTGTTCACAGGGAGGTTTTCTGTGAATGATTCCTGCTCTCTGTGGAGCACTCACCTGCGATAGGGGGAGATGAAACGTGAATACAGTGCACCTTGATACTGTTGAAAATAACTTAAACATCAAGATCATCCTCGTTCATCGCTTGAAAATGTTGCGGGAACGCTAAATGACTCACAGCAAAGCATTTGGGTGAACTAATCCTGGGAGGAAATTATATGCTGTATAGGTTTAATTATGTAGATACTATGATCCATAGAGTATTTAGCTATAAAAGATCATCATCATCATCATAGTCGTACAAGCACAAAGCAGAATGCATGAAGCATAAAAATCAGTGTGCATATGCTATCTTTTATATTTTGAAGTAGCATATATTGTGTGTGTGTGTGTGTGTGTGTGTGTGTGTGTGTGTGTGTGCGTGTGTAGCCTTGAAAAGTGGCCTGGCGCTTCAAAGGCTGAGGGATTAAGAGTTTTTCTATCCCATAATTAATATGACTGAGGAGAGAGCGACAGCACCTGAAAACTGGACAGAGCCGCCAGTATCCTGCTGCGGCCAGAGAGCACCCCACTACCCACAATGCACCACAGGCCGACTGCATCAAAGACACAATACCATGTTAACCCCATGTCTTCATTGAATAGGCTTAACTCTTTCTTTCTTTCTCTCTTTTTTCTGCTTACAGTGAATACAAATGTCTGGTTTGAAGACCAAAACAAATGACTACAACACACACGTTTTTGTCCAAATTTGAATTCAGAGCTTCGCCGTCCTGTTGCTGCTTTAAATATATTCTCGGGAAATTCTTGACATGTTTTTTGGCCTTTAACCTCTCTGGGTCATTTTCATTTCCCACCAAGTGGCAAATGAGGTGTCTTTTGAAGCCTGATCAGCTGCGTTTTCAGTTTCTTAAGATGACATCTGCTGCCAAAGCTCACTAAAAAAAAATCTTCTTATTTTATCATTATGTGGCACGCATGAGATATCTATGCCCCAACACTATTTAAAAATCTATTTCACCATTTTAAGGACATTGCTAAATGGAAAAACCCTGTTCTCGAGTCTTAAATAAGCCTTCCCTTTTTTCATTACATAAACTACACTGTATATTCAGAATTTGACATTTTCTCCTCTAGTTATCTCATGCCAGAACACAGGTGAAAGGTTACATTGCTTTCAGAGGGAATGCTGATTCGAAATTGCCAGCAGTTGTTTTGGAGAAATCCCTGGTTGCTTTGAAGTCTGCACCCCACTGAGTGTCCTAACTTTGACACAGAGAGCCATGGCTGCGGCTATTTATACATCTTGTGGGAGAATAGGTTTCCCCCACGTAACAGACTTTCCCCCCCCCTTTTTTTTTCCTCTCAGGCTATCCCTTGAATTCAGCAGAATTGGGAGCCGGTTAGTTGAGTTAGCACAATCATCAAAAGACGCGCAAAACCATCGAGTCTTAGCGGATCATACACTCGGCTGTTTTATGTTGTTATTTTCACTGTTGTTGAGGATTGTAGGTGCGTCCTCGCCGACTTCGATATAGCAAAGAACCAGGGTCACAGTCAGAGAGTCCAAACCAATGCATCTCTTACAATTCTCACAGTCTATTGATTCTCCCTCTGAAATTTATGTTGCTTTTCAGTGGGACCCCCTGCTGTGGCCCTCACTGCCTCCCCCACAGGAGGGTCACGGTGACACAAGAGTGCTGGGCCAGATGCCGAGTGATCCCCTCCGATGCACCTCCACTTCCAAAAGCCACATCCATCGCCACTATAGGACAATCAGCCTAGACCTCATTGAAATACCACACACCGAACCTGAATCACCAGCATCGCCTGCTCTCCTGCTCGGAGTTTTTTTTTTTTATTCCATCAACAACAGCAAGTGTAAATCTCCGGAGCAAATGCTCAGAGAAAAAAAGATTGGAGGAACAACTGGGGACGATGAAGAGGGGGAAAACAGAGAGAAAGGAGGAAAAAAAACACAAGTGGAGAACAAAACAACCCAGCTGGTCCACCTTTGCCACTGGAAGCCAGTGAAGTCACCCTGTGTTTTTGTGAGGGTGCGTGTGAACAAAACGGTCTTTGAAGTTGGGTTGCAGCACTGTACTGTGGCATCACTACGGCCACTACTAAGCCCCTGCAAAAATGTGCTGGGTGATTATAGAAAATGCTATAGAATCCAGTCATAAATCAACTAAATTTTCATGCAAATGGCCTCCTCCATGGGGCATTTATGTAGTGTGTGTATAGCAGCATCAATAGCGCATAAAAGGCGCATTTTGGCACTTAAAAGAGAAATCATTGAGACATCACAGCCCAAATGCACACAGAACCTTCAAGGTCAAAGACTGCGAAATAATAAAACACTGACACACAGAGAAAGACACACACACAAACACACAATCGGGAGGTACAACAAGACTGGAGAGTCGTTAAGGCTTTTATCTTCTGGTTGAAGGAGAAAGATCCACCCGACATCCCAGAGGGTACTGATCAATCACGGCCTGACTGGTTCAAACTGTTTGTGCTGGATTCCACATCTATCACCATCCGATGGAGCTCTGTGTCCGACTACAGCGCCGCGGAAAAAAAAAGAGAGCACTTTCAATTAGGGCATGGCGAAATAGATTCACAGCACTTGATTTATAGTGCAAGACTAATTACACAAGCCTTTTTTTTGGCCTAATACAGGCGGAGCTGAGACTTAGTCGCGTACTTAAGGAGGTTATTGTCTTATGTTAAATGGCAGTCAGCGACACAGACGAGGGCTGCAAGTTTTCATGTCCTTTAGAAAAGCTCTTGGTAATGACACGAAGGATAACAATGGACTGAGCCGCTTTGATGTGTTGAAAGAAAGAGAAAACACATGTCATATCTCACACACGTTGTTTTTTTTTTTTCTTAATAATTTGTTTGAAGGATAAGTTCATACCTCATGGAGGACTTCGTAATTTAAAGAGTTAAATTCTATTCCCTAGCCATCTTTAAAAGAGGAAGACATCTGATATCATGCAAATATTCACACACCAGCACACTTTCAGTTTCAATGACGGCTCTCCTACACTATGCATAAGTGTAGATTATGTCATTTCCTTAAATGTTGCCACTAGCCTATACCTCAGGGGAAGATAGGAAGGCTTAACAATAGGTACGAGCTACAGGCAGAGCTCTGGGGCCCGCTGCACCTCATGAATATCATTAGCTGTGAGCTGAATTTGTATTACTTTGGGATTACATCTAACCCTGTAATGCAACCTGATTGTGATTGCGAACTGAAAATATGTAATAACATAATCATATGTAAAGCAAATGTAAAAATACAAATCATGTTGTGGCATTAAAACCACCCCAGTTGGTTGGTTCCTGGGAAGAAGGCAGGGAGTCTGGAGTTTTTTTTTTTTCCCCTCACAGGGCCGTTTATATAGTATAATTCAGTGTTGTATATAATGTAAACGCACATAATGAAGCAAGAGTGCTGAGAGCTAAATACACATGTGAGATGTCCTTATTGCTTCAGTACAAACAACCTGAAAGCATTTCGCTCCTGTTCAGGTAAATAGTAGAAAAAACCTCCGTGCTCCTTAATTTTACAATGAAATGCAGCAGATGGCTTTTACAATGTCATTTATCCACTTAGCACACAATTATCCACCTACAACATCTCCACTCTTGTATTTAGCACTCTGTAATCAATGCTATCAGGGGACAGTTGATCATGCATTTTAGTCAACCTACGTATATACCTTAAATGGAAACATCTCCTAATGAAGGCGTTCTGGGGTTTATGCTCAAGTAGCTTCAAGGAAGTCGGTTTCTAACCTGTGACATCGCCTCCACTCGCAGATGCTGGAGCCCGCAGTAGCAGAGGTGGCAGAAGCCGGGTGTCAAGTCGTGAATTTAGATACATTTTCCATCGCTGAGCCTCGAGGGATTTCACAGTCTCACTTAAGACAGTCTGCACCTCCCAATAGGTGCTATATCTAAGATGAGACATGGTATATGATGGTGTTGTAAAGACGAGATCCTCCTTGGAGAGAAACAATCAGGATTTCAGAAGACATCAGAAGACTTGTTGCACCAGACTCTCGATAGTGATTAGTCCTTCAGACTCTGAAAAATAACGCGATTATTAGTCAGTCAGTGTGTACAAACTGTGTTATCTGTGCTTTCAAATCGACAAACATTAGTGTTTCCTGAACATCTTAGTTATCACTCACAGATCCATGTAAACCATTAATTATAACAATTTAATGGTTTGATTCCCTGTCAAATCACTAAAAAACCCTTTTCGGCATCAGACACAGCATGAAGGAGCAATTACATACCATGATGAGCTGGAGTTACAATAAATGTCCAAAATTGCCATGTATTTATTACAATTTTTTATCCAATGCAAACAAAGCAGACTCACTAAAAACATCGCATTGACACAAGCCACCAAATACGTAGGTTTGGAATTTCTGGTTCATAAATGATGAAAATATATCGCTTTAATGCGACTTTCCAATCAGGAAGCCTCAAAAATACAGTTTCAATATCCAGATTAATTTCTTCAGCTTCACCCGATTCTCGCAGTTGCGTCTCGACTTTGAAAGAGCGTCACCGAGATGTGAAGTTGCGAACAGGTTCGGATTAAAAACCTGTTTCTCAACACTGACACGAGGTTCCACTCTGATTGAATGTGAGAGCTGCTGATCAACCCCCAGTTAAGGCCAAGCGATCAGGACGGAGGTGTCACTTCGGAGCTTAGCTGGAGGCGTGAACGCCACGCTCCTCCTTAAGCGAGATGAAAGAATGTTCCGCTTGATATGAACCCGCCTAAACACTTTGACGGATGTGATCGAGCAACCCCCCCAAAGACGTGTAGTGACAACAGATGATCTGCTCAGGTAAGCACCATCTTGCTTTTCAAAGTGCTTTACATTGCAACTCATCGTAAGAGGTTGATTTCAAAGTCACTGTTAGTCTGCAGCTCGACAGATTTCCTGCCCATGCGGATATGTGGCGAAGTCACGGATGTCTCGGAGGCACAGGTGATAATAGGGCCTTAATCGCCATGCTGGTTCTGCTTGTCCCTCTCAATGTCACATATCCGGATAAATGTGGTAAATATCAGCCCATAGTTGGAATAATGCCACTTTATCTGGTTTTGTCAGACCAAGGTCTTGGTCACATGAAGTGGGTGAAAGATGAAAGGTGTACATAACATTTGCAATTTTTAAAGCCAGTGTACTGTATAATCACCAGGTTAATACTATTTGGATGGTGCAAGTTTGAAACTCTTGGATTAAAAATAAAGCTGAAATGCATATTTTTGCATGCAAGATGCAAAGGCTTTCTAAATGAAAGGCGGCTGCTTTGAGGCTAATTAGCATTTCCGACACAGACAGGTGATCAGAGCAGGCAAGTGTAGAGATCCAGCCTTTGGTCATTTGTTCAGCAGTAATGCCACGTCATTGTACAGTGATGAAGATAACAATACATTACTCATTTTGTCTCACACCTTGCATTTTTGTGCAGCATTTTATGACATAAAAATCAGTAAAAGCAAATCCCCCAACATGATGGTTTGATGAGGAGGGATCTTGGCAGAAACACGGTGCCCCCGTCCCTCCTCTTACCCTCCACCATACCGGCTGTACCTCATCCAGCCATGCCTTACCAGCATCCCCGCTGTTCAATACCGTCTCATTTGTCAAGTATCAAACGCAAATTTCGACGAACTGCCCTCACATATGCCGTGGAAGAAGGAGTCTGCCACAGTGATGCTCTGGCTGCTGTCCAATCCTCAGCTGAATAAACACAGGGGCCATTTGCAGGTTGGCAGACACTGAGATGTTTGTCTTTCAAGGCAATCCACCTCCCTCCCTTTCCTCCAGTTGACCCCTTCCCTCTCAAACGCGAAGGGGAAGAGACGTCAAGAGCTTACAACTGTTACAAGTCGCTATGATCTCCAGTGTTAGAGCTGTTCTGGTCGACCGAGACACTTGGATGACACGAGTCTGCAACATTTAACGTGTTTCCTGTGTCAAAATTTAAAGTTTTGAAAGGAGAAAAAATGTCAAACTTTAGAGGACATTATATCAAAGGGACCAAATCAAATAGGATGAAAGAGATGGTTTTGAATGATTAATCACTGTCATAACAAATCCCATCTGCAAACTGAGACACAGATTAAAATAAAAAAGTAAATATTGATACTCAGGCTAATTAACCAATTACACATCTATAAAGAATCCTGATATTTGATTAGAATCATTTCATCAGCTGTACAAGCCCGAAGCCTGTCCTCTAGAAATTACATTTATATTATTACTAATTTGTTTTTCCAGTTTGGTTTTGAGGGAAATGTAATTGCTGAATGGATTAAGTTTAGTGGGAACATTTTTTTTTTCAAAGTTCTTGTACCACATGAAAGTTAGTGGTTAGGGTGGACCAAGATTCAGGACTTTGAAACTGCAGACAAAGCGTCGCATCCTGAGTTATGTTTAGGCAGCAAATGGAAAGGTTTAGGGAAAGACTGTAGTTTTCAATTAAATGTGCCTGCATACGAAGAAGTAAAGGAGCAACTGCAAGTTAACCTGTTAGTTGACTTACAATTACAGAGTCCCTTATAAACAATATCAGACCAAATACCAAATAAGTAAAACTAAAAAACTTTCTTCTGAAGCCCAGAATTCAAAGGTTGTATGTGTAAAACAAACAGAATGTGATCATTTCATAATTCACATATACTTGATTGAAAACAGTAGACAAATATTTAAATGTTTAATGTTTGACCTCATCAGCTTCATTGATTTTTGTAAATATCTGCTTATTCTGAATTCGATGGCAGCAACATGTTTCAAAACAAGTTGGGACAGGAGCAACAAAAGACTGTGAAAGTTGTGGACTGATCCAAAAACACCTGTTTGGATCATTCCACAGGTAAACAGGTTCATTGGTAACAGGTGATAGCATCATGATTGGGTATGAAAGGTTCATCCTGGAAAGACTCAGTCGTTCACAAGCGAGGATGGAGAGAGGTTCACCACTTTGTCAAACACAGGATTGTATAAAGGAGATTACTACATGGGCTCAGGAACACTTTGTAAAACCATTGTCTGTAAACAGTTTGTTTGCAAATGACTGCATTCTGTTTTTACTTATGTTTTACACAATGTCCCAACTTTTTTGGAATTGGGGTTACATGCAAATGTTAAACATTGCACCTGCTTAAACTTCAGCATGACAACATTAGCATTTGGCTAAAAGCACCACTGTGTCTTTGTACAGCCTCACAGAGCTGCTAGCATGGCTGCTTACTCTTGTTCAATATTTAAGCAAAACCAGAATATTTTCCTAACCTTAAGTGAACCAGTGAGTGCCGAGACATAACTATAAAGATTTCTAATCATGCTGTCAGCATATTGAATGCATTTTGTATGAAATTAAATAAATCATCACTGATGATACATTCAGTATTAACATTATGCAGCTGGTAGATTTATTAAAAACGTTTCATCATTACCTTGATTAAAAAGCAATAGTAGAAGATAAATGTAATTTCTTGGAGGCAGGGTTGGGAAGCCCTCACCACAGACTGCACACACACACACACACACGTACTGTATGTCCTTACATTTGTGAGAGCAGTATCCAATGTTTCAGTGATGTGTCCCTCTCTGTAAACTCCACCACATTTCAAACAAGCTCACAGGAAAACTCTGAAAAACATGAGCATGGTAAATGCAGCTCAGTCCAACCTCCTGGAAAAATGGTCGCAAGAAACAACAAAAGCTAAAACAAATGCTGCTCTAAAGACACTGTCCCATTGTGTATTCATGACCTGGCTCTTGTTTGGAGATGGTCTTTCACCGACACAAAAGCAAGCGGGCTCTGCTGTTTCTGTCAGTTTAAACAAATAACAATGATGCAACAGGAGTGCTTCCAGTGAATGTGAAATGCACTGTTGAATCACCAGTGGAGCCTCACACAATGGTTCGCCTCGCATCACAACAGCCAGGACAGGCTCAATATTAACATTTCCTTTTGACATGTGGCAAAAGGTTTTCTTTAACCCGTGGAGGTTGAATGGGAATCAGCGGATAATAAGAAATTAAAAGGTAAAGAGGACACAGGGGAAAGAGCGAGAGAGAAAGCCAAATCCTAGCCCCGGGGCTTAATGTTAGAACACAATGGCCGCCAAGGCAGTAAAGGAGTCGACATTTCTTATTCGCCCCCTCCCCTAGTGCCACCTGCATTACAATTAACCTCATGGCAACCTTGAGGTCTCTGATTAGTGATGGCCTATTGTCTCGATCCCATTAATGCTTGGCCCCCACTCTGCCCTCAGCGCACTCACATCAACAAATCAAACCCAGTTTCCGGCAGGGTCTTTTACTGCAGGGAGCTGGCCTCTAATATGGGACGGCTAACTGAGGCATGGCTGCAGAGGGGGCCTGCAAAGAGCTGCTCGAGGTACCTGTGAGGCTGGGTAACACTGAAACTTAAGACGAGTGCCCTGGCATGAGTGCAAATACTGTTTTTATTATGAGCATTTGCGGCCATATTTGTTCAAAAAAGCTGCAGGAGATCAACAAGGCAAAGACGGAAACTGGAGTAATGCAACAGGAAATGCGTAATTTCCTTTTGCCGACTTGATAATGACAACAAAGCACAAAAGAGAAATATCTTTAAAAAAAACAAAAAACCTGGCCCATGCAGTCTAAGCTTTGTATCAATGATTCTCAGGAGAAGTGAAAGACATGGAAGTGGAAACGTCCCAAGAATTAACAGCACGCCAGATGTTGGGAACCCCTCAAGGAATAAACCGACACATTAAACATAATATCACCTCATGCACTGGAGTACAATCACTGGTTCTCTCCGGGGAGCTGTTACACTATGTGCTGCTGCCACAGTTTAAATCTCAAGAACTAGAAACTAATGCGCCGCAGACGGGGTTGGCCCACGCAAACGGCACACTTGGGATCTCCGGCTGGCTTGGGAGCTCCGTGCAGAAAGCAAAGACTGTGCTTCTATTTGTATCAAGTTCAAAAATCAACTCAGAGCGCTTGTATCTGATATCTTTGGGGAGATAAACATCAAATCTTGCAGCCATCAGCATCAGTAGATCTTAAAGGGCTTTTCCATTCCCCTACCTCTTCTTTCTTAAATCACACATCTCAGCTGTGACGAGGCCAAATTATTCATACAGCGTTCATAATAAGACAGATAAAGATTATTCATTTTATTAGCTTTAAAACTCAGCTAACATTTTGCCGCCTATTATTTAAAGATAATCATAATTATTAAAAGTAGCTTCGAAACATCATAAATGACATTATCAAAACAAACAGTTGTGAGACGTGATGCATATTTATCACTTCGATGATGAGATCGACTAAAAAACCAGCCTCGTAGTTTAAGTCACGGAACGTTACAAGTTTTTATCGACAGTGTCGGATTTGTGTGATGAGGCTGTTGCGTTGAAAATGAAAAAGAAATTACAATAATGTCGTCTTTATAATCATTTGTAATTACAGCAATTATTATACTGTAATTATTGTAAATACTGGAAGTTTAGTAGTCGTGTGTGTGGAGGTATGATGATGAACTGTGTTGTGAAGTATTAAACTTTTATTAGATTGTGCATCGATGAGAAGATTTCATCAGGGTGAGTTTGCATAGTTAGTGCTTGATTTGAGTATTGTGCTAGCAAGGCATGTATGAGGTAGACATATTAATAGCTTTGTCACAAAATGGCATTTATTCCAATAAAGGTTGCTCACCAGGCTAATGACAAAACAGTTGTTCAGGTTTCAGGTTTCTACGAAACAGCTTTTACCTTTTATTGAATGTAATGGCTAAAAATAAAGGGTGTATTATCAAAGTGTCTCTGATACACAAAATTGTAATATTTATCTGTAATTAACTTTGTGCCGCAAATTATCTTTCCTCATCTCAAGAAGTAAACAACCACTGACTAAGGATAAGCAGTTAGCAACATACAACTTGCATACAACTACTACTATCTATGTTGTAGGTGCTTTCAGTTGTTAGCTGCATCATTGAAATCCATGTTTGCTTGAATATATGCGAGTGCTGCTGTTAGCCTTTATTGGTCCTCCTGCTCTTTACAGTAAACACAAATAGAGCTAAAGACGGTGAACAGGCCTCTTTGCAGCAAGTTAATGGCTTAATGGAAAGTCCATCCATGGTTTGAGAAACACTGGCGATAGTAACACCAGATTATTATTATAACATCATTGTTACTGTAACAATGAAACATTGATCTATTAAAAATGTGGGTATTAAATCTGTAAGAAAACCTGTAAGAAATCAAATGTCTGCAGAACGCAATGCCGATAATGACCTGATTAGTTAGATTTTTGAATGAAATGTTGAAGAAAATTCTTCACAAACAAGGCCAGCGGAGAGAATATAAGTACCTGGAGCTTTTTCCTTGTAATTGCTTAGTTTGAATTTTGTAGATGGAAATTAGCATCGGCTTTCTTGGATCTTCTGCTGGATTCATTTGTTTTATGATGGCACTAATGGCCATTCAGGCTCCACAGCCAGACTCTGGGGGAGGGAAGGGGTCAATTTATTCCAGTTTACAAGAAAATATCGGTGTTCCTGAGCTTTTTGCTCGTCTCTATCATTGTTAACTCAAAGCAGCTTAGATTGCTACTCAATCCATGTAGTGTGTCATTAGATGAGCAATTCAATACCACATCTACAATCTACGGTTCTTGGTTTGCCGAAGCGTAATCCTCGAGGATCATCAGACATCCTCCGCAATCTGACGGGATGATTGATCAAAACAGAAATGTGTCACCTTGATTTTTTAATAACAGCTGCACAGTTAGAGTCCAAAGGTTAAAAATCCTCATGGCAGTTCAACAAATAATTTTTGTGGTTGAAACAACTGGATGACATAATTATTAATTTACATGTACTTAAATGACTCCTTTCCTTATGTTGCTGCATGTTGTGGAGATCAGAGAGATTCACGGGATGTTTTGTTCCAAGACAGACCCATTAAGCATTTAATTCAGCCAAGCCCAGGTGTGTCTCTCTGTCCAGCTAAGCAAGACAACAGTTACACCATTTATGGACTGTCCAGTGTGCAGGTGGCAGAGAAACTTCTGGGGCACACCTGCCAGCTGATTCAACCATTAGACTACGCACCACACTGTCTATAGCCCCAGTCCCCCAAGGATTGTCCCTTACTGTGCAGGTGCAGACGGAAAAACCGTGATGGATTACTCCGGATTTAGCAATTGCTTCCTGGAAAAAAAAAACTCTTTTATCGTCTCTGAATGAGACGAGTGGATGCATGTTTCCGTGCATGACTGGGAACTCTTGTTTTCAAGCCACAATTAACGGTTAGAGGGATGTTTTCAACTACAAAGCAGACGTCGAAGTCAAATGGGGTGACCATGATGGGTTGTTTTTTTTTTACACTGCTCTGAAACATTACTTCATGATTTTGACATTAACATTGTAAAAATAGTTGGAGAGTGAAGTAAGCTTTGGAAAGCTTTGTCTCCAGTCCAAAAAAATGTGACTATGCAAAAAACAAAGAGCCACTCTTGACTTGACTCCCACTGAAAACATTCACATTGCTTATATGGCTTCACCCTGCAACCATTACACCTAACCATACTCAGACAATGTTACTTGAACTTCCTGCCAAGTCCAACCCCAAAAAACACGCCTATGAAGATTCATGGAAACACAATATCAAAGTCTTCCTCCCTTCCTATTCATAAAACTGAATGCCCAAACTGGTTTTAATTCAAAAATCTGATTTTAATTACATACTTTTATAATCTTTCATCCATGTGAGATACAAACTGCAAAGTGGCCAGATTATAGAGAAAAGCTTGATAAATTATGATGTTTTCTGTTCTGGATAACTTGCCAAGATTAAAAATTAAATTAAAAAACAGATGATAATCTTTTTTGCAATGCAACAACACTAATTTGTCACGGCTGAAAATGAATACCATAAACTTCACATACAGCCGGAATTTATGTGGGAATATAAATAGAGGGTATTCTATTAATATTCTTAGAGGAATGCTTAGGCCTGGTGTTATCTTCCACAAGATTCATCAATGTTAGTAGTTATTGTCCAGACCCCCCACGGTTGTAATTCTTTATCCTTGCCATCTTGGTAAAATGCATTATTTAGTTAAGAAGATGTAATTCTTTTCCTTTCACACAATCAGCAGGACGAGCCGAAGAAGCCGCATAAGTGAGTTAATGGCTTAGTATGTTTAAGTTATAGATTTGAAAAATACAGGTGAGGTGACTCCGCTGATCTTATGCAAGTGATTAAAGTTTGGTTGCACACAAGAGTCTGATCAATATTACTAATACTACATGTTAATTATTAAGATGATTGTTCATGTATGTAACTCCTTTGTTTATCATGTTTCCATATGGTGAACTCCAAACCAGATGTTGACTCATCTGAACCAGACGATTGATCTTTTTGTTTAAAAAGTGCATGAACCATAAACATGAGTCAAAACAAAAGATTAAAAAAAAAAAAGCTTTAAATACCACACAAACACATTTGCATTTGATTGAGTTCACATGTAAATGATTCATTTAGCACTTTGAGAAGCCATTACACACTGCTGCATTGTTTGGTGTTGTTGCGGCTTGATTTCCACGCTCATCATCTCAGCGATCCGGAGTGGTGTATTTATCCCAGCCCGTAAACAAAATAATCATTAACCAGCAATGCAGGGAAAGCATTTTGTCTTGGTAAAATATGATACCAGGTGAGGCTGCGTGTCTTGACAGGTCGCCATTTTCGAGCCACTAATTTGGTCTCTTTGTGGCAGTGGCAACTCCCAGCACAGCAGCAGGACAATTATATCCAGGTGCAAGGATTTGATTCAACAAATTCTTGGTGGATCTTTCCAGCTTGCTCCGGGCCCCCCTCCCCTCCCTCCTTACCCACCCACCCCCTCTTTGCCGCGTTGTCTCTCTTCTGGGCCAGCTTGGAACAGATGCCCTTGAAAAATCTACAGCCCTCACATGTGACTGAGGACCTTGACAAAAAGCTGAAGCACTTCCAGAAACTTGAAAGTCATGAACCATGTTGTATATTATAATAATTGGAATGGCAGCAACTGGAAACATTCCCCTGAATATTCCAGAAGATAATGGGACATGCTAATGAGCATGGAATCAAGCCAATCAAAAAAATGAGAGAAAAGAAAGAGGGGTGGAGATGGGAAGGTGCCCAAAAAGAAAAAAAAAAAAATCAAGTTGAGCATGTGGGGTGGGTGGGCTGCATGTGATGTATGTGTGCTCTGTCTTCTTGGAACAGCAGTACTGTTGAGTGTAGAATAGCACTGTACAGTCCGCCTGTCAAAACTGTTGATGCACATTTGGGGGAAGTATGATCTGGGAACTCGCACCTGGCACACTCACGCTATGCTGCTATGCCAAAGCGCTCAAGCAATGCCATGCTAAACTCAGAGCTTAATTCTCCGGTCGCCACACACAAAACATGACAGAGGGCCCATAAATATACACACTTTTCCTGCCGGTGTGATCGTAAAAACAACATCTCAGACCACTATGAGGAAATGCTTGGTATGTAAATCAGAAAGAGTTTGGCCTAATTTACTTTTTTAGCTTGATTTATTTTAATGTATTGAAACGGTAATGAACTTCAGAATGGTGATTTATAACCGACTGCGTGTCAGGTTTGTCCCAAGAAAACAAATTATGTAAAATTAAACAAAAAGTAATGCATCATAATTTATTGATGTACAATAAATCTAAAAGCCCAGTTCCCTTTAAATGATAATTACAACTTTAGGAGGAGCTTATAGTGTAGTGTCTTATTAAAAATGCTGGACTGCATCTTCCCTGTTCAGCGAACTCTGTCATCACTGACACACTATGTCTCAATCCTGCGGACAGCTGATTGGATTTACTCAAAACTTGGGCTGAAGAAAGTCTCACGCTGAGAGTAAAATTGACTTAGGCCTGTATTCAGAGGGAAAGATGAAGGGCATCCAGTCTTATCATTCTCCATCCCATGTCTCCCTGCAGCCCCAATACTTTCCATGTGTTACTCCAGTTTGTGCCTGAGAATTTTTCTGCATGTGATGTCAACATCAAGCCAGGACCCAAAGTCAAGGGAGGCACAAGGGGTTGAATCAGAAGCGCTGCCAACATTTTATGGCTTTGGAATCCATGTTCAGATTGATCAGTGGATGAAAGATTGCTTTAAATGATAGATGCCAGAAAGCTGGTAAATAGAGATGTAGCTTAACATTTGTGTGACAAAGTGCGGTAAGATTGACAGGATTAGGGAATTTCAAAACATCTTTTGCTCATAATATCAATTAGATCTGACTAAAAAGTTGATCTACATTAATTCAAAAAGCCTCAGTCTGACTCTTTATTACAATCTCGTCTTCACAATAAAATCACCTTAATATTAAACTGCACCGATTTTCTAAATGCATTATGATGGTTCAGATGTGCTCATCACAGAGATGATCATTTTATTGCAAGTTACAGTTAAATTTTATTTGCTAATACTTAACAACGTTTCTGTAACTGTAATGTATAAAAATGCAGACAGTGTAACTGGGGGGGCTGTGTATAATTTCATTCCCACTGCATCCTCACCGGGGTGCTGGTTCTCAGACTCCAGCCAGAACACAAGCCTTTATTTGATTTAGGGAACTCCCCCTCTCATGTGCCTCCTCTGCTCATGAAGTGTCCCAGTATGGAATGTCTGCATTATTACACCGCTGACAGAGATTGATGCTCCTCCAAACCGTCTGCACATGCAACAATCCTCAACTTGAACGGACTTAATTGCAGCAGCAGAAGAAGAAGAAGAAAAAAAGGACACTTTTAAGAGTTAGAAAATGCAGAGAATGATAGTTCCAACTTTGGATGTTTCTGGTTGAACTGTGTGTTTGGAAAAGGGGTGAAAAAAAAAGTAATGGACGTTCAAGGTTTCAGTCAAACACCGTCAGAAAAAGTGTGAGGAATGAAGGTGATTTATTGAAATGCTGCATGCGGCCATGAGGTTGGACTGGGTTGTAGCAGAAGCAGCTTAAAGCCACGGAGTGAAGTAACTATGAAATTATTTATGAGTCAATGACAAACCATCAGTCAGACTTTCAAATCTCGGCCCCCAAAAATAGACATGCAAATAATCCTGAACAGCCCAGCATTCATACATCTTATTCTACAATGTGTACGACAAAACATTAGATTCAATTTGTCACTCTGAGTCAAAGGTCAAGTTGATTTTTAATGCACTTAATTTTTTTTTTTTTTTTTCACAATACTTCTGGCATCCCTATACGTTAATATACAGCTTGTAATTCACATAAGCAGGTGTGTGATATGTCGTCCACTCTTAAAGGCTCAGAGAACAAAGGCCGCAGCGTGCTTATGCAAAGAATCGACCTGTAACCCAGTGGGATAAACTGTTCAAACCTTACACTACGTCACCATTTTGTTTAACAAGGCTAGGGATCAAAACACTGATCCCCCACCTCCACCTCCACCTCCTCACACACACACACACACACACACTTCGGTTATAATTAACTCACAGTGCTCGATGCAAACACTATTTTAAAGATGTGTTTCTCTGGGCTGTAATCCTGATTCAATCTCTCTTCCTGTGTGAAGCACTAAGAGGAAAAAAAAGAGGATGGCTTTGTACTTTTTGTGTTCGCTCTCTCTTTACTTCATGTCTTGTATTATGAGTTCAATACCTAATATCACAGGGGGTTATGACTTGAATACATTAATGAAAACAGAGAGAAAGGTGTCTGATTTTCGGTGGTTTGGGTTCTGCACTCAAAGCAAGTGAAATTTTCTGATTCATAAAGTTGAGTCCTGAGAACATTGTGTGACCAGCAAATGATTTGTTTGTTTAATTTGCCAGCTTATTATGAAAGAAGAACTTTTTTAAAAAATGAAGAAAAACATTTAAATCTGATATTCGACTCTGATTTAAATCACCCCAGCCGGTCATTTTTCACATTACAAAAAATCCTCAATTGCATAAATCAAAACATAAACAAAGCCAGTGTTGCAATGACAGAGCTCCAACACTGAGACTCAATAACAGATTGCGGTTTTTAAGCATAAACCAATTATTTTATAAAAAGAAAATACAAACAACTTGGTGGACAGATTTTGTAAAAAAAAAAAAATCTTTTAAAAACGATTTGCAGAAAAAGCTTTCAAACAATCATTGCACTCGCCATTAGGTAGCAACATGCCGCCATTTATCTGTTTGGTGACGAGGGCTGCGGCTTTCTGTGAAGTGATGACAGATGGATAAGTCGCATAAGTTTGGAAACAACCTTTAGCGAGAAGTTCAGCTGGATGCTCTTTTTAAGGACTTATCAACACTTGTCCATTAGACACAAACCACTGCTGCGCGTGGCTTTGTACCAAATAGCTGAGTGTGGATGCAGTGCAGGGGGCTGTCATATGTTTAAAGAAAAAAAACAAAAAAAACAAGTGGTTGCAGACAAGTCATGTGACACTTTAACACCAGTCCTGCTATTTGCTTTGCTATGAGTAAACACACAGGCAGTGGATTGAAACCATCATTAAGTATTCATATATGATAGTTAAAATAATTGCATTAAGATACTGTCTGCACTCTGGAAGACTCGTCGTGAGTGTTTGCAACACATGCAGAGTTTCGACATTCATTTCTAAGTTGCAAAAGCTGCTGACAAGTTCCCAGTAAGCCATAAACCGCCAGCGCAACATTACTTGTGCAAAGGCAAACACTGATGTTCTGATGTGGGTTTGTGTTCAGTTGTAATGCTGCTTTCCTCTGTGCTCCAGAAACAAACTTTCATCTACATTTCAGTCTTCATTCCGACCATTTTTCCTGCAAGTTTAGACGTTATTTGTGGGTTAAAGCCCTGCACATTTTCATAACTTGACTTTTTGTGTGAGTGCTTTAATTTTCAATGGACTACAGTGTTTTCTTTTTTTCTGTAACCAGACCGCAGCAAAGCAAAACTCCACATAAAGTGTTCAAGCTACAAGAAGCCATGTTATTAGAAAACAAACATCTTATGCTGAGTTACGATATTCAAGAGAAATTCTGACTTGCAGCGACACATTTTGTTCAAAATGTCTTTATTAATGCAACATGATAGTCATAACATCATAGTGTTTACATATGCAGATATCATATGTCACACAGTGACCTAACCTCAATCAAGACATTGCAAGCGGTGAAATCTGCTCTTGTTGTCATTAATTTCAAAACCCTTCAACACTGACTGTGTCACGCTGTGCAAGCAACAATGACACGACAAATATTTATTTTTAGTAATGCATTTTAATTTGGACATTTTCTTTTTCATCATGTAAACATTAAAATCCTGGCATTTTTAACGCTAAACACTTTGATGCATTTTCCACAAAGAGTGGCAGTGTGAGGCTTTTGGCCACAGTTGCGGTATAATTTCCATTGCAGGTGGAAACACCAATTAGTGATTAATTGAAAGGGGTGGGAAAATAATAAACGGCAAACACCTGGAGCAAGCAAATTCGGGCCAATCATTATCAATCAAACCGTGAGTGAGCAACGAGCGATTGGAATTAATGGGAAACACACGCCTTATAATGTCTGCAATGCATGACGTTTTATTTAGGAATTGTTACGCGCAAACAAATTGAGTGATCACAGTTGCAACTGTCCAACGGTTGGTCACTCAGTTAGAATAGATAGATTTCATGTCTGCCAGCATTAAGTCATCAAAATACATTATACAGAATAACCCTTTACCACCACCTCCCAGCGTCTCACCTCTCCAACTCCAAAGATCGAAAACTATTTTTTAAACCACTGGTATGTATTAAATACAGTTAGAGAGGTGCTTTCACACAGGAGCACAGAGGCCAGCACAGCTTCTGGAAGCGATGTGACCCTGTTACATCGTCTATTCTCACCCGCAGCACATTGTACCACTCCGTTAACTGTGATCAAGGAATATCAGAGTCAAAGACGTAAAATCGAACTGTGAGATACTTACATGAGCAGCTGGTGGACACAGGTCAGACTGCGAGTTGTACGTCGGGGAATTGTCGAGTAGGATTTGGTGCATTATTTTTCAGCATCTTTTATTAAGTAAAGCAAGACATTTAATTTTGACAGTCTTCTATTGCTGCTATGCAGTTGTATGAAAAGAAGTTACCTGCCGTCAGAATTTAAGACGTCTTCATTTTATCTTTGCTTTTCTCATCATACTTCTCAATAATGTGTTGCATGTCGCCAATTCTCCCCAAAAATGACTCATAGTCCTTCACAGGCTTGTAGATTTATTCTCTGGCAACACGAGGAAGCTGAAATTCTAGTAGAGTTCAACACTTAGTGCACAGTCATACAAACACACATAGACAGACACGCAGACACGTTCAGCCTCCAGATCTTTCTTGGCTCCCATCACCAGTCAAGTTACATTTCCACCTGTGTCCTGCTGATGCAGCTGCTGAAAAATATTCCATGCCAAGCTCACTGTTATGATGATACCTTACATACCACATTTTGTTTGCCAAATTCTACTTTTAATCACTCTCTTTCTGTGCTGCCAGTATAATTATAAATGAATGCACTGCAGAGAGGTGGAACATATCGGGTGTGATTGAAGCGTTGCATCAGTCGCTGCGTTCTTCTCATTGCTGATAGCTACTGTACGCCGGCTACAAGATGTCAGAGTGGCTTGTTGGGCCTTTGCTCAGGACAGTGAAAATGTGCGGTGAGGAGACATGTTTATGTATTGACATGCTTCCTTGGAGTCGTAACGTTTTACTACAAGGTTTAGGGGTTTGGCTTGATGACTCTGCCACAGTTTTATCCCATTCTGAATAGATTTGAATTCAGAAACGCTTCAATAGGAAGGAATGAAAAATATCTACAGATGCACACACGAGCATGACAAACACATACACAGCCGCAGTGTGCGCTGGACTCTAATGATGGATGGATGGACTAATGATGGATGTACTTCCATTATCTGAATCAAACTGAACAACAGCGAGCCAAAACAATTACAAAGCAGCAAATGTTTGCAGGAATAAAGAGTGTGGATATTAATATAGCATTGGAAATAGCTGCAATTCTGCATGCACGAGCCAACTAACCAGGGGAATTATGATTCCAGTTTGTTTCACGGCGCACATGTTTTTTTTTTTGTTTTTTTTGTCTGAAATAATTTACTCACGAGGACAGAAAAAAACCCCGAAATCCATTTCTAGTTGAAATATCTGCAGTCAAAACAACAGGCAAGCACAACGACCTGTATTTATTGCCTCTTGTCTCTGAAAAATATTTGAAGGTTTTGGGCTGCAGCCCAACAGGAAAACAACAATGAATTTCAGGCAACTCAAAGATGAAGTGGTTGTGCAGAGTCGAGTGAGTTTGTTAGATTTGCTGATGTGGTATTACTGTGTGTAAATGCTGCTTGGTGTTAAAATATTCAACCACTGACCTGGGTTTGAGAATTAAGCTTGCATGTTTTTGTACTATGCCATTCGTAAACACAGTCGTTCAAGTTTTTGAAGCGAAGCCGTCAACACCTGTAAACCCAAACCTAACCCGAAACCACCCTGAGCACAGGCCAGAGAGTGTAAAAGAATCTCATTAAAATTAGAAGAAAAGTGATGGTGTAGGTTGGTTGTGGGATTATTTTAGAAAACCTTCTTCCGATCTAATTTGTGAAATTCCTGTTTTCGTAGAATTGGTAATGACCAATCAGGCAGACTTTGAAAATGAAGTCTTAAAGCAGTGAGAAGTGAGTCTGCTAACAATTTAAAAAAACAAATGCCATATAGTCAGAACACTAGTAAACAGGTTAATTGGGGGGAATAAATAGCAAAATCAGTTGGAATCAGGCTTCATGTCACTATAAACCATTAAAACCATGGAGCTCTTTGGTTTCAGCCATGTTTCCCTCGGGGGGGCCACCTTATGATTCAGTCTGACAAAAAAAAGCCTGCGATGTGGGAAAGATCAGGAGGAATCTGTCAGCGATTATCTTTGGCTGGTCATCCTCATTGCGAAACAACAAGTCATTATCAGACTCATCAGATAAGCAGATGTCGACAAGCTGCTCTGTAAGCGAGAAGACCTCTCCATTGAAACAGTACATTAACACACCATATGCATCGCTTTCTTAACACGTAAAGATCTAACTGTGGGCCTGATTTCAATCTGGCTGACGAATTTATTAATAGTCTTGTATGATGTATGTCTGCATAAACAAAATGCTAAGGCTCTATTATCAAAATCAGAAACACAGGAAACTGCCATTACGCTTCCTTTTCTTTGACAGGTCTTCTAATAAACAAGCAGCTATATTTAGGGTGTTAATGATTACTAATGTTTAGAAACACTAGTAAAATCTGTCAATCTGAGAGAAACACAGGAAATGTTCATTTGATTTCAAATGGAAAAAAAAATACAGATTGGCCCTTTAACTGTTGCAAAAGGGTTAAATAAGCAAGATTTTTGGAACCGGAAGCTCTTTGGTTGCAGGTTCCTTTTCCTGGATTAAATGGCCACTTCCTTCCCTTATAGTCACAACTACCTAAGTGAACTAGAGCAAAATATTTTGCACCAAAAATGCCCATTAAGTAAGAAAACACCGCTGTGGAGCAGCTCAGGTGCGAATCACTCCACTGCCTCCTGGATAAACAGGGCTGAGGCAGGGACTATTTTTCCTCCGCGCAGAGGTGTGCTGCAGCCTCACCCTGTCGCAAAGAGCTAATTGGAGCGGCCTCATTTAGCAACACGTCAAACACGGTGTCAGCGCCTCCACAAATCTCCTGCACCGTCTCAACCTAATAGCGTGTCAGAGACCACGACTGATGCAACGGGGGTCACCGTGAAGCCTCTAATGCTTCACTATAACGAAGCCTCTGCACAGCCCCGGCCCTGAGATGAATGTCCCAATCAGTGATGTGGTTAAATAAAAAGAGCTGTGAACTATATGAGCTGCAGTCATCAGGCAGGGAAACAGCATGCAGACCAAAAAAGAAATCACAGAAATATATGTGTGTGTTGTCTTTGCATTTGTAAAGGTGGATGCACCCTGTTTTGCAAACTGCAGGTAAAAGCTGCTATTTGCAAATAACTGAGTAATAGTTTAAGAATGTGTCAGAAACTGTCAATCAAATTTTTTTATGTTAATTTAAATGCAGGTTTTAAGATATGTCATGATGGAATAATTACACATATTTAAATTAACATTATTAATTGCATTCATTTATTTTTGCTTTTGGGCTTTAGCTTCTTGCAATAAACTAAATATATAAATAAAGTCACATTTACAAACATCAGCTGGTTCATCAGCTCGTCCACTCACTTAGTATGCATGAAGATTATGAATGGTTTCCTGTAAAAATCTGGATTATGCCTGTGTGCAAACTCAGACGTTCAGTGTTGGGTGCATTGCTCCATTAGTCTGGCAGTGAAACCGTTTTATGGCTGCAAACACGATGAGGTTTCTTGGAAGCTTTTTGGAAACGTCTGCATGCCAATAATCGAAAGTGGCCTTGACTTGAATTTGACCTTTTATGTATTCTGACTCTTAAACTCAGCAGATGGAGACTGTGGGGGACTTTTTTTTGCAAGATATTTCATGACTTGCAACTTATATAGCCTCTTAAGTTTTTAAAGTGTGGAGCTGATAAACACAGATATCACATGTCTCCTTCTCTCTTGCAAACAGGATCATTTAGCCAGAAACCTAATAGTTAAACCCAACTGCAAATGTTTAACTTATTGATTTAGTTCTCATTGAGTGACGGCAGCTGGGCATGCACATCAGAGTGCTGGCACATGCATGGGCACCTCATCCATCAAGGGGCACGGATTATAGCCTCCTTCTAATCTTGGACTATAGTCTGCATGTTAGTGGCTGAAAAAAGTGAAAGTTGCATTTATGTGCACGTGTAATGTTTAAAAACAGGGCAGCCATGTTCATGTCTGTCTGCAGGGGGAAAAAAATGGCATGAAGGTCCAAAATGCAATTAAAAGGAAGCAGAGCTGCAGCTGTTGTTGCTTCAAAACAAATCTGCAATGCATTAATTTTAAACTTTTAATATGAGCATGCATTGATTTTTTTTTTTTGAGCATCTACGTTGTTTGCAGACACTTCGGACTTTTAAATGTGCAGACAAACATGGAGTGGAAGGCTGTGCGGTATTTGATGCTAACCTGCTTTTAAGTGCACATGTAATGTTTAAAAACGAGGCTGCCATGTTCATGTCTGTCTGCAAGGGGGAAAAAATGCCATTATAAGGAAGCAGAGCTGCAGCCATTGTTGCTTTAAAGCAAATGCATTCATTTGAAACTTTTAACATGAGCCTGCATTTGATTTGCCGAACATCTATGTTGTTTGCAGACACCTTTAAAATGTGCAGACAAACAACATGGAGTGAAAGGCTGTGTGATATTTGATGCTAAGCTGCAGAGTGTCTACCTTGGTAACACAAACGTCAGGCTCGGTTTACTGGCCACAAGTGCTGGTGATAAATATTCATGATGCTGGCGCCTGCGCTTTCCCGACGTGTTTGTCATTTCCAGACTCGAGCGTAAATACATTTAGAGTGGATGTTTTTTCCCCTGAGCTCCTATTTGATCTGGAGTCACCATCAGCTGCGCGCATGTCGACGACTCCTCTTTTATTTTAACGCGTGTTTTATTCCTGATCCCAGCGTGGAAAGTAACACAACAGGAGCATGAGGTGGAAATTAAACAGCACAGTCCAGGTTCATGCTTCACATTAACTGGCTAGAAACGCTTCTCTCTTCAGTAGAAACATGTGCAGGGAAGTAAAAAAAAAAAAAAAAAAAAAAGGAGGATAAACTCAAGTCTGTGGCCATAATGAGGCAAATAAGCATCAATCCCAACAGAACTCCAAGGGAAAGTATTTTTTCCACCATCATTAATCTGGACTCTTATAACACAATCTTGATATTCTATAAGGGTTTTCCCAAGTTCACGTGTATTTTTTTTTAAAGGTGGATTTATCTTCCATCTCTGCATTTGTCAAACAGCTTTAAATGTAAATATGGCGCATGTGTGGAATCTGCATCCGGACCCAGAAACCACATGAGCTACTTTTTAACACATCCACTTTAAACTATTTATATTTCCAGTTACATGTGAACATTTTTCTATAAAAAAAAAAAAAAAAGCCGCAGAGTGACTTTTTCTCCAACGAGCTTTTTTTTTTCCTCCAGGAGCCTCCACAGATAGTGTTAAATAGAGTCGAAAAAGTCATTTTACCACCATCCTTCATTTATCTCCAAATTTAATAGTCCGTGAAAAGAAAATATGAATACATTTCAATACATTTCGACAAATCATTTTAAGATGGTGGGAGTTTTTTTTTTTTTATTATTATTATTATTTTGGCTGATATAAACGGGAGGCGCGCTCACATGCACGCGCGCACACACACCTCCCATACGCTGCTGCTGCTGCTGATGCTGCTGCAGCTTCTTTTAAAGATTTAAAATTGCTGTTCGGTTCCTGTGACAGAGCTGCAGACTGACACATCGTGCAGTGTTAACCATGATCACTGGCGGCTGCTGATGTGATCTCTGCCTAATGGGGCGGTCAAGCAAGCTGCAGCCAGGAACAATGAGGGGGCCACACTGACTCCTCGGCTCTGCCCTTAAAACATGTACGAAATCTGACAAACGCAGCAAAGAAAATAAATTAGATTTGAAAATTAGATTCCCGAACAATTAAGTGAGGCAAACTATTCGGCTTTGCAGTGAGGAACAACCGCCGTGATTAATCGATTTAATTTGCACGTCACTGCGGGGCAAAGTGTTGGATGTTAATTTTGGATAAACAGAAGATGCAGAAGGGGGAGTGCATTTACTTATTATTGACTGTCAGGGAAGTTGTGACTTTACACACTTGCAAAAGCATGCACACACACACACACACTGAAGAGTTAAAAATGTGCAGCTAAACATGCATTAATTCTCTCATCAAAACCGCACGAAATTATTACGCTGCAAAAAAAAAAAAATAATTATCTGCAGCAAATGATTCTAATTTTAATGCAGCTCCTATAAAAAGAACCCATTAGTTTCACACAAATGAAGCCAAGAACCTCCAACGCATTGCATTCTGGTATTTTTTTTTTAATCCTTTAATATAGTACGAAATGTATCCAAACATTTTTTTTGTAAACTAAATTTTACATACGAGCGCATTTCTCCATAAATACCGATCATTTCTAACATGTTACCGGTCCTTTACATGCGGATAAATATGGAAAATTGAGCTACTTACATGTAATAATACTTCCTTTCAGACAAAGCAATTGACAGAGATTTTTTTTTATATTTATCACGTACATAAACAGGTTGACACGGAATTTCAGGCTTCCACTACACGATTTATCGACATGACATTAAATAACAACAATGATACTGTGCTACTCAAACTGGACCTTGGACGAAAATGTTGCACTGAATAGGCTACAAAAGCACATTAATACTAAGAGTCGGTTAGGTCGACGTGTAGACTGTAGTAATACTGAATAATTCACATTTGGTTCACAACTATAACATTCTTTTCAATGAAGTCTATTCATCGCAATATTCTTAAAACCATCTCATTTGTTCCATATATCTAGGGACCACATTTTCACAAATTCCCTTAAACTGTGACTATTTACAAAATAAAATATTACATTTTTTCCCCAGCTTGGTGAAATCCTTATGTACAAAAATTCATGCTTTTTTGAGATCTCTCTTTGCAGGAAGTCTCTCAGTAAAAAGAAATATTGAAGGTGAGGATGGGAGGTGGGGAGGGGGGGGAGAGAGAAAAGTTTAACTCGGTGGTCTCGTCCTCGCCTCCTTTTTGTCCATGCATTCTCTTTCATTGACATTAATGCTTCGTCCTCCCAGTCCATGTTTCACTGGCTGACTTTATAAAGTCTTTGATTCCAAGCAGTTTTTTTAAACTCTGCAGTCTTGTGTGTGTGTTTTTTTTTTCGCTTTTTTTTTTTTTTCCAAAAATATTTACACGTACCATTCATTGAAATTTGATGACAGCGTGCTGTGGCTGGTCGTGTGGTGGACTGCTGAGGCTGCTGGTGATATGGAGCTGCTGCTCTGGTTCTCTGTGGACGGGGACACTATGGTGGGAGGCGTGGACGACTCGTACCCTGAACTGGCCGCTGGAGATGGCTGCGGTCCCGGATTGGTGGATTCGTGAACCTTTGAAGAATAAAAAAATATATGTATTATTATTAACGTGCTGCACATGTGTCTGGGTTTGTTTTTGTGCAAATGCATGACATTTAAAAAAATCATCAAAACAAATTAAAACTACTAATATGACTGTTTTGCAAAAAAAAAAAAAATTCTCATTAAGATCTTAATCTCATTTGTCGGTTGAAAGAAAAGAAAGAAAGGAAGTGTCAAGACAAATTAACTTCTCTATTTCTACAATAAAAGCTGCAACATGTTCTTATAATATCGCACAATATAATTTTTTTTTGATGTACAAAAAAACCCATCTTGAAGCAAAAAATGCATTCATGACATTTTATAATTCTGTGAAGACAAGTGTGAAATAAAAGCCACGGGGTTGTTACCTTCATGTGTTTTCGGAGGGAGCTGGGGTGTGTGTAGGACTTGTCGCACATTTTGCACAGATAGGGCTTGTCCGACGTGTGGACGTGCATGTGTTTCTTGCGGTCACTGCTGTTTGCAAACCGCCTGTCGCAGCCTTCAAACTCACACTTAAAAGGCTTCTCACCTAAATCAAGAAACAAAAACACACGTTTAACACTGGATTGCAAAAATCTCACATTATGCATTTTTTTTTTTTTTTTTAAAGCTGGTGCAGAATTTTAAAAGAAGCAGCCTTTTAAATCTGACAACTATAATCTACTTATAGGCTGCAAATTAATTGGATTGAACCCATTTAAGCTGCTGATTTAATTCATTTAATTTCACTTAAATGACTTTTAATATAAAATAACAAGACTTTTTTTTTTTAAAAAAGGCATGTGAGAAATTTTCTGTTGACAACTGCACTGAATCACATGCCAGTGAGGAGACCCCAGCTGCCTAATAAATAATAAGCCGCATGCATATTTTGGATGGGATATTGTCAGCGTGGATTTGGCTGATCAGTCTTACCGGTGTGAGTCCTTTTGTGAATTTTTAGATTTTCCGATCGGGCAAACACTTTTCCACAGCCGGGGAACGGACAGGGAAAGGGCTTTTCTCCGGTGTGTACTCTGATATGATTCACAAGTTTGTATTTGGCTTTGAATGGCTTTCCTTCTCTGGCGCAATCCTCCCAGAAGCAGACGTGGTTGGTCTGCTCGGGTCCCCCCACATGCTCCACGGTCAGGTGGGTGACCAGCTCGTGCATGGTGCTAAAAGTTTTGTTGCACGACTTTTTGGGGTTGGTCAGCTGCTCCGGCTCGATCCACTTGCAGATGAGCTCTTGCTTGATCGGCTGCCTCATGTATCGAAAGAAGGCCCCCGCTCCGTGGTGCGCGGCCATATTCATGTTCATGGGGCCGTAGCCGTGCAGCTGGGTGGAGGCGTAGTGGTCGGACCGGGGGCTCGTGACGTGGCCGTACTGGTCGGCCCGTCCGTACATGTCCCCCGAGAAGCCCAGCCGCATCTGGCTGTTGACCACGTTGGAGGACGCGTGGCTCGCCGCCTGCTCGTGCAGCCCCGGGAAGAGCAGGTGCCCCGCCGCATCCGAGTGTCCATGTGGCCCTGCGAAACTTCCGGAGGCGAACAAACTGTGCTGCGCCCCGGTGGCGTCCCCGAATCCCCGATTTCTGAAGAGAAAGTCCCTGGTGGAGTTGAAAGCCGCCGTGGAGTAAGAGCCAACGTGGGTCGGGTGGTGGTGGTGTCCCAGGGCGGCTGCAGCGTAGCCGGGCGCCTGGGAGGAAAACGCCGTCTGTCCGGAGCCGATGTCGTGGGAGCTGTGGTTGATTTTGAAGGCGCCCATCCCATCCGCGAACGGATTTATCCCCAGCGCCACTTCTCTCTCTGTGACTTCGCCTGTTGAGTGATGCCGCGAGGAGCCGAAAGTAGTGACTCCTATGGTGGGATACTGCGGTCCTGCGTCCAGGAGCATCTTCAGTCTAGACTCGCCGAGACGACTGAGAGCAGAAATCACACAATCACGCGCAGATATTCTTCCTCCCCCCTCTCTCTGTCTCTTTGGACCTCACTCGACTGAGCAAACTCTCAAATCCACCGATTTTCTGTTTACTTTCTAAGGCGCGAGGAATTCCCCTATACCGCTCATCCGATGCGCAAAAATCATGTATACATGCAATATTGTCTTTTGCGGTTTATCTTCCTGTGGCGCAACTTTCACCTCCTCAGTCAGGCGGTGAGCTCTAGACTGATAGTCGCAATCATTCCTGTAGATAAATGAATTGAAAAGACAACACAGTCCAGCCCTGATGAATGGGAGAGGAGGGGGGTAGTCACGTGGCCCCTGAGCCGCGCGCCCATTGGCAGAGCCCCTTTCCCCCCAATAACATCCACTCACCAAATAACAATCCACGGTGCAGGGCCCACACTTCTATTGGCCTCTTTGCATCATCAATCCCAGATATTGTGAGATTGCTGACTGTGAATTTGCTTAAAAGGCTGAATAACAGCAAAAAAAAAAAAAAAAAAAAAAAAAAGTTGGGGAAACACAAGACAACAACGGGACTCGTAGGAAGTCAGAGCACGTCCTGCAGCCACAGACTGGATCAAGTGTTTATAAAGCACATGTGTCAGATTGTCTTTGTTAACATGGACACATCAGACTACCAGGCAAAGCGTTTGGTGGTGACGTTTGTGTGCCATGAAGCATCCATCCATCCATCCATCCATCCATCCATCCATCCATCCATCTATTGAGCTTGATAAACAAAGACAAGGCCAGAATAATAAATTTGGATGCTAATTTAATTTATTCTACCTTGCATGGACTGACAGGCTGCAGAGCCCTATAGCATCCAAAGGTGGACCCTCATTACGCATGTCAGGTGCAGGTATGCAGAGACGACTTTTCACGTCCCCTCTCAGGGAACCCCCACGGGAAACCCTGGGGTTTGATATGAAGTCTGCCCACTGTCATCGCTCTCCTGTAAAGGCCTGTTATTATCAACTTATCCCTTTACATTTCAGAGGGAATCCGCGTGATGTTTTGTTGCCCCACTCTCGTGCGTGTTTAGCAGCTCCGTGTCTCATTGTGAACCCAGTGTGTCTGCGTCCACTGGAGCTCACACCCGTGCAACATCTGTGCTTTAGATTTCCACATCACCACGTTCATAAAGGTTACCTTGAATATATAGGCCAGTGTTTAACTTGGATGCACTATATGCTTAATGTATCCATCACGGTTTGGCTGTGCTTGTGCAACTTACTCTTTTTTTTTTTTTTTTTTGCAGGTCAGTGATGCATAGCCTGTGTGCAAAACGTTGTGGGTTGTCGAAGTTATCAAGTGGGATTTGCGGCGCTCTCTGCAGGAACCTCCGGCTGCTAGAGTTCAAAGCCACATGCACAGACGTGCCATGCGAACCATTAAAATATCTTCTTGGCTACTAGGCTAGTTTCTGCAAGGCATCCTCCAAGTCAGTCTGGAGAGACCGAGGAAAGAGGGGAACTTTTTGTTGTTCTCAACTTAACAGGTAGACCTACAACTTGATCTTTTAGGCAGGCCAACTACTCTGCCATGCAAAATTTTGGAGGGATCTTTCAACAGGTGGAAAACGGTAAGAACTGCATATGATGGAGCTGGAGGTCATATAATCACACATGCAATAAGTGAGAGAAGATTAGAAATTGTGTGCCAAGAAAAGCTGGAATTACACATAACTTCTGCAAGTGCGCTTAAAGTTTCCACGGCTCTTATGTGCCTCGAAACGAGTCTCAGGTATTTGAGTCCAATGCGTAAAAGATGCGTCCTAATTAAAAGGCCAATAACTGTTTAGTGTCATGATCCTAATGCTGCAGAAGGTAAAATGGCCACCAGGAGCTGTTTAGGATTTACAGTGAAAGCCAATAAGCCAAAGCAGCAAAAGCAGCGTTTTATGAGATCTCTCTGTAATATTTAGTTTTTTTGTGTGTTTGGGATCTTATACAACTCCCCTGCTCGCTTGTTTCCAGGAGTGACTGCATGCACAAGTTGGACCAGAAATAGCACTTCAAAGTTTTGCATTACGCTGGAGCTGTGATGCCTCTGAAGGCTGCAGCTGTGAGCCTCATGAACCCCAGGCGCAAAGGCCATTTAATAAACATCTTTTGGATCCGTCACGTCTCAAAATATTGACTCAATCTCTAATGTGCTGGATATGACGCTGTCAGCAACGATTTTGACAAGTCAATTCAGGGAAATAATGGAGAGGAATGAAGTTTGAGATTTTTTTTTTCCTCATATGAAAAATATCAGCCAGGTGTGTGAGTGTCTTGTTATTCAGCATATCCAGTTAATTAGTTTGGTTTATGTCTGAAAACGACACATCCAGTCGCTCAAAAACACAAGTTCATATTATTTATTTTCTGATCAACAAAAAAAAAAAAAGAGTGTGAGGAGGTTAAGATACTCACGAGCGCCTGTGGAAATAAATTTTGGCTTCAGTCTTACAACCCTCACAAATTACTTAAGTTCACTTATATTTCATATTCGACATCAAAGAGATCAGTTCTGTAACGCAGTTTTTTTTTTTTTTATAACTGCAACTACAAAGATTACAATCCAAAAATCCCCCCTCCCCAAATATCTGAAGGGATCGGTGACACAATTTTGGCTGCAACACACAAGATAAAAACTTCAAACGATAAAGTCAAAAGTGTGATAGCAATGACTGTTAATTATAAGAGTATTACAAGTGCAAGCAAAAAATATATATTTTAAATTTTCAAGTTGAGATATTCAAATAAGTTAGTTAAAAAAATCCCATTCGTGTTTGGGCAGAGACGAAAAATGTCCATGGTGCTGAGGACTATAAAAAGTGTAACAACCAAACATCTTTTTAATGACTACACTTTTTTAAATTAGTCCTGTTGGTTTAAAAGAAGGCAAAGTGCGTGAAAAAAAAATCAACAGTGATTGATAATTGATCATTTACATGCATGTTGTTATGATCCATAATATATATTTTTGTAAACATTCAAACAAAAAGCCAGAAAAGAAGCACTGAGACAAATAAAACTTTGCAGGATAATATTGCAGGAACCGATACTTACAGCACACACAGGTTTTATTTTGTACTTAAGTCTGCACGGCACCACCTCCTGTGACCCTCATCTGCTGCCGTCCTAAAGCAAAATTACCCCGGATCATAACAACAGGTCTCGTCCATTACATTTTTTTTTTCTTCCTCGGGACAATGGCCGCAGCTCGCCCTGCTCACACTCCTACACACACGGATCCCGGCGTGCACAGCTCGGAGTCAACACCGGAGCGCGCGCCGAAGGGCCAGCGACTGGATATGTAAATATGTGTGTTTATCAAAACGCACTTTAATGATACGTACTCGGGACTATTTTAAACTCCCACGTGGAGTTTTCCTTTGCTTACAAGTTCTTTTCTCCTCGGACGCCGATAATTCCCGTGCGTAAAGTTTGTGCGTAATTTTTGTGCGTAAAGTTGCCTCTCGCGCGCGTTGCGGGGCAAAATGAAGATATCACTGCATTATTTATGATCCCCGCAACTTTTTATAGCGACAATATGCAAAGTCTGGCGAGGCAGCCTGTTTTTGTAATTGCATAATGAAAGCGGGGAAATCGCTGTTTCATGAGCGCGCAGCCTTTGTTGCCGCTGCGACAAAAGAAAACTGTATATCTGGATCAACTTTTGAGGACTTTTATTGTACAATAACCTTTTGCATAACAACTATTTTTCTCCGGCGTTGCCTGAGGCACTGCGCATGCGTGTTGGCTGCTCGCTGTCACTAAGACATTTTTCTTCACGTTGGAAACTGTCACCGGTGACGTCAATCACCGAGCTCTGACCAATTAGAGCGCAGGGTGATTGTTTAGCTCCACGGGCTGCAGCGCCTACCATGAATCTCTATTCAGTATCAAAGCGTCCTGCTGCTGCCTCTCAACCGAATGGGATTCCATGTAGTCTGCAGATAGACTTAACTTTATAAAGTCTTTTTTTTTTTCTTTATTTTTCATTGCGATTAAAATATATTTGTCATCATCATTATTATTTTGCCTGCTGTCAAGTTATTCTAAAATTAGGAAGTAATGAGCGTGGATGCATTGGGAAGCCCCGTGATGGACCCTACGTTTTCCAAACGGAACACGGCGCTGAGATTAGTTGACTTGGCAGGGGCTCACCACCATCACCATCATCACCACCATACCCCTCAGAGCGTGACAGGCTTCCCGGGGTTCAGCAGCCATCCACACTCAATGGCTCACGCGCACCCTGGGGAGATTACTGCGGAACCCCGCCTGGGGCCGAGTCCATTCGGGCCAGAACACATGGGGCACTCCGCGGCCCTCAAAATCAGCCCAGCCCATCATTATCCCCACCACCATCACCACCACCACAATCATCATATGGCAGGCCACAGTGAAGTGGTCTCCAGTCAAACGGGAGCTTTTGGCCCGGTTCAGGCGACGTCGGTCCCCTATTCCATCTCCCACACGGCCCAGGCTCTATCCGCAGGTAGGGATTTCCTCATCCGGAGAGATCTGACAGCTCAAGCCATGCCAGTACTGACTGACCAGACTGCTGGTTCAGCCTCTCACCACGGAATGTTTGTCTCAACAACAGGTAGCTATCCCGGACACTATGGTCACCACCCCGACGCTGGGAACCATACCCTCTTCTCCGGACTCCATCACGACCAGCCTTCCAGCGGATCACCGGGTGGCCAAGCGTTGAATGGACAAATAAGGTTAGGACTACCTGGAGAAATGTACGTTAGGTCTGATCACTTGAGTCAAGTGGCAAGCTCCAGGGCTGATCCCTTCTCCGCCTCGCCTTTGCATGGCTACGGTGGGCTGAATCTGAACATGAATCTCAGCGCTCACCACCACCACCACCACCACCACGGAGCCGGTGCCTTTTTCCGCTACATGAGGCAGCCGATAAAGCAAGAGCTCATCTGCAAGTGGCTGGAGCCGGAGCACTCGCCCAAGAAACTTTGCTCCAAAACTTACAGCACCATGCACGAGCTGGTAACGCATGTGACGGTGGAGCACGTCGGAGGACCGGAGCAGGCGAACCATATATGTTTTTGGGAAGAGTGTCCCCGGGAAGGCAAACCATTTAAAGCCAAGTACAAACTTGTAAATCACATTCGAGTGCACACCGGGGAGAAACCGTTTCCGTGCCCCTTCCCTGGCTGTGGGAAAGTGTTTGCAAGATCCGAAAATCTCAAGATTCACAAAAGGACGCACACAGGTCAGTAACTGTATCATCATTAAAGTTGCAGTATAATGTGTAAAATAAAAACCACAAAAGTCGCACGTTGAAATTCAAGCACAGGCTTTGGCAGAGCATCCAAACACAAGTCATGTTTTGCATATTTTTTTTTTTTTTTTTTTTTAAATGAGCTTTCATTTTATTTTGTTTGATTTTATTTAATGCATTTAAATGTCATGCAATCAGTGTGTGCACGCAACAGCTCCTGCGCCACCTGTTTGTTCTGAGCTGCAAGTTTGTGCTCAGGCTGAAGCTTTGGGGATTTACATGTATGACACAGCTCACTCAGGCGTTTGACGGATCAACCTCTTGTTTACACCACAGCACAAAGACTGAGGCCCACGTCAGGTCCATGTAGCTTCATGCATGTCAGACATGAGTGGCTGCAAAGTTGCATCTTCAGGTTCAGTGTATCTGATATGAACATGATGCTTTTATTTTTCTTTGATTTCCAGCCACTTGTTGCTTTGTTTATTAGCTATTTTATGCATCTTCCTTTATTTCAACCAATGATAATATTAATAAAAACAGCTGGTTGGATTAATGCATTATTACATTTAAGAAGGTTCTTATTTTACATTAGAGAAGCCTTATATTAACTTTATTTTTTTTACTGATGACATGTGTGCATGGAGAAATATTAAGCATGCTCTTGATAGCCTGGAGCCAATGCAACAAGTTGACAGGGTTAAAATAATTCCCCAACAGGTTGGCAGAGTCAGTGTGATGACTGACGTGTGCACAATGCAGCTCTGATTTCAACTTTAAAAACATATAATAGTAGAATATGGCTGCTCGCCTCTGTGGCCCTGTGACGTGCTGTGGAGCCAGTGAAGGGGGGAAAAAGGCCTCGAAATGTCGAGTCAGACTTGTAAATGACTACAATGATTACATTCCTTTTTCTCGGTGGCTGCATGGCACACTCCCCCTCTGCTCCATTTCTGCACCCTATGTATTATTCATATAATTTGCTCACATTACCTAAGTACAAATCTGTTAAATTATTTCTGTGTGTTGACTCCCAAGGGGCCTGGTCTTTGGTATCATGTTTAAAACCTATCCCAAAGTGTGGTTATGACTGGGGCTGCCCCTGGGGTCTGTTCCTCGACGGTTTCTTGTACTACACTAATATCCTTGATTGGCTCTCTCAACCCAACAGCTGAAGGTCAAATTGATATTCAACCCGCAAGTGTAATTAGACAGAGGCAATTACATATTCTCAAAAGCTTTAATCGGAGGAGAAAAATCAGCAGTGGATGATTTCCGTGTAATTTATTCAGATTGTCTTTTTTTTTCCTTTTGCCTTGTCATAATCAGGTAGGAATACTTGTTATTAAGACATGAAATTAGAGCCCAGTCCATAACCATTTGCAGGATTTTCAACTAGCAGACAGGCTGCCGTTAGCACACAGTGGGTGAAGCCTGGCTGTGGAGATCCTTTCATTTATCATGGCTTTGCAGTTGGTTTTAGGCCTGCTATGTCTGTGCTCATAGCTTGTCTGTTTTGACGTATGCCTTGATGCATGCAGACTCCAGGTATAGACCCAGGACAGTAGGGGTTCAGCCCTCCTGTTTACACCAGACTGAGACTCATGGCACGTCTGTCCAAACAGGCAAAGTTTTTAAAGTGCAAATGGGGGGAAAGTGTGTTTACTGTAAATAAAAAATAGAATAAAATTCATATTTTTTTTTAAAAAAAAGCTTTAAAAACTTTTTAAAAATTTCTTCTTTTTTTTAAATCACAGATGCTTAGACACTGTTTATTCTAAACCCATGTGGCCTATAAATTGGGGTTAGCCACATTTAAACATTACAGATTTGTCTCACTATCAAACTGCTAGAAACTTGTAAAACATGGTCTCACAAATTAAATACTTAGATAAATGAACAACGTGGTCTGAATCTGTAATTTCCTGATTTTGATTTGATTGTGTCACCACCACTGTTAACAGGTGAGAAGCCCTTCAAATGTGAGTTTGACGGCTGCGACAGACGCTTCGCCAACAGCAGTGACAGGAAAAAGCACTCCCACGTCCACACCAGCGATAAGCCCTACAACTGCAAAGTGAGAGGCTGCGATAAGTCCTACACGCACCCCAGCTCCCTGAGGAAACACATGAAGGTGCACTGCAAGTCCCCCCCGCCCAGCTCGGGCTACGAGTCCTCCACCCCGTCCCTGGTCTCCCCCTCCTCAGACTTGGGCCGGGAGCCAGGGGGCTCCTCGGTGCTGTCGGAGCCGGTGGGAGCCTCCCAGCCTGCGAATTTAAGTGAGTGGTACGTGTGCCACAGCTCAGGTGCCAGCGGCGCCCAGACACCACCCAGCGGGCCCTCCACCCCCGACCCCACAGACGAGCCCCCTTACAGAAACCCAGAACCGAGGGACGCGTTTTAACCCAGCGACAGTGACATTTCCAAAAGCCCAACTATTAAAAATGGTTTGGCTTCGGTGCCTATACACGCCTGTGAGGGCCCACTTGTCCCCCCTTATTGGATGAGCCACCAAACAGACACCCCGAGCCAAGAGACGCGTTTTGACCACACTGCAAGGAAAATGTGCAAACTTTAAAGACGTGCTAATTTCCAGGCACATTAAAAGAATATATTTTCAAACCTCAGAGATTCCAGTGTTTGGCTCGGTGCCTGTGCGCCATGACGCACCACTGCTCCACTTGTGGAGAGGAGAGTCGTGTAAATCCGTTTAGACTATGTGGTACATTATTGTAGGCTAGGCATGTTGGTGTAAAGTTATTTTGTAAATTCCAGTTTGGATATGTTTTTATTTATTTTTCAATCTGCTCTCGGAGGATTTTTTGTATTATGGAACCAAAGTGCATGTTTCAATTTGGGCAAAAATGTACATTTGTAAATTTTGTAACTTTCGATGTGTTGATGTTGATAGTTTTGTAAGGAATCTGTCTCGCAGCAGTTTCTTACCGATTACTGCAGTTATTTGTACAAACGTTTTATGTTTACAGCATTTTTTTTCCATTTGTGCAGAAGCTCAACATTTGAACTGTTAAAACCTGCAGTATTTGATATACGACCCGTGAAATTATAAATGTTTTATCAAAGTGGGCATTTTGTGGTTTTGTATCATTGTCGTCAATTTTTTTTTTCCTCTTTTGAATATCTGAAATCGAGCGGCACTCAACATGCGTACCGAACTGCCTTGTAATTTGTGAGTATTTTGAATAAATCTTGTATGACTAAAGTGAAAACTCTGCTGAGCCATTCGGGTCTATGTGCCATTTACATCCGGCTATTAATCAGCATAAAACTGCTCATATTTCTTGAGAACATGTGCAACATTTTTGTCTTTTTTATGCCTTTAAAAAAATCTAAAAACTGTTGCTTCCTGCAAACACATCCTGCAGGAAAACTCCACAATAATAAACCAAAATCTACTTTTCAGATTCACACAAAACTCCTAAAAAAACAAAGAAATAAAATGCAATAAAAAGCCCTTTACGTTGCATTCAAAGATTATATTTTTCTCAACTGTTCCTCGCTTTAAAAGGGGGCTACTTCAATTGTGCTCCACTCGTGTTAAAGTCTTACTTTCTCAGCTGAGCTCTGGTTCGGTGGACAGAGTCTGATGAAGGGCTGCAATATTCTGCTCCAGACTTCAAAGAGCGTTTCGCACAAAGAGCCATTTTTTCACGACGGTGAATCCTCATGGTGAATTAAGATTTCTATAGCAATAGCCAAGTCAAACTCAAATGATATGGGGCCAAGTCCGTGCACTCAAAAGCCCGCTCTAAAGAATGTAATATTTGCTTCCCATGGGGTCGGAAACGGTAATCTATGTCCTTTATGTTGCAGACGAGGGCAGTATAAAGGGGAAAAATATATTCTTTTGCTGCAGACCTACTTTACGACAATCAAAGGAGAAGCCGCTGAAACGCAGTTGTCCCACACTATAATAGACTTGCATTGCAAGAGGGCCGAAGTGCTCAATGGATACATTAAACCATAATCATATTTCAGGCTCCATACGTGAAGTGCGTAAAAGCAAAGGAGCGTCGCTGCTTATAGTGGCAACGTGTTCATGACAGAGCATTTCAGCTTATTTTTTATTTCAGATTTTATCAATAGTATGAAATAAAAATTAGTTTGAAGAGGAGTGAAAACATGCAGCTGAAGAACTCTGCTGCGCTGGGAAAACTTTTTTTTTTTTTTTTTTTTTTGGCCGAGGGCTGAATTTTCACTCCGGCTCTGACTGAGTCACGAGTGGGTGGAAACGACCAGGCTACGACTCTGATGCGTTTATAGAGTTTGGTTAAGTGCATGACAGTTTGCTCTGTGGAAGAAAAAGAACAAACACCAAACCAAGCAAACAGACGGAGAGGATGATGCCTCTTTTGGCACCAGCTCTTGTGCGTAAAGAGAAAAAAAAAACAAAGGAAGGATGAGGAGAAAAAAACAAGATAGTTGGATCTCAATTGAAAGTGGGAGTCTTTGAAGTGGAAGTTGATATCAGAGGGATTCTTCTAGGTCGTCTGAACGACGTTGATGACACGGAAAGCCTTTTGTCACCGATTTGTTGGGCTCCTCTCTATTGGGCTCCTCTCTATTGGGCCGTCTAAAGCTTTTAGTTCCAGTCGTCAAAATGGACAAGAACTAACTGAGTCGCGTAAAAACATTTTCCATTCAGCCCTGAAAGTGAAGGATAGGCAACATTTAAAGGCTTGTTTCATTAGAGGAGGAGAGTTATAACAGGGGTCAGCAAGGTAGGATTTCTGAATTTGATCTTTGCTGCAGGCTGAGATCAAAGAAAAATGAGCCTGAATTTATTTTGAAGCCACAAAGTCAAAAAAAAAAAAAAATCATGCTGCAGGACTGCGCATGTCTGCTGCGCACTAGTTTAGTGAGCATAATAATTTAAGACCAAATCTAATCTTCAGTCAGAAATGAAGCAGGTTTTGGTGGGAACTCGGATCCAAAGAGTTTTAAAGTGTAAAGTAAACTGGCCTGGTTGTACCACAGCAGAGATAAAACATGATGACTGTTTGCTTTTTAGTGTGAAAGTTAAATTCCCGGCGCGCAGACACTGGATATCACAGGCAGCTCCAAGTGTAAGAGAAGCTCTCCAACAACTGATCCTGTTGGGTTCACTCACCTTCAGCTGAGTGACAACCTCTGATCTGATATCAGCTCTGGGGTCAAGAATCAAGAACAGGTGTGTGTGTGTGTGTGAGGGAGAGAGGAGGAGGAGGAGGAGGAAGAGGAGGAGAGACTCGAGGAACCAAACAGGAAGCTGCAGTTTCGCAGGAAATAAACATACAGTCACATTAATTATAGAAGAGATGTTGGTGAAGAAATGGGGAGGTTTTGCACTTTAAAAAGAAAAAAAGATTTCATTTCCTCCAAGGCCCCTCTCTCACCACCTCTGCTGCATCCTCAGGCTCATTTGAGTGTGAAATATCATTTCTTTGTAAAATAATGGAGGCGGTAATCCTACTTCCGGAAACTGTCCGGCATTATTGAACAAAACCCTTTTAATAGGGGGATTAGCAGTCTAGGAGTAAAAAGCCTCCCCCTCCACATCCCCCCTCTCCTCCTCCTTTTCCTCCACGCCCACCCCACGCTCCAACACCACCATCAGCACCTCCAACACCAACCAGGTCATAATTATCAGGAATGAAGTGGCCGAAATTGGCATGGAAAATAAAGAGAAAGACAGAGAGACAGGTGCAATAGAGCCACCAGAGACAGACCGGAAAAGGAGGACAGAGTTGTTATAATGGAGCTGGCATACTGGGAACACTGGTGGAAGAAAAAAAAAAGATGCATTGAGCTGACCATTAATTAAATTGTCAGTAAATAAATAAATAGTTTTTACATGCATTAAATGTGATTAAAATCTCCTATATTTAACAGCTTTCTTTATTTTTTTCGTGCGTTCGATATTCATTTAAAGGAGCATTACAATTTATTTCCACGACCTTGATGGAGTGAGCAGGAGTGAGGTCAAATGTGTGCACACCCACAAGTTAACTACAACCATAAAGCCCATTATGAATATTGAATATTTTATCCTGATAACGCCCAAGGTGAGTTGGTGGGGGGATTTACAAGATCACATGGCCTGTGATGTATAGGCTACCACCAGCGTCTATCATAAAGATTTATGACAGCCTTTATGGCTAAATTAACTGTATTCCGCATATAAAAAGGTGAGCAAGCAGAGTTAAGGCAGGTTTAAAGCTACACCCCTATAGCTTTTGTATATGGCAGGCAAACCTCACATAAGTCACTATCAGGGGAGAAAAAAAAAACCTGTGCGAATAAGACCTCCACCTCCCACCCCCACCACCACCTCCAGGTTTCAGGATTACCATCATCCGCAGATTTCAGGAAACCAACTTATTTTACTTTCATAGATGAGCGGGCTCCCTCCAATGCGAATCAGCCCCCCAGCAGCCTATAGGCCCGAACACGGATTTCTAACAACCTCCACATTATATGGCAGAATGTGCCACATACTTCACACCTGCACTCTGAATAGCAGCTCCCTTTCAGTGTATGATACGCCTGTTGGCCTTGGTCTCAATGCAGCTGCATGAATGAATCAGCGACCCGCTTATTTGGTCTCTTTTGATCCAAGATCTCCTTCTCTCATTTGATCTCGCAGTCTGAGCTGAGGGAGCTGGAGCCACGATGATTTTCTTCATTAACGCACGTCGTTTTCCTATAGGCAGAAGAACTTGTTGCTGCAAACATATGGATCTAAATATTGTTGAGGGGGCTATTCATGTGCATGTGCATATGAAGAGGAGGGGAATTAAAAACGTGCAATTTCTTTTTGCAGCAGCTCAGTGTAAACAGTAATCGGGTGGATTTCTTCCTGCGCGTTTCTGCAGAGCCCACATTTTAAACCTCTTATAAAAACAAATTCTCAGTGTTTTATTACTATTATACTATAATTATTTAAGCTTTTAAAACCCAATATTAATGCAAATATATATTTTTTAAAAAGGCCCTTGGAGGAAACTTCAGATGGAGGAAAATGGGCCATGCATCCTGCAGAATAAATGATTGTGAATTTTGAGGACTTGCCCTTTAGCGATGGAGTCCTACAGTAATTTATCATAACTTGAATTTATCATCTGCTGCCCTGAGAGAGTGGCACTAAAATTTGAGAGCCAGGACGAACAGGTGTGTTCAGTTCAACAATAAATAAATAAATAAATACATAAATATGAAATTGGACTGACGACAGAAAAAGTTTCAGAGGCCTTTGAACACAAGGACTCCATGTATGTGGCTTAAGAAGCTGAGTTTTGCAGAAATAATAAAATATATATTTTTTTCCTTCTCTGCACAAGAAGTGGTTCACAAACAAGGAAATGGACCGTTTTAGGACAAAAAAAACCTCCTACTGATTTAGCCAAAGCCATAATGGCAAAAGTGCGTTTATACAGTCGATAAAAGAGACAGTATATCATCATATATCAAAATAACACAGAGTATTAGGGGATGCAAATGCTGCCAGCATTATGAATCATTGCTCTATCTGCACTATTTCACACGTCAGATGGGAAATATGTTGCAAATAGACAAGCCAATGCACAGTTTGAGGAGGAACATAATGCATGTGATCAGTGTAGCAGTGTCGAGGACTTGGGGTCATTTCGCCATCTCCCGCAGGAAAACACATTATCCCTCTCATATTTACATACTCTTTAATATTTGTCAAACATTCATAAATTACAAACTAATGAAATGTTCGACGGTCCTCGGAGATCAAGCTAATGAAGACGTCGACTTTTTTTTGCTTGTGACACATCTTTGTTTGGGTTTAATACCATTCTCTTTATCACGCGCTATTAACTATTATTATACTTATGTCAGGCCACCGCTGACACGTTACGACATCGGATCACCTGCTGGAGGTGGGCACGCCTTGGGATATAAATGGCCTCCATCTATAATGCCAGTAGCCTGTAGAAAAAGTGGTAAATGTTAGTGATTTTTTTTTTGAGTGAATGAATTTTCTGCAAGCATTGCACTGCACAAAAATATTTACAAAAACAACTAAAAAATATGATTAATCTTTTTTTTAAAAAGTAGTTCTAAATTAAAATGTCTTTTGCATGAATGTTGCGACATTTTTGCAAGTTTGACAAGAGTGAAAACATCCAACTGGGATATTTTTTTTCCATTTTTAATTTGAGAAAATAAAAATTTAAACATGCACGATTTGTTGAACTGGATATTTTTGCAGTGTGGCCACTACAACGTCAAGAGGCACTTGGAGGACCGAACCTGAAGAAAGAGAGGAAGAGGAGGTGGAAATGAGGAGGAGGAGGGTGGTGGGGGTTATTAATTATAGAAGAGTGTCGCCGGTGTAGAGCTAATTTCCGCTCAGGCCAAGCATTTATTTATTTATTCATTCGTTCATATCATTATTTTTCTCTCTTTGCTGCACATCTCCAACACAGCAAAACTGATCAAACCCGTGCACGAACCTGAAACACTTTGAAATGCAATGAATGGGGACGCATTGTCAGCGCAACAATATAGATCCTTGGAGACGTGTTTATTTGACAGAGCAAATCCCCAGCGTGTCAAGGTTGTCATATTCCCCTCAATGTCCAATGCAAATGCCTCTGCATAATCAGATGCAGCAGCATGACGCGTTTATTACTTTGTCAATCATGTTGATGCGACAGTATTGAAACAAAGCGAGCCCACGTCCGGTAATAGAATTAAAGAAAACCCTTTCAGCGGCAGGCAATTTCAACCATATGTAGGCTAAAGTCCCTCTCTGAGAGGTCAGCGGGTCTTTATCTCAACTGAAAACTTTATTGCAACTCTCTATTTCAGCTGCAACCTAATAATAATAACAGTAAAAATTTTCGCAGTAATTCTAGTAAAAACTCTTATTTTGGAGGGTCTTCAAAAGCAGAATTAAAGGCACTTGATTCTGTGCAAAGAAACACAAAGCAGCACTTTTAAAAAAAAAAAAAAATATTCCTACTTCAGCACAGAAGAAGCTATGCAGGGCTTATCCTCCTTGTCCATGAGTTAATTCATCAAAAGGGGAAAAAAAGTTTCAATAAGATTTTTTTCTTGCTTTCAATAATAAGTCGACCACTGCGACATTCTTTGAGCTGAGGCTATCTTCATAATACTGATTTGGGTAGCCTTGGAAACTCCTCAGACCAGAGCAGAAGCCCAAAGGATTTTTTCCCCCCATTTATTTCTCTAAATTTTGCCATTAAAGCTCGGGTTAAAAACTAGTCGAGCAACATTTTCTGCTTTATTTTAAGGAATGCATATGCTAAAAATAAGCACAACCATTGCAGGAGCAGAGGAGGTAAGTGTCGTTTTCTCCCTCATATTGCACAGCCTATAGTGAAAAGAAAAAAAAAGAAAACGCACATGCGTGAATGATATGTGAGAGTGTGTTAAGAGCTGTCAGGAAATCAACCTCTGAGTCCTCACCCAACGTTAAGGCTGTCTAATTTCTAGGCATAATTAACTTTATGCTCAAAATCAATTGTTTCCTGTACACAGCCAGGGTCCAGGACTGCAAGCAGTGAGAGGCCTATTTGAGCATGTGAGAAAGCAGGAAGCAGCCCTACCTGCCACTCATTAAGCCCACAAAAACTCAATACAAAGAGGGGGGAAGAAGCATTAGACCTGCTCGTTATACCTGCCGCGCAATTAACACTACTTATTCTGCTAATCCCTCTGTTCTAGAAATAATTGAACTTGCAATAATAATACAAAAAACACACACACACGACCCAATGTCTAAATTGTAGAAATGCATTTTTTTCCTGAGCATGATAATTATTATAATAATAATTTGTTTATTAAATGTCCTATCAGGGTTCTTTTTCTTTCTGTGTGTGTTTGGAGGAGGAGGTGAGTCCAAATAATCTCCTGACTTGTGCAGAAAATGCTCTTATTTTCCTGCTGGAGAATCTTCCTCCTCCACCATGAAGCTGGTAATCACATCCACTCCTTTCACAGAGCCGAGGTAGCTGCAACTCTTTGTCCCCGTTGTGTTGTAGGTGAATCGGAGCGCACTTGAAATGAAAGAGGACTTGACCTTTGCCTTTATGTTTTCCCCCCAATGTTTGTCTAAATCACAATTGTCTTTTGTGCGCGGACATGCGCCGCCGTGACACGTCCTATTGAGGGGATGGATGCTCGCAGTCGGACGGGCTGCACAGGACGCATTAGCGGCTCATAGGTGTTTGGAAACTTTTTTTTTTTTTTGCAGGTCTGCTCCCAAAAAAAAGCACAGAAATAGTGCAGGGGGGAGAGGAAAAAAAATGCACAGAGAAACCTTGTGCAAAACTGCATCTGAAAAGTGTGTGCACGAAAAGTAAATTTAGTTTGATGAATTTGTGCTGTGAAGATGCATTTAAGGACCCCTGCCACGCTTCTACACGCACATGCTTCATATTGCAGGAGAGATAAACTTGTTCTGTCTCCGTGTACCTCCACCTCTGCTGGCTGGACACACGGGTCAGTGCAGCTCTCGGAGGTGGGAGTCCTCCAGGTTTCTGTCTTTGTCCTCTCATGACTCCACTGTAAACAAACACTGGCCAACATGCAATCATGTTAGTGGTAATTTATGCTAAAGGGGGCTTCACTGTAAGGTGAATTAAGAATGTAAATAAAAGTAATTACAAACTCATAAAGATATATTTTTGCTTTTCATTAAAATAATAAGCTTTGGACTTAATGGGCAAAACCATATTCACAAAAATTAAAAAACACACTTCAACAAAATCCTTCTGAATTCAGATTTTTTAAACTCACTTTAAAGGTACAACCAGTAATTTATTTATTTTTTACCAATCATCTGAATAAGTATTGATAAATTCCAGTTCAGTGTGTAAACAAAAACTTTTGTCCTTTTTAATAATTCAGGATCTTATTTTCATCTAACAATGTAACTTAGCAACGACAAACATTAATAACTCTCATTTATCTAATTTAATCCATGCAAGCCTTGTCAATCATCCTGACACCAAATCTATACACGTGTTTTGAATTTTAGAGGTTGGACTCAACACTGTAACGCCATTAAACTGTGCAAGAAATATGCTTCATGGTAATGCCCCCACATACTTAATATAATAATAAATCAGGGAAAAAGAGAAATGCCTGCATGCACATATGAGTGGGGGAGTTATTTTGATGCACCCACAAGCAGCGTAGTGAGTCTGACCCTCCTTCCAACAGGCTTTTGACACGTTGTAACCCTCCAGTTGTCAGTTTTCACAGTGTCTTTATTTCTGTGTTGCAGCAGAGTCTCTGCACTCGCTCAGTAAACTGCAGGAAAGTTGCTTGGGAGCGATAGAAATACTAACGGAGCCAGTAAAAGCACTGCTGTTTATGACAGGAGGGACATGATTGCATTGCTCGCAGCCTATAGGGGAGCAGGAACGTGTTCATTTATCACGAGTGGCAGCTTGTGAGATGACATGGAAAACAGAGACAGCAGAACCCCCCCCCCCTTTTTTTCTTCATCATAAAGCTTCATCAAATGACTCTATATGATGATAATTACACTGCTGAGTGTTGGAGATGTCGCCATTTTTACTGTCAGCCTTCATTTTGGGGGCATTTTATTTGCTTGTGCATGCACAGATTTAGATCACATGAATCTCATGTTAAAGTGCACGTGATGTTAATTTGTGTCTTGAAGATTCAAGGAAGTTACTGCACCACAAGAATTGAGGCTCGTGTAACATTTGGGGAAACTAAATTGTTGGACTGATAAAAGAAGACAGATACATGTCAATAAAAGTCCCAGCTGCATTCGGGTGCATGATTCATATGGCAACAATCTCCCATGCAAAGTTACAAATATTAGGTGGCCGACTAACTTTGGATTATCCAGAAACACAGTCCATGATCTGCAGAATTAATCTGTAAAAAAAATGTCTCTCAAACATCAAACTTTAAAGGTACTTGCCACCAGTTGAGTCACCTTTTGCTCCAATAAGTGAACAGTGATGTCTTAACTCTGGTGCAGTGTCTTCAAAAGGTGAATTGGGAATACTCTGTTACCACAACATACACTACTTGAGTTGTACAACAGCAGCCCTCCGACACATTTGAGCGTGCGAGCGTTACCCCAAAGAGGAGCTGTTGCACCCTTTAACAGCATTCACTCCTGTATGTTCCTCCAGCGAGGTGAGGATCAGAAGGTGAAAACAAGGATTACCCACACTGTGTCAAATGTTAAAGCTCCCGCGAGACTTGCCAGAATATCATAATTAATGTTTGGGGCAGATTTGAAATGTAGACTCTTGGCGGCCTTTGGAGGGGGGGGCACAAAGGGAATGTGTGGAATTTCATATGCCCATCATGCAGAGAAGACCTGCAAATTGAGTCACTGCTCACACTTTTGCAGTCATATTTTCACTCTCTGTTCCCTCTTTGCACAATAATTAATGGCTGCAGTCTGTCCTTAAGAAGATGGAGATGTAGAAACAGTACATGTCAGAATCAGGCTGTATGTTTGCTGTGAATACATCACATTTGTGCATCTGCTGCAGGAGTTTTTGATGTTTCTTTGCTCGTACAGTAGCTTTATAAACAATAAATTCAGCATGTGGGCTGTTTATTGAAAATTATGACAGTTATTTTTTATGGGAGATGACAGTGGAGAGAGCTTTATTCTTTTTTGGGTTGTACTGATAATCAATTTTCAGTCTTTCTGCTTTTTCAAGACTGAGGGGGTGTGGGCGACGGGAGAAAAAAAAAATCCTCCTCTATCATCTCCTTCTCTCCATAACTTTGTTCCTTTCGGTCTGCAGATCAAAGGCCTCTGAAATTGGTGTCCCGAAGATGTACATTGTTGAGATGACAGGGCGACAATGCGGAGAGAAAGCGTGGTCTATCAGACATGTCAGGCCGCAGAAAGGAGAGGGAGGAGAGGCTGAGAAAGGCCTGGGTGTCGATTTAATACCCCAACTGGAGGAATTTGAGGCTTTTAGCTGCGGCCAAGTCGATTTCTCCTCAGTGAAAGGGCGACTTCAGGGCATAAGTGAGTCCAGATTTGATATAGTAGATTTTATGATTTTTTGCAGAAAGGAAAGATTGAGCATTGGTCAGTATTTGGAAGTCAGAATTTATATAGTGAATCTTCTTCAAACTGTGCATGTGTTGCAAGACATTTAGTGACTATATTAGTTAGTAAAATGACTCTAATCTTGTGTGTGTGTGTGTGTGTGTGTGTGTGTGTGTGTGTAAGAGACAGAGAGACAGAAGCATGTCTCTGAGTCCACACACTGGAGCATCTTGGTTGCAACCTGCTGCTCCAACAAAGACTTTAATGGTTGGAGGAAAAAAAAAAAAAGAAGAAGCATCCACAGTGACCTGAGCTCAGACATTCACAGAATAAATATTTGTATTCATTTGAGAAATGAGTATTTGAACAACGAGACAAAACCCCGACAAAGGCGCACACACAAAAAACAAGCATGAATGCCAGTATTGTCCCCGGGCTTTCAAATTCTGATTCACCATATCATAACCCCTGCGAGGAAAAAAACATCAATATCCCCGCGGAAAGGACACGTTTCTATGGAAAACTGAAGAATTTTAGCGCATAACAGATCTGGCGCAGGAAGGAGGGGATGGAGGGGGAATCAAAGGGATCAAAGGCTCTGCTCAAGAAGGCTTTTTGCGTGAAGAAAAGATGGACGATGTTGACTTTTAAGTGTTGGATTTTGGAGTTTTCTGCAGCCTCTGAAAGTGGCTTTAAAAGCACTTTGCGCCAAAGTTTCTTCATCATGCACGAGGTGTTTTTTGCATTAATGCATTTTGATTTTTTTTTGCAGCCATGATTATATATTCATTATATACTCATAATTGCGCAATAACGAAACAAGAGTCAAACATTAATTGCACGGATTAGGATGTATTATTTCATATAGGTCTAATTAGAAAAATCAATTAATGCAGTTTTTCTATGCTCAAGCTGTTTAAAATAGCCTCAGCTCACCTGGAATACAGATAAAGTCATGTTAAAGTGTTTATCTCTCTCTATAATAAACCCGACAGGATCCAGGAAGCTGATGGCTGAAATGTCTCAATTGGAAGGCCTGCGCACATTTTCACCCATGCGCCCTTTCAGGTGCCCTAGAATAGAAACAACGCTAAAGTAAACAGGACTAACAGGAGACTAGTCCCTTTGTTGCGCCAAAGGCAGCTGCCCAGCCCTCTATTATCCCGCAGCAGACTGACCGCATCCTTCCCCGCTGCCCCCTCACCAACCCACTGCACAAAAAGAGAGGGATGTTCTGCTTGCATGGGTAACACTGTCGTTCCAGCCCTTAGCAGTGCTCTTACTCTCCATTGAAAGGAGTGGGAGTAGTGGACACAGCCTGATCTGCGGAGGACAAAGGCTCTCCGTTGAGTCCCATTGGAGTGAAAGGAATGGAGGGGCTGGGCATTTCTCAAAGAGGGTCGGAAGGTCTGGAGAAAGAACGGAAGTTTTGTTGTTGTGCTTGATTTCCCTTCCTAACTAGGGCTGGAGTGGATGGATAAACCCACTCAGACTGAGTTTGCTCACCTTTTAATAAGCAGGGTGATGCAGATTACATGCACAGAATCTAATCTCATGCTGCACATCACTGCTTAGCTTTTTTATTATCATGAGCTATAGTGCCATAAAAATAATATTTTCTAGTGTGTTTGCCATCTGTATCTGGAAGAAAACAGTTTGCCCACATATGCAAATCTGTTTCAATTTTGGTTTTTAAACATTTTTTTACTTGATCAAAAAAAAAAATCCTCAAAGTTAAATAAAAAAAAAAAGAAATTAAAGGTCAGACATTTTAATTAACAGCAATGAGGGGTACAATTAGAAGAATTAGATATGAAGTTGTTGCCTGGCAGAGATGGGAACGGGAGGCCGGCGTGCCCTCGGGGAGTCCCATGCTGGCAGGGTTTATGTGGACACACACACTTTCAACAAGGATTGAATATGACCCTGTTGTTTCAAAATGGCCTCCTGATTTATATCCATCAAGGTTTAAAGGGCCTGTCATGTCTGCTGAAATAGAGGTGTTGACAGCCACACTTGACAGCTTCTCGCTCATACTGTTTTAATGTTGCTGTTGCTGTCTTACGTGCTGCACGTCCAGGCTTTCTGGGGAACAGGGCGCTTTTGTGGCTCGTGTTGCTTTGACTTCCTGTCTGGGTCGATGTGAATCCACTGTGTGAAAGTTAACATTTTGCAAACAAAATCCATGAAATGGCTGCAACTTTTCAGGCCTCGGGCTCCGTGAATGGTGACGTGACAGGATTGGGATTCATGCATCTGGCTGCTTGTGCAAAGAAAAGCAGCACAGAGCAGCTATGACATTTCACATTGCACTATCCAAGTCGCGGCTCGCTATAAATTGCTGGGTAAACCCAAGTGAAAAAATGCTGGTTTAACATGGTGCCACGAGACTGAAATCCTCAGAGAAATTCACGCAGCCCGAGAATCCTCTTTGAAGGCACATTCCATAGGTCACAGTGCAGACACCACGCAGTCGCGCCGTTTCATCCTCATCAACATTTGTGTGGGCCGCACAGCCCCGAGGCCTAAAGAAACACGCTCGGGATTTCTCAGTCTATAGTTAGCGAAAAGGCCAGCTCCTGTGGCTCCACCGAGCAGGGACGGGACTGGCATCGAGGCAGGCGGCTCTCCGATTGGTGCAGGGAATGGAACAGCAAAATCAGAAAGCATTTGCTGCCTGATTATGTTTCAACTTTTCTACGTGCACTGTAATTGAGATTCATTGTTGGTGTACTTACACTACGTGCACAGCAGGTCTCGCACACATTGTGTAAATAAAGGGGAGCCTATTTTTTGCTGCCAGGTTATTCCAGACTCAAGCCTGTGCTATTTTAACTCTGTGTGCATACTGTGACGGTTCACGCACTTATAAAGCCTCTCGTGTTATAATTACATCATCTCGAGCCTTGTCATTCAGACACTAGCATGTGAAGCATGTAAACCCCATGGCCAGCTATATATCAGCCTGCTTTGTTTGACATTTATACACAGCCATGGTCTTGTGTAATTATGAGCTTACTGTTCTGTCAAATATTTAATGCCTTGTAAAACAGCCAGCTATTTATAATGTACAGTGAATGCTGCAATGCTATCTGCGAGAGGGGAAGAGGCAGAGAGTTAAAATATAATCCTTGACATGTGCACAGTAAACATGATTATAGTTGTAACTGTGCGCAAGTTTAAGATGCCAGCAGCCACCAATAACTCATCACACTTAAGTCTGGACCGAAAAAAACAACACCCATTTATTACGGAGCTCAGCAGAACAAAGCATGCTGCATTTCACAGAAGTGCAGAATACAATTTTACAGCATTTACATGCATTTGCTGTGATCTGAACCCTGCAAATGATACACACAGTGACGGGAGAGGAGCTCGCATCCTTTAATTACGCAAAAGCAGCAACACAACAACGTACAGGAAGTCGATAACAAGTACAAGTCTTGCACACAAACCTTCACTTAGGTTAAAGAGCAGGCGTATTAGCAGGACAATTTACATTAAGCTTCCAAATTAAACAAACTGGTGTTGGCTCCTGATCCAGGAGGAGCTGCTGGTACTTTATACTGTTGGGTAGTTTAATTAAAAGCAAAGCACTTACAGGCTTATCAGAGGTTTTAGTGTATGTTTTTTTTCCTATCTGCATATTAGCAGTCTGTGTCAATTTAAAAGTACAATATTTTCCCCTCAAATGAAATGATAGAGAAGTATAAATGTGCACATAGTGAAAATACTTGAGTAAAGTACCTGAATACTGCACAGGAAGTTGTGGTGGGTGTCTTTTGAATTTTCTTGACCTTGTTTTCGATACTGAAAGTTGAATATTTTTTTCATACCTCACATTGAGAAATATAAAGTTTTGCAAAATAGTATAAAAACAGTACTGCTCTTAAACACAAATCTGAAGTACTTAAGACTTCTATTCCACATTACAGACAGAAACACTGCACTTTTTATTCCACTACACTTTAGTTACTAGTTACTTTACAAATTAAGATTTTACATAAAAACATACACTAAGCTTATAAAAGGACGTTTTGTTACAGATAAAATCTCTCAACAGTATATAAAATAGATCAAGCATGCTACAACAGTAAAATACTTCTCACACATTAATACATTAAAATAATAATGTATTGATAGAATAACGCTGACAGGGTCCATTGTGCTGTAATGAGTACTGTTATTTTTGATGCTTGATAACATTCACATACTTTTATATTTTCAATGCAGGACTGATGATAAGTATTTTTACAGTTTGAGATCTGAACACAGCAGCAAAACACTCAATTACAAGTAAAGGTCCTTAATTCAAAATGTTATTAAAGTAAGTACAGAAGTATTATCAGCAAAATGTACTTGAATCAAATGTAAAAGTACTGATGATGCAGAATGGCTCCTTTCACAGTGTTGTATTATTTATTTATATATCTATTATATTAGTCTGTTTCATTTTAATGTTGGTGCCATTAATTTGGCGCCAACTACTAACAATTATAAATATCAAAAAAATGTAGTGGAGTAAAAAGTATTTCCCTCTAAAATGTGTGTACAAGGCAGCACAGAAAGTAAAGTAAAGTACAAGCATGTCAAATTTCTACTTAAGTACACTATAGTAAATGTACTTAGTTCCACCACTGAGTAAATGTATGTTGTTACTTTTCACTTCTGGATATGCAGTGTAATGTGAAAGGCACTGCTGCGTCTCTCCATGTTACAGAGTGGCCTCGTGGTCAGTGCGAGGCCACAGAGAAAGTGCTTTAAGTAATGTTGAACACATGGTGTCTGAACATGTTAGCTCAAAGCAGTGTCCGGCCCGACTTATGTCAGTTTCCCACCGCGGGGAACTTGACATGTGGGAATAGAGGCTCCATGCATGGCTGCCATGCATTGGCCCTTACGTTTTGCACATGTAGGTAAACAATCCCGCCTTGTCTACCGAGAGGCCTGCGTTTATACATGGGCGCAAAACATGTGTTGCGGCCAAAGTCGCATCAAAGGTCACTGAGCTATGCTTTGAACACTTCAAAGCTGGGGGATAAGACTGTAGCTTTTAAGTTTTATGGCAGGTGTAAGCAGGGGTTGCTGACCAGCCCAGGGTGGTCTGCTCCCTGGTCTGCAAGAGGCTGCTGGTGGTTAGCGTGGTAGAGGTGGTGGTGTGCACAGGGCCGAGGCGTCGGGGGCAGGGGCATAACCGGCCGACCAGGCTGTGTCCAAAATGTCTTCATGCAGCAGGCCACATTTGGAGTCCTTGGATCTGAAAGGGTTTCTGGGAGCAGACTGGACACAGGCAGACGTCCACTTCAAGGGTCTCTGGTTTCAGAGGACCTCAGCAGGGTACGTCTAAGGCCTGTTGTCAGTCCCATTTGGAAACAGATACATTGGCAGAGAGGAGCGGAGGGGCCGAAGCCTGATGACCATACCACAGAGTGACCACAACACTGCACCCTCCCCTGACAGAGCAGAAACAGACCCTATAGCAAGTTCAAAGGATCCAAAGGGGTCTTGCCAAAGTTCATTTGCCGGAGTTCATTCATCTCAGCACCTGATGTGGTCCGCTGCTTCTTGTTTCGTGAGACATTTCAGTTTAAAGCGTGAGACTTCAAAGGCGGCGGCGTTAATAAGAGTTGTAATTAGAAATGAGTCATTCTGTGTTTTTACCAACCACATCACCCCTGTGAAGTTTACACCCCTTAAGGACCATCCAATTTCATTACTAATGCACAAAAATATATTTTCAGATGTTCCACATTACTCTCCGGAGCTCATTCTAATTTTGTCATCAATGGACTTGTGTGATGAGGAGAAGAATCTGAATATAGTGACAATTGTGGATGGCAGCATGGGAAGGGTTTTTAGAGATTTTGTTGATTTTGGCCCTCAACCCAGACAAAATGGATATTGCTTAAAATGACTCTGCTAGCAAATATGCTTCTGCCTCAAGCTGCACAAGTCCACGCTCTGCAACAGAGCTCCAAATTCACGCAGTCGGGTGTGCTTTAAAACGCCACATTATGAACATTGAAATCAACACAAAGTGGCTTAATAACTCCTCCGGTGACAGAGCCTGCTAAATTGATCATTGCTGCTTTACAATATCCATAATTATGCGAGCGGAATACAAGGTGCTGCGCGTCTGGTTGATGATCCTGGAATGACAGGTCTATAACAGCCCCCCTCTCCTTGAGATAGTTGGAGACCCACATGCACATTGAGAAAAGCCATTACAAGCCCAGGGTGAAGCAGGTGTGTTTGCGGCACTTCACAGATGGCTGGGAGCGTTGTTAATGAGAGAATAGTAAACACCAGAAAACTTTTATCTTTGATGCGAGATTGTTTTACCAAGCGCCGAGCTTCGACTCGTCAAAGGAGCGGCATGCGAGGTCGATTCGCACACATGATTCGATTGACCCCTGCTAATAAGGTCCAACCCACATACTTAGCACACAGTTTATGGACTCGCTGACATTCATTTTACAGGAGGTATTTACAGTCTTTAGATGAGCAGCTCGCCAGATTCTTTAAAGCTGCATAACAAATAGCTCAAATGTCGCTCATGTAGTCCGATGATTGCAGACCTTTTATCAGCTCTTTATTAATTGTGTCCTGTTAAAACGGAACATTTTGCAACACCCAGACGAACATTATCCTCCCTGAGAGTGAGGCTTCTGTCTTCTTTACTGTTGTACTGAGGTGCTGAAGTGAGATGATTAAAAGTGCATTACCTGGGCCTGGTGATTCCCTGAATGAGCTATGCTAAATTGGTTGTTTTCTATGTTGTGATTAATTGAACTTCCAGGGCCACATTTCAGCACGCTTTGTTTTTCTGTCCCCAGTCATCACCTATTATTAAAGACAAATTTTCAATATCTCTCTGGGAGTCCAATTAAGGATTTACATTGTGACAGTATTTTTCACTTTAATTACTATACGTAGCGCAAGAGTTGACGCTTTTCCTTATTTATCAAACAACACAGTGGAATAGTATTCATCAAGTAAACGGATAGTTAGATTCTGTAATTGCAGCTTCTTTTTCGGCTGAGCACAGAACAGTCAAAATCTGATGAACAACTGAATAATATCTCCAGCGGAAAATGACTGCACAGCATATTCATGGTAAAGGATAGTGTTGCTCAGAGGATATATAGCTGCATATGATTGTGCTATTAGCAGATTGTATATAGATGAAAAAGAAATAAAAAGAATGGGATTTTAATATTATTATAATCCTCAAATACTCAACAGTAACTCAAAAGCTGCTGGAATATTACACCACAGGTTTCTGAATCACAATAGCTTGTGGGACTTAGCACAAAATGTATGGTTGGTGATATTAATTTCATTTTACCTCATATGGGGCAAACAGTTGGAATCCCTTTGTAACTAGCGGTGCTGTAAAGCATTAGTGGATGCCAGCGTTCACAGCGATGCCTCGTGGCCACTGCACTTGACTGGTATACAGCGTCTGACACTGGCATTCTGGGATTCCCTCTTAATACTTAAAAACCTAAATGCCTCATTGTTGGAGACGACTGCAATAGTGTTGAAGTTAAGTGGCTTCAAATTGAAATTTCCTGTGGGTTTGCAGCCTGCATATGGAGCCAATAAAAGTCCTGTGGCCCTGAATAAATGTTAATTTTTCTTTTTGTGGGTCTGCAGGGTAAGAGAAATGATGACAGTTTCTCTACTAAACATGCAGATATTCTGTGAATAATCATCTCATTTCTTGAAAGAGATTTAATAAATAAATAAAAATAAAATAGGACGGCAATCCTCTTTCAGTGATGTTTCCCTAGAAGCAAGGCCTGCAGTAGTTTGGAGCTACCCATGGCATCCTGCTTAATGCCCAATTTTCATTCAGCATCTATACCACCTCCTTTGTGTGACCCTGCAAATATCCTCTGGGCCTCTTCATTAGTCTATGGGGCCTGTGTGCAAAGGCTCTCCAGTTAATTTGCCCCGGCAGGACTGTTTCCCCTACTGGAGATCAGCAGGAAAAAAGCCCGCCTCAGTCACTCAAAGATTCACACAGACACGCCTGATGCAAATATATATAGCTGGTTTCTCTTTCTCCATTTTTAAGATATTCCCTCCATCCATTTTAAGTGCTTCAGCGAATCCCTCACACCACTCATCGGCTTGTTTATGGCCGGCTTTCTGGTCTGATCTTGTCATGCGCCGGTGATAAGAGCGCGGCAGTGGATCATGGCTATAACAATTTTTTTCTTCTTCTTTTTTTTCCTGCATTGTTTGGCCGACCACTTGCTGCTACAATTGACCTGCGAGTGGAGCTGATGACCAAGATGACTAACCCCTGGGGAGCCCGAGTCAGGGAAATCATGCGAGAGATGGAGAGAGACAGAGAGGGAGAGCAAGAGACCAAGACCAACTTGCACAACACGGCCACGCAATCACACACCAACACACACTGTACTGTGTTTCCACTCTGCTCTCAGCGGCTGAGCTCAGCGGATCCGGGGGTTGAAGCGTCTGCAGAGAGATGCCACATTTATGCAGCACAAGGCCGTCGTTTCTTTTGGGTTCAGGAGCTCCCGGCGAGACGCTGGCATGATGCGCCCGGCTCTGACAGGTGCTGCCATCCCGACAGCGCGGCTCGGCCACCGACCAGACAAGAGTTGTCTGCTTGAGCCGCAGAAGACCCAGGACCGTGCTGGGAGCGTGATCCCAACTTGGCACTGACCACAGCACCAATCACTGGAGCTGATTTAATTGTGTCACTCTTGGGGGAAAAAAGAAGTTGGGGTTGCAGTGGAGTATGAAAGCATGAACACAACATTTATTGTTACACCTTTAGCTTAATACAAGTCTAAAATCCCTCCACAGCCTTCAGACGGGACTATTTTTGCTTTTCTCAAATTGCCATGGTGGGGTGCGCACTCCAATAGGTGCAATGTTGTTTGTTATCAGAGGCAGACGTGGAGACTGAGTGAAGGAGCCGCTTTCATAGGAGACAAACTCTCACCATGAAACATTTGGAAACATGTCTTCCTCCGCTGCAGGGTTGTGAGGTTGCACATGGAAAACATTAAGCTCTTTACAGATTGAATAAGGATGGGCCAATAAATGTCAGGAATTTCAGAAAGCGGGACCGAATCAGACAGGGTGGGGACCTCCATCACTTGCCTCCAATCCGGCGTTGCATTCATTATGAGAATTCCTCACCGCATCCCACCTTGCAGTTTGCTATCTGCTCTGTAATTAGCTCAGGAAAGCTATTGTTTCCATGACAGCAAGAGCAAGTAAGAGACAGACAAAACATAGACAGAGGAATAAAGAGCGACTGAGGAAAATACAGACCAGGTGGACATTTTGGACACATCTATAAAACAGTAATGAGACATTCACAGTTCACCTGGCAGATTCTCAGTGCCATTCCTCTCTACACTGAATGGAGAGCAGTGGGGTTAAAGCTGCAGAAAGAGAGAGAGAGGGGGGGGAAACAAGCTTTAAAAAGAGATGAGATTAACATAGTCTCATGGTGCCACAAAAAGATCAGGTGACAGTGTGAGAAAGACACATTAAAAATACCATGTTGACGAGATTGAATGTGTCAGCTTTAATTTCGGGGACTTTGGCTTAGCTCGGGCTGCAGATGATCTGGTCCTACTTTTGCTGGACGCCGTCCAAATCTGTCTCCTTGGAAGAGTTACTGGGCCATGGGACTTTGTCCAGACACCCCAAGGAAAGGCAATCTACACCACAGTGCTTCAGATGGGCTCAATTTGGATTGGTTTGCGAAGGTGGTTTTTATGATCAAATGTTAAATATCTGTATGGAATTTGTCTCTTTTTTTATCATCAGATGCAATAGTTGGCCGGCTGCTCTGGTACTTGATCAGCCTGGACGATCTTTTGATCTCCACATCAGATTGTAAATTTTTTTCTTTTTATGGTTTTTCAGTAGGTTCACACAGGGCTTGCTGGGTCTGATGCTTTTGAACTTGAGGATTTGTCAGTTATGCTTATTCAAGCATGATACAGTGGACACAAGTTGATAATGAATATTATTTTTGCTTTCCTCAGGTTTCAGTGAGCCCCATCTAGAAGCATCGTATTCAACATCCTGCCCTTCTTCTGCTTCCTTCCCCATTTGCCCATTCAGACTATAAGATAGTTTAAGTTTACTTCTTATAGTTTAACTTTGAACAGTTCGGATCATAAAGTTGTACTTATCAAGTGACCATTTTTCTGCTCATCCCTCAGCTCTGAGATTTACGGGGGGTAGACTCGTCAGAGTGAAATCATAGGTCTACAGATGTTTTCAAGATGTTTTTTCTGTCAGTTGCAGATTATCCCCTGTAGCAAAATCTCATTAAAGTGCAATTTACAGAGCTGCGCTGATGTTGCCATCAACCAAAATTAAAGGCATTAATTTTTCAAAGAAGTTCACCGAAGTCCTCACAATAAATGATGTAGCACTTTGTAAGAATGATTTGCCAAAGTATTATTTTGGAGGAAGAAATTAACTCACATTAACGGAGCGAGGGGATTGGACATAGGCTGCAAAAAAGATGTGCAAATGTGGCCATTTAGTCAGAGCGTGTCGGTACGGAGACATGCATATTAAGGCTACCATGCTGGGACAGATGAGGGAAGAGGGAAATATGAAACCCTGATGGAGGTTATGACACAGACACATAGAGAGACGTGTACACTGGAGGGCTGAGGCGCCCACTCTGCTGCTGTTGTATTCAGGAGAGCAGAAAACAGCCAAAACTTATATGTAGTTTGGTTGACAAAAAGCTCATATATGAAACAAAAAGTGTTAGAAAAAGTGAAGGTCAGAATGCAAAAATAAATGTTTGTCTCTCATTTAAAAATGTTGCATTGGTGACAACTTTAAAATCTTCTTCCTCTTGACTTACACATTAAAAATCAATGCTTCATTATTTAAAAAAAAATGAAATGAGTTCTTTAAATTGAAAAGATTTCACACATAAATACAGATAATTTCTTGCAATATCACCACACACATTGTGCCTTTAAAAAGTTAAAAGCAGGAATTTCTTTGTTTTCTCTTCTTATTAATGTGAGAAAGAGTTTGGCTTTATGAAGTATTAATAAATTATGACCCCAAAATTAATTTTAAAAGATTGAAATTCTACTTAAAATTCCACTTAAATCACATTTAATGCACATTACTCTTTGAAATTAACATAAGGGAGCAGAGCGGAGGAGAAAATCTCAGTCACCGAGAACATTTGGAATTTAATTTATCAGCAATTTTCAAGATGTCAAACACTTGGAAAAAAAAAACAAAAAAAAAACTTGTGTGCGAAAGGGTTGAGATTCCCCATGAAATGTTTTACCATCACAGTCAGTGTCTCCACATTTTAACACTCACACTTTAACACTAACACTCTGACACTAAATATTTTGACTGCTTGTCAAGTGCTTGCATATTAAATAAATAGTGAAGTAATTCTTAAGATTAAAGCTGAAATAATTCTTAAATGGAAATTATATTTTACAGTATAATAATAATAATAATAATAATAATAATAATAATAATAACTCACATTTTATTACAGTTCTAACGAATCCCTCTGCCATCATTTATATTTCCATGACTTATCCCAGAAATTACAATTACCCAGGCTGGATTTTAATATACCGTGATGTACATTATAAGTCATGACTGATTGTTAGATGGACATCGAACAAGCTCCATCTTTTAACTACATTAAAATTAATACCAAGAAATGGTCTCTGAGCTGGAGGGGGAAAAGTGCTCGGTCCTGCAACCAGTGCTGGAGTCTGCAGGGATGTGATTTATAGTGATGAGGACCTGCAGACCACGTAGGGGACATAAAAAAAGTGGAGCATAATATTGTATAGTCTGATGATTTATGTTAGTATTTATGATTCGGGAAACGGTGCAATTAACATTCATAGACTCGGAATAAATGCGAGGTTGCGTGCAGGCCTGAGCAGCTCAACAAAATAAAAGCATTATTATTATTATTATTATTATTATTGCAATTATTTATTTTTTTTCCCTGGAGAATGAAACACTTTTTTTCCCCCTGTAAAGCAATCACTATGACAGACCTTTATTTCGAAGTTAAAGCTCTGTCTGGGCAAAACAATGTAAGGCGGATATAGGTTTAATGAAGTTAACTGGGGGAAAAAAAGATGTCACAGCATGCAGCAGCCCGCGTGCACAGACCGCAAATGCGGGCCTTTCTTGCAGCCGGACTGTCTGTGAGGCACTTGTTTTTGTCCTCAGCTCACACCGCCGGGGCTCCGTGCCAAAGCCTATCAACTAAATATCAAAGATGCGGAGTGTCGGATCGCTCCACTCTGCATTTTTACCTTATTTCATCCCGTCCCACCTGCTGACGAGGGGTTAAGTTATTTAAAAGCAGCTTGTGTGTTGGGAGGCTGCACACGCATGCATACAAAAAAAATGCCATTGTCTTTTTTTTTTCCCCCTTTCATCCTCAAATACAGAAATCATTTGCAAGGAAATTATAGGCCTCGCGAGGGCAGGTCTTTTGCATACTAATTTTGTTAGACTTACCTCCTGTGGTCAATGTTCGATGTGACCATTAGTGAGAGCACTAGAATTTATTTTATTCGATTGAAAAGACAGTGTTTGGAGTAATGTGGCGGAGGCACCTTATGGCAGCTTTAAGATGAATGGAAGGAGAGGCTGTCTTTGTCTGGTCCTGGACTCAGGCCCTGCTGCAGATCTGCCTCAGGAGTGTTGGAGTGGAGAGATTTAAGGAAAACACGTGGCCTTTGTAAGGGGCCACAATGGCCTCCTCATCAGGTGCCTCCTCAATATGTGAGAGGCTTTTTTTTTCCCCTGCAGAATAATTGCAGAACTTGAAACCGGATATCCTCCACCATCCCTGACCATTTGTCTATCTGCTGACCTTCATATCTGCAGCCGCTCCCTCTCTGCACCCATGATAGAATTACACAGGCCCCATATTTCTGCTCAAATTATGTGGAGGCATCAGACAAGTTTTTAAAAGGTGAAAGGAAATATTTTTTACAGGCTAAAAAATAAACACTTCTCCAGCTTTGGGATTTGTAAAAAAAAAAAAAAAAAAAAAAAAAAAAAAAAAAAAAAGCTGGAGTGAAGCTGGAGGCAGGAGAGATTTTACTGTTGGTTACTTTGGGGGGTTGGTGAGTTTGAATGGCAGAAAAGGGGAGGGGGAGAAGGCTTCAAAAGCTGCTTACCAGCAGGTGGCGGCAGCATAACGTTTGAGCGGCCCCACCCCTTCAGCTTCTGGGTTGTGGACTTTCTGCTTATATTGACAGGTGTTTTATCCTCCAGCTCAGGAGAAATTAAAACTGTCAACATGTCAGCAAATATGATATTATTGATCACCGATGAGTGAAATTCAAAGCTGTTCTTACATGTTTGTCTGGAAGGTTTGAGCTGATTATTTAAAAAAAAACAACAACACAGTCTTTGGTCAGTAATGATCGTTATCTGAATTGCAGACCTTCTTGCACTCGCGTGTCTAGTTTGACAATAAAACAATTTTTGCGCTTGTTGAACAAATCATAACAAAGTCTGAGCATCACTGGCTGACACCTGCACCAGACAGGAGAAGCCATCAAGGTCCTTTGTGATGACTTATCCCCAGTGGTCGGGTCCCTTATGTGGTGGGAGTCATTCAGAAGATGAATCACATGATGCATTTTTAATTTCCCTGCCGTGGCCCCAGTCCAGGACTCGGTGGGTCAGATGGAAATGAGCGCTGGACGGGCCGGCGACATCAGCCGACGAGGGCTGCAGCACTTAAGACATGATGTACGACGGTCATTACTGGAGGCAGGTCAGGAGGGAGTCCGGGTCATTCTTGCCACCAAAGAGAAACAGCAGAGGAGGCAGAAAGTGTCTGGCCAGTTTAGAAAATGCCACATCTCTTCAGACCTTCTCCGGGAACGCACGCAGGGCCCCTGATGGGTGAATGGTCCCTCAAGACAGCAAGGGATTATTACCCATCCTCACCTCTGCTCTTTGTTCTTGTACAGTATACGGCTGCAGCTCTTGGCATGCTCTCTCCCTCAGAGTTGCATCACAAATAATGGCTTGACATATGTGCCACTTATCAACACGTCTGCAGACAAGTTGGCAAGTCACACATCTATTTTAGTTTGAGGTCGGCTGATTAGTGGTGCAGATACGGGATTGAGCATATGTGTCACTTGCACTCTTCTTGTTGGCACGGTGCAACTCCAGCGCAGTGGAAGCTCCGGCTAATTACCAAACGTCTGACGGCCTTTTCTTCCTCTACCTTTGATTGAAAGCTTGACCTTTGCCTCCTGAGCCGCGTTGTGAAATGGCTCTTCTTTGTGAACGTGCTTCTGGGTGGCGGGCCCGCGATACTGGGGCCTCGGTGTTGTGTCTGGTGTCACAATATTTGGGGTATCAGAGAGAGCAAACAGATTAGAGCAAAGCAAGGTGTGAATGTCGATGAATATCACCGCATGCATCTCCACTATGAGATTTTATAGCTTCCTTATTATGAGCGAAGGGTTATTCAAAATTAAACAAAAGTGCCTGACAAGTAGAAAGGTAATTGCATTCAAAGCCAGTTCAAACCTCGCATTCGTAACGCAAAGAGAGGACAGCGTGTCAAGGAGATTAAGAAGTGAATCAAGCAAGGAGAGAAAAAGGGGAGGAAAAAAAATGAAAGGAAATAACCAAAATGAAATAATGTGCTGGACCACCTCTCGAGCGAGTACAAGCGTGGCATCTGTGTCAGATGTTGTTAATTAATGTCAGTATGTTCCTCGCTGGCACTTGGCTTCCTGTCCTTCGCGCAGGGCAGGTTCTAGAGTAGAAGTGCTTGTGGGGAACAAATGTGTGTGTGTGTGTGTGTGTGTGTGTGTGTGTGTGTGTGTGTGTGTGTGTGCGTGCGTTGAAGGGTGGGTAGGGGGGCTGAGGGGTTAGAAACAGCAGTGGTAGGGGGTGTTAATCCCACTCATTATAATTCCAGTCTGTGGCCTGTCTTGGGAAAGGGACTACAGGGGCCTACCGCCACATCTTATCAATATGTATTTCCCCTTTTTCACCTCTCCAAGTGGCCCCTGACTGCACGGTGGCTAACTAGCCTCTCACACTGTCTCCTTCTCTGTGTCTCTTTGTCAGCACATGATCCAACTCATCATCGCAGGAACATGATGCAAACCTGCGACAAAAGACGATGACGCAGACTTGAGGGGTGTCAGACACACGCACTCACAAAAATCTTGGTGTATTTTGCACAGAATAGAAATTGCGCACAGAAATGAAAGGTTACACATCTGCTACAAATTTGAAGCTGAAATATCTAAATATTTTCTGGTGTGTATTTTTTTTTTAGCTTTCTTAGAAACTCACACGCAGGGTCGCTGTGTGGTGCCCCTGGAGTATGGAGGGTTAAACTACAATGCTGTGGTCAAGAGCAACATCATGGCACATCAGTAATGCAGAAACAGACCCTGCACACTATATTCTGTATGCACGGTGAGAGCACATGCTTTGACTATATGTGATAATGGAATACGTGCAATGTAGCTAACAGCAGGCGAAGAAAGCAAAGACAGGATGATACCAACGCAAGCAGAGAGTAGCAGATTTCTATTTGAGTGTTCGTATAAAATTTACAAAGCCAAAAAAACCCCCACTATATTTCATTGCACATTATCTAAATAAAAGCACCATTTTGACTCTAGTGTCGGCTACACCCATTGAAAACTTACCTAACACCACACGCAGTATTAGAATCACATTTCATCAGCTACATAACTAATAGAGGTTTTTAAATTTCCCCCTCCAGTGTTTTCTTGACTTTGTTTTTTGCAACACAATAAACCCGACGCCAAGTTGTACATTTTGTCATCTCTTTTGGGAAATCAAAGACTTTAAAGACAGTAAATTATTTTTAATGCTTGCACAAAAATAATAGGCCATTTTCTAAATGATGTGCCATGCTGGTGCCTGGGATCATCAGGATGCCAGTTTTGCCTCCCTGTTGATCGGCTAATTTGAGACTGAGCGCACCTGGTGTGTCTTATTGCGTGCACAAGTGCCGAGAAACGGCACTCTATCTACTGGCTTTGGTTATTTCCATGCAGAGCGGAGGTACTGACGATGTTAGCATTAACGGGCCATTAAAATGAAGAAGGATGAAGTCATTGCCACGAAAAAGTTGCTGCGCCTTGCTAAATGAGAGACCAGAGTGGGACGAGACGAAGAGGAAGTGGAGCTTTTCAACATGGCCACCATGTCCTGTAATGACCAGCGCTCGGTTTTTATAAGCCCTCCACTGAGCAGGGCCTCAGATTAATGTAGACAGGAGCGTGACAGCAGTGGTCTGAATGGACTGCTGTAGGGACCCCATTGGGGCTTGTTTCAGACGGCCCATGCCTGATGGTAAAAGTGGAACGGCTGTGACATGCAGATGTTAGAAGCATCTAGAACTGTCCCACATCCAAGAAAAGCTCTAAAAGCTTTAAAAGGACTACAGTGGGTGAGGGTTATGGCTCTGACTATTAGAGTATATCTGCTGTTTATCACTTTCACCTGCCTTGCTTTGGAGTGCCGGGGCGTCTAGCCGGCGACTGCTTCCAGGGGAGCGTGAGGAGCTTATCTTTTCAACAGGTTTTCGGGTTGTTGTGGACAGCGAATCAGGGCAGGCTCTGCAAAGGAGTGGAGCGCAGTTTGGGGTGGCGCCACACCTCTGCACTAATTTCAGGGTTAGCAGAACGCCCAACAGGAGAACAGCACTGCCATGGCAACAGTTAACAGCTAAAAGCACTGTCTACAGTCTGATAGGGGCCCCAAATAATCGACACACGGCCGATTATAGCAGCCCTTCTCCAACATGGGAAACGTAGGTAAGCGTTAAATCTGTTTTTGACCTGTTAAACATTTCACTTTATTTATACGACACGATAAATGCAGTGGCATCTGTTCAGTCCCAAGAGGAGTGCATTTAATACATTTTAAATCCCTGTCTTGTTCAAGATTAGTCTGGTTTTCATCTTCAGATCTCATACAAAAGCTATTATTTAGCATTCAGACGCTATCACCAAGTAATAACACAAGAACAATAGCTTTATCCATTTGGCTTTTCTCATTTATCTTTTAGCAGACGCACTCTGTAAAAAACAAAACAAAAAAAAAACACGTTGCTTTCCAAACCAAGCAAGCAAATTTACTCTCTCCACGTCTGTACTTGATATTGAAATGATTTTTTTTTTCTCTCCCCCAGCGTACAAGCGATATAAAAAGCGAATGAAATACGTGAGAGTGCATGGCAAATCGGAGAGAGGGAGTGATAGTCAGTCAGGGGCAACCACAATATACTTTCCATCAGGATCTAGTCAATTTATCAGAGGAGAGATGTTATTAGCTTCCAGATAGCTGCAGCAAAAGCATGTAGGTATTTTCCTCCCCATCAGTCTCCTTTATATTTTTAGATGTTTTTTTATGTGAGTACAATGGCCTCAATATCAAACATTTTAAATGATGCTTGAAATACCAGTCACTTGACTTTGATGTCACAGGCAATTAAATCCAACCTTACCCCTTTCCACCGTTAATAACAGCAATCTCGCCCGGCCTAGTGCCTAATTAATATGTGCTATTTGTCACTTTGCCTTGACACATGTATATCAAAGTGGGGGTGGGGAGAGCGGCTGCAGCGGTGAGGAGGTGGCTTCGGGGGGGAGGGTGGGGTGGTGGAGTGCTGTAAGAGTGGTGTGCTGGGCTTTCATTAGGTGGCAAGGTAGAGCTCCTCCTCGCTCCATCTCCATGCTGCTAAGTGAACGGCGAGTGTAGTGTCATTTGATTTCATGAGGGGGCACAAAGGAAGATTTAGAGTCTGATGAGGATTAAAAGGCAGGGATGGTACTGATGTCGATGCTGGACTGAACGATGTGATATTAGAATTCTGGACAGGAAAAAGGAAAATATTCAGCCATAAGAAGAGTTGAAATACTGAATAACATAAATTACTGTGTGAATAATATCTTGATTTATTCCTCTGATATGAGATTTCACGTCTTGATGGTGATTATTTTTGCATGTAATGACACATTTTCGCACGGTGGATGCTTAATTTTGGAATGAAAAAAAATAATCTTCATATTGTCTATTTGTCCGTAATTCTGTGCCTTTTAGGAAATCATCATCCTTCACTGGAGTTTGACTGTGGCAAAGCGGTGCTTATAATTAGGCGTGTGTTTGTTTGTGTGTGTGCATGCATGTGTATTGTGCATTTGAGCACATGCCTTGTCATTGCCAGTTCCCACTATGGCTCGGCGGGTGGGAGGGCAGCCCTGCAACATTGCAATAAAATCAATGATCCATGGTTCTTTAGATGTGACCAACAAACTAAGTTGTCATCTCGTTCTGAAACAAAAGGGGTGACGGGGGAAAAAACTGAAAGCACGGCGCACCGAAGCTACTTAGATTACATCGCGAATGTGCAGGGTTTCATGCCAGTGCAGCTCTCAATGGGGTCAGCAGACAAACCCCAAACAGCCATACATATACATCCACACTGTACATCTCTCTCTAAGCCCCCCACACACCCCCCCATCCTCTCCTCACTTTCCGCCTGAAACCTTCTGCCAAATGCTGCCAGACTCTCACATCTGTGCCGAAAATGAATTGTATCCCAGAGCCCTCTGAGTCAAGGATTCACTTGTAAAGAATGCAGTTTTATTGGATGAACAGACTAATGTACCATGCAATGTAGTTGCACTAGCATTTTATGCCACATTGAAAGAGTCAATTAATTTGCATAATTCAAACGAGCATGTTCTTCCACTTTGAAGGCATGGCTAGGCATCTTGGCTAGTCACGTCAGCTCCTCCATTTCTGATAAATTAATCATTCTTGCCATACAATTAATTACATTTATGACAATTTGAACCTTCGTCCCACCCACCGGCCCGGCAATTTTACAGCCAGGCTGCAATATCAGAGCATCCTGATGAAACCCTGGTGATTTAGTGAACACCTTAACAGAGAGCCCGTGCCTAGGGCTGAATAAAATTAATATTTTGTTTCCCATCTGGTGGAATCAGCAGAATTAATGAGGGAAGGAGGCCCGTAGCTACGCAGAATCCAGGGATCAATCTGCCTCTCTCCGCTGGTTGCTACTCTTTGCTGGAGGTGCGTGTGAAGCTTGAGGGGTGTGGGGGGGGACGAGAGGCGGGTGGGATGAGGGAGATAGTGGGTTGTACACTTCTACAGCATGGGCATCCGTCACCCACAATGCACTATGGTGATCACTACTGTAAATGAGTGATTACAGCAGTGCCAGTCACTCCTCGCAGCCCTGACAGGCAGCACAGTTCCTTACCCACCACCACCCTACTGATTAATTTTCAGTCATGGCTGCCCGTCTGTCTATCTTTGCCTTTGTCACTTGTTTACAGCCTCTAATTGAATTGCAGTGGGGCCAATGTCTCCGAGCTCGCCGGCGTGGAGTGCAGGCGGTACAGTGACGATCGTGCTGTGGCAGAGCAAGGCGAGTTTAGTGCGAATAGCTCAGCATCTGGGCTGCATGTGGTCCTTGTCACCATGGGGATGGCTGGGGGTCAGAGGGGTTTCTGATGCTGTCAAAACAGGAAGAGGGGAATTTGCAAACTCCCTCATTGTTCAGGATGTCGTACAATGCAGATTTTTCTATATTTTTTCTGGATCACTGGGTTCTTGTGTCAAAGCAGAAGGAGGGGAGTTTGCAACCTCCCCTATTTTTAGGTTTATTACATTGCATATTTATTTGGGGTTTTTGTTTGAAAAGCAGGAAGTGGGATATTTGCCCAGTCCCTCTTTGTTCAGGATGTATTATATATTGCAGAATATTCAAAATCTTTCTGGACCAGCAGGCTTTTTATTTTTTTCTGGATCTGAGGAGTTTAAATTCTGTCACTATTTGGGATTTATTACACTATATTTATTTTTCTGGACTTTTCTGGTCACTGTTTTTATTATTTTTCTGTATCACTGGGACTTTTGACACTGTTGAGGCAAGGTGTGAGGAATTCACACACTCACTCAATGATCAGGATTTATTCAAATGCAGGTTTATTTTTCTGGGTCTGTGGGTTTTTGATGCTGCCAAAATTGGAAGAGGAAAATTTGCTTTGCTTTGTGGGTTTTTCTGGGTCAGTGGGGGTTTGATAGTCAAAGCAGCGACACTGGATACATTCATAAATAGATAATTTTGGATCATGACACATAAATGATATATTTAAGGCAGAGATGATGACTGGATGCATCATAGTGACCTATGTGACCCCATTTGTCAGTGGAAACAAATAGTCATGAATAATGATAAATGGTCCTGTGAATACTGTATTAGAGATTTTAAATGTATGCAAAATAATACATTTTTGGATCATGACCCCATTAACACCTCTTCCAGACACTGGAGTCGCACTCACGTTTGCATAATGAACATACTAAATCTTTTCAAAAGTTAGTAGAAGCACATTGCCACAAAAACTCATTCAAAACTTTCAGTTCATTGCAGCATGACTTTGGCTGCACACATATGACGTGCCCGGGACAAGAAATAGCGAAGGCGTCACATGTTCATTTCATTTATTCATTTGTGGCTGAGATGCAATTGGGTATTTTGGTCATCCATTTACCAGAGAGGGGAGAGAAAGAGAGACAGAGAAAGCACTTGTATGACAGAATAGGCACTCACACGTTGTCATCCAATCTGGGCACCCCATTACCTCCTTCTTCTGCCCCGTGTGTGTGTGTGTGTGTATGTGTGTGAGTGTCTGTCTGTGTCTATGCTCCACGCAGCGTTTTGCCGCCTAGAGAAGGTGGTAGTCGTCTCTTTGAAGTATCACTTCAATTACGGGGTTTAACCCCGCAGGTCAGCCCTTGATTATTTACACAAAGCTGGTGTAATTCTGCTGGAAAGCCTCGCCTTTGCCATGAATACAAAGCCAGGCTTCAGTATAATGGAATGAGTTTCACATCGACACTCGTCTTGTTTTGACCTGCGTCTGATAGGGTTACATCATGTTTGGAAAGTTGCACCTGACAGAACTTACATTGTGTCTTGTAAATGTAGACGCACGTGACACGCAGATGTGTGAGGGGGGGTGCGATATGATTAACATTGTGATCCTTAAAGCCATGCATGCAGAAAAAGCAAGAGCTAATATTAACTTCTTGTTCTGCAGCTGTATTGGAAACAGTTGAAAACACCCCTGATGGGCATTAAGTAGTTCTATTTGGGTGTTTCTGATGATGGTTACAAGCGATGTGTCACCATCAAAGATGCCTCAGTGATTTCTTTTTTGTCACTCGGAAAGCTTGTTTATGTGTTTTGTCTGCTTGGCTTGCCTGATAAATTGGGGCCATGTAAAAACTGATCTTGCCAAAAATGGCATTGAATAATAGATTGTTTTGTTGATCAGGTTGCTGTTTACTTACCCTTTAAAATCCCTGTTCTGTCTCCTCTCAGCTGGTGGCCTTCTATTGACTTGTTGTTTTTTATCGTGAAGTGAGGTGGGGGCAATACCAAGTGCTGCTATCACTCCTTCTTAAATAATATAAACAAGAGAACAACGAAAAAAAGGCACAGTCTAAGTCATCTTCTCTGTTAGTTCATTTCAGCCTAGATGGCCCTCGTTCGCTGGAGCATGATGCGTGCAATGAAAATACGAGGGTCCTGTTCTCTCCGCGGCCCTGTGTGTACCACCCCCATAAAAGTTGCAACTGCCAGCTCAGGTGGAAAAATGTTGCAGAGTAAAAGATGTATTCAATAAATAGAGAGGGACAGCATGGGGCCTGGGGAAAGAGCGCATGAGACGGAGGTTTGGAGAGTGGAATAATGGAAGAGAAGGTAGATGGGGCATGAGTGTACATTAAACAGCGGTGCTTGACGCCTGTGAGAGGAAGTATACCGCTGGGAATATAACTCTTAACTAGCATTGTCTCCTTTCAATTTAAAGGAAAAACCAGGGCTGTCATCTATATAATTCCTTCTTTTTAAAGAGAAGATATCACTGAATTTCAGCATTCAAATGTATTTTTCTGTGCCCCGAGATATTTCAGCTGGCACAATGTCAGCTTGTACGACTGTCCCTTACAGCCATACGTCCTTTTTTATGAGTTTGGAAATAATTAACCTTGCAAAATGTGGTTCACAAAGTATTAGCAGAGATTTGTTAGGTGCATGAAATATCACATATTGGTATAAAATGTACATCAGGAGAGATTATAAACCATAAGCTAAAAGATGCCTAATGGAAAAATAAGTAACGGATATATGGTTGAACTAGTTAATGACTGTGTAAGTACTGGATGTATGGCTGAAACAGCTCAAAGTAACATGAATGGTAAGGAGTGAATTAATGGTTAAAATAGCTGAAAGTAATGGATAAATGGTTGAAATGTCCAATATCCACTTTTATTTACGCAAAGCAAGGGAAGTTTATTTGTATGTGGCGCCGTTCCACAACAAGGCAGTTCAGGTGCTTTTACGTATGACAAAAATGCAAGAAAAATATGAAGATGCACGATTTTTAAAAAGAGCAGAACTAAATAAACAGACGCTAAAAATCAGCTAAACTAGAATAAGCCAAGTTAAAGAATAGAGGAAAAATAAGAATGCAGCTACAGCGCAGTGCAAGGTATGAATACATTTAATAGTATGAGTGTATTAATATTTAATTAACAGTGGTAAGTAACATCCACTTTAAACTAAATGGACGTGTTTGAAACAAGACAGGTGGTTTCAAAGACGAGGTGGTTGAGCTCATTTGACAAAGCTTTATGGGAGGGCATGGGTACATCAGACAAGAAAGGTTTGAAACCACTGATGTACATTAATACAGAATGTGCCTTTCTGATTTCCTCGGTGGCACTTGAACCCCTAAGAAAACCTATGCGTGCCTTTATGTCGTACAATGAGCCCGACTACAGAGGAGCGGGGTCTTGATGAAAGATTTTCTGTGATGCCAATCCATCAAGCTGATACATACATGTCAAAGAAGAACAGAAATGTGCCATTGTAGTCATGCGGTCGTCAGAAGATTCGACGTGGCGCGGCTGGTGATGGGGCTATGAATGACAGCCGGTCTCTTGATTGTCAGCTCAGCACTCCCATGACCTCCCATGAGTCTATTTGAACGCTGCACATACAGTAACATGGTCTCCTACTGGTGAAAGACTTCACATAAAGGACAAATGATTCAGCTGGTATGCAGAGATGACAGCGTGAATACTGAAGAAAATGAAAACCATTTTAATCATTTGCCCAAATTTCAGCTGCATATAAAGAGAAATTCAAGCAGTGTCATGGAAAATACTTTTCATTGTCGTCTGATTGACCAAAATAACATAAAGAGCGGTTTAGAAATGGATGCTTTCGTCCGAACTATTATCCCCCGCTACAGTAGATGGACGCACATTTTCACCAACCTCTCGAAATTTGAATAACATAAACAGCTGGCCCTCTGTGCTTTAAAAAGCAAACCAGTCAGAACGCTCCAGAGCTGAGATCCCACAATGCCCTGGTGGCATGTCTTTGTGTCACCGAAGCACATTCATTACGCCTCCTTCTGTCTATTTCAGACAAGGCATCAATTTGAAGATGTAAGGTATCACAGTGCAGAAAATGTCACATTTTCCCTGTCAACGGTGCCAATGTTCCTCTTCCCGCGGCCCGGAGAAAAAGGAGTGGCCTCGGCATGCATCTCTGCCATCTTTCCATTCCCCACGGAGATATTTGAGTGCGAGATGAGTCTCCTTCCATGCTGAGTACACAGAGAGAAAAGAGAATTGGTGCCGGCGCATACACGCTTAGGAAGAAAAGCAAGTTTTTCCTCACCATTAGAAACGGGGCAAAAGTATTCCATTTACAGCATCTGCTTCACTTCAATAATTCATTGCATTTGAATGTTTTATAAGTAAACTGTGTAATCTTTAGAAGGAAGGATGCGGCGTTGGAGTGGGAGTAACTTTGTCTTTCGCAAACAAGGATGAGATGATGATGTATTTGTCCACACTGTTAACCCTTTTTGGCTTGACCCCTAACCCCTGTTACATTTAATAACAGAACATGAATGTTATGTTGACCTTGTTAGCACTGTATGCTTTAGCTTTAGGTGCTAAATATTGCTTGTGTTGTTTAGAACTGACTGATTTTAGCTTTGATGATATTGAATTATGACAATTCCTCTGCACATTATAGTTGTTGTCTTTACTGCCTGAAGACAATAGCCTAATAGGATCAAAAATGAGGCAACAGTGATTTCAGCCACGCAGCCCGGCGTTATTAACATCCCTTTATCTCTGATATCATCAAAAGGCTATCATCAACAAAAAGTTAACAGCACAAACCCTGAGCTCCTCTATCTCCTGAATGCGACGCACCATCATTTGCTGTGTTTTTTCTGCCCCCGTGACTGATTATCATTACCTTTTCTTGCAAATACCATGCTCATTACGTTAGTGTACAGCCAAAACATTAGTAGAGGGAGCCTATCTCTCTCCCATGAAGGGAGAGGGGAGGAGAAGAGCTATGGAGGCAGATTTTCCCCTAGCCTCAGCAGCCAGCCCTGGCACGCTTGGCTATTAACCACAATGAACATGGGCTTTGTTATTAACATCTGTTCATCAGGGATCGGGCCCAGGCCTAATCACCCCTCACACCTTCTGTTTCTGCACAAGAAGAGAGGCAATCAAGGGCATCATTTGGCAGCTGGCTGGAACTACTAATGCTTTTCTCCTGCTCTACTCTGCCCCCCCCTCCCTCCCTTCATCGCCTTTTCTCTCTTCACTGCCATCATTTTTTTCCTCTCTTTTCTCCCCTTATCCTCAAAAAATGTCTCTCCCACCCTCTTATGGGATTATGTTATTTGAGAAGAAAACACACACATACAGACAGACGAGGACTCGCACAGAAAAAAAAAACCTCACACACACACACACACACACACACACACACACACACAGAAACGGACACAGAGGCAGAGTGAACCTTTGATAGCAGCGAGATGGTAGATTTACTGATGGCCGTAACAGTCCGGCGCCATGGGTGGTTCACATGAACTCAACCTCATCTCAGTCTCTCTCGTCTGTTCCTCCCACTGCATCGCGGGCAGATGTTCACAGGTTCGTATCAGCCACCGAAATGACGTTCAGACAGGGCGCGAGAGAGAAAAAGACAGACGCGGGAAGAGATAGAGGGAAAGATGTGAGAACCAACAATGGCGAGGAAGCGAGAGATAATAGCGAGATTGACGGATTACCAGTGGGAGATAGTATGTGTCAATAAAAAAAAAGCTTAAAAAAGTAATAGATTTTTTAAGCTAATGTTGGTGCTAAAATATGTGATACATCTAGAACAGCAAACTGCTGAGTGACTCCTTTTTAAATTTTCCTTCATGGTTTTTATTTTTTGGTCGTTTCTGGCTCTCAGTGCATGTTTGTCTGTGTCAGTGCTGTTGCGACCATATGATATGTATTTTTCTGCCTCGACTTATGCCAGAGATTGCAGCATTTGTTGTCATCGGATTAATCCCTTTGTCAGCTCCGGCCTCTTGAACACATTGTGTCTCCTTCTGTTACCCACAGGAAGGAAGGACTGGGGCATCTGTGTTTGGGTTGGCTATGTCTAAATCAGCACTCCTTGTCCTATCGCAGAATGCACACACACACACATATGCACACACAGTCTCTCTCTCTTCCAGTCTCTCTGAATGTCTGTTTCTAACTGAGAACAACATGTCCTCTTCTGTCTCAGTAGAGGGGCTTCACAACACAAAGCCCCTTCATGTGTGGATGTGGGTCTGTGATGGCTGTCACATTCTGGCTAAGTTCTCCAGGGCTGTCAGCTTGAGATGATGTTTACCAGGATGCTGCTGTCAATCAGAAAAGTTGCTATTACTGATATTGCTTTGGAAGCTTTCTTTGCTGTTAAAAGGCTCGTCCGCCCAAATCGCATAAGAGCAGTTTTAGAGGTGGGTGTCTCAAAACCTGGACACATAAAACCTGAAGTGTGCACGGCTTTGTATTACTACACTTTATTTGAATCATGATCATATTTGAATCCATTTAAGTAAACTATCATTAACTAATTAATGTAGTTACATATGTTTGTCAGTTTTGAGTCAGTGAACTTAAATTGTCAAGTTTTTACATTCAAAACCATTATAGAACTTCTATGAGTTCTTGTTACATAAAAATGATAATGATAACATTCAATTTTCAGAAACATAATAACTTGTTAACATACTTTCCTGCATGAACTATATTTGGATTAACATTCTCCTTCATTCTTTATCCTAAACTGAGGAAATGAACATGATGGAGGCTTATTACACATCTTTTTATAACATGCATTGGTCTGTAGGGTCAAAACCAAAACTGTCATGTTGAAGATATAAGAACTCTGTCTTCTGCGCACAATATCCAAGTGCATATGTAATACATATCTTCCAGGATACTCATTTCAAAAAGAGTAAGCAGTAAATTGCGAAACAGCATTTTTTTGAAAACAAACTCAGCTGATGAGCTTAATTAGCTAACTACAGCTGATTAAATCTGCCAGCAGCAGTTTTCATTTTAGCTGGCAAACTGATGGTTGCTAGAAAGAAAGTATGAGTCTGTTTTTGTCTACCTCTCTCTCAAATAAATCATATATCATTTTAAACTCCAGAACTGCCTTGGGAATCAAGTGGGATACAAATTGACCGTGTTTTATAAGAGTACCCAACGCAACAATTTTCTTTTTCCCTGTCAAAACTTGGCGCCTACTTTACCCACACTGCAACTCGGCCACTGACAGTTCAGTCAGTGTGTCAGTAGCAGCTAATGTAGCCTTGAGCTGCAAACGGAGATGAGGAGTGGGCTACAAGTGACATCGCTCGTGGCAGAATATCAGATTTCATGCATTTCCCTCTGGATGAAAAAAGGCGTCATACATCTTTTATCACATATGTAACCGTGACCTCCAAGACCTGTAAAAAGAATTTGAAGAGTAAAATCGGTGGAGTTGTCTTTTAAGATGTTTACGTGGCTCCACAAGTTTTACAGTAGAAGAACAAATTGACAGTTCAGTTATCTCAACATTTTACACTCATTTTTTTTAGATTCAAACAAATGATTTTTCTTTCTGTGTAAATGAGAATATGATCTTTACTGAATTAACAATTTGCCTCATGTTTACTAAAAGTTCTTAACCTAAACTCCGTAAATGTTTGTTCTACTAAATGACATGGAAACGTACTTAATTTCACTTTCATTAAAATCTTTCCCTCATATGGAGTTGCCGTTCTTTCGACGAGTTAGGTCATCATCCATCCATATCCAAAACTTAATGCATCCATATGTTCATGTTTCAGTGTGTTAATTCAGTGCATCACTCTGCCCTCCCGTGTAACAGACATAACTCACTTCATATATTTGCACTAAGATCAGGCAAAAACGTGCTTTCTTACAACATTTAACCAACACAAAAACACGATACGATCTCTCACACCCCCCACCATGTGTACTACTGCTAAGTGTGAGCAGGATTTGTCTAATTAGCCTGTTTGCAGGCTTGGAGCATCACTTTTAATGAGGTATCAGGTCCTCAAGGTCATTTCCGTTTTTCCAGCTTGTGTGTACGTCTCTGTGTGCGCGTGTGAGTGTGTGTTTTCTCTTCCCCTCTGTTTGTTTGTGTTCTCTTTTTTAATTGAAAAATGTTGACTCAGGTTGTCTCCATCTGTTAAGTGAGGAGCAGCATGACCGCAAATAATTATGACCTTTGCAGTCTGTCTTTTCCCAGAATGCCGTTCTGTCATGGAGAGCGCTGCTTGTAAAAAACGAAAAAAAGTGTTGTTGCACTTTCTTTATGAATACAAATATATTACCTGAGGATACTTACAACTGTGCAATCATTTAGAGAATTGACTCTGAATGTGTAAAGACTCATTTCTTTCCCTTCCATTGTCATACAACCACATGTTTGTCTGTAATTCATATTTCCTTCCTCCCTTCGCTCTCTTTTCCCATTTCCAGCCGCAGGGGTCAAAGATAATGCACTCGCTTGACGTTAGTCAACAATAGCTTTTTGGTCATGGCTCACAACGTCCACACTTTACCTCTACAGACAAGGGTCGTCAATTTTATTGTTTAAAAGTCATTCTGCCTAACCTTTATTGACTCCATTTTCTTTCATTTCTTGACCTAACTACCCGTTCAGTTCTCGTCTCCTTCTCACTCGATGGCTTCAGTGCATATGTATTCACCACGCAAGACCTCTCTCATTTCCACCGTTCCCTTCATTGTCGCCTCATTCTTCACGGACAGTTCTATTTCTGTAATGGTGCATGGTCAGCCATTATCTCTCCGTCGCACATTTGTCTGTCTAAGGCATTTGCCCATATACAGATTGAGCTTTTCACCTTGGTGTCACCTAGACTCGCCTTGTCCAGAGCATTTGTACCTGTCTCAAACCTCAAAGCATGTTTGGCTGACAGAGCTAGCACAGCTAGCCAAGCTAAACCACCACCCACATAAATGGCTGTGATTCAATGGGAGGAAGTGTGCCCACAGTGGAAATGATAACAGTGGAACTGGTCTAGGCCTATATAGCCAGGGGAGTGCTAGTGTCCCTCCTCTGTCAAAGTAAAAACAGTGAGGTGCTAAACACCTTCCATCCCAGCAGTGGCGGGGGGCTCACAATGCCATTAGAAAAAGTGTGGAGAAACACTTGGAGTGTCAATTCCTCAGGCTGGTTATACTGCAAGTCTCTGTGTGTCCAGGGATGCTATCGTCATGCCAGTAGGACAGAAAGGGGGTGGGTGCTCTAGGAATTATATATTGAGGATCAAGGAGGGATGGGGGTAGAGGTGGGAGGATGTGAGGGATGTACTGTGCTCCTGTATATGTGGTCTGACCCCAGGATGGCTATTCAACTACTTACCGGCAGGCGCGGTGTAGTGAGGAGCCCACCAACACAAACAGGAGAGAATGGAACATGGTGCTAATGACTCTGCATGCATTAACATACACACAGACACATGCACACGCAATGACAGAGACATAGACTATAGCAGACACACACACACGCACGCACAGCCGCATGTGATGGCAGAGAAAAGTAGACCGGGCCTTGATGGGTTAAATGGCCTTGTCCCCCCTGTGTTGAGGGGGAATGTGCTCCTGTGCTGTGAGCGATCGCTTCCTCTCTCTGGGGCTCCAGCATGGGGCCAGACTGGTGGCTGTTAGCTGGAGATGGATGACTTCTCATCCTGCCCCTTCCGACAAGTAGAGTGCACAGGCAGAAAACAACACAGAAAACCTGAACATGCAGCCAGGAGTAACAGTTTTATTTATACAGTGGACAGACGGTGCTGTGTGATTTTTGTGGAGGGGAAAACAAATTGAAAAATGACAAGCGAATCACGTGCATGAATCAGCTTGAAGGTTAACTATTACCTAAGATAAGAATAATTTAGAATGATAACCAAAATAATGTGAACACTGAAATATCAAATTTGACTGACAAACAGAAAAATGGACCACAACACAAACAGGAGCACAGCAGAGATAGCATCCCCTAACTGGCCACATTTCACCACATGGGGGAATCTGGGTTTCTTTTTATTTTCATGTATTACTGATGGTGGGTGATACAGATAAGATCTATCAAGTCATATGTAATTTGATACAGCGATGCAGTAAATTATGGGGAGATCCAGTTGAAGAAACTATTTATAGATAAAATAACCAGATGAGGTTGTCTGTTTACTTAATGCACTGAATCAGATACCTGATAAAGTCTTTCATCACACTGATGCAAAAATCCCGTAAATCCAATATCATCTTCAATTGATGTTGAATTGCAGCAACGCAAGCCACGGCACCCAAGTGCTGTCGGTTTTTATTAGGAAATCAAACTACTGTTGAACGTGAGGAGAACTATCTGATCTGTAATCATCTGTTTCGAATTCAAATTCTGAGGGTATAAGCACAACAGGCCGTGTACACAGGTACAAGGCGTTAAAGTGCATTTTCTTTCTGAGCCAAAAAATTACACTATTTTTTTTTTTTCTAATGCAAAACCGAGAAAACTAGCGAGTCATGCTGAAAGGACAATGATAAGACAAAACCATTTGAGAAGCAATGTCTGGAACATTTTGGATTTGAGACTATGTTAGCAAGTGAGAACTTTAATTCTACAACCCAATTTTATAGGCTATATAGGTTATAAGTAAAAGAAGGGAATGATAAAATGAACAATATTTAAGTGATAACGTTAAAGCAAAATCAGTAAAGCAAAATCAAAATCAAATTTCTGTGATTTCTATTTCTTTATGTATTGTGATAGAGCCCACGCTGTATTATGTTGACTGTACATTATCACATTGACAGAATCAAACTGAAGAGACAAAGCTCAAACATCGTCCAAAAGGTGTAAGAAAAAACTATCCCATTCTTCTTGGTCCATGTGTGTGACCACATGAGTTACTGCACTTCATCTCCACTCTACATGGTCCAAGAATGGAGGTCACCCTCAAAGCCCAGTACAAAGAGCGGACTGATCCTGCGGTGTTGACTTTAACATAATGTCCCGCCTCGCCTCTGCAATGTTCAGAGAGGCCTGAACAATGTATCTAAAGTGAAGTTCTCTCAGCAGGTGGAGGTTCAAACGGGTCCCAGACCAGCGGCACCTCGGGAGGGATCGTATGGCTGCCGCCTTTAGGCCTGGCCAAAGTTTGACCCGCACTAAAAAACAGGCCTGTTCCAGACCATTGCTGCTCTCCCCCTGCTAAAACAACACCGGGGAAAGTGTGCGTCAATATGGGTATAGGTTTGGGTGTAAATGATGTGTGTGTGTGCGTCTATGAGTGGTGAAAGAAGGGCATCTAAAGGTGTATATGCACCTGAAAACACTGACCCAAACCTGGGTAAACACACAAATGACCACCTCATGGGTTTCCTTCTTTGAACTCATGTGACGTGCAGATGAATGTGTCAGTGCACGAGCATATGACCCGTGTGTGTGTGTGAAACATTCTTCATGTGAGGTCAAATGTTTTATTTATATAGATCTAAATGAGAGCGTGATGTTAAAGTTGCCTCATGCTGAGTTTATCATAATGAGACGGATACACATTTTATAACAATCATTCAGTCTCTTTGTCGTTTATCTCTTTAATTTAAGGAGGTGCAAGTTTACTTTATAGTTAGGAGTCACATCTTTTTTCCTGTATTCACACATTTATTTTTTTATGCTTACATTTAGGTTTAACAAAAGCTAACTATGAGCCATGTGAATAGGTCAGACACGTGATAGGGCTGGGACTACCCAACATCTTAACGGCCGTTGATGGCCACCAGCTGCTAGGCCCCGCCCTTTGGTCAGTGACTGATGGGCCAAACTTGACCTTCTCTCAGAGCGGCAAGGGGGTACGGGGCTCGGGGATGGAAAACATCCTCTCGGAGTGATGGCTGTTTCAGGGGCTGGAGACACGAGAAACATGGCCTGCCAGTCACACACTCTCTGTGGTTTCAAAAAGAGCCAGCAGTGGCATGCCAGACATGTCACCCATGCGCCAGGCAGACTTCGCAGGCCAAGCTGAGCCAGCAGGGCACCGCTGGTCACTAACTTTACCAGACAGAGAGGTTATGTTTACAAAGAGGTAGCGGCAATGTGAGGTTTTTAAATTAAAAACTATATTTGCCTATTGCTGTACTACGTAGGTATGTGCTGTAGCTGAGATGACTGCAGACAGCAAGACTGTTCTACTGTGGATTCTGACTCTTGGATTTTGTCCAAGATTCAGCAAGACATCTGCTCTATTGACAGAAATGTCATAGCCGGGTGACTGACAAAAAGAAAATATGAAAAAAGAAAGTATGCATACTGTGTGTCTCTGTGCGTGTATGTGTGTAGATACAAGAACGGTCGTCAGATCGCATGAAGAGTTCTTTTGCAAAAACAGATAAAGGTCTTTCTTAAAATGAATAAAGTATGATTGATATTCCTTTGACTGCACAATGAAAAACAAGATATTGGAAAAGTCAAAAAACTTAACATATCTTATTGAAACAATTCAACACCAGTTTGACTGATACTCCCTGGAGTGCACAATTAAAAAACACGATTTAGGAAAATCAAAATTTTTTTTTGCTCCTGTGATTGGGGAATTGTCGAAGCAAAAGAAGATTATATGTATCTTTAGTTTGACAAAGCAAAAATGACTTCATGTGCTCATAAAGGAGATCAGTGGCCCTGACACACACACACATCTCTAAAAATGAACAACTAAAACTACTGTTCCCAATGCATGGATTTCTATTGAGTTCATACAGTACTGTGTGATTTGAGGAAACCCGTGAAAAAAGAGGCAGAGGGAAAGGGGAGTGTCAACAGTGAAAGTGCCTTTGATTGTAATTGACAAAAAGCCAATTTTGGGGTTATGGGGGTGGGCTATATGTGGGCTGGATGTTTGATTTGCCTTTGATTTGCAGAGTCCCGCAATTTAAATCAGCAACATGAACTCTTCAAGACATCTAGAGATGATTTTGCTTTTTTTCCTATTTTGGGAACCATGAGTCTGGGACAGAAGAAATCTAAAAAAACCATTTTTTTTCTAGACCTCATATTTAGGTATATATTTATAGCACTTTTGACCCATGCGTGGGAAAGTAAGTGATCCAGTGCTGTTTACAGGGAGCTGTGCAGTCTAATGCCAGTCAAGAGACTCCCTCTGCCACCCTTAAGGAGTCATCCTGGCTTCTCCCTCAGTCTTCAGGCGATAATGGGGAGCTCAGTTGATCAAATTGCAGCTGCTTGGCTGGTGGTGACCTAGCAGGAAAAGTGACATGTGAACGTGTCACAGAGCTCTGAGGTCACGCGGCGGTGTGGAGAGATTTCTCTCGCCGCCGAAGCAGGTATGACAGAGCGAGCTGTGCAGCCCCACTGAATGAAAAGAAGCCATATGTGACTTGGGGATTGGGTTGAGTTAGCCACATATAATGTTAAAGGGGACATCTCCTGATAGTCATGCTTGAGAAACGGCATGAGAAAATGATGTGCGCCCAGGTGGTCAAATGCTCTTTTTGTCTCTCAGCAGACAACCGGTGCTGCTTTTATTGCTGTTCATCACTTTAAAGGAGGACCCATGGCGGGTGTTTACGGTTCCTCGCTTCCCCCTCGGTTCTGCATGCTTCCATGCTCCCCTCGACAAACGAGCAGGAGCTTTTGTTGCAGAAGGGGAAGTGAAAACTTGTAAGGGCTTATAATATATGGTGTGAATATATGGTGTGAGTAATAAAATATACATCCATTCAAGTCAAGCTACTTGGAGTCCAGACATATTCTACATGCCTCTCATGAGGACCCCATATGGGCATCCAATTTAATCTATGCAACTACAAAAAAAGAACACTTCATTTACTTTATCCCATATGATATGTATACAATAGTGGTCCTATTGGCTACACAGGCTGGAACATATTGTTGCCAGTCATTAGGCCCAGATTAATACTTGCATAGATATGCATAAACCCCAACAGAATGATATTGCTCGGAGTTGGCATCCATAAATTGTGGAGATATAGTGACGCCAGATAGAAGGCATATGGCCATGGTAGGACACTGCTCCTTGTAATTGAGCACCAGAGCAAGCAGTCCATAAAGATGCCAAGACATAGTTAAATATTTATGTAGATGAATGGAGCAATAAATAAATGGTTAAATGAATAATGGCTCGACGAACGTGATCGCAATAGATAAGTCATGTTTTATTCAGGACCTCTAACCCGTTTAAAGAGAAAAGAGGACGTTATTCTAATGAGTCGTTTGTTTAAATTCCCTCTGAGTGAAAGTAAAGAGGTGGTATTTTGTTTAATAATCTTATGACGTTAATAAAGTTCTGCACACACACTTTAATGCCGGGCTGCTTCAAAAAGTTGCCTTTGGTGATTTTAGGTAATACTTCCTTGGTTTAAATCAAATGTTTCCTAAAAAAAAAAAAAAAAATCACTGCAAAATGGTTATGTTGTAAAATCTGAGTTAATCAGCTCCGAGCCTCATATTCTCTCTATTGTAATATTAGTGTTCCTCTATCTAACAAAACCATTTCCTCCCTTTATAGACAGATGAAAGTCGCCCTGTGCTTTTCTTCTGTGGGGATATTGTATGTCTCTGGACTCCCCACTGAGCTTGACCAGATTGCTGTTTTGGCATGCCCTCTACAGGCTAAAAGTGGAAGTGAGAGTCCACAGGCAAGTGGAAAGCTGTCCTCTGAGATCATCTTTTCAAAAATGCCTATGAAGTGATATGAATAGAGGCATTATGAATGAGGAGACAACATTTGGTTAATCAGTCTTCAAACTGACAACATGACGACAATTCAAACTGTCCTTTGTTTTGAAATGCATTCACCAAAGTCAGAATGCAAGAAGTGGTCAGTGTTATTACTGCATGCCGCTCGGAGATACTTTCCCGACTGGACACGAGGGAAAAGCTGTCAGCAGCACAGACACAGAGTCCCACTGTGAAGTCAGGACCACATCAGACATGAAGCTGTCCACAGCATGCCAGCAGGATTTCACTCTTTGTCCTTCACATTCTTCCCTCTTCTACCCATGGATGAAAAGATTGTTCCATTGTGCTGCTTCACAGTCACAAATGCATTTAGTTATCTAGTTGTGTCAATAATTTTCATATGAAGAAATCAGAAAGAGATTCAATTGAGCTCAGAGTCACGGGAAAGGAGTCAATTTTGGCATTGTTTATTTAGTATGAATTTTTCTAATAATGTAAAGAAGAGTTGATGTAAAATATATTTGTCAACATTCTGTATAAATAGTTTCCAGTGAATTTAAGTTTTCTGTCATTTTGCCGGTCTCGAATCTCCCCGTGGTCCTGGGGGTCCCAAGACAGCCAACATTTTAAGACCCTACTTTAAGAACTACTTTACTGTGTATAAAAATATTTGCACACATGCAAACAAAGTCATGATATAAAAGATTCGCAAAGAGGCGGCGTTACTTTCAAAAATCGGGAGGAAAAAGTCTTTTTGGAGACATTAAGTGAGAGGAAGAAGAAGAAAGGGGAGAAACTCAGCACGATTTCTTGATTTGTCTGTAAGAGCTGCGTGATACTTTGGTGGAGGAAATCATTTTCGGGGGCATCGTTGTTTGTGTTCATTTGCTTGTTTGTCTGTGTGTCCATGAGTGTGCGTATCTGTCTGTGTATGGCTGAGTGTGTGTGTTTGTCTAGCCTTTAAAGGCTCTGCCTTCCCCTGTGTGTCTTTATTGTGGGGCAGCTGAGGCCCTGCCTGTAGCTCTGTCCAGCACAGAGACTCAGACACCAGCTGCATTCACCGTCACAGACCTCTGCCGGCCTTTGAAGTCCGCTCTGCTGCCCAGCCCCTGACCACAGAGACACCGCGAATCCACCAACCATCTCCAGTAAAAAAAAAAAGACAGAAACAACTCACTCCTATTAACATGTTTTTATTATCTAACGGGAGAGGAGAAGTTGTTTGATATCCGTGGACAAAAAACAAGCTGTTCGGGTCTGGGCACTCTGGGGTGTCTGACTGATTGACTGCATGGGCAAAGTTCCCAGGGTCTGTCTTTGTGTCCAACTGCTTTTCAAACAGCCCCAGGCTTGAGAGAGTTTTGCCTCAGGCAGAAAAATGATAAATTAGAATTACATTTTACCAAATCAGAGTGTCTAGGTTTGGACTAGAAAGGTGCAAGAATGAAATGAGATAGCCTTTTATCATGTGGAATCAAAGGACAATGGTGTTGACGTGAATGTATTTGTCCTTCAGAGGAGTAATCATATGAATATGCAAAATAAAAGACAGGGCTTCCCGCTGCTGTGTTGATGCAATTGATAGGACACTTCTGAATTTGATTTGGTTTGCATTTTTACATTTTTGCACATTAGCATTGAGACGCACAACCCAAGACACTGGATTTGCACGTGATCATGTGCAGTTTGTCTGCTGAATGAAATTATGTGTATGCACATTTATTTTTCAAATTCATTTAAAGCTTGTAAACTAATTTGAATTAAGCATGATATACACAAATATTACTCAGATCAGTGTGCAGGTTGGTTTCACTGCAATGTACTTTCCAAACTAAAGTCAGAGAAGTGCTCAAACTTGGACACACCTGCCTCCCCCCTTTTCTCCCTCTTCCCTGTAAGTTAGCTACTTAGAGTATTGACTGTCCTTCAAGACAGCAAGGTGAGTACAGAGCTGTCCAGCCTGTGATGAGTGGAGCAGAGGGGCCGACATCAAAGATATGTCTTCTTAAGAGAAAGAGAAAGAAAACAAGAGAAAGGAAGAGAAGGGAAAAAAAGAGAAAGAGAGAACAACATGTACTGGTCCTACAATCCTTTGAGCTTTCATAACAGAGGTTTTAGAGACAACACTGGCATCATAACCTCTCAGATATTCACTAGGTATAATGACATTTCCATCACCGGCTGTGCTGTATCGCAGACAGATGACACAGACGTCCCTGTAAACCCCTGGATGGCGGCTCGCTTCACGATCGTTGTTAGCCTTAAAGCCCTTGCGCAAGCAACTCACAAATGCCTAATGGTCTTTATCATAAATATCAGTACTGCAAAGGTTATAGTTAGATAGATATGTCCCTGTGCCCCATTTAGTTGCATAGCAGACACTTTTGACTGATGCTGCTTTCAAACAGGGAGAAGCACATTGATAGAGGAGGCTTAGAGCTAAATAACAAGTAGGTTACTCTCAGGCTAATCTTAATGCAGGTGAAATATCTACTCTTGCGTAAAGGTTATCTCAATATAACTTCTACATTGTTCTCTCAAATCTCGGCAACCTCCTCAGTTAAACTAATGGAGGACCTTGCCATTTTACAATAGCATGACTTAGAGGCAGGACGGCGAAGTTAGAGAACAGCCTGCCTCCACGCACGACCCGAACAAAGACGCTGCAGCTCTCCTCCTCTGCAGCTGGACGACTGTAGACGGACCGGAGAGACTATTTAAGTTTTGACTAATGGTTTACTCGACTGAATTATAATCACAGGATAATATCTATTGACTCTCATTGATTTGCTATTAGAGGACTAGTTTAACCTTGATTTATAGCGCCAGACCTGTCAAGTCCAAAGCCATAAAGGGATCATTGACAAGCAACAATAGCCCTTCTTAACATGCCCCTAAGGTCCCCTTCAGCAGCGGATCAATAGCTGACCTCTCTAGCCATTATTTACTGGCAATAGCTTTTCAGCTCTTTCTGGAAATGATGTACAGTATCTGTCTGAGTGGAAAAGGGACACATTGTTCTTAACCTTGAGCTAATAGGCTTAAATAGTCTGCTGTGACTGATGTGCAGGAGAAATAAAGACAGGTGTAAAAACTGAACACACTTCCTATTTATCTCTGAGTACATTTACAGGGCTGCAGCTAATGATTATTTTTATTTCCTTGATTGATCTTTTTGTCAATAAAGTATCAGGAAACGGGGTGTCTAGTGGCCTAGTGGTTAAGAAGCTGTAATCTCTACATCCCTGGTTCAATTCCCCATCTCTCTCCCCTTGTAATCTCTCTGTATAATCTCTCTGCTGACTGCTTTCAAATAAAGGAACAAATGCTCAAAAATATACAGTATATAATAAGTATAAAATGACGATAACAATTCTCCAGAGAAATCTTTAAATTGCCCATTGTTGTCTTACCAAAAGATGTTCAGTTTAAAAAAGCAAAAATCTTTAAGTAGCTGGTACCAGCCAATAACTCACATGATTACAACTTAAAAATAATAGTATCAGCTCTATTTATTTATACATTTCCCTCCATATTATAAGCACATTTTAAGCAGGGGATTTTAGGATCAGTGTCACTTTGGGGTCTGGGGTGTCAAGAGAAAAGAAATAGTATGTTTTATTGTCATTATAATTTTGTAGAAAGAGACCGATTCACAGAAGTCAGTAAACTGAATGTTGCATTTTTAAAAAATATAGAATTAGTATATATAGTATATAATGGTGAAGATGTCTGTGCAGCAGTTTACATACATGCTAGAGTATCTAAATCACTGGTGTGCCCTTGGTTATGAGAGCTACGGTGGCTCCCCATTAAGGAGGACCTGGGGGGACAGAGTATCTCTCACCGAGTGACCTTTATTAAGAAAAGAGCCAGTGGGTCATTGGATGTGACACACATGTATTAGGCTGATTAGGGCTGTGGCCCTGACCGGGGTCCGCAGGTGTCCAGCAGCGTGACATCAGCCTTTCTCTCTGTCCGAATTAAAAGTAAATGACATAGATGTGACCTTTTTAGTTTGAAGAGAAAATGACTTTACTTACAACCCAGTATGAGGAAAGGTTGATTATTTGGCTGGAGCATTGTTTTCTTTAAAATCTGTTTTACAAAAGGTGATAATGCTGCGTATATTGCATCAGAAGTTGATTTGATAAAAGAATTGTTTTTTGTATGACGCAAACTTTCCTAAAGGTTATGTGTGCACGTGATCGTGCACGAGTACACGGCATGCAGTGTGTGTCTGTCGGTCAAAAGAATCCACTCAGACAGGTGATGTGGGTGAGCAATCCATTAGAAGGATACAGAATCCCTTCCTCAGCAGCGCACAGTTTGAGTGCACTCAGCAAGACCTTGACGGGCCCCAGAGCCAGGGCCTGTCAAGCCAGGAGGCAGAGTGATGGAGAGCCCCCACCATGGTGCACTGGACCCTGGCTCTCACCCACGCACTGCCACTGAGGCTGCACACTCAGGGGCCTACGGTCACTGCAACACAATCCAGATGTACTCTACTGTGCGTGTGGATGTGTGCAGGTATGTGTACATGCACATGTTCTTCTCACTAAGGGTATGGGACCGTGCCAACAAAGGGTCAATGCAGATTAAGATATTTCCTGCCAGTCTCCTGTCTGTTTGTCTCAGGGGCTTGGGATATTTCCATTATTGCAGGAAAATTCACTCAAATTCCCTAAACCTTGTCAGCCAATGACATGCAGTCCCAGAGGACACTGGGCTTTAGCTCGGAGGGACATTAATGAAAAGGCAACCAGCTCCCACTCACGCTGCACCAGATAATGGCCACGGAGGCTGAAAGCAGGGGTGTTTCTTACACGGAAAGTTTTGCGAAAGTTGGAAACTCGATTTTTTGAAGTCATCATTACTACTGATCTGACATCAGCGACCATAAAAGAAAATATCAGAACTAGACCTGATAAATAAAGTCTTCTTTTGTGTGTAGATTCCTGACAGAAAACCGATGCCCTTCCTGTAGTGTCTGTTATAGTTGACAAAAAACTACCATTAATGATTAAACACAGAAGGTTTGGGTCAACAAGACGTGTCCTTATTTGTGTGTTTTCCTGCCCTTGTGCACATAGTTACCTGCAAGATCACCTGTGTACATATTGTGATGTGTGATATACCTCCTAAATGTTCAGTAATATAGTAAATGATTTCAAATTAGCAATAAGCCATCTCCACTGTGAACACAATGCTGCTCTTATTATAAATCAGATCTCAGAGGACTTTTTAAAAGCAAGAGGAGAAGCTCCAACTTCACTAATTGGTGTAGTGATTTTTTAAATAAGTGTGTGCGATTCCTTCTTCACCAATTGCAGTGAATAAAGACACTCTGGGTTGTTATGAAACTGAATCAATAATGTAGAGCACTGCTGTGTCTTTATTGCATATCTGGGGAGCTACCGATTCATAAAAAAAAAAACACATTACATTATGGGATTTGCTTGCCCAGGGGTTTGGTTTATTGAAATTAAAAAATATGTCTAGCATCAAAGTCTTTTGTAAATATGTCTGTTAATTTATTGATGCGTGCATCTGTAATAATGATTCATTAAAGAGTAAAGATATGAAGTTATTAAGAAGTGATTCTTAGTTGCTGACACATTGCTAATCACAGCAGTGTCTGTGGGAGCGTCTGGCTTCAACTTGGAACATCAAAATATTAAAATTATCATCAAAGCTGTACTGTGATAAGCAAAAAATAATGACAGGAGTTAATTCAAAAATACAGAGCATTAACATCCTATCACCATGTCATGATATCTCTAGGTTTATGTGTGTGTTCACGTGTGTGTGTGTGAACTCTGCCAGCCTGAAAATCAGTTTGGGCTGTGAAATCCCTGTCAGTGCTCAGGGCTTAGGCATTCTGATCTGCTTGGGAAAGCTGCTACACTAATAAATGGCATTCACCCGGAACGGTCACATTGTCTCACTGTAAATGTTCTATTCATTTTCACACTTCTCTGTGTAGCAGTGCCGCTCTCTCCAATATTTTCTCTTAGCGAAATGAACAGCAACCCGATCAGCCACATAATCTCTTGGCAAAAATCCCTTATCTTTCCAGTAGAACACGACTGCCTGAGAGGATTGTTCATGAAAGAACAGTCTGACATTTTGGGAAAAACTTATGCTGTTAAACGTCAGATGAGAAAAACAATATCGATTTCGTTTATGTGTCTGCAACAGAGATGGGTCGAAAACACTGGCAGCTCGGGATAAGAGCTGCCAGTGTTGCCTTATTTACATGCTATCGTGTTATTTAAAAGATAATTCTGGTTTATTACAAACTTGGATTTTCGTAGTCGGGATCACTGTTTCTGTTGGTTATCGGCACTCTTTCTTGCCCTGGCTCACTTATGATGTCGCCATGTTTCCAGACAAGCAATTACTGGTGAGTATGCTGTTATCATAACCAATAGAAATGACAGTGATTGCCACAAAAACAAGAGACCAGTTGTAATCAAGTGGATTTTTTTTTTCTTTAGCATGTCAAGAAATACCAATATAAAAACCTGATAGAGTTTTTAGGAGCAATTGTATTCTTGGACATCAAATGTTGCTTCATGTTGTTATGCTGCAAACAAGATAGGACCAGTGTGTAAGATTTCACCTTCCTCTTCCAAGCGTGAAGAAGAACCTACGGTGGCCGCTAGAAACGCGAAAAACCAGTCAGTGGTCAGTGTTTAGTTTGTCCGATGTAGGCTAGCATAGAAACATGGTGGTGCAATATGGCGGACTCCTGGAGGAGGACCCACTCCCTCTGTAGATATAAAGGGCTCATTCAAAGGTAATGAGAACTCAATGATTCTTATTTTAAAGTGAATACACACTAATGAAAATATCATTAAAAATATTAACTTCCATTTCTGCCAATAGATCCTCCTAAATCCTACACACTGAACCTTTAAAGGTATATTTTCCTCAGATCCTCCTGAGATTCCTGAGATCGCAAACATTCCTAAAATATTGGACTGTTCCTTTAAACCCTTTCAGCTATAAACTCACATATCAGAAATTTTGAAGATCTCACCATCAAATATTTGTACAGCCGTATACTGACGGTTGCATAAGTTAACCGGCTACCATCAAAAAACCATTAACAATAATTGAAACTCTGTGGCTCTCTGCCCTCTAGGTGTTAGGACCGTCAGAGTTGGTTATGTAAAGGAGGACATGATGACAGTGGACGGTGGTGTGTGTGTGTGTATGTATGTGTACGTGCGTGTGTGAAAGGTGAGCGTGGTCGGTAGCTTGGACAGTTCGCGACCCAGCGGGGACATTGGCGCTCCGGCTGGGTAGGTAATGATATCAGATGCCACACTCCACAACAACAGGTGCCTTGGCACTGCCACCTTCTACCTCCACGCTGTGTCAATGACATCAACACCGACCCACTGGTTAATTATAGATCACCAATCCCCTGCTCTTCACTGTTCAGCCATGAGAGGAGCATGAGGCTATGGGGGAGATGTTCTGTTGAAGCAGGTTGACAGGTTTGGGAGAGAACATGACACCACAAGTTGAATTTTTTATTTTATTTTCACCCCCTGCTGTGAGCTTTTTGGTATTAATGTCACAATGTCCTGCATCCACAGAAACTCTCATCTCAGTATCACCAGAATGATGGATTTATAGGAGTCATTTTTTGCTTTCATTTCCAACCATCCAATAATGTAATGCAAGACTATAAATGTCATAAACTGATGCAACCTGTGTCACCAGTTAACTCTCATCGGTAAATAGACCCAACCATCGGACTGCTAACAAACTTAAGGAAAAAAAATGGATGGCATCATCATCACAACCTCTATTTTTGCTTTCAGTAAGTGGCCATAGATGCAAAAATCCGATCAAGGGTATAAGGAAATACTACTCTGCTTTGCTGGCGCTCTTTGTTGAAGCTTGGTCTGTTATTCTCACCCAGTTTATCATTTCTCACAAAATCTCAAGTAACACTTACATGCAGTGGCAACAACAAACTCTAAAGCTCGTCCGCATTGCAAATCACAGTCCGTGCATTGGAGAACTTTTACCAAGTGTTTCCATTGACACTAGTCTGAGCTGCAGGAAATGTAAATTATATGTTTACATGTTTATGCCTGCTAATAAACTCCTCTTTCTCACTCTCTACTGCACCACTCCTCCCCCTTTTTTCATGAAGGACATATGATTTTTGTTGTCTTGTACCTCATATGCTCAGAAGCCTTGTGACTAATTCAGTAGAAGCGCTCAGCTCCGGGGTGGAGATTGGGAGCAGATTTAGGTGCAGCATTTGGATGACCATATGGAACTCTTTGTGGCGCCAAGAGACCATGCAGCTTGGAAACCTGATCACCATCTCCCTGGTGACAGCTGGAGCCTTTACACCATCAGAACATTTGTAGACTTCTAATTTGTCATAACCACCTCCTGTGGCAAAGAAATATGCTGCAAAAATTAGGTAAGCAAAGTTCGGAATTTCTGGGGCAGAGGAAGATTTCGGGAGCGGGGCCAAGGGAGATAGCGAGGAGAGGGTTAGGACATGGGAAGGAAGTGTCTTATCTTATGCTTACATTCAAATTATAGTGGTGTTTTCACTGCACAGGACAAGACAAAAATATTAGAGGAGCATATGTAGGCAAGCACATAGACATTTTTGTCATGTCTCGAGCATTCTCAGAATACACCCAGAGACTGCTCTCAGTGTCCTCTGGAGGTATGAGAGGGGCCGTCCTTGCTCCTGTCCAGTCATAATTTCACAAGTGCGTGCATGAGTGTGTTTCTGTGTCTGTGTGTGCATGTACCTCTGCACCTAGTGGTTGTCAGTCAAGTGTGCTCTCTCTCTCTCTCTCTCTCTCTCTCTCTGAAGTCCCTGAAGAGAGCTGCCGGTTCTAGTAGCTTGTCAGTAAATATATCCCATTAATATTTCATAGGACTATTTTTTTGTTGCAGCTCTCTCTCGGTGTACCTTGTTGTTTCTCCCCATTTGTCTGAATGGACCGTGTACCTTATGCTCATCAACCAGAAAATACCCTCCCTCCCCGCCAAATTCTCCATCTCCAGTGTGTAAAGTGTGTTTTCCGCCTGAAGGCACAATTCTCTTGTCATTGTTGTACACTCAGGGCCTTGTTGTAGTGTGATGTAATTGTTTTGCTCTGAGACCTTTGCTGAAAACAAAGGATGGTTTCATGATCTATACAACTCTGAACCTTTTAAACTCACAGTCAGAGTGCTTAAACCATGATTGTTTAGCTAACAAATGAATGACTCTCTAACAAAGGCTCACGGTAACAGAACAGTAATTACTTGAATGCAAGTCGGATATCAGCGGACGAATTGGTGTTGTGGGCCTGTGACGCTGGCAGTAAACAGAGACTCAAATTCTCATTGCACTTAGAAGAGCTCTGGGAAAGGCTCGTAGGCCGGCATTTTCAAGTGAGAAATAGCCTAAGTGTTTTTTTGTTGCACGGTGGTAATGCTCTCTAATGCTGATGGTTGACTCTCTGCAGGCAGTCTCACAATTCTCAGGTGGGCCTTCCTAAAGCACTAGCTGAATTAAGTGGATGTGGCTGCGAGATTTTTAAAGTGCGTCACAGCGTACAGACCGTTGGTCTACCGTGACATTACTTGGTTGTTAAGTGTTCTTTAGTGGATTACAGCAGGCTTTGGCATGTTTCTGACAAAGCAGAATGGGGCCATCAAAACCAGTTGGCCCGATAGTGGACGGAGAATAGACAGATTCTGTTTCTGTTCATTTGGTTCAAGCTGGCACCTCTGGGAGAACAGCAGACAGAGAAATGTCCAAGTGTGCATCGGGGAAGGTTTTAAAAAACAATAGATGGGAAGCCAGGTGTTAGGAAGCACAAATGGAAGCTGTGTGGTTGTCTTTCGTCCACAGTGATAGAAGCACTTCCAGATACAAAGCATCAAGGCCCATTATTGTACATCTGTAAGGCACATTTTGAGTAAAAGGGGCAGCTGTATTTTTATGAGTGACCACAGTGTGTAAAAACGTCCATCAATGAAAATAATGACAATACACTCATCCGATACACCAGATTGGTATCAGCAACAACAGTGACCTTATAAAGAAGACCAGATGTAACCAATTCACTTTAAATACGATTGCTTCCTCAGTGTAATTGGAGAAATTAAGTGTTTGTGGCAGATTGGCAGATGTCCTGAGTTGAGGTACCGGAAGAATCGTCCCTACAAAATAGCTGATTTTCGTTACTTCTTTAATTTGCTTTCTGGCTCCTGAATAAAACCTCAACCTCAAACAGCCACCAATCCTCACCCAGTCATTTCCTGACAAGAAAAAGAAATCTTGTTCCATGTAAGCAGCCAGGCACAAAAGTCAGGGTGAGAGCAAAAGAAGAGAATAAATGGAAAGAAAAGGACTGGCTTTAGAAATGCTCAGCTTCAGTGGCAAGCTAGCTGGACTGTAACTTAGATATGTAGTTTGGAGGGTGAGAGAGAGAGAGAGGGAGAGAGAGAGAGAGAGAGGGAGAGAGAGGGCTATGGATTTTAATCCGTCAGTCGATAAAGGTCAGTGCTCGAAAGGGCTTTATTCCTCAGCTCCACATCAAAGTGTAAATCCGCTGATTGCAGGCCCTGAATGGGAAGACAACAAGGCTCCATTTGTGGTCTGTTTCTATGGCTCAGTGTGTGTAAGACCCCGCGTGCGCGGACCCATAATACAGGGGGTTTCTATCAGGGGCCCCCTAGATCAATGGGCCGCATGACCTTTGCATTGTGCTGCCGGCTTGGCCCGTGATGTCATGCCATCTATCCGGTGCTCCACTTAAAGGGGCGAAAGAAAAGCAAGGCAAAGTCCCACACCTTCCTCCCACTGAGCCACAGAAAAGACAGCATGAAAGGCATCATCTGCAAATGTATCCACCTGAAACAGGATTTATTCCTCTCAAAACACACCTTCACAGATTAGGGAGCCCTCTGAAAAGTGTGTAGGTGTTCGAAGTGAGATGCCTGCTGCTTAAATGCTGCATGTGACAACGACAACGGCAAGTTAACGCTGAATCATTATTTGAATGCACGTTTGCTGACGTTAACAAAAGTCTTGTTGGCTGATTCAGATCAGCCCTATCACTTCTGGAGTGTTGTTCCGCATTGATCTATGGCTATTGAAATTAAACATGGTGCGGCAGAGACTCCGGGCCAAGAGACAAGAGAAGCCCTCTCATTGTTCCCAAGTGAAAGGTCCTCTTTATAGTGAGGAGAGACGATGGCAGCTGGTAGGTTCTTCCCTCTATAGAAGATAGAGCACTTTCACAGAGTTGTGGAGTGCATTTGAATGGAAATCTAAAGAGGTAGGCGTGAACCATTTGTTTTGCTATGTTTGTGTTTGCTGTCAACATGTCTGTCTGTGTTGTGGGGCGGCCCCTTTTTACTGCACAAAGTGGCCACCCCACCCCCCTCCACCCCCACCCACACGACCCCACCAACTCTGCATCTCCCCCCAAACCCAGACATAATCGCGGGGGAGGAAGAGTTGCCCCAAAAGAGAGTGCCGGAGCCATCTTTGTGGGCAGCTTTGTCATGGCGACAGATGTTGTAATTGCCAACTGATGGATCACTTGTCAAGGACGTCATTAGGATTTTGGTGGCCAGGCCCATTGGAAGAAGAGAAGGGCTTAAAAGAAGGACTGGGAAAAGATGGAGCTGGCTCAGGCGGGAATGGATGGGAGACCAGGTCACATCTATCAGCCTTTTGACTGCAGCCATGGAGATTAATAATGTGATTGGCCACGCGTTAGAGGAGACACCATCGAGGATAAAAGAGTGTCTACTTCTGCCTCTTTGTGATGGTACGAAAACTTTAAAGGACCAAAACAAACCTTAAGTAGTTTTCTATGAAGCCTTGTAACATTGTGCTACAAGCAACAGATTTTGGTTGATAAATGATGTACACATAACGCAATTTAATGTGATAAAAAATAGAAAATATATATAAACCTCTACTGTATGTCTCAAAACCAGAGCAGCTTTTAATTCAGTTACCCCTTTTTCACCAACATGGAACTGTTTCTGGAGCACTTCGACCAAAAAAAAAAATTCACAAAAATAGCAGGTTGTCCTTGACCTGAAGTGAAAACCAAAGAGGGCGTGTCATACTCTACAGGTCATTGTGCATTGCCCTCGACTGCGGAAGCATCCTTAATTAAAATAGTTCGGCTCAAAACTGGTGGAAACACAGTGGTTCGCTCGACAGCACCAAGGAACCAGTTCAAGAACCACAGCTAATTTGGTGCAAAAGGGCTAAGTGTAAAAGATAGTGGGGCCCCCTCAGAGAGCAGGACGAGGCTTCTGAGGGGCCCGACCCAGAGAGAGGCACTATTCTCTGGTGGCACATTCAAGGTCGTTTAAGCGAGTGTCCCCACGTTCCTCAAAGTGTCACCCTACACCAAAGTAAATTGTCAGTTTGTTTATACGTGCCATTTGATTGTGTAAGGCACCCTTCAATGCACACACATACACACCCACGCACACACATACGCACACACCAAAAGCTCCCCAGAGGTCAATTAGTACAGACAAGGGGCTTTCAAACAAAGGGTGCTAGTGGCCCAGAGCAGCCAAGGGAACCACATAATTAACAGTTATAAAGTACTTTACTCTGTTAATTTAATTAGTTAATCCTTTTATCAGTGATTCTTTGTTGAAGGGAGTCATTACAGGGCTCCTCTTCCAGTGTCACACATGGACCAGGGCTCCTCTTCCAGTGTTAGGGCTGAATGGCTGGTAATGGAGCTTCACAAGTGATCTGATCTGCGATGGCTACAAAGACACTCGGGGCTCTGGGAGAATTACACACCACATCTGAGGTTTGGAGACTTCCACAATAATGACATCAAGAAATTGTTGTCGTATGTTAATTTTCCTCATTAACCTGGAATCTTGGCCTCAGTAAAGTGTAGGGATGTTACAGCGAATCAGTGTTTGAGACGATTGGGCTATTTTAGTTTTGATTGTACAAGCACTCAACAAGAAAAGAGACATGTACAGATCAAATAAATGTGAGCATATGCGCTTTCTCGTCTCTGATTAAATGGGGATGTTTGAAGTCACACGATCATTTTCATGTGCTGCCAAGTCTCATCCCTTTGTCCCTTTTGGAACACCACCCCCTCGGCCCAAAACTCATATCTGTCTTCGCACTCCAGAAATTATTCAAATGAGCCGAGCTTGCCATCGCATTATTTTACAGCACCACTTGAAGCGTTGACAATAATGTGCATGTAATCCTATGTGATGTAGCTGCGCACGGTGTCACCTCTTTTCAGGTGCAGCACCTTTGAACATCAAATCTTTCTTTTTTTTTTTTTTTTTTTTTGAAAATCAGCTCCACCGCCCCCTGTCTGGCGGTGAACCCGGCACCCGGAGTTCAGGGGGAGCCACTAGACAGACGCCCTCCAGCCCTCGTTGTACCTTCACAAGCATTTAACTCACACCTAAGGATAGAAAAACACACATTCAACAGATCACTCCCAGAAATACTCACAGCAAAAAAAGGCTGTGTGTGTGTGCCTGCCGTCACCCCCCATTCCATATTAAAGTGGTACACAAGGTCCTGCTGATTGCTACAAGCCTTACAGTCACAGCATAACACCATTATAGATGAATGTGCCAGGCTCAAAATAGATTTCATAGCTACTGTAAGTAAATATTCTGGCACAGAGCTTGCAACACCTTCATACTTGCTATGGTGCATTTTATTTACAGAATACATTTTCAGAAGTGAGTGAGTGTGCAGAAGAGATGGACCAGTAAACAGCAGCTATTCTTTCTCATGCACATTCACAACAGTTCAAAACACATAATTTCTCGCCCGTTTCTGTATCAAGAGGGCAGGATGTTTGGAGTGCAGTAGGTCAGTGCCAAGAAAACCAGTATAGAGTTTGCAATCAAACAACAACTCCTCATCTGACCAGCTGATTGTTTATTGTGTGGGGGGGAAAAAAAGCATCTCTCTGATTGCAATCACTCTCAACAACCATCGCAGCTTCATTAGGCAGAGTTGGGAAATCATGACGCCTTAGATGTGGAAACACCTGTTAGTAACTGTTAATGTTAATCTGGACCATGTGCATCTTCCCGACATGTCAAGATGAGGTCTGGAGACGTGTCACTCTAACGCGGGAGAATTCGCCCCTGCTTAATTAAAAGCACCTGCTGAAGAATCCCCCAACGCCCTCCAGCTCTTTATCCTCGGGTTCACAAAATTGACTTCAGTTTTCCTTCAGCTATTCTCTCCTCCACCAGGGCTCGGTGTAAATAATACACAACACAAACAAAATTACTTACTGTTCTTACAAGGCAGAGCTCTGAATTTTTAATAAGGCAGTGCACACCTGAAAAACATGAACCTGAATGTCTCATGTTCACTTTGTGGGAAAAGAAGATTCGAAAATAAAACAGCCAAGATGAACGACGAAATTATGAGGAAAGAGAACATGTACTTAAATTGTACTTCATTGACAGTGGTGGAGCATAATTAAAGCACTCCAGTACTGTTCTTAAGTACATTTTAGGCTACTTTACTTTCCTACATTTCAGAGGGAAGCATCTTTTCACTCCACTACATTTATTTTCCAGCTATATGGATGATATGATATATACTGTATCGACCATGTACAACAGTGACTTTCACACTGCAGCAATAATGCATCACTAGCAATTACAAAATAATACACTAAAAAACAATACAACAATCAAGGGTCATATGTCCAGATAACAAATACTTTTATATTGGATACTATAAGAACATTACTAATACTTCTGGACTTTTACTAAAGTAAAATTTTCAATGTAGTACTTGTAATAGAGTATTTTCACACTATCATATTACTACTTATACTTTTTTTTTTTTTTAAAGATCAGGATAGTTTTTCCACCACTGGATCTGACTGAATATTAAACCTAATATCTGTAAAATATCATTTATAATTGAACCAAAATTGAAACTGTACGAGACAATGTAACCAGCACTGCAACCCACATAATTTCAGGCTATAGGATCAAGTTTACAAACTCCCCCAACCATGAAAAAATGGCTCCCCTATAATTTCTGGCTGTCTTTGATGGGTATTTGTGCCCAAATGAAAATGCATTCGAAATGAGCAGCCCTCTGCGGCCCCCACAGTGTGCAAAGATGGCATACAGCAATAATCTTAAAAAATGTAATTAAACACAGATAAGATTAATACAATCAGGGAGAGATGATTGAAAGATGCTGTTGTTGTGTAGGAGGGTGGTGAGGCCCCCGGGCCCCTGGGCCCCAAAACGAGGCGGCTAGCTGTGGGGAAGGGGGCCCTTCGCTCTGGGATTAGCTTAGCCAGGTGGGGGAGCTTCGTGGTTTGAGCATTTAAATTAGCGGTGAGATGACAACCCCCATTAGGAGGGATTAAAGGCCTGCTGGCAGGCAGAAATGCACTGGCACTGGCAGGGGCATCCGTCACACAAAACCCAAGGCGATGTGGCACAAGTCAGTCACTTGACAGCCGCCGCCGTTCTCCTCATCACAACCGCACATGATGGTGTAATGCAATTTCATGAAATTCATATTAACTTTGGATTTTAATTTACTTATATCCACGTTCTCATTACATTGTGATGCAAAAGCACTGTCGGGTTAATAATCAGAAGGTAAACAATGATATTCATCCTAAAGGGGCATTGTTTTGCTTTTTTGCAGTTTCTATTAGTTCAAAACAGCACAAGCAGTTACACAGAAGCACTTTATCACAGAAGTTATACAAAGCCAAAGTTATGTTCAGAGTGGATAGCAACTTTGTTTGTCTTGTGACCTTGGCTTCATGGTTTGCTCCTGAAAACATTTTTTGTTCTATGCTTTTTATTTATTTTTATTTTTTTTACAGCTGCCTTTTTCATGGCTCCGTTTCAAATGTGGGAGCCCAACTATGCAGCCTCTCTTAAAGTTAATTCAAGAGGACAGCGCCCAGGTCCAGGGCTGAGATTGCACAGAAGCCCAATCACCGTGGAGGTCCCCGCAGAGAATCTGTCTGTCGGTGGGATTGTGCTAACGTCAAAAAGCTGCAAGAGGAATTACTGGCTTACTGCCACCTGACAATAGCACTTTTTGTTCCTGATGCACTCCCAAGTTCTGAAGGCAGAGGAAAACAAAACAAAAACTAGCAATCCGATTAAAACAATCTCCTTGTGTCCTGATTAACGTACATTTACATGAGAATAGCCCTCTGTGATTAAACAGTGGTAGGTGAGTCCGGCGCACTATGTGGTGTCATGGCCAGAAGGAAGCCCACAATGCACTGCACTGCGCCGCATGCCACGAGAGGGGAATCTTCCGTGCCGGGCTGGATCCAGGCTGTTTGGCCTGCGCTGCTCATCGTAAATGTGTCATCTCTCCCACGGCAGCTTACAAACAAGAACTTTTAAAGCCCACCACCTGCTGGAATAAGAACTGGGATCAGTGTGGGATGAGAGGATCGTATCTCTATGCAAACCAACCGATGACAAGTTCCAGAGACACAATGACAGTAGAAATCAGAACACCAAGTGGAAGTGGGACCCTCCCTCTAAAATACGCACTTTAAAAGCTGAGATTTATGATATAGCATTACATGGTTTCAGCGATTTCCTTGTATGATGAACATACAGACATCTAGAGTTATGTCCATATCTTATTAGTGAGGTGAGGGCTGTAAAACAAACAATGACAGGCACTGCAAGGGTGTCAGTAACAGCTTGAGACGGCGGAGGGGGAAAAAAAAAACCCGGCGATGATAAAAAAGGAACTGTAGACAGACAACGTCAGATGTCACTGTTTGGTATTTCTACAAAGCTCCAGAGAGAGGGGCTAGCCTGGAGCCATCGCAGTGTTTGAGACAAATGAAGTGAGAGTGTGCAGGCTCCTGTGCCAACCTGGGCCTTCTCTCTTCCCCTACAGTACGCCAAGCTCTCCAGCGGCAACAGGAAATCAAACAATTAGCAGGAGGGAAATAAAAGGTCCTATTTCACCCTGCGGCACTTGTAAACACGGTAACAGTGTTTGGAAAATGCTGCCGTCATCATGCAAAGTTCTGTTTCCTGCTGTATCTGGCAACACTATCAAACACACTTCCTGACAAAGGGAAAAAAACACTTGATTTTTAAAAAAAGGAATATATAGCCTACATTTTAAGTGTGTATAAACTGTATATTATTTTTTACATATTTGGGATAAAGGTCTCCAAAGTAAATTCCCTACATTAAAGAGATTTGCTTATTTCTAATTGATACACTAACTGGAATTAATCATTTGCGTATTTAATATGAGCAAATTTCCCACGTAAGAATATTTGACAAACCAGAAATTAAGAATGTAAATGCAAAGATAAAAAAAGGCACTTTGTTATTTTAATAATTTTCTTTATACAGTTCAACAGCGACATAAGTTTATCTTCTTGATACCAAACACCAGAGTGTAGTAAAATAATAATTGGAGTTTAGTATTGACCATATTTTTATGAAACAGTTACATCAACAGGCTTCTAATGTTCACACGTATATTTATTGTCACAGATTCAGGAGAGGTTCTGACATTATGTAAATTCACAAATGAAAAAAAAAAAATTCATAAACACTAAACAAGTTTGCAGCTTGAGCTGAATTGTTTATTGTACATATCCTGAGCCAACTGGGTATTGAGGCTACATTTAGAGCTACATGAAGGAGCTTTAAAGCGTAGGGCAAGAACATGAATCTCCCCATATCGCTGCAGAGTTCAACGTGCTCTCTAAGTGGAATTCTTAACTATGGGACCCCTTCACAGCGAGGAGTTTCTGTTTACATAAAAGAGCCGGCCAAGGTCTGGGACATTGCACTCGGGACTGGGGCATCCCAGTTCTCAGTCTAAATGGAATGGAGAAAACATGGACGTTAATGTAAAAGCAGAAAACAAGGAACATGTGTTTTCTTCCTGAGATGAAAGTTTTCCAGGCTGTTTTGTTTTAAGTGAATTGAGAGCTACTTAAATATAGGACAATGTGCTGGAGCTGATGTTTTTGATCTTTGTGTTTTTTTTATATGCTGTACATCTTTCTTAATTCCTTACTTGCAAGCAGTTATGGTTGTAAATGTGTTCAATTGTGTTTAAGTTTTTCCTCAGAAAATTTTGACAGAAAACATACTAATACCAAATATGTAAGCTTTAAATTATTCAGTGCGTAGATAAAAATTAAAACGAATATGAAAAAGCAAACTATGTAAGAAATATATCTGATATTGGTGCAACTAAGGACATCAATTAATGATCCTGTTAGAAAAATAATATAAATGTGATTTTACATAAACTGTAAACATAATTGAAATGAATGCCTCTTATCCTAAATGAAATGCAGACTATTTCAAAAGTTACTTTTTCATCATACTATAAAACATCACTGTGTGAAAAATAATATTCATCTTACATGAGACATCTCATACAGAATTCATAAAGAGCATTAATGATAAACTTTTAAATAACTATGTACTTAGAAGTGTCTGAAATCTATATTTAATTTGCCTTGTAACATTCAATCAATCTGGAAACATCAGTATTCACGTAACAGTGTGTCTGTACAGTATTAAATGGGGTTTAAGGCTCATTTTAAATTAAGGCAGATTATTGGCCAAATGCATGAGGGGATTTGTATAATACATGTAACAGTGAAGGTGGTGGATATTGGCACGATATCCTTCCTGTATTGAACTGCTATTGAAAAAAGGATTAGAGGGTGTATGTCCAGACATAAAAAAAAATGGCAGGAGCACATCTGACTTTTTCCGTTTTGTAAAAGGCTTTTAAATGATGGTATTGAAGTGCATTGACTGGTCCTGGCTGAATCGTGCTGACCTTAAATGTCCTTCTGCAAAAGGGATGTATTTGCTCAAAGGACACAGAATAACTTTATGATTAGGATGGATATGTTTTAAAATCTGAGAGTTATCATGTCATCGTGGAATTTAATCATGTTTTGTGACAGGTTGGTAAATTCATCTTTAAAGTGCATAATTTCATGTGTAGGATTTTATATTGATGATCACACTCAATGTTATACATATGAGGATATTACACTAATTTTAAAATATGGTCTGCAATGACCTACTGGCTAAATGCAAATATTATGTAAATAAGCCATTTCATGCTTGGATTAATTGCTACTAGTTGATGTACTTTTTGCTTACTTTCATACGTGTGTTTCATTAATGTGTAAGTGCATTATTTTGCCCCTCTCCATATATGCGTTTCAGTCGGTCTGTCTTTTCATATAAAGCTGTGGGTGCACATACTGCACAGTCCACCGAGCCACTGGAGTCCAATGTTGGCCTGACCTGTCCACATTTTCTCCAGCCTGTCTCTGTGCTCCCAACATCCCTCTAAGTAGTGCTTTACACTCGGGCACCCTCTGGGGCTACGGGGGCCACTTTGATAGAGATGGATGCGCTGGTACTCTACTGCCCTCCAATGGCAGCTGCCACACACACTCGGCGGCGCTCCGCTCCTCTCTGCCTGCCAGTGCTGGGCAGTTAGCGCTCAGCACTGAGAGGATGGACTGGAGACCAGGAGGCTGACCGAAGCAGGGCCAAAGGAGAAGGGCCTCCACATAGGAAAACTAGTTCAAGCAGATGATGCCATGCAGGAGAGGCGTGTAGTGGAAGGCTGTGAACAGGTGTAAAGAAGCATGCTTGCATGATGGATGCTAAGGCCTGCCACTGCTCCCTCCTGCATTCACAACTGCCCATGGTTATGGTCTAGAAAGCAATACAGGATGCCTTGTTACTTTTTACTCCATTACTTTCCTCTCATTTGCAGTTATGCTTGTATGCAAGAAAGCACACCAATACTCAAATGCACACGCACGCACACACAAGCATGCACACAGAGCCACATATAGTTCATAGAGATAAATGTAGACAGTGTGCTGAGGCCCAGATGGCTCAGTCACAATGGCGGTGCAGGGCAGCCTTTGATGGGTGTGAGTGATTGATTTCAGGCTTGACTGGCTCTGATAGAGTCACCTCAGGAGGCGCCTGGCAACCACAGGCCCACGCCGGAGCCTTTCGGCAAGAAACAAGATGGAGCTGAAATTCGCTGGATGCCCAGCAGCTTCATTCGCGTCCCCATAGAAGTCCAATACATTCTGGGTACTTACAACCACTGGAATTGGATGGATTTTGTCACTGGCTTCAACTTTCAATGGCAAAGCGGTTTACAGTAGAGTAAATAGGTCATTCAGTGTGTCACAGCATGTTTCTCTCAACACAAAACATGCCTATTTTCATTTGTGAACTTTCTTCCCCTTTAGTCTTTGTACAGCATAAATGCAACTGTGAAATCATGATTAAGTATCAAATCCGCAAATAAAGCACAATTTGAGAGTTATGAAGTCCTCACTAAAATACTTCAAATTTATTTTGCATCCATATGGCTTTTCCTTTGTTACTTTATGCTCTATTGAAACACTGTAATTTGCCCTGCATGAAGATATTGAGCGATAGCTGTAATGGAATATGACTGTCATCTTGGGGTGACATTTTCAGCACTGCCACTGTGCTGCGACTGACTCCGCTGGGCTCACTGGGCAGGAGGGCACCGTGATCACGAGGACATATTTGCCCCGGAGTCATCTCAGTTACCCTCTACACTATGACATGATTTGACAATCAATTAACCGTCCCCTCGCTAAACGAGACTTCTCGATTCCAAATCCCTCGCTACTGGAAAGCCAGTCAGCCCGCGACGTCAGCACCGGGCTAATCCCCACTGTCAGACATGTCAGAGTGAAGAAGTATGTTTTTATTTTAAAAAGAACAAACATAAATGGTTCCTAGAAAACACTATTGGTTTTCAACTGGCATATTAGCCGCTGAGCCAAAATGATGGCTCCAAGGTTCTGTTTTGACTTCATTAATTTCCTTGAGTCTAAAAGCTTTGCTTTGCCAATAACAATATGAAGAAATGTGACCCCAGATTTTATTCTATTTTCTATACTACAATATGCACATACTTGTATTGAAATACTGAAAAGCTGCCATGAAGGCTGCGGACTGTGGAGGGTCGTGTCAAAGGTTGCAAAGAGAAATGTGCAGTAAAAAAAGAAAACGGCCACTAAAAGTGAAAAATCTGTTTAAATTTGCAATTATGTTTGTATTTCTAATCACACCGCCTAATTGCTTTAACGAAATAAATCACAGTCTGATTCACCATGGCAATAGCATTATCATGGTAATAATTACTACTGTGATGACATTGACATCAGGCAGGTACACTTTGCCTCATTTGAATAATTAACATCTTAAGAGCCACTGCTCTTTCTCCTTTTCCCTTTTTTCTCTCCCTATCATCCTCCATTTATAGTACTAATTGTGAGTTTATTAAGGAAGGGATTGATGAGCCCTATGCATAATTTACCAATTAGTTCTACACATTTGTAAAATTGCATCCTCAAATAACACGTGTCACATTTATTTAAGATTAAAGTTTAATGTGTCTTGTTGCTTATGACTGGGAAATTAATTTATCTAAGAATATCCTCCAGCTATTGTAGAGGAGCTTGGAAATAAATCATAGTTGGTTTATGGTGAAATGCATAGAGAAGAATATTGTGCAGTTTCACCCAAATTCACATACAGTATTAGATATGTTCTAAAGTCCATGTTAGAAATGGGTGAGCTGCTGATGAAGCTTTTCCTTTAAAAAAAAAAAAGAGATACACTGAGTTCTGTGGACAGAAAGTAAATTGACATTTGAAAGGGTGATAAAACTATTGGCATTAACACAAGGAGCCTCAGAACTTTGTTACAATAAATCACTCATTCAATGATCTGCGCTATAAATTATACTGTTAATGTAAGACAACATTTTGAGGAATGCTCTTCAAAAGCAAACACTCGTGTCCAAACCTTATTTCAGCTGAGACCAACTGTCTTAACCCAGATATTTAAGAAAAGAAAAAAGGAGTCCTTTTGCCGCTGGTGCCTGGCTCCAAACAGACATATATCTAACTGGAGACAGAGGGGCGGGCAGAGAGGTGAGAGAGAGGGCAGGGCAGCTTTGCCCGCCTGGGGAGTTTGGCATGTGCCCTCCCCGGGCCTCCCGCGGACCTGGGGTCAAAGTAAATAAAGGGGCGATGTGGACCGCCTCCAGCAACCCCCTTACCAACCCTTTTTCCGCCCTTCATCCCACAGCCCAGTAACAGGAATCGGCCTCTTTATCCACTGACCACGCCCTCCTGTAGCCATCCATACCTCCACTGCCACATGCCGCCTTTTCTACATTCTCCAGCTCCGTGTCCAGACATGAGGCCAAGGCCCCCTCTCCACAGTTTGTAACAGTGTGACACTGAAACACAGTCGGGTAGCTGCAGTATATGGGCTCTGGTGGCGGGGCAAGCAGCGTTTCTCCATGTGCGTAAAATATTCACAAATGCAACCATATGCACACACATAAGGGCTGCATGATATGGTAAAACAAACCGTATTGAGATTGTTTTGACAGATATTACAATTGCGATATGATTTACGATTAGTGGGAATGATCAGTTTTCATTTGACTGAAACAACAAACATGTTTTCTTACATCTCTGCAGCACTACGCTACTTCATTATAATGCGCAGACATTTTACCTTTAAATTGCTGCACTTGGTCATTTTTCATAATATTTCAATTAATTCAGATCAGTTCAGCCTTAACACACATACAAAAGGTGCTCTGTCACAGCTGCACATGTACATTCATTACAACTGTAAACATGCATAAATGAGCTGCTCTGTAACAAATTACATGCATGTGTGTAGCCACAAGTGCACACAGACATATTTGCACTCTGGATTACCTTAAATTAAGGTTTTCAAGTGTGGCTGACTGCTCCATCTTGCACACACAAATGCATGCATACACACCAACATATGTGCACACGGATACACACAAACTCCCCAGTAATGAAATCCAGAGCTGCATTTCATTGGAACAGGGGCGGAGAAAGTATAGAAACGGATTCTGAATTGAGGCGGACAAAGAGTTCCCGTTCCCCCATAGATTTAGAGAGTGGAAAAATGCTTTACAAGTAATAAAAAACAATAGGTAGCCATAGTGCTTGCTGGGCTCATAGCAGGAAACACAGGATTTGCAGTGTGAGCAGGGTGTAAGAGAGCTTAGCAGCTTTATAACATCATGTTAAATGTCTGTTAGTCCATGGTTGTAGCAGAGGTTAACACTCTTGCACATTGTTCCCCCTAACAAGTTCATATAACATAATGTACCAACCTTCCATACGTGCTACATGTGTTGTCACCCTCCCTCTGATCCCGCTTCACCCGAATTCATCCCCCAACTTTCATACATCTTAAACCCTTTCAGCCAGACACCGGCCACGTCTCACAAAAGGACAATATGCCAACATCCTCTAAGTTAATGTCACTGCACCACAGACACATGGAGACCGGCAACTCTTCCTCCTCCTCCTCCTCCACCTCTTCCATCCCTCCATCTCCCCATCCCTCCTGCTGGAGGAATTCCCAACCCTCTCTGCAGGTAGCCAGCCAACCAAGACCAGCAGAACATGTGTTTTCCTCCCCTGGTCGGGTCAAAGCGAGGTCGTTCATTCATTCCCAGTGATATAGCGGCCCCGGCTCTCCCGCTTGCATGCTTATCATGTGCCGCGCCCTCGCAACAGATGATGAATTCCACTCAGCCGATAGATAGATAGACAGAGGAAGAGAGAGGGATGGAGGAGTAAGAGAAAGATGGAGAGAAGACCCCCCTCCGATGCCTCCAGACGCATCTCGTCCCAGCCAGTTTGCAACTCAATCAGTGACATGTGCGATTTTAGGAGGAGAATTGTATGTTATGCCACTCTTTTTTTTTTTTTGTCAGATGTTCGAGCCAGGGATGGTTTTGAACTTTGACCGCAAAGTTATGAATTTTCTTTTAAGACTCGGAGGAACTTAAGGAAAATATTTTCGGGACAATGTACACAGGATATTCAGGTTTCAAAGCAAGTTTAGATTTCAATAACGTGGGGAAGTCTGGCCTTTAACCATGCTGTTTTTACAAGTTTGTTTTGTTCATTCTTTCGAACATTCCTAATATTGACACAAGGAGTTTAGACGACCCAAATACAATATTGTTACACTGATCACAGGACACTTATTAGCTCATTTACTCAGGAAGGGATCATGTTTGCGGATGATTTCTGTGCGACTTCATTTTGCCAAAAAACACATCAAAAAGCAGAATTAGAGGCTTTGAGATTGCTCTTATTATTGATCAGATTGGCTTTGCTGTACCCAGCAGCCACACCACATCCCCGCGGCCTGTGATCATGCCAGAGGCAGCCACTCAGGGGGTGTGATACTTGCCAGGAGGACCAAAAGATGCTGGAAGGTATTTTTTACGTGGTCAAAGTGGATCGCAAGGGACTGTATGAACATTTTTCAAGGGTAATTTTTCATTTGGTTGAGGGTAGCGTAGTTTGTAAATTGCATGTTTCTTTTGGGAGAGCAGATGATTTAACTTTTTTATTATTTTTCTAATCGCAACTTTTTTTCCTCATCCTAAATATATATTTTATGACGGCCTGCTTTTACAATACAGTCAATAATTACATAAATAAATCTTTCACAACTTTCACTTGCACAGTGGATCATAAAGGTGTACTCAGCATTACAACAGTTCTGTCTCAAGATTTTACAATCGTTTACACAGAAAGTGCCTTTAAGATATTAAGGCTTAAGTTGTGGTACACAATTAAACAAGTCATACCAATTTAATACTATTTATCATATGATAAGTATATTACTTTGACATGTTGTGAAAAGGGTTTAGTGTTTTTTTTTTTTTTTAACCCCAAAGAAGAGTTGAGAGAAAACATCACATCACAACACCAATAATTTTCGTACAGTCCCTAAAATAGCAGGACAAATTGAGGCGCCTGGCTCTCAAAGCAGGATTAGAAAATAATCTGGATAACTTGGCTAATTAAATCGTAGCACCCACTTAAATCTGGAACCTGGGCTAAAATAAGTTACTTTACTTTCTCCTCTGGTCCAGAGCAAAGTCATCTTAAACACATGCAAGCGCCCGTATCGCTCCCTTATCTCACCAAACGACGGCTGCAGACAAGCTGAGGAGGCTGTAAACCACTAAGGGGACATAAAATAAATAAACAACAATAATAACACTTAGGTATCACAGCCTGTACTTAATGTTTATCAGGTGTCGTGGCGGCCATGACACCGTGCTGAGTAAGATTCTCTACAGGAGGCATCCTCTTGGCCTCTTCGCCAGCATGTGGCCACCGACGGGAGCTGAAAAGGCGAGACAAGAGATTAAGGAGGCAAGAAGCTTTGTCTGTGCACCCTCCCTGCCTCAAACACAACAACCTCTCCATACACCCTCCCTCCGTCCCCCCCACCGCAACACACACACGGACTCCGCTCCCATTTTTTCTTATTACCGTAAGCACGAAGGGAAAAAGGGACAAAATAGTACTTACTAATGGACTAAAAATGTCCCCAACTCCCTACCCTTTCACTCCCCAACAGCCACAAAAACCACTCACCAAATCTGTTCGCAGTCTCACCATTGAGGACTGCATTTAGTCAATCATACAGCGCCCTATAAGGAATGGATTTCGGGACATCTTGTGAGACTGGGTGAAATGTGAGTTAATGGGAAGAGAGTCGGTGGTTGAGTGAAAAAGCCAGGCAGAGTAGGTAGTTAAAGAGCAGAACAGTGCCTTAGGGGTACTCAGTGTATCCGGACTCACACTGGGAAAAGTGTATTTATCAACTTAATAGCAGGTGTCTGATTGAACATGACTATGATTACAGTAAGTTGTTCCTTCTTTTGGCTCCTCTCCTCCTCATCATACTCCCCCCTCTCTCACCGCTCCCTCCTGTTTTCCACCTCACCATCCTCTACCTTCTTTTCAAAGCTACAGGAAGATGGTATGGTGGGTATTATCATTGTCAACACTAAGTGATTTAATTATTTTACAACAGCATAATATATTAAAGGCACAGATCATTTATAATTCAGTTTACGAGACATGTCAACAACCTGTGTGTGCGGCGGTGTTGTCAGAACTTCCTCACTGTTTTTAATTATAACTTTATTGCAAATGCAAAATCTAAGTAGACAGATGGTTCATGTAACTCTGGAAAAATCTGGAATATCCGAAGCAGGATGTGTATTCTGAGAGAGAAACAAGTGAATAAACAAGAAGAGAAGTCTGACTTGTGGAAGATGGGGAGCGTGAGTCGTTTAGCTGATAAGGCAGGGAAGGCCCTTCAGGTGTCTCCTGCTCCACTGCTGTGTAAATGAGCTCCAATTAAACAGGCGGCCCCTGGCTCAGGGTCTCCCCGCAGCCCTCCCCAGCCTCCTCAGCCTCCTCCATCCCCTAAGCCTCCCCCAGCCCCTCGCTGCTCGCCGTAAGGCCCAACCCACCCCACGGCTCCTGCAGCTGCTCGCTCACTCCCACTCTCTGTTTTTCACTCACACTGCGTGACCCAAAGGCCTGCTTAACTTGTGTGTGTACGCGCCGTTGTCTGTTGGTGTGTGTGTGCTTCTCTGCCTATGTGCGTGTGTTTGTTAGCCCTGCAGCATTTCAGCTTATTGTCAACTCTCGATAAGTGACAGCATGGTGGAAATGCTGCATCCCAGTGTCTGCTTGATTTGTGTATATTGCAGTAATTGCTCTGAAACTGGAAACTTATTCTCACTGTTAAATTCAAACATGAAATGGGAAAATAGGGTTTTACTACATACCGATCCTAACTGTGTTTCCCTACATATATAATCTGTATGTTCCAAACTGTTGGAAGCGTCTCTGAACACTGACCAAACACAACATTAACAGTTTGCAAACATTGTCTGATTCCTCAGAAGGCCTTTGCCACGCAGCAACGGGGGTCTGAGAGCAGCGGGTGATTTGGCCAATTAGATGAGGCGGTGATTTAGGTGGCCAGATTGGGAGTGTCACTGTTGGCTGCTGGCCAGGACACTGGGGTTGCCACCCCTGAACCTAGAGAAGCCATGCCACGAGTTCCTAAATGACCACAGCGAGGGAAGAGGAGGGACCGAACATCTGATGACTGGTACATTCAGTTTCGCAAAATATTTAGCTTCTTGGTCACAGAAATGCCTTAAATTTAAGATTCACATAACAATCTGTTGATTATTTAAACAATAATGTCTGAAAATAGTGAATGATGCCCATCACAATTTCCCAGAGCCTAAGGTGACGTCTTCAAATTGCTTTTTGTATGACTGACAGTCCAAAACTAAATTTACAATATTAAACACAAAAAAACTGCAAAGGTTTGCATCATGATACATCAACAATTAACTCATTACCAAACTGTTGGTGATAAATTTACTTGCCAATATACCAACTTATCTAACTGTTCCGACATTAGTGTAAATCCTGCAAATGTAAAATTTAACTCCTGTGTTGTACAATATAGAAAAAAAAAGAATTGACACAATCTTTCTTATTTTATCACAGTGACTAAAATTCAGTCCGACTTTGGTCTGAAAAGTGCCATTGTTTACGACGGATGGGTCAGAGCCACGAGTCAGACTCCAGCTTGCCTGTAACAGATCGCTCCCTACCTCCTACTGTACGAGGAAAGCACAATTACCTGTTCTTGTCGAGGCATACAGGCCCTGTCAGCAGCACCTCGTGCATAATACATACCTGACATTCTGCTAACGTTACCTGCCACATGTAACCAGTCACACTGTAAAAGGTGTTTGTCTGCTCCCCCGCCACTCCAAATGCTAGATATTTAAAATTAATGGCTGTGATTAAGATACTTTAAAACCGGCAAATGGTATATTTAAATATTAAGTCACATGTAATTAAGCAGGGAGAAATATTCATTCCCATTGTTAGGGCAATTATAACAATTTCCATCAAGGGATTTCTCAGCTTGACTTTTGTTCTGAGCAATAGTGATTAACATTATGGTTAATTGCAGTCATTTACTAAGACTTGGGGTATTTCTTATTCCCTGGCCTTAGAAAAAAAAAAGGAGCCGGACAGAGCGGACGCAGCAGGCCTGGTGGAGAGTCTCGAGGACGTGATTTTCTCCTCTCTGGTTCCTTCCTGTGAGCATATTTAACTGTGGGAGGGGGGTCATCCCCAGGTGGCTGAGGAGGTCAGTCTCCCATGTGGGAGCGGTGAATCAGTGGACAGTCGGAGATGAAGGCCCAGTGGGGAAACACACCTTGGGTTTGCAGCCATTTCCTTACATCACTCAGGAGGGAAAAAAAGGGAGGGGGTTTTGATGGTGTGATGTCCACCTTGTTGGGTGATAACAACCTTGTTATAACACACCATCCTCCTCATCAGAAATCCCATTAAAACTAGATCAGTAATTAAGTTATTATCCGGGTGGTAGGTACAAATTATGGTACAATAATTCTAATAACTTAAAGTCCCCCCTATCATCAGAATGATGTATATGCAGAGTTTGACCATGGATGGTTGTTCTCACTTTTATTTCCTGAAGGGAAAGTTTCTCACTTTTGATTTGAGTTTAAGACGTGCATACAGGAGCATGATTTTTTGGCATCACAACTACAACCCCAATTTTAAAAAAGTTGGGACGCTGTGTAAAACATGAAAAAACAGCATGTGATAATTTGATAATCCTTTTTGACATCTACTCAATTGAAACCATACAAATAGAAAATATTCAATTCAATGATTCTTGTAAATATCTGCTTATTCTGAATTTGATGGCAGCAACATGTTTCAAACAAGTCGGGACAGGAGCAACAAAGGACTGTGAAAGTTGTGGACTGATCCAAAAACACCTGTTTGGATCATTCCACAGGTAAACAGGTTCATTGGTAACAGGTGATAGTATCATGATTGGGTATGAAAGGTTCATCCTGGAAAGACTCAGTCGTTCACAAGCGAGGATGGAGAGAGGTTCAACACTTTGTCAAACACATGATTGTATAAAGGATGTTAACTACATGGACTCAGGAACACTTTGTAAAACTGTTGTAAACAGTTTGTTTGCTAATGAGTACATTCTCTCTTTATTTATGTTTTAAACAGCGTCCCGACATTTTTGGAATCAGGGTTGTAGTTTGCAAGATAGTCATAGTCCAAAATAAAACTTACACAAGTGTGATGTAGAAACTTAAAGCCTCCGGTGCACAAACACTGAGAATCAACTTTTCGGTGAAGGGAACATGTGTTTCACAGTTAAACTTTTAAATGGCCAATAGTTTCAAAGATATTCTGGTTTTTTTTTAATGAGGGAGAACAAGATTTTTTTTTTTTGAAAAGAACTTTTTAAAGTTAATTTTACTTTTCTGTGGAAAAAACGTATGAGAGACAAATTATCATTCCAGGCAGATTATGTTTATATGCTCTTAAAAAGCTGTCCAGAGGGGGGTCTTTAATATGAGCACGATTGCATCGGCACATATATTTCCAACATCAGGATATGTTGACAAGAAAATCCCACTTTTAACTTCACAAGAAGTTTGCCCACTGTCTCATGTGGTATTCACAACTGTCATTGCCAAGATGAAGTTTTAATGATGATGTGGTTGAGCAAATCATATAATGTGAAGCAAAAGTAACTATGGCTGACACTGTCACTCAAACTGACAAACTGTTGGATTGAATTTCTTATCTGTTTACGCGACAAGTTCTCCTTTATTGTTTGTCATTTGCCAAAACTGACATTTCATTACTCTAAATCTGTTTACGTGACGATGCGCCTCGATGTCGGCTAATTGCTCTTGTACAGAGAGCGCGCAGTCAAACGGTGGCCCCTCTGTTCAGACGCTCAAATCAAGACATAATTGTCCTCCAGCATTCACGCCAGACAGTACAACTCCATTTCCAAATCTGTCTTCGTGTAAGTAATATGCCTGCATACTGTCATGAGTGACACGGGCCTCCTCTCTGCCGCGCCATGACCCGTTTTAAAGATCAACGCCAGCCCATGAGCACGCACCCAGCAGTTGTCCTCCCTCTGAATGTTATTACAGAAGGAAGCAAGGTCAGATTGCAGAGATGATGATACATGGGAAGCACTTTTGAAATAAGAAAGTCCTCTTTTTTTTTTTTTTTTTTTTTTTTTTTGCTGCTACGTCGCATATTGACCTTGGCATTTCTGACAATAGCATCCATCACACACATGAAACCTTTCCAACAGGCAACACTGGTCTGCTGAGCAGCCAAGTGAATCAGATTAAGGAATAACACCAGTAGATGGATGCCTGACGTCAAAGCGGCAGAGGGATCAACCTCCCTGTTCCTCATGCATTCCACTTCCTCTGCACGCCCCCTGCGCTGCCTGGCTGGGTTATGTTTCTCCGGTTTTGACACAAATGATTAACGGCCACAGGATTACTGTGTTTTTGATCGATACTGCAGCATTATGGCGGTAATTAATTCAGTGGAGCATCGAGAGGTTGTCGATTGAATCATCTGCCGACTACGGTCCATCAGTTTAGAGAAAGTAAAAGTTCTGTGAGAGGAAAGGCTATCACTCATGCATGATTTAACCAAACCCTCCATACTTCTTGTTTTATATTGAACATTATTTTTATCACAAGTTATTACAATAAATAGAATATGAAAATGCCTTGTAATAAAGTGAAACTCAGTACCTTTATGGGCTTTCCAGCTAATCACTGCAGGACATCCCTTATAGGACTAATGAAATAACCATTCACTGCACAAACCTTGTTTTTGAATGGCTTGTATGTCTGGTTTCAATTTTCCTGAACCATTAACGGTCGCGTTATTGTAAAAGATATACCAAAAAAAAAAAAGATCTCACAAAGAAATGACTCATTTTACGGGGATCCCAAAGTAAGTTTCCGCTGATGGTTGCTCTGGGTTTAAAAGTCGACACAATTTAATCTCAGTAGTCAGACAAAATGTCCTGTAGCACCTGTATAAGAGAAATGATGCCAGTATGAGTTGATGACTTTGTTGTTCACGTAAATTAAGAACACTGTTTGTTTTCTGAGACTAAAATGCCCCCAATGAAATCCAACCATGAACAACAACTGGTTTCAGCTTTAATTAGAATGACATATTTGTTTAAATACTATAAAAACATTTAACTGTCCAAATTGTTGTTCTTCTCTCCCTCATCTGTCTGCGTATGCTTTCCTGACACAATTTGATTATATAATGAATGAGAAAAACATTCAGTTAATGCTCGAGTTTCAGAGAGATATGCAGACTACAACACGGCCAGAGCTTTGTGCAGGGTGCCAGCATGGAAAAAGACATTAACACAGCGCACGTGTGGATGAGTGTGTGCATGTAGGTGTGTGCCTGTGCGCATGTGTGTGTTTCAGAGAAGGGCTGCACTGAAGTACTCAGCTGGGAGCATCCAGTCAGTGACCCCTGTCTTTCCAACTGTGTGGAGAGAACTCTTCAGTGTGCGTGCATGAGTGTGTGTGTGTGCGCGTGTTTGCTGGACAGAAAGAGAGAGACAAAGAGAGAGTGAGATAGAAGTACAGCACAAAGAACAGAGGAGCATTGTGCGGCGCTGAGGCTCCTCGGGGCCACTCCGAGCACGTCGTCCACATGCTGCGGCTCACGTAGCACGGCCTGAGGAGAAGTCCTGAACCGCACTGGCCTCTGCACTTTGCACTGACACTGACTCACACAGGGCAAGCTGGCCGCCTCGCTGTATCTGTCTGGCCAGGCCACGTTCAACACACTCCCTTAGCCGTGGAGAAACAGCACACTCACTGTACGCATGCAGTCGGTTGTCTGTTTAACATTCAATGCTGGTGCACCGTCCTCAGCACATGTATCTTCACCAGTGGTTTTTTTTTCATCACAGATATGGAAAATGAAATCATATAAATTTAAAACTGCAACTGATAATGTGTCCCAAGGTAAGAGTGTTTTCTGAAATTTAGAAAATCATTTGTAGTTAAATGTGAAAACCCTAAAATGGAAAAAAAAAAATTTAAACAAATTTTTTCACTCAACCTAAAATTGAATGAAAAATTGAAAATAATCTACACTCCTTCTTAAAGAATTATTTTCAAATTGCACTGCAGAACAGATATCAAATGTTATTAATTTGAACATGTCCAAGCATATGTGGTCCTGTAAGATTTTTCTTCTAAAACAAAATCCTTATTGATTTATCTTGACAATAATTTAAAAATAATTTTGACCTTGACTGAATATCCAGTTATTCTCTGTAACTAGAATATAGAGAATAATTATTGAAAAGCCGAAAAATAAAATTTTCAGCTAACCTCAGTGCCGTAAGATCATGCATCAACGCAACTAAGTTGATAGTTTTCAGAGGAAAAAGAGTAGCTGTCATTCAAAATTCAATAAAGTTTCTGGACTTTGGTCAGAAAACATTGGTCAGAAATCCCTAACCCAGAAAGGGTTTTGGACATAAAAATAAAAATATTATTTGCACAATTTCTTTCCCTCCTCTGCTGTTACAACCAAAATTTGAAAATAAAAACATCTCCTATTTTTCATTTTATCAGTCTCAGCGTGATGGTGTTTTCCACAATCAAGTTTTACGGTGTGCCAGCAGGACACCGTGTCCACAGGGACTCTCCGGAGAAAGAGGTGAGTACCAGGTGCTGCGAACCCTCTCATGCTATTACCACCACACTGTCATGGCTTTCTGTCCCATTTTACCTTGCGTACACCCTCCCCCCAACCCGCAAGACAACAGGATGGCACCACAACAGCTGCATGTTCTGCAGCTTTGTCCATTTACAGCATATTTCATAGTCTTCATGGTTTTTTTTTCCCCCTTTAGTTTTGTGAAATGGAGACCGCGTTGTAGCACAAAACATGGAGGACTCATTTTGTGTAGGCTACTTGTGAGCACAGAATCAGAATCTGGGTTTATTGCAAAGTAGGTTTTTGCATACAAGGAATTTAAATTGTTAGATGGGTGCATGACAATAAAATATAAGATGAAGATAAAAGCAAGTACTGCAAATGCATCAATAGAAAACTGGCAATAACATATGACAAAAAATATGTACAATATGACTATTGTTCAAATGAGGGTTTTGTGCAGGAATGTGCAAAAATATACAGGCACAAAAGTAAAATGGAGAGGGCGATTTCATTTTTTTGGAGGGGGAAGAGAAGGCAGCAGTGTAGGGTTTCAACATTCTCGCCTCAAACATGGACTTGGAGCACCCTCTACCCATCGCGAGCCATAATGCAGGTCCACTCCAGAGTCCTCCCATTGCTACGTCTGTAATTGTCTGGGAGCCAGGCCTTGCTCCTGCTCCCCAGAATTTTAACAGAAACCATGAGAGGGGAAGCTTCTTTAAAGGCTTCATCAACTGTGACCAACCGCCGTCAGCAGTAACCCATGTTATACAGGCCGCAGTTATGACACCCTCAAAGGGCTGCCCCCAAGGAGGCAGGCGACAGGGAGGGGGGTACAAGGGGAACAGGGCCTCAGAAGTTTCCCACCTTCCCTTGAACCGCAGCCGCACACCCTCGGCAGGAGGTGGACAGGGCCAGCTTTGAAAAATAACACCTTTGTGATCCCCAGTGCTCGGGGATGGATCGTGGTCTGCAGATGGCTCCTGATGCTCTCTCTATGGATGGATGGGAAAGACAGAGGGAAGAAGGAGAAGAACACTGAGCTCTTTTTCATCTGTTTTGTACCTGAGAGAAAGTCTGAGAATTGTAATGTCCACAAAACGTTTCCAATGAATGCGATTCCTAAATATTATCTGATCTGAAGTTGAGAAAGCTTTTTTTTTTTTTTTTTAAATTCTACCTATGCATGAAGTTTCAAGAATAGTCTGCTCAGAAATGCTGACATGTGCAAATACAATACACTGCAGACATAGATGCTCAACAGCATTCACTTTTACAACAGCCTCTCCTCTTACACAGTCATGGTGATGAATATGGGCTGCAATTAAGTTATACGAACAGCCGCCATGGTTCTGAAAGTTCACACGTGTCCTGCATGTGGTAAGCTAATGGGCGTGAGTGCAAAACTAAGAAGCAGACGTAGGAACGGGGAGCCAACAGAGTTTTGTACAGGGGGGAATAAATTATTACAAGCCCAGCAATGGTGACAGCGTTTTTCCCTCAGTCTGGGGGGAAGAAAACAGCGCTCTGAACTTCTAACCCCGGATTTTGAAATCATTTTTAGCTGCAGTTGACAGACAGTAACCAGCACTTGACAGCGAAGCTCACGAAGGCTGGTGACACTTTCCTGCGGCTCAGCGGGTTCCTCGAACGACCCGGCCCTCTCGTAAAGGTGATCGGCTGTTGTGCTGTTTTTCCTCCTCTTGGCTCTCGCTGTGGAATAGAGCAGGTTTGATCCCTTCTCCGCCTTGTTTACGTCCTTCTCTCGCCTCATCCGGTCGCTAGCATCATATAAAGCTCAAATAATTCAAAGGCAAATATCACAGTGTGAGCATCCTGTTTTTAGTGACCAGTTAAGTACCAATAATAAATATCAGCAACAAAAATGATGGATTTCATTGGAGGAAAATAGCTGGACTTATTTTGCTAATATTACTTCTTTTAAACTTAATTCACATGGGCCTCGTCTTGGAAGGTTTTCTCGCCACAAATTTAACGTGATGATTGTGTTACAGTATTCATATAACAACTCAGCTTACAGAGTCAGCGTGAGTGCCAGTCTGGGAGCTCGGTGCAGAAGACAGTGCCTCGCGAAGGCTTGTGTTGCCTCCAAACAGCTGTGGTGCCTCTTTTGTGTTATTTGGAGGGCCTGTTGCCCCGGCTCTATTCAGGGCTTTCACACCAGTCCCACTCACTTCTCACTCCCTGGGTTCCTCCTCACAGGTCATAAATTAAGCGGAGGGAGGGGAGGCTTGAGATCAGAGGGAAAAAAAAAAAAGATCAGTCAGGACCTCATTTCAGTTCGGTTTTTATCTCGCATTCTGTGATATCACGGCGTCGAAAAGAGTTTCATAAGCAAGAAGCGAAACCTGCAGCTCGGAGGGCAATTCTCTGATGTAAAGACGAGACTGTGGAATTGTGAGTTAAGACAGAGAATTTTGGGTTCATCCACATGGGGGCCACACTGCTGTTGACACTATATGTTATTTTAATGAGTGTTGCGGCGTAGTGGTTAATGTGGCCACAGCTCATGGCTCAGAGGTGCTGTGAGGCTGTGCGTGTGTGTGTGTGCATGAGAGAGGCAGAGATGGTGGGGGATGGGGGGTGGGGGTGGGGGGTCACAATATGGTTATGGTGACAAGCACTGGGATAACTCACACCGCCTCTCCTGTCAAAACAAAGACTACTTGAAGTGAATGAGGCCAGCAGCGATGTACTTTACAGCAACTGGAGAAAGCTTTTGGTGTTGCAGACTTTTAGTTTCCTTCATGTGTTCAGACGGACTTCATTTTCATTATTCAGATTTTTATTTTTATTTTTTTTAAATGCACCATGATGGACATATTGTATTCAGTAAGGTCGCCATACTCAACCCAGCAGCGCATACTGTGAGAATGACTTAATGGTATGAATAGGGGAAATATTGCACAGTTCAGTGGCTTGTATTGCGTGCTATTATCCCGTTGTGAAACAGAAAGATCAAAATTATGAAATATCATGCGACACATGTGGGATCTATTCAGCGGTATCACAAAACTCCCATTGAAAAAACGGTTAAATGGCTTTGCATGAGGCTGTGTACAGAACCATATGGACGCCTCCACATCTCCTCATTTCATACATGTTTCTTTTGACATCAATAATGCCTCGGTATCCAGTGGCGTTTGGATCGCATCCAAAACAATTATAAAGTTGCCGTGGAAACTGAGGTCCTGTGCCAGGGTGAGGCATACTGTCTCCGCTCAGATAACCGCATGGAAAGTCACAGCAAACAAAGCACTTGACAGGGGTGCAGAAATGGGAGAAATAAAAAGAGGGAGGGAGGTGAGGGATGGGCAGAGGTGAGGAGACAGAGACGGAATAACAAAAGGGGCAAATGTGGCAAATTTGGACATCCATGCATGAAAATACACCCAATAGATGTGAATTTGTGTGTGTGTGTGAGAGAGAGAGAGAGTATGAATTAAATTAGATTAGATTCAACTTTATTATCAGTGTACAGAGGACAAGTAGTGAGACAACAAATTGCATGTTAGCATCTAATTAGAAGTGCAAAACGCAGCAAAGTGTAGAGTAATGTATAGAGATATATAATTAACAGGGAGGGTGAAGGAAGATGAATACAATAAGACATTATTAACAGCATCAGTGAGATGAATACACTAAGATATATAGTCAGGGGTGTATATAAATAGGCTAAGATAAATACAAGATGAACAGTATGAACAGAGTGAGTGAATAATTACAGACATATTGTATTAGAAGACCATTGTGTTGTGGACATTTACAACAAGAACTATTTCTTCAAACATCAGTGGAAAAAGTCAGATTCAGGTTGAGAGTCTGTGTTATGTTGAGGTTCAGTGAAGGGTTAAGTTTAGGCAGGTACAGTTAACACTATGTGTGTGTTTGTGTGTGCATGAATGAACATTATCATGGCAAACTAACACACAACCCCTCTGTGACACATGCAATTTTGTTGGTGGAACATTGGGACTGGTGTAATGTATTGTAACCTTATGCTAACCTAATGAACAAGAGGATGAAAGCGGTGTAATGGAGGCGTTTTTACATTCATCTTTAGGCTCCTCATTATGCGCCGAATGTGACAACCTCGTTAGGAGTGCACGAAAGATTACCCATGCGGGTAAAGAGCACCACCTTCATGTAAAGAAAAAAAAACACAAACACACAGACAAAACAGGTAGGAATGTAGAGAGCAGAGAGACTGTACAATTGGTTCACACACACACACACACACACACACACACACACACACACACACACACACACACACATTCAAACCCCTGGTGGGAGTAACTGGGCTCTTGGAGTCAGAAAGACAATCTGACTGGCTTTCAAAGACCCCTGACTGTCCGGTCTGTTTATTCAGATGGGAGCACAGAGCGCCACCATTTCAAAGTCATTGCATTACTTTGTTTTGATCTCACTGATGAAGAACATAAGTTTCAGTGTTCTGGTTGAGCTGTTGGGTGATAAAACAGGCCCTTGATGCTACCAACAGTTTCACATGTGATGCAGTGTGTTTAAAGCTTAATTAAATATAGGCCTAAAAAATAAAAACAATATACAGCCATTGTAAAAAAAAAAAAAAAAACAAATATTGAACACATTTATTATTTGTACAGAAGAAAACACACTACTTATTGTGAATGCAGTGTGTTCTGGCTATGTCAGGTCACTATAGGCAATTACTGTAACATGAATCAATTAAAAAATGTTTTTAGTTGTCTGCTCCTGAAGTGTCAGCAGATCTGTGTGCGAGTCATCATTTGTTCTCATTAGTGTTTCTTGGAGAAATCAGTAGTGCTTGAGGAAATCAGGTAATTTGTATTCGCAAATAAGGATACTCGACCCAACAACGTCACATCATTTGTAACGCAGTAGTAAGTGTATTTGTGTGTGTGTGTGTGTGTGTATTAGTGTAGGAGTATCAGTGTGTGTCTATTTGTGACCATTTTGTTTTACAATGAAAAGGCAATTTCTGCATTAGTCTTAGTAATGGCCATGAGGCCGAGCATCATTAGCTCAACACTGCTCTCCAGTGGACACAAAGTATAATAACACACACAGAAAGTTCAAGTGCACATCAGTTGTGTGGAAAGACATTTCTCTTCAAGATGTAGCTATGTTACTGTGTTAAGGATTGTAACAGTAAGACTTATTTAAACTATTATAAATCAGTGTCAAAGTATTATGTGATGCAGTGCAGCATAAAACTTATCATGTGCAAAATATTTAAAAAGTCATGCTGTTCCTCATCTTTCAGTTGCTTTGCATGAGTGACTTTGCAGTTTATGATCTTTTTATGGGGACATTTAAAAAAGACATGGCACAAGTGGTTTGCAGAGATTTCACATGTGGCTGTTAACATTGAACTTAGATCAGATCAGAATAGAGAGCCTGCAGCTAAAGGGTGATGTTTTTTGTTTGTTTGTTTTTTAATTGAAGAGCAATCTCATTAAGCACTAGCTAAAATTATGAGGGATTAATGACTCCAGCCAAAATAACAATACTCTGCGATTCCCTGATCCCTGAAGAATAATTTTTCAGAAACTGCCATCCAAGCTTGAGGGCCTCTAATGTGTCTGCCAGGAGGTTACATCATCTGAATGTCCTTAATAATAATAAAGTGAGAACAAAAAAATGAAACTAACAAGATGAGAATGAAGCTCACAGACCTTAACATGCATAATTTAAACACTGTTCTATTACAAAGAATCCAGCTGGTTGTAAATGTTCTGATGAGCACAACCTTGATCTTTGCCCAAACACAACCAGAGAACTTTTACCTTCATGTCTTTGTTGCTTGTGTATGCAGCTGAGTGACATGGAGTACAGCTTTGTGGTCACAGCTGTTAACAATCATTCTCCCACTGCATTGTAGGGACAGCAAAACTATAGTGTCTCTCATAACATGCAATTTGCTAGAACACAGTAGATCTAGTACAAACATTGCTCGACATCCGAGAGTATAAATACAACCTGAGCGAGACAGCAATGCGGTGGTTTAGGATGACTGAGGAAAGTTACCCTGGCTACAAATATCTTAAACCCACGGTCCAACATATTCTTATATGCAAAGATGCAATGTGTTAATGCTACATGCTTTTGGGTGAGACATCATTGTATGAGGGGGAAAACTTTATAATAATAAATAGAAGTGTAAATAATTAACAGATACTTTAGAAAAACATGCAGCATTGTCTGAAAACTAACAACTATTTGGGAAGACACGACAAAACCTCCTCTCATAGCTTAATCACAGCTTTTAAAAAGTATTCTTATGTTCCTGAAGATGAAGGATGCTTCAACTGGTGGCTTGGATGATATGTTTTCTTTACAGAACCAGAATGAGAATCAGCTGATGGAATGTTGGGTTTAAAATAAATGTGTTGCCTGTGTCTGCACTAGAAGATGAAACATTTAAATCTATTAATTCATCATCAATATAAATATTTTTGAAACTTGCCCAATAAAACCCATTTCAAGCTTCCTGTGCCAATTGACTGTGCATCTTGGGAGAGGAAGTGAACATGGTGGAGGCGTCCACATGGACAACGACCTGGACTGTACAACATGGAAGCTGTTTATAAGAAAGGGATGAGCAGAATCTTTTTCCTGCAGCATCGGAGAGGGAGATGCAAACAGGCTCAACAAAGTGATTAAAAAGGCTGGATCAGTAATCAGCAGCACGCCTGCCACTTTCCGACCACCCTGTCCACCAGCTGCTAGACAGACAGAGGAGCTCGTTCTCCAACAGGCTGATTCAGCTCCAATCTGTTGGCACTACATCTGGTTCTTTGCTCATACATCCTGCACTAATCTTGCACAACCACTACTACTATTACTTATAGAGTCAGTGTCTTATTACCTCACATTCCTGAAGTACTTGTAAATTGCACTGTACAGTGTTTTTTCGGCTATCCTGATATTCAGTGGGATTTGTGTGCAACTCATACTTCAACAAAAGAATTCCCCATGCAGACATATAAAATCTATTTATCAAATTATAATAATAATACTTCCAGGAAAAAAATACTGAACAAACCAATGCATTGTGTTTGCTTTCTACACTGCAGACTGTGTAATTACACAAATTGACTCTGACAGTCTGATTTGTTCTATTATATTTGGTTCTAGTCCATCTGACTCTGCTCTGTTGAGTTCGCTTCTATAATCCCGTCTTGTCATTGGCGCATGGAAATGGGAAGTAGGATGACGTCGACCAATGAGATTATAGGTTTATTCCAAGGGTTTGGTTCCGGAGTGGCCTGGTATTATTTTAAGTAGCAGGTGAAATATCGGTGAGTATTTCTCATTCTGATAGAACAGCTGTTTGTTTTATGGATAATATAAAGTGTGCGCATTATAATGTTGAGGGAAGCTGGTCGCTTTTAACAAGTCTCCGTCTGCTTTGAATGAGAAAGTAGGCGGATCAAGCCTCGGCGTGCGCTCTCCATCAGCTCAGACATTCAGAGGCAGTAAACATCCCACAGACTGGAGACAGGCGGTGCAGCTTGTGTTGGCTTCAGGCCTGTTGTTGTAGAGGATTTTCTCGTGGTGGTGTCTTCCCGTCACTTCCACACACAAGCAGGATAATCTGTCGCCCACCGTGTGAAGTGTGCAGCAGCTCTCTGGACCAGCTGCTTCCTCACACCCGAACCAGGACGTGGACATGATGCCAGAGAGGACAGGGCTGCTCCCACCTGTCCTGTTCACTCCACAACACTGCACAGACACATATGAACCGCTGTCTGTCACGATTTGTCTCCATTTGTTTATGAGTGTTACCCAAATGAACACAAGATGGCGCTAAATCTCGTTTAAAATATTCCATTTATCTACAGGTCTCCCTCCTGTCTAACAAAATGAACATGTATGCTGTGCCCAGCCCTGGAATACCAGGCTGTCCACCAGGACTAGAATACCTGACTCAGGTGAGAATGAAGTTGTCCTGAAAAATGTTTTATATAAGTCTTACATGTTAGTGTCAGTGACTTAGTGCCTACAGGCTTTAAAGTCTGTTCATCAAGGGTGCAGGAAATGAGCAAGTATCATCTTCCCTTTCTTTAAATATTTAACATCAACATGCTTAGGATACAATATCACCGCCTAGTCAAATACCACAGCAGACACTGATGACACCCAACCTTTCTTTTAAAACTTTAACACATTTCATCTAACTAACAAGTTTTAAAGATGTAAAGATACAGATATTATAATGCACTGATGCTGTTTAAGACAGGTCCTCATCATGAAAGACATTTTGCAATGTCACAGTAGGAAAGGTGTAAATAATAAAACTTAACAATGGCTGAATTCCAATAATTAAATTCAGTTTTCTTTATAAAGTGCCACATCACAACAGAAATTATGTCAGGGCACTTTTCATATGGAGCAGGTCTAGACTGTACTCTATAATATTATTTACAGGGACCCAACAGTTCCCATCACGAGCTTGGTGACCGTGTTGAGGAAAAACCTCCCATTCACATGCAGAAACCTTGAGCAGAACCAGGCTCTGGGTGGGCGGCCATCTGCCTTGACCGGTTGATTAAGATGCTTCAGTTTCAGTGTGTTGACTCCATGTTCAATAACAGAGCCTTTGTTAACAGTATCAATGACGCCTGGACTGTTGCTACAATGACAGGTCAAACTGTCTGCTTTAAAAAGGGTCTATTGGTAGGGGAGTTCTACCAGCCTTCACTTCCGCAGCCCAGAAACTGTACTAAGTGCACAATTTCTCTGTTGGAGTATTTATACACATGAGTGGTGCTTGGGAAGTACATAACAATGTCCACAGAAAAACAATATTCAGGTCCACTGAAAAAAGAAGTGACTCCACTGTATGTGTTTATAACCTGAACTAAACCACAGGGTGAAATTATTTTAACAGCTCAGTGGCCCACAACATCTTTTACAGGCCAGATGCAAAATGTGAGCATGTTTATGGAAACTTTTTTTAACCCCTCGCCTCCAGCTACGCCTACATCACTGCACTGCTGCATTTAAAAGACAAAAATACACACATTTGAATTCAGTGTATGTGGTTATGTGGTTTTCCAGGTGGATCAGCTTCTCATCAAACAGAAAGTCGAGCTTGTTGAAGGTAATTATAAAATTATAAAATACATCATTTATGCTACCAGTTCTTTTTTGTACACATTTTTCAGGGGCTGTTTAGCATTGACATCATACATACTGTTTGTCCATGCAGCCCTTGTTGGTTTTGAAAGCAACAACAAGTATGAAGTCCGTAACGTCATGGGCCAGAACGTGTTCTACGCTGTCGAGGAGAATGACTGTCTGAGTCGACAGTGTTGTGGTCCCATGCGCTCCTTCACCATCCACGTCCTCGACAACTTTGGACAAGAGGTCATCACTGTCACCAGGCCACTTAAGTGCATGTCCTGCTTCTTCCCTTGTTGTCTACAAGAGGTGAGTGAAACCACTTTGACATGCCTAGTTTACTACAACCCCGATTCCAGAAAAGTTGGGACGCTGTGTAAAACGTAAATAAAAACAGAATGCAATCATTTTAAACCAATGTAGCCATGTAGTAATCTCCTTTATATGATCATGTGTTTGACAAAGTGTTGAACCTCTCTCCATCCTCGCTTGTGAACGACTGAGTCTTTCCAGGATGAACCTTTCATACCCAATCATGATACTATCACCTGTTACCAATGAACCTGTTTACCTGTGGAATGATCCAAACAGGTGTTTTTGGATCAGTCCACAACTTTCGCAGTCTTTCGTTGCTCCTGTCCCGACTTGTTTGAAACATGTTGCTGCCATCATATTCAGAATAAGCAGATATTTACAAAAATCAATGAACTTGATGAGGTCAAACATTAGATATATTGTCTTTGTGCTGTTTTCAATTGAGTCTATGTCAAAAGGATTATCAAATTATCCCATTCTGTTTTATGTTTTACACAGCGTCCCAACTTTTCAGTGAATCAGGGTTGTACAGCGGTGAGGTGGTTTTCGTCCACCACATCCATTATTGTTTATACTCGATGTCGTCTACTTTTACATGTTCCTTTAAAACTCAGTCTCTTGGGAGGATATGACTACAAATCACACTCTGTTCTCCCACAATCCCTCACTCAGCTGGAGGTGCAGGCTCCCCCTGGTAACACAGTCGGGTACATTATACAACAGTGGCACCCGTTCTCCCCTAAGTTCATCATTGCGAACGAACACACTGAGCCTGTACTGAAGATCCACGGGCCCTTCTGTGGATGGAGCTGCCTTCCAGATGTTGACTTTGAGGTGGGTTCATCTGAACACAGAAATCCATTAAATGTGTGAAAACAAAACACGACACGGTAACATTTTCGCCCTCTGGACATTTTTTTTGTAAGGGATCCTCCTCGTGCTCTGAAGCAGGAAATATGTTTCCAATCAGAGCCGGTGTAGCTTGGATGAAGCCATCGTACAGGACACGCTCTTCTGTGATACAGTGTGGCCATTGTCCCACGGCTCAGCTGGTTTCATTACGTTGAGCTGTGAAGGGGATTTGGGTCAGTGATACAGACCAGACCCAGAGGAGGGGGTAACTGAAGCATGATATTACCATCCCAATTCCTCCCTCTCTGCTTTGAAGTCATTATGGGGATACAGAACTCAAGTTACTGTGGCAGCGGGCACAGAGATGAAATTGGATGGGATCATGATTGTTCCATGATCTCCCGCCAATGAAACCAAACAAGTTTAGGGATTGATCTTTATCCTAATGCAACACATGTCAGCATTTTTTCTTCTCTGTAACTCCTTCTGCAGATCTTGACGATGGACGAAGTCAGCAAGATTGGGAAAATCAGTAAGCAGTGGACAGGACTTCTCCGGGAAGCTTTCACAGATTCAGACAACTTTGGCATCCAGTTCCCCATGGATCTGGACGTGAGGATGAAGGCTGTAATGATCGGTGCATGTTTTCTCATCGTAAGTAAAGTAGTTTTATAGTTTAGTTGTTAGTCAACTTGTAACATTAAATTCCTGTAGATTTCATCATTGGGATTCTCTGATAGCAGAATAAGAGTAACTGTTGCCAAACTGTGACAGTTACAGATGCATTAGCCTCATGTGACCCAGCAAGATGGGTCAGTTTTTTCATTGGTTGTAGGAAATTTCATATAACTACCACTTAATGTACCACTTAGCCGCCATTTGTGGGAAATGTGATCTGAAACCACCCCAATCACCGCAAATTTAAAACAGCTTGTCAGAGCTACTTTCTCTCAAAGCACGAGTCACATTTGCTGAAATGCTCAAATGCTAAAATCTCTGCATGCTTTCACAGTTAATTTGGCAGTGACATATCAGTGATTCTACACCTTGGCTGATATATTTTTGCTGCAATTAGGCTTTAGATCAATGCCAATTTAATGCTTTTGCTTTCCTATTAACACTTTCTTCTTCTTTCTGCACAGGATTTCATGTTCTTTGAGACGACTAACTAGGAGCCAAACAGGATATCCATGTAAGCATACAACATTCCTGGAAGAACAAGGCCACAAAGCCATAATGATCAGTCCCAAATGCCCTAACACAGAACAACCTTCAACAGTTTAAAGTTTAAAGAGAGTACCCAAAGGTACCTAAATGTTATAACTGCATGAACAATGAAATAGAAGGTTTGTTTTAGTCTTAGCTGCTCAGGTTGGTTGCTAAAACACGTTAGCGGGCTGTGAGAGACAATGACTTTGAGGAGGTTTTCATTTGTGTTTACATTATGGTCGCAGAGCCCGTCTGGGCCCACAACCTATAGTTACTACTAAAAAACGTGAGTAGAAGAATAACATTCACGTACAAGTATCTGAAAAGGGAACACTGTTACAGGCAAGTGCAGTTATACAGTTTGCGAAGGAACAATTGGTGTCATTGTGGTTAGTCTGCAGAAGGAGGTCAGCCAAATAGCACTTGTGTAATTTGGTCATATTAATAGTAGAGATGTTAATTTATATAGAACACTACGCTGTGTGTAGCTTTATCGTGTGAGAACTGAAGGACTCATGTAACGTGGTAGTTTGTAGTTCAGATATTCAAGGCTCTTGTTCATTGATCTATATTTTTGGTCTGTTTAACAATTTGTCAACATAGAGCAACATGTGTGCGCACTGCTTCGTGTGTGTCTGTGTGCTACGAGTGTACTTGTGTGTGAACTGAAACATAAACTATCATCGGGATCAGTGATATTTTTTTCGATACCATAATGATTATGCATTGTCAGCCGTGAAGAGGTTGCTTACTCGGGAACAGATGGGTTATGGCTCGATGTACAGTCCCAGTGTTGTCCACAAGAGGGAGCTAGCTTTTCATTTAAGAACAACCCCCACACAGCCCAAATGGACAAACTCAATACCTGCTTATGCCATAGGTTTTTATTCAAATATTAGTGTCTGATGACATTGTATATTTTTGGACAAACTCAGGTTGAATTGCATGCGACTGTATTATAGTGTTGGACACTGCTGGCTCCAGGAAGTACACACCTGCACCTGATACTATGAATATAAAGATTTTGGTTTTGTGCATTCAGCCATCTAATGATCCAAATTTTACAGATGTTTTGAGGTGTATCAACTTGAATATTGATCCTTCTCACTGTTCAATTACACATGGTGTGGCAGCTAAATAAAACCTTAATTTCTGTTAAATGGCCACTGACTGCACCATGCTTCATTGTAAAATTCAAATGTGAGTATCAGTCTGATTAGGGTTGGTATAAAGTAAAGTATTGTAGCCAAGACATTATCTATGTGTTCTTTTGTAGCATCTCCACATGTCTGTCATCTGTGGTTCTGGAAAACTGGAACAAAAAAGCATCCATCTTAAGTCATTTAGATATTAAGTCTTGAAAACTAAAAGGCCTTTATTTTTGTAGAAAGTATTATGAACTGCCAGTTGTGAGAGCTCATGTTTCCAGTGTAGAGTTAAATTTTCTTGTGTCAACAGTGTTTTATCCTGCCTTTAAAATACTGACCCGTTTGTAGAATTGTCATAAGTGGATTTATCTCACCCTTTATGAGCGGCAACTTGATTTTCAGACTAAATACATGATTCAGTACTTTAGATGGATGTTTTTTGCAGGCTATTCTGTTTTTAATGATTTTTGTTGTTCAGAAACGACTGAATTTAAGTAAATTGAATTACTCTCTTACCATTTAGATTAACCTGATCATGTCTTGTTTGGTTAAATGCATTAATAGTATAAGATGCTGGTGCTACCTCCTCTGAAGGCTGTTTGATTGTGTTTAAAAGCCAAAAATTAAAGTCAGAATGTGATACAAAGGGAATTTAGCCATTCCCTGTCAATTATATATATAAACAGTTAAAGTACTTATTCTTATACTTTTGCACTAATACTGTGAACTAATAAACCATTTAGTCATGCAATGAATGCAAACAAACTCTGTGAGCTAAGCTTAAATTGTGCAAATAGTCCATGGAAATACTTCAATAAAAAATAATATGGTGACGTGTGCAGTTTTTTTTTTGTTTCTTCAATCACCAAACCCATTTGGCATGAAAACCCACTGATCCTCAAAATACTTTTATAAAACTGTAACATTCACCGTCAGGGGCTTTCATTTTGTAACTCAGAGTGTTACAATGGTCAGACCTTGTAAATGGTTTTGGAAAACCACTGAGCCTTGCTTGCTAATTAGTTCAGTTCTCTACCTACTGTAATTGCCACCTCCACCTTTCTAAGCAATTTTCTTGAACGTTCCTTGAGACATATGAATGTAATTTTTTTTTTTTTTGGGTTGAAATTTGCCTTGCAGAGTAATTGATTGAACCGATTACATCAAACATAGATGCCCTTGAGGGATAACATGAAAAGGGAAAAGGGAAAACATTTAATTTTCTCCCTTTTCAGGCAAGCCATTAACCTGAAGCTGTTAACCTTGGGTGTGACCGAAGAACTCTCTTTTAAAACAGCCTTTTTAAGCTCTTTTTTAATCACACATCAATGAAAAGAACCACGTTGGGACTGAGTAATGAGCAAGGTTGCTGTTTCTGGTGCAGCTTGGAACAGCTCATACAGTCTTCCTGTCACAAACTGTTATGTCTGAGGAATAATAGCACCTTTTTGAGACAGATTTGAAAAGAAAAACAAACCCTATCTTGGAAATATTCTCCAACATTTTGGTAGGGCTGATGTCTGTGTGGTCATAGTTATGTCTAAAGTCCACTGTGTTGAGTGATCGCTCTCATAATCCAAAACATTTAAAGTCACAGCTGACATTTAAATTTTCACAGGAATCCACTGCACTATCTCAGACTTTCTGAAGGACTGAATTTCTGTGAGTCATGGCAAACACCACATGATGGATTTTACACATTGCTCGGCATGGTTACCTGGAATATATGACACAGCAGTGCTTTATTTAATGAAGCTGTGGTTGGAAAACAGTGTGAACTGAGGAAGCATGTACGGAGGACAAGGATGATTACTTCTTCCATTTTCTAATGATCATGAAGAACATTTTCAGTCATGCAAGCAGCATGACTTCAGGTCCGTCAGTTGGTCTGTCCTTCAGTTATCATCATTATCTATCATCTGATCAAAACTCTAATTCATCCAATATTATCTTTTATGACCAGATACCTACAAAACCAACGGCATTCCAACCTCAGCTGTACTTTGTGTTTGGTGACACAAGCAAACGTTAGTGTGCTAACATGCTGAACTAACATGGTGAATGTGGTAAACAGTATATCTGTTAAACATCAGCATATTAGCCTTGCCATTGTGGGTCTGTATTGATAGTAGATTTAGCTCAAAGCCCTGCTGTGCTGAGTACAGCCTCACTGAGCCGCCACCGTGGCCCAAGTCCTGTTTAAACATTTACTGAATGTGACCACCAGAAAAACAGTTTTTCATTTTTGATAACAGAAAAGTGTTTAGAAATGTTTCCCTCTGCATCTGGATCCAGGTCTATGTGCAAATACATATTATGATAGACAATCATGGAATGTGTGCCTGATTTCCATTACAATAACTGCAGATTCAGTTCAGGAGAATTGAGTAAAAATGTTCAGTCTTGTTTAAAATTTCTGGATCTCTACTATAAACTAATCACTTGTTTTGAGTTTTTGAGTTATCTGGAGTATTGTGAATTTCCCCACTGTGGGACGAATAAAGGTTTATCTTATCTTATCTTATCTTATTGTGCCACCTCACTAGCAACTATCCACACAAACTGTTATCTTTCAGCTACATTTTCTCTTGTTTCCTCTTGACCACCATTTATATGGGTGCTGTAATCTCGGTGCTTGGTTGGTACCATAAAGTGTTCAACTCTCACCTTCGAACTCCTGGTGACCCCACATTTCAATTAACTTCATTGGGAACTTTCTCCAGCCAAATGTCACTGCAGAAACAGCTGTTGTCTGCAGAGATTAATGTCGAACTCAGCAGAGCTTTCTTCCATTTCGAGCCGACTGTGGAGGCTTTCTCAGAAATCACCCTCTCTGGGGGTATTCGAAAACAAAACCTTCATTCCTGGATTCGTGGAAGTTGTGCTGTAAGATAATGTTACTGAGAAACTCTCTGCATTTGGAAGGAATTAAACATTCAGACCACACAAATGTAATGATGTCACTGATGTCATTGCAGCAGTAATTTGTTGCCTGATTTGTCCCAGAGTGGGAAAAGCACAGATGTTTTCTTCAGCTATAGAATGTGGAGGTTCTGTTCTGTGCAACATCCCATTTCATTGATCATCTTTATAATTATACACATATCACAGTAGCCCATAACATTTGTGTCACATGCAGTGTTGGGAGTAGCATGTAAAGAAATTAACTAGAAATGTAACTAATTACTTATTCAAATTACATAACGCAATTACAATTACTTGCTTCTCGTTATTGTTTTCTTGTGTGAAAATGATGATAGTATCATGATTCGGATTGAAAGGGGAACTTCTCCCATTGGAGTGAATGAACTCAGGACCTGTCACTGGGCTCCTAAAGGGGGCGGGGCAGTGGTGAAACCCATGTGACACAGATACAGGAAACCACTCCAAATTAAGTGCAGCGTCTCCTCTCTGAACTGTATCCGATCCAGCATCATATAGGTTTTCTTCTATCCTACTGTCTAACCAAAATAACACAAGTGTGCCATAACAGCCAGTCACTGCTGCCCTCTGGTGGTCGGTATAATAATAAATAATATTTGACAGTTGTCCCAAACTTTTAGGAAAAGTAACAAGTAATTGTAACTAATTACTAATTTTCAGTAACATATGTCAAATGACACAACTGGTCAGACAAGTGAATTTCAAGTATGGAAGTCAGAAGATGCAAACAAACAACAACACAAACAACTTCAACATGCTTCGCTTTCGTGATTGAAGCAGTTGTGATGAGCTGATGTGTTGTGATGTGTTTACGCTCCTGACACATTCAGGAGCTGCGGGCTGTGGTTCTTCTAAGTGTTTGTTTCATGGGCCTGCTGGGCTGAAGCACTGCCCACATTTTGGGTATTGGTGAAAGGCCTTAAAATGAAATTACAAACATTGTGAAGGCTGATTGGGACTGCTTTGTGTCTGTCCTTTATGTCCTGCTATGGTTACAATAACAAATTGGTGAAACCAGAGTCCTAATGGAAACTATGTTTAAACTCTGTTTCTGGCCAACATGGAAGAAAAAATATACTGTTCTGATTCCTGCTGGAGCTCAACATACACTGGGAACGAAACAGAGACAGCATACAGTATCTGGAATTTCTGGTATCTGTGCTTTAAACCCACTTTGACAAACAAATGGCTTAAGCAACATCTGTGCAAACGCAGCCAAGGAAAACAACACACACACAAGTGGAGGAAAGAGGGCAGATGTGTCATATCAAATGGGGGATGGTTATTTCCTTTAAGACTGGTGTTTCACAGAATAAAGAGAAACTATAGATCCCACCAACACTGTGAGATCTAAAGGTCATGCCTAAAGTTATTTGCAGAAGCCAGTATGCTTTGAAGATCTCATTTTTTAATCAACAGATTGTAATGAGAAAAACAAAGTATTTAATTTCTTTTACCAACAATACATGCTTGTAATGGATATGTTTATTTAACTAAAACTACTTAGTTAAGGTTAATGAAAGATAACTTCAGTCCTGGAAAAACAACATAAACACACATGAGACAGGACACTGACTTTTTACAAAATATAACAAAAGTATCACCAAAATCTAACCTTTAACCCCCAGTGTTTAACAACATGTGGGAGACAGGAGCCAAATCCGAGTCATTGGTGTCAAAAGTCCTGAGCTTTGTACTGTAAATCTACCCGCCCAGTCAACCATGTGACTTCTGGGTAATGAAGATGTCATCTTCCCTGGTTTGGAAAAATCATCAAGTCCAAGCAACAGTTACATTTCCTCCGAACTCTATTTGGCAAAGCAAATTAGTCATGTATAAAGATATTTTTTAAGGTGGCAATGGAAGGAAAGGATTAATGCAAGTTGAATCCCCCTCTCCTCAACCTACTTTTGGAACATTTTTTGGAGCCTTGTGGTTTTAACATGGCCGCCTAATGATGACATTCAAATGAAAGGCTAGCAAAAGAGCTCATTATGTGTAATTTGGAAGGAACACTGCCCTAAATCCCCAGTCTATCCTGCACAAATGCAAATGTATAAGACTGAAACTCACACAGGTTTGAAAATTGCAAATATCTTCAGTGGTGTATTTAATATAGTTCACTGCTCAGATCTTTACAGTAAGCTCAGGTTTGCAGTCTGAGACAATAGATGAAAGACACTGATGATCAAAGTGAATTATAATCTATATCGAACCTTTTTCCTCTTCTGCGGCCGAACTCTGGGCTGGCATTAAAAATGTACTCGCTGTGCTTGTTAAAGTTCTTTGGTGTTAGATTTAATGTGGTGTTGATGAAATCCCTTTCCCTTGCCCCCATCCCAGCAACCCCTGGACCACACCCTGAACATGTGGATGCCCTGTGGCTTCGTAAGTGGGGCAAATGTAGACAGAAGTGAGCTGGGGGTGACGTAAAAGATGAGCTCTCATGAAGACGAGCTGACTGGGGGGAAAGGAGCGCTGCCCTTTCCATTGATCTGGACTAGTAATTAAAGTTTGTGTGGAGTGATCAAAGCGTTCGGGATAAAAATAAAACCCATTCTTTTACAATCATAGTGCAATTGTGGGTTCTCAAGCAGGATTTAGGGGACCAGATGACTCATGAGCGCAATTGCAAAACCATCCGGTTGTGCCACCAAAAGAGGGTTATGTCAAAAATAGAGTAGAAAGTAGAAAGAAATGCAAGGTGTGTCCCAACCGCTGACATGGCAACACATTGTTTTTCAGATTATACACCTGACATATACAAATATATTTAAGGAAAGAGAGAAAAGAGAGGAACAATTTCAGCTGGGTTTTTTTTTCCCTTTTCTTGCCGACTTCTCTTTTTCCACATAGAATTTTTTTTCTTGTATTTTCAATATTGGGCATCTCTTTATAGTCTGCCTTCTCAAATCATCTGTTTCTTCTCACAGCTTGATTAAATTTAAACAGTGTCTGTAAACCCACTGTCTCCACAACAGTGTTGAAAATAGAGGATGGTCTAGCGTCATCAGGAAGCTGCAACACTGTTTAGTCTTTTACTAATGCAAGGACAGTGGAGGCTGGAGGCTTGTATGTTTTATTTGGCACCAAAATAAGCCGAAATGAAAAAGGCGGCTCGAGAGCACGCCACCTGTGCTGTTAAAAGGTTCCACACAGTCTGTGCTTCTTTCTAAGGTTGATAAACAGCTGTATTTAGCTGTATGTCCATGTGTGCTGCATTCCAGAGTCTGCTACCTTCGACCGATACCCAGCAGATATACAGTGGGGTGATGAGCTACTGGCTTTCTCCTCCCTCCTCACCACAGCAGTCTTCCAGCTTCTGCATCTGCCAATTTTTGTGTAATTAAATGTAATTTTCTCACCCACACCACATGCATGCCAAATTTAACTGTCAGTGCCACTGCCACTGGCACGAGCACTTAAAACATGTCACAAATCCCGACTCAGAAAGGTAAAAGACAATAAATGGCCCCGTGTTCCTCCAGAGTATCTCACATATAAAAAGCAAAGGCCTCTGATGGGATATTAAACTTCTCATATAACTTCTGGCCATTTTGTTAGGGTGTAATCAAATCCAGAGGACGTTTCACTGGCTATTCCAAATGTTTGGTGGGTGTTCGGCCTTGAGCCAGCGAATTGAAGCAAGACGTAGCGCAATCCCTGACGCATGCTGCCAAGATCCAGCATGAGGTTCTGTACCACAAACACTTATATTTTCCAGCTGTAGAGAGTTCCCTCAACAACCCACAGGGCAAAACTCCCTGTTAGTTATTTGTCACTGAGCCGTTTGATTGCAAATAATAGGACTGATACCTCTGCAAATCTGGTTTTAACTCTGCATTGTTTAAACACGGTCTGCGTTTGTCAGAGGATTACCTTTGTCTGGTTGGTTTTATTTGAGAGACAGTGAAACGGCAGGATTTGAAGTGGTAATTTTGTCATGACACACTCATTTCCATAAATATCCATGCCCAGTGCGCACTACAGTGAAAGAATGTCTGAAGTCCAAGTATGTTGAGTTTTCTGGCACGGCTCTGCATTTTCAGGGTTTATCAGGGCCTTACTGGAATGAAGTAATTTATCTCATAAAAGAAGTGCGGCTTCTGCCCCCTCTGCATTCAAAACCGTGAACCTGGTGATGTCATTAAGTAAAACAATCTGGGCACTGGCAGCCATCGCAACTGCTATGCTAAGCGTTCGCCAGACAGGAATGGCTTAAGCCGGGGGGCAAGCCTGTTACCACTAATAAAGAATGAGAGACACAAATGGGACAAAGCATTGGTTTCAAGGTCAGCTGAAACCCTGGGATACAATTCAGTGGTAAATGGAAGCTGAATTTAATGTTGGGTTTCTGTTTTCTCCTTCATTTCTCCCTCGTATGCGTGTGTGTACGTTGCTGTAGGGAAGCAGGAGCGGCGCCAACATCTGCAACTTCAGTTAACTGTTTCAAACACAAGATGAGGTCATTGCCTTATCTACTGTACTGTACAGAGAACTGGCAGAGAGTCGAGCTGAAGCTCTGAGGGGATTAATTGTTTAGCAGAAAATTGCTCTGCAGAAAATTTGATAATTTATCAGTCCATCAATTAAAAGACTTCTGACACTTCAAAAAACCAAGCGATTAGTTGATTAATGAAGGAAATAATCAGCAGCTGCAGCACCAGTGGAAAGTAAGTATATGGGGGAGTAAGTATTCAAGAGGTAATTGTACCTGAGTACTTCAATGTAATCTTACCTTGTACTTTTACTCAGGGGTGGAGGACGTATGCACAGAAAATGAAAACATAAAAGTTCAATCAGGAAAACGTACTTAAAGTAATTAAAGAAAAAGTATTCAATGCACAAAAATGTTGTATATTATATCACTGGATTATTATTAGTCTTGCATTAATGTAAAATCAAGATGTTATTGTTGTAATTGGTTGACGGAGGAGCTCATTTTGAGCCATTTTGCACAGCACTGCAACTAGTAATTATTTTAATTATGGATTAATCTGCTCATTATTTTCTTGATTAATCAATTTATTCTATATTACAATCAGACCAACAGTCCAAACCTCAAAGTGAGTCAGTTTACTGTAATTTAAGACAAATAAAAGTAGGAAATTACAGTTACATTTGAGAAGCTGAAACCAAATGTTTCAATTAATCAGTAATCAAAACAGTCTCTGATTAATTTATTTGACGACTGATGAATCAACTAATTAATTAACTGACTAATGGACCAAGCTCAAATATTTATATCCTATCCTTTATATCCTTTTGCAAGTAAAAAGTTCAATATTTCGCTCTGAAATCTGGTGGAGAATTAGAAGCATCATGAAATGGAAAAAATCAAATAAATCACAAATAAGTAAATGTAATTAATAAAGTACTAGAGTTAGTTACATTCTGCTATTGCCTTTACTTCACTACAGTTCACAAAGAAATGTACAACTTCATGTGTCTGACATCTATAATGAAAAATATAATTGTCTTTAATAATATGATGCATTATTACAGATTTAACTACTTAAAGTAGACAAACTTAAAAAGAACCTTCACCTCCAAAACTTATTTAAAATGCTGCATAAACATTAATGTATCAATGATATTAATAATAATTAACTTGACATACACATAGACTTCTAACAATTAAAGTGCACATTTCTGATAAAATTATAAATGCAGGGGATTTACTGTAACAAAGCATTTTAACAGGAGTATTTCTACTTTAACTACAGAGTCTGAAAACTTCTTCCATGGCTGTATAGAGGCTTTATTATACTATAAAACCCAAAATACAGTAGTGTGTTAAAAGTCAAGGGAAGGATAGTGAGAAAAAGGAAAATAATGCATAAAAAGTAAAACTTTATAAAGTATGGTGAGCCCTGTCGTATTGTAAATGTGATTTTATTCCGCTAATGAATGTGGATGAAAAGTGTGTCAGAGCAGAGGGAGAGTCCTGTTGGTCAGACAGGCGCTGGGGGCTCAGGGGGAGGGGACCAGGGGAGGGGTATTTAACAGAGAAGGGGGTGGATGTGGTGGGGGTTCAAATACAGCTGTGCTTGGTCACACTTTCCTGCAGGACGTCCCCGGTGTCAACACTGTTATCTGTCCTCCACTGTTTCTCTTCACCAGCGACCCAAGTGGCCGCAGTCGCAATTAAGGAACCACGCCTGTTGCGCACTAATTCCCCTGCTCTGCACTACTTATACAAGCCTTCCCTGGAGCAAAGGAGCAGCCTCAGGAGCTTCCACAAAACTTGACATTCACTGGGGGAAATTTTCTTCTCTATATTATTTTTTATTATCGCGAGAGCACATCAGGACCCTCCAGGGCTGATCGTGACTTTCGGGAGTCCAGTCGGTCACCGGGACGCACCAGAACAGCAATGGAGTACCTCAAGTTTTGTTTTGTGTTTTCATGCTGGCTCAAGTTTGCAAATTCAATCTACTCTACTGAAACACCTCAAGCTCCTGCTCCTCTTCCTAAAGGTAAGAAGAGATGAAACTTTTTTTCCCCCCTCTCTTTTCTTTTGTTGCCCCGAAGTCAAATCCAGCCTGGTGTTTTTGTGCCATTACGCACGACGCGTCATTAGGTTTTTATTGCCCTTCACGCATCTTCAAAGCTGCATTTCACAGCTGTCACGTCAAGTGTACACATAGATAAATATCCATTATATCTATTCTCTACAAGCTGCGTGATGGGAGTGTGCGGGAGGTGCAGGTTGCATGCCACAGACTGTGCATATGTCCACAGCTCCAAATGCTGGAGCGTAAAATTACATGATAGAAGCTTGACAAAGATCCGTCTGCGGTTTCTCACTATTTATTTTCATGTTGTTTGGCTGCATGCAACTAAGGCTTTTATACACACATGCCAGCCTGTTAAATGTCACTGCGAGTCTTTAATTTTTGCACTAGTTTTGCACCAGCTTTTGCATTCAGACCTGAATGAAAAAAAACAAATCATACACTTATTAGTCAGGATTTACCAGAGATCAGAATGTGCATGAGATCCATTTTATTTAATAGCAAACAAGCAATTATGTTCCTAAGAAACAGTTGTAAACCTGTTATAATTGATGGTTTGTGGATTGGAGCCAAGCACAACCTGCTTGAGTGCTCAGCTGTGGAGGCAACACACACTCTACATGTATGGGTTTATGTTCCCCAAAGCAGCCCAGATGTGTCACACTTTTATTGACTTGTTTGAAAAGCCCTTCCCCTGTTAGCATGTCGCTGTGGCTAAATAGCCCTAAATTACCCTAAAATCATTTTCAGTTAAACAGGGCTCCTTTCACAGTCGCAGGGCATCTTGTAAAAAAAAAGCTGCAAACACCAACATAAGTGGATGCATGTGTTTGTTTTTTTTAACACCAGCGTTGGTGTTATACGTACTTATGTTTAAGATAAGTCTGGAAATCTGCTGCTTTTCTAATGGTGCAGTTTGCCAGAGGAGGCCGTCTGCGACACAACAGCCGCCTTCAATCTCCACAGGCTTGTTCTGTCCTCTGTTTTTGGACTGACTGGGTGTCTTTCACACAGTAGCCACATTAAGTTTACAAGGGTTAAAAGGTTTGCTTATGTCAGTACACCTGGAAGGGATTATAGCAGGAGAGACACAGCTTGTTTGGATGCACTAAATTCACTAAAACTCTCATGCATGGACTGGATTTGTGGATGAAAGTTTTCATACTTGATATGACCGTGCAAAAACGAATGCATTTAATGATGTTAATGTGATTATTAAGTATTTTAATTTGCACAGATGTGTCAGCGAAAAACTTCCACAGTGTGCAAAACAACAAAATGCGATCTGGACCAGCTTTTGCAATTTATTTATGTGAAATCCTTTTGCTAAAGACAGTTTTATGCACTGAACAAGGCACGGATGAGTAATTCTACTGACTCAATAAATATGTTATGCAGTATAACTCCATTAATAGTTTGCAGTGTTACTATATCTAACTTTTTTTGAAGCACAAACTTGAGAAACACATTGCATTAGGCAATGACACGTTATAATGCCAAAGATGCAGCACAAATGTTCTCTTGTTTTTTTAAATCATTTTTATTATCCAAATAGGAACCATTTGTTTTTAACTAGGACACACTGTAGTAATAAACACTCTCGTCCACCAGTTATCAGCTGTTTTGGGGCCTGTCTGGGTCGTAATGTCAGAAACACTTGGGCACTAGAACTATTTTATATGATGTGTTAACAGTGTGGAATATCAAATGGATACTGGTTCTCAGTCAAACACTTTTCCTTTCTTTCCTGAAGACAGAAGGATATTTTGGTGAAAACTGTGTGAAAAGTGAAGCAAGTAGCTGGTAGGATCATGTCGGGTCTTGGCCAGTTGGGCAAAGGCCGAATTCTTTCCTTTAGAACAAGGTGAGGAACAAGGTCAGGAGACATGTCGTCCTCCAAGTCCAGAAGAACAAGTCACACATACAGCTTCAGAGTGACTTTCCTTTTAGGTGGGGCAGGATGCTGGTCATCATAGTAGCAGGGTATACAAAGCACAAATAGTCGTTAGTGAGGAACCAATATGAAGGCTAAAGAAGAAATAGTTATGTACAGATAGCATACAGGTATTCATATTTCCTGGTTTGTGTTGCCAGCAAGGGATGTTGGGAGACTGTTTCTCTGTTGGTTCAGACAAACAGGTTTGTGCAAATGGTGTGATTCAGCCATGAAAGGGCACAGTGGAAGAATGCAGACCTCTGGCCGTTCCTCACCTATGTGCACCTGGCTGGTCACTGTGAACAGCGGACGTGGCTGTTGGTTTGTCGGTTTTGGAAAGTTACAAAAATTGGGCAGAGTAGACCCCCACTGTCCAGCCGTCTGAAAGGAGCCTTTCACTTCTGTCTGACTTACTGTGTGAACAGCACTTCTGACAGAGTATATATGGGATTTAACATGTAGCTCTTATGGTGTGTGTCTGAGTTTCTCCATAGCTCTGTGCACGACCTCTTTATCAAACTGACACGCACTGACTGCTACAACACATAAACTAGATGTTTTTAAATGAATTTGATAAGATCGTAAAAATCATTTTGCAACACTTGTGTTCCAGTAAGTTTCAGAAAACCAGTGTGTCTCCAGTGTTTTCAGTGCCTTTAACCTAACTAATCCATGAAGTTTGAGCACAAAGATGCCCCTGCTGAAAATTATGATGGAGATCTAAAGGAGATCTGTTTTACATCAACAATAATTTACAGAGAGATGCTGACGTTATTTACTTGAAAGTTTTGTGGTCCTGACAGTTACGAGGACATATTTCTTGATGCCTGTGTTTGTGGGCAATGAAGATGAACGCCTATTACTCAGTATGATCTGTTTGCTCCACTGTCCCACGGAACAGGCGTCTGTAGATTAGAGCTTTCCCAGACATCATTGACGTGTCAGCAGGCAGCATTTTATAGAGAAGAAAAGGAAACTCCACCTAAACTTGTCCATGCCTTATATATGGTATAATAGTGCTCTCTATTGCCTGTAATTCCAGTCTAACAAACTAACAAACCCTGTTGGCAGACCAAGCCTGTAATCATGCCTCAGAACATTGTCACTATATCACCACAAGGTTGGTACTGTGCCTCATTTTCAGCCAAATATGCATTGTGTTGTCTGCTTTTTCGCTCCGTCTTCATTCTCTCAGCTCTGTCTGAGGTGTTTTCTGCCAAGTGTCAAAAAGATAAAAACAGCAGGATATCAAGCTGACAGTTGCAATGATGCAAAGTCTTTCTCTTCTGCAGTTCTGAAAGCAGATGACATTTCCGCTATGTTGTCAGGACTGTGGCTCCAGTACAAGTGTCTATTGTTCTACCTAGCAAGTCATTTTAAATAGTGACAGACTGAGTGGGAATTGAGCATCTGTTGATTTTTGGCAAGAGCACTGTTGGCTGAATCTCGTCTTGATACAAGGCTGTACTGTGAAACTGTCATTTACTGTTCAAACTCGTAGAAATCTTTTGAGAATTGTAGTCATTAATAGTTGTCAAGGCATAAAAGATACTAAGGCTTTTATGAAAGTCTAGTTTATTGCTTTAGGTGGTTTTTTAAGTGTTCCAGTTGCAAATTGTTAAAGCACAGCCTTTTTTCGTCTTTATATAAGCCATCAATTACAGTTCATATTTACTATTATTCAAAGAAAGCTGCTGGCCATGAAGAACACACAGACACCAATCCATGCACTTCGACAGCAGCTCATTTCTTATCTTTAAAGCATTTTCAATTCACTTTCCATGTAGGGAAACAAGTTGTTTCGAGGTAACAGCAGGTGGTTAAAATGTGATTAAAATGCTTGGCCCATATCCCTGTTACTGCAAATATTATCAAAACATAACAGCTCATATCATAAAATCGTGTCGTGCTTTCCACTTACAGTAACCGCGGCATAGAAATAAATTAACTAATTGATTAGAGCACACTGTTTAAACTTAAATTGTTAACCTCTAAGTGCATTATGTTGAAAGAAACTAGGTGTGTGTTCCTGTCAACAATGAAGGCTCTAAAGCTCGACAGTAACACCGGACTGTGGCCAGCAGAGGAAATGACTGCCCTAACAGTAATCATTACCTCTGACAAGAGCACTGCATGCCATAAACCAGATTAAATGAGTTGTTATTTTTTCTGCGTTGTACACTAAAGTCGTTTTTCTAGGGCAAAATAAATAAGCTATTCTTGATTCAAAATGACGTGTGACGAGACTACAAAATTGTTTCCTGGCCCAGCGCTGGTGACATCATGCCACATCCTAAGGCTAAAGTGCCTGTGGTTTGACATGTGTAATTGAAAACACTGCCTTTTTCTGTGGATACACTACGGGGATCTTGCATATGTATGTGGTGTGTTTTATCAATTATGGCGTCCCTAAAAAAAATTAACTCTATTTTAGTTGTGGACTGCTAAAATAATGTCCGACTAACCAAACTGTGAGAATCGGGTTTTCTAGTCCCTTGGGAATCCATACCTCAAACTTGGTGACTCCTGCTAATTACAAACACATGGGGGCACTTACCTGGGTAGCAAAAGTGGTATTTTTTAGTTGAAAAGGAATGTCTGCATGTCTAGGGGCTCCCGGCGTTTAGACATCAAAAGTGCTACCCTTTGCCAAAGCAACTTGTAGTTACATTAAAATTCTAATGTGTTCTAAAGCTGGGGAATCTTTATAAGTAACTGTAGGTTGCCTATAAGTTTAGCTGAGGGCTGAGAAATGAATGTATGGCAGAGCGATATATGTGAGGTTAAGGAAAAGACTTGGTCTGAGGAGACGAGATTAATTGATTTCTGTGTCTTTTTATCCTTCCTAAATACTTTCAATCCCATACACAGTCTACAGATGTGCTCCAGAAGTCTTTGTGCAGATCTCTACTCTTAAGCTTCCAATATGCTTGTTAGGAAACCCACTCCCACTTTCCAACATCAGAACTGGGGCAACAACAATCAGACAATCATACCCTCTTCACACTGTGATTAACCAGCAGTGCAGAGGTGACCAGGGTCGTTCGTTACACAGCTACTTTACTTTTCATGTGGGCAACACTATGAATGCCTTCCAGGACAGACTGTCTGAAAAGGTGCATCATTGCCCTGATATTGAAACGACACTGTGAAACGATATTGAGTTTGTTTTTATGATGGCAGGCTTTTCACCAAACCTTCAAGTATGGCGGTTTAAATCAGCCATAAACACATTTGATTTCCAACATAGTCGGACAACACAGCCAACAACTGCTTCTTTTCTAGCATAGACCTTAAAGTCGCTATGATCGCTATTTTTGCAATGAGGATATATCAAATGATAATGTGAAAACAATGGGACAATGTGAAAGGGGTCGCTTGTAGTGATGAATCTACAGAAAATTATCATCCGAATCTGCGGCTCCCTTTAGGTTTACAGAGCTTTATCACGAGTTTGAGCACATTGTTCACAACTTCACTGTTTAGGTTCACTCTCAACAAGTGTCATGTTTGGCCACATGTTTGCACTGATGGTCAGGACAATAACTTCCTGGTTTTCAGCTTGACCCAGCACCATTTGAATGTTTTCAATAAGGTGACCAACTAATCCAAGCAATGAAACTTTTTTTTGGATAATTCTGATTCATAAGCTAGCAGTAGCACCAGAATTACAGAAAACTTTACAGCAAGCATGAACATGACTTGAACTTGCCCTTTTGTCTTTTGCAAAATAGATCTAAATGACACCGAGGACTGTTATCCAGATCCCTGTGGACAGAGATAAGCTCTGTCTCTGCTCTCACTTACCCTTTTCACTGTCCAAAATATGGATTGTGGGTGTGTCTTTGCTTGCAGACTAACATATTCAAAATTCTGTCTTCCTTTTGCTGTGGTGAAAAATTAGGCCACTGACTTATTTGCCTTTTTATTTCTCTCTGCTTAGGTATTACCTTTCATTTACTTAGGGCATTGTGACAAGTTTCGATTTGTATTACTCACTTAGGTGGCCACATGTGACGACTTCAACATGCCTAATTTAAACCCTGGAGACAGAGAAACAATGTGCTTTGCCAGTCATGCATTACATACCAACAGAATACTGTCAGTTTTTTCCAATAGACTTCTCTTTATGACATCTGGCTTGAAATGGGTCCACAACATTCTCTTTTAGACAAAGTTTTCGCCGGGATAGAAAAGGTGTAAGCTACCTTGAGTAATACAGTGAGGGTTTGCAGCTGTACAACCTGGCAGTGCATGTGAATGCTGAAATTTTGGCACAGCTCAAAGGCCAAGGCCCATCCATGCAAAGTAAACGCCTGGGAGTCTGTTACACTCAGCACCTTTAAACAATTTCTTACCTCTCTTCATGTTCCCTGATATTAATGTCTACTTTCGTTATTTCAGATGCAGGAAAGGGAGACACAGACTGACTGGAGTTAAATTCACATTTTATGTAATGAGGCTTTTGTGGAGGGTGCTCGTCCTCAGGCAATGTCCAGGTTCAGGAAAGGCACATTTGTTTGCATTTGTTTGTTGGAATTCCACATCACTGAGCAATCTTTGCATGTAAGTCTGAATCGGTCTGATTTGGTTGTAAGCAACTCTTTTCTGTTTCCATCTTATAGTTTCTTGCTTTACCTGGAGATTAAAGGCAGGCTCAGCCAAACAGATGCAATGAATGTCGACTATTAACTGAACTACTTGCACTTTCCTTTGCCTGACACTTTACAGATAATTTTGGTGAACCTTTTAGGTCAAACACCATAAACACTGTTTATTTACTTGGATGTCAAAAATAGAAAGCACAGGGGTTTATGTTCACTGTGTGTTCTCGTCAAAGAGGAAAGATCCTGTTATCCTTATGTTCAAGGCCAGGTCACGTTCCCATGATACCTCTTTCCGTTCTGCAAGAAATGCTTACTTAAGCTCAGCCCCAGCCAGTGAGTCAGAACTTTTGCTCATTGAAGTGAGAAAGTTTACCTAGACGGCTGAGCCCCATGTGGTACAGAGAAAGGGCAAGAGGGAAAGACTACTTGGCGTCCAGGCCTTTCTTGGAGAAGAGTTATCACAGCACTGTAGGAGCTACATTCCTCTCCTCATGTGGGCTGATCTTACAGAACTGACAGGAGAGTGTACTGTGTTTACTCTGACTAAACACTCATCCCCCAAAATCACACTTGCCTAAAAACCTCTCCTTGTGAATGTTGCCATCTGTCGCTCAGTTATGCTTCATTATTAGTGTGATTATGGTGTTTACATAAAACAAAACACATCACAGGACTGGACAATTGGTCCAGAATTCCATTTTAATGTTAGACAGATTTGTACTTGTGTTGTCTGTAAACAATTTTTGATATCTCTCCATGGGGACTAGACAAAGTCATCCTTTTGAATTTGAAATTAAATTGATTCTCAGACAATCTGCATTGACATGTTAATTAACTGTCGACTCCTCACGCCATTTGTTATATGATGTTGTAAAATCTGTCCTCTATTTGAGACATCTGAAAGCGTGATCCCTTTATGTGTTTTTTAGGTCTACAAAAAGGACATGATATATAAGATCGTGGTTACTTTAACTATGGTGAACAGGGCATTTTGGAGAAGTAAACACAGCAAATTTTAGCAGTCTGACAACATAAGGTATGGGTGAAAGTCAGTTTAAAATTTGTCAGTATAAAATCCGTACATCAACCCTTTAAGTGTGCAGGGTTGTTCACTTTAAGCCTGTGATCCATAGCTTGATGTACAATTTGGCAATGATACTTAGAACACTGTGCCAATCTGATTTCAAGAGACTTACGATAAGTGACGTGATAAGTGATGGAAAGTCCAAAATGTGGACGTAAAGCAGCCAACTGAAAACCCCCAGTATAACGTAATGTAAAAAACGAGATGCATGGCCTAGACTGAGCATTGAACTGGCAGATCATTATTCTTCCCTCTGCACTTAGTGTTATATTTGGAGACAATATCATAATAACGAGCCAAGGTTTCCAGCCATAGTTCACATGAGGCCACTGTGAATCCGAAGGGTTTTTTTCCACCCAGAATTGTGTATGGAAAAGGAACGTAAGAGACTCTCCGATGTGTTTGAACAACAATTTTAATGTAGGAAATCAAAATGTCTGTCTCATGTCTTTTAAATGAAAGGTGGTGTGCATCCCCAGGCTATACTTAACTGGGAGCTTGCTTGATGGGATGCACTCATGTGGCCTGCATGTTTACGATGAGGGTGAAGTGTGTGGTTCCATAAGGTCAGGGCAAAGTCACAGAGGGTTAATTGGTGTAAGCTGTCAGCCTATTTCACCCTGATGGGAAATGTCGCCCTGACATCACAGGGGAGGCAGTGGTTTTGTTTTCGACAGTTTAGTGTTTAGGAGACTGAAATAAAGAAGTTGTGCTAAGACTCACAGCATGACACTGTCTCTCATTGCACAAATACAAACAAAGCTACTGGTGATCAATTCGCATTTTGTGGAAACAGAATAATGAGTTGAGGGAATTGCAAGGAGAAATACGAAACATGTGTCCTGGCAGTAATCAGTATTATGAAAGAGAGGATTTTCATGGAGGTTTCCAAATATTGCCAAGAAATCCCAGCAGAAAATACTTAAGGCTATTCTCTCTCTGAACTGTTTACCTGATGGTTGAATAACTTCAGAAACCTCCTCCCCCCTCACCTCTCCTACACTGGATTGGGGGGCTGCATACAACCACTTTTGCAACTTGTAGCTCTTGTAGCAGTGTTTGGCCAGATCTACAGAGGTGAGAAAGCAAGCTGGGTTTGAATCTATCGTGCTCTCTTTTTTCATTTGTCTGACAGCTATTTCTGGCACTTGCATGTGTGCAACACTAGGAGGAGTTTCCAGCAGAGACTGTGTGTTCCCATTATAAAACATTAAAAGGGAAAAAAAAAAGGAGGAAAATGTGAGTTGGCCTTCTTGCATGCACTTATTACATTTATCACACCTAATTGTCTGACCTGCTCTTCAACTTTGCCACCATGATAGTCCGGCGCAGGGAAAAAGGAAGCAAGTAAACCTCTTGTAACTATTAAATTCACTTGTTTTACAGAGCTGCATGGAACATGTGTTTCCCAAATGTGGAAGACACCGTTCCCTCTTTGCAGTAAGCCCGATCGTCCCGTACCTTCAAGCCAAGAACAAGAACAGGGACACACCTGTGGCTCATAATAGACATCCCTTCCCTCTCTGAGATTTGAAACTCGCCTTGGTCTGACTCTGCCCAGTTCTTTGCTATATATCATCCGATGCTGTTACAGGCAGCCAGGGAATTATTTCCAACCTGTAACAGAACCTCTGTGTCAGACGAGCACTGGAATGGCTATTAGAGGGATGACAGGGCCAGGCCAGGCTAGACTGGGATGAGAGAATGGCTAAGTCACACTGACAGGAAACGGATGGGAAAAAGAGCTGCAAGGAGGCTGACTGTAATGTACTTTCGTTAGGATGAGTGGGTGGGAGGCGGGTGATTATGGCTCTGCTGACAAATAAAGGTTCAGAATAGGATCTAGGCTTTTGTATTCCCTCAGGGTTTGTTTAGTGGGGGTGGCAGGAATCTAAATGTTTTTAATATCGCTATCACAATGTTGGCATTATGGCAACTAGAGTGTGACCACTCAGTTGGGGTGAGGGGGGCTGACGTCACCACAGATGCGCTTTATATATCTGAATATGCATGGTGAGATTTGCTGTGCAACCAGCAAAACAAATTATCACAACTAGGCTAATAGAACATTGCCACAAAAACGAAACAATGGCGACTTTTAATCTTTGCATCCCAAATGTGTGCTGCCCTCTCTTAAACTGTGTTCTGGGGCAGAGTGCACTTCATATGTTCTCTTTCATACTTCCAATCCTCCTTCCCAGTGTCCAATAAATAATTTACAAGGCTTTAGTGGAACATATTGCAGTATATTAAATACAAGGCAGATTGGCTCTTGAAACATGAAAAGCAGGATTAGTATTCAAGTGGTCTTATAAAACCATATTAAAGTGTCATTAACTTTTTGTTGGCCCGTTTCCCTGCAAGCACAGAACAACATTTTGAAATTATCTTTCGAAAGCTGGAAATGAATTGGCACTCCCTCTCCATGTGAGATTAGAGCTTGATGAACCAGATCTAGAGATCAGGATTGTTCCTTCCTCGCCTTACAGTCACAGATCTTTCTAATCAAGGCCACCCACACTTGGTTTTACAAAACACAGTAGAACAAGTGAAAACTAGCTTATGGGTTTAGTCTGCCTTCCTCGAGCTTCACATGAGGCTACGGTGCTAATTTGTATTTGGTCTAACCCTTCCTCAAACCTCAGACTTCATCACTCATGCCCACTGGAAATATCCTGGAGGTTTTGCGGGAGTTCCTTTAACCCATGAAGAAAGAAATTATTGAGTCCATGTTTAAAAATATGCTTCCGCTTTTGAATCAAATCAAAACGACAGTAGATGCTAATTTGAGACGTACATTTAGACTGCTAAGCCAAATAGTTATCAGTTTGTTGACATAGGTCTGAGGTTTACAACCAGTTCACTTGGTTCACTGAGTGTGGAAGTTCAATACTTATATATAAGCAAAGCAAATACCAGACATATTTCTGTGGATATAACTTTAATGGAAAGAATAAAGAATTAAATAAAAAATAAATTCACAACTTGAAACTTCACAATTTACAGCTGCAAGAATATATTCGCCACATCCCTGTAATGTGATTGCCAAAAAATATGTGATGACTTTATAAGTCACATAATTCAGGTTGTGGAAATCTGTTCTTCTTTCTTTTGCAGAAAAATTGCTCGTCCTAATTGTTGCAACTGAGGAAACAGATGGCTTCCGCCGCTTTATGCAGTCTGCAAGCTTTTTCAACTACACTGTGAAGGTAAGATTGTCTTCTCATATTCTAAAATTATGTCCACAAGTGTGCAATTTGTCCCAACTAATGATGCCACACACACACACCTGTTTGTATCACAATCCCTGTGGGGACTCTCCACTGACATAATGCATTCCCTTGCACCTTACCCTCACTTAAAATAAAAGCCTAACTCTAAACCCTTATTCTAAATCTATACTTTTCCTAATTTTAACCCTAACCCCTCAAGTCTTAACCCTAAAAAAAGCATTATGGACCCGTGGGGACCTCATTTTGTCCCCATGTTGACAGGAAGTCCCCACGGCTTGGTGTGGAGTCGGCCAAATGTTGATCTTGATTGATTAGGCCCATTAAAGGAAACAATGAAGTGCAGCAAGCTGCAAAAACATCCATCTTAAAGGGACACTCCTCAATGTTGGTCCAGAATTCCCCTCCGTGGTTGAAGCAAGCAGTAAAAAAATTTTTAAAAGTAGGGCTTTTTTTGGTTCGGAGCTCAGAGTTAGTGCACCACAAGCATTTGCGCTGTCCTCGGCCATTCTGCCTGCTGCACCAGATGCTGCCACATTTCATCTCCAGCTCACATACTTGCAAGCTACTCTGCCATCCTTTTGGGTCCTTACTCAAGATGGTTCTAAATTAGTTAGTGTTGTCAATTTCCTGTTATTCTTTCTTATTTAGTTCACAGCATATGCTACATTAGCAAGAGCAACAGGGGCCTGAGAATTTGACTGCAGCTCTGTGGCACTGAGGTAACACCTACCTCTGTGCAACAGGTAACTGGGCCCATGTGGATCATCAGTATGAGGCTCACACTCTTATCTCCCCCTACAGCCTTGTGCTTTTTTCAATCACAGTTGTCCTACAAACCAGTGAGACTATGAAGAAGTGTATTCTGGCTGCACTTACACACAGGAGATTTTCAAATGTGTCATCCTTCCAAAGCAGCTTCTTTAATCCATTTTCTTGAATCAAGTGCAATTTTCTTGATATTATTGGACCCATCATACTCTGCCTTATTTGTGGAAAGTCCTTGGAAATGTCATACATATTGCAAGACAAGTGAAAATTTTCCTCACACCAGCAGAACTCCTTACTGGTTTTGAGACATTAAAAAATGAAAAAATTAAATATGAGTGAAGACTTGTGAAGATGGATGTTTTTTCAGTGCTGCTGAGCTGCCTTCTGGTGATGTTTGGTGTCAAGCCAGTTCATGTTGAGCTCTACAACCTGTCCCTCCTGTGCTCTGTCTCAGGTGTTGGGAATGGGACAAGCCTGGAAGGGCGGTGACGTGGGTCGATCTATCGGTGGAGGGCAAAAAGTCAGACTACTGAAGGAGGCCATGGAGGCTCTGGCAGACCAGGAGGATCTTGTTGTCCTTTCCGTGGACAGGTAAGATATTTATAACTTTTTTTCTTTTATTTAGCTATACAGGACATTATTATGTGACCTTTTTAAAGACCTAGAATACCTTTCCTTTATTGTCTGACTTTTCTTAATAATTCAGATTCAGCATTTTGTTGAGTGGGAGCATCTATTCAGAGGCAATTATCTAAAAGCCTAAATTAATCCTTGTTCAGTGATTCCCCAGCAGTGATATAGCCAAGAGATATATTACTTTAAAATACCTCATTCTGGTTCCATATATTTGCAGGTAACAAGTATAAGAAAGAGGAAAAAAAAAATCTAATTGTTTGTCTTTTTATTTATTTTTTTGCTTGCTTGTGTGTGTGTGTGTGTGTGTGTGTGTGTGCGTGTTTTCTTAGATGTTCACTTTCTAACCAAACATCAGTTTGATTGAGCTTTGTTCTGATTTACCTTTGATTTGAAATCTAAAACATTTCCACAAGAAAGGGATGCAAAACACCTTTAATTGCAGGGTAGATCTATGAATTAGAAATTAAACTAATTTTCACAATCACAGACTGTAATAAGCGCTTTGAAAGAGATGCCTCCTCAGTGAGAGCTGCACATTTATGTAGCGATAAACCTCCCTCTGCTCATTCATGTAAAGGCATTATTATAGAGCATCACCAACTATCTGAGGAGAGCAATTTTCCCATGCAGGTAGCTGAATTATGAGGTTTCAAAGCCAAAGGAAAGTTTGTCTGAGATAATATGAGTGGTTTAGAATAATAACAGCTTTGCAGGCCATATTTCCTCAAATAGAGCAGATGATGATGATACTTACTGCACCATGTCACATGAATAATGTTAGCTATAATTGCTGTGCAAAGTTGTCACACCCTTGAAAAAGGTAATTGGAGTGGGTTTTTTCTTTTCTTTTAGATTGTAGTGTAAGAAAATGAATCCTCATTTAACAGATTATGAGTCATTCCAATGTTTTTTATAAAAAAAAAAAAAAAAAAAAAAAGAATCTATAATCCTGCTGGACCACCTGGACAGTTTCTCCCTCTGATTCAGTCACAGTTTTACATTTTGTCTTGTATGTTATTCACTTGCTGAAATGTAAGTGGCCCTGAAATTCATTCACTGTGTTGTTGTGCTTTAGAGCGTGGGCTGAATTCCCAAGGTGAAAAAAAAAATGTTTGCATGCAATTCAAAAGCCATACACCTTAAATGGAGACCACAATTGCCATTCACAGCCAGAACATTTTGCATCAGTCGCTCTATGCACATTTGAATTGGCAGAAATTAGTCATGTGTATAGTATTGACTTTTGGGCTGCAATTGGAAAGTAAAACCAGTTAGGGGGAGGTTACCTTATTTCCAAACACAATACCTTTGGAATGCCAGTATGAAAATAAAAAGGTTTTGCTTCCCACTTTGAAATTCATGAGGTTCGTTTCTTCTCACTGGTGCACAACACTTTCAGATAATTTTGCCTCTGTTTGGTGAGGGTGGGTCAGAGCCACTGCATCAATAGTGAAAACCCCAATGGAACAGTATATAAACACATTATGGAGTGTATTGTGCATCATTAAACATGGGTTTAAACACTGGCTTTTAGTGTTCTCTGTTAATTACTAGAAGAGGAAACATATAACTGCACTGTATTACATGCAGCTGGACATTCAATGCAGCATTAAACCCAACCCTGAGTTCTGCCTTCCAAGCTATTGACTGGATCCTCCAGACAACTCGGGCGTAGAGGTAATTAAATAGGTCCCGAGTACCGAGAGTTAAAAACCACTAATTATCATACAGAGTATTTTAGTGATGAGCTATCACAGTCTGCACTTTTTAGTTCTGTTATAGAAGCACAGCAGTCTAATATCCCACCACAGCTACAGCTCATTAAACATCCTTGAAGATGAAATAGGCAACGCCCACAAAGAGAATCTCAAACAGTCCAGTTCACTCCCAGGCCAGGTCAGTCTTAAATTTATTGTCATATAATAAACATTGTCATGAATGTTTTGCAGGTAATTTTATACTGCAGCAGTAACTATGATTGATGACTTAACACGGGACAGAAGGTATTTGTACGACCATGTGCCGGCCAGATGTGGAAACTGTACAGCATACAGGCCTCCTCACCTACATTAGACTTCCCTTCCTCTCATTACATGCCTGACAGAGGTGGTTCAGGTTGTCTAAGAGGAGGAGGGTCTTTCACTTTCCCTGCCCTCTTATATAACTGCTCTATATACACTATAGTATGTAGAGTACGCAGAGCCAAGTCCAGAATCAAAGTTCAGAATCAAAGGGGTTTTATAGTCAGTGACTCTCTGGAAAAGGTGCCACCAACTTGAATCAGCTCTTTTACTGTTATGACTTTGTGCCTCAAAATAAAATCACCAGAAACATTAAGAGTTTCCACATCCTAAAATATCTGCTCTTTGAATAATAGCATGCATTTAAACAAGTCACCACCAACCCATGTGAAGGCTTAGACACTTTCCCCTCTGTCTGACACAGAACGCCACAGGTCATGTCTGCAATCAGCACGGTTTGTATGTTTGTGTGTGATGACGTCACCCTTCAACGTCAAGCCCACAGTGCAATCCAGAAACGCTTGCCTGTACAAAAGCTCACTTATGAAGAATGTCCACTGTTTACATTTAGATGTCTATCTATGTCAAGCAAGTAGAAGCCCAGGTTGTGTATCAGAGGCAAGATAAAACGTAGTTGAAGAAAACTGTCCCGAAGGGGAGAAAAAGAATGATAATGATCTTTTTGTTTCATCCTCACTCCTCCCTTTCAGCTATGATCTTATCTTTGCTGGGGGACCAGAGGAGATTCTCAGGAAGTTCCAGCAAGTCAACCACAAAGTGCTTTTCGCTGCAGAGGGACTGATCTGGCCTGATAAGAGGCTAGCTGACAAGTACCCCTCAGTCCGCAGCGGCAAACGCTACCTCAACTCTGGAGGTGGGTTCCAAAAATTTTAAATATGCTCAAAATGCTGAAATGTTTTAAGCTATTGAGTCTTCTCTGAGTCATGGCTGGCATGATGCTGTGTTGACACTTTGTTTGGATAATGCAAAGGTGACACCCAAACTACTCAGCTATTAGTTTAGATTTGCAAATTTAGTTCAGTCAAATTCAGTGTGTTTTCTTCTGTTTTACATGCGTAACTACAGTGATTGTGTGTTGGGCCCTGTGCCTCAGTAAATGGTGGGTGACCTACACTCAATGCTGTGCCTGAATGCATCATGTGTAGACACAGACAGATGTCTGAAGCTGCTGCTCTGCTATCGTGCTGCTCACTTTATACCTCCTGTGTAAACACACTGTATCCATAACCCTTCTCTGACCTGTGTATAACCCTCCCAAGGCCCCAGCGTTTAACCCTGACCCCACCCTGACTCCTATGTTTGCCTTAACTGTCACCATGTCTGGCAGTAACTTGGGAGGTCAACATGGGACAATGCAAAAAAAAAATATCTTGCATTGATGATTCACAAATTAAAAGTTGTTAAATGATGAACAAGTCATCTACGTCATGTGCATAGAAATATTTGGGTAAACTAGTGTGTGGGTAACTTTGTTGCAAACCCCTAACGTCAGTGGTTGCACATTTGTTTACATTCCACCATCAGCTGTCAAACCCCTGAAGACTTGCAGGCCTCGTCGGAGATCCGGGGGCTAAGCAGCAGTGCACCCTCAGTGTTATTGGTTTAAAGAGTGTTCAGGGAATAACAACAGGCGGGTGTTAGTTTTAAAATATGAATCCACTTTTATTATTATCTCTTTCTGTCGAAGTATATTTTCCCTGTAAACTGGCTGCTTGAGGTATTTCCTGTTCAAGCAGACCGGAGGCAACAGAAGCCCATTCATGTTGATATTAACTGCATACTTTGCCCCCCTTTGAACCCTTTCTGACTGGTGATCACCCTCTTCAGTTTTGCATTGGCAGACATCACATATGAAGGTGTTTCTAGGCACAATGTAACATCAAGTACACATAAGATGCTGAATGAGGAGAAAAGTAGAGAATATGTGCAGGCCTTTTTCACAATGGAACAGTAAGTTCTCATGCATGATCCACATGGCAGGGCCAGCTGCATCCTGCCAGTTGTCAGGATCCAGTCAGGACATAGAATTACTACTTTCCCTGCGGTCATCAGCCCGGTCTGACCTCCCATATTGGAGCCGAGCTGCCACAGACTGATCAGAGACTGTTTTTAGCATTCATTGTCATTGACATGACATTTTGATTTGTCTTGGCCTCCTGAATGTGCCACAGTTTGTGTAAAATTGCAGGCTTTGTTTGTGTTCCTACAGCTACCGCCCAAATGACCATTGGGGAATGTTTTATAGCATCTGGACGCACACTACTGTGTCACAGAGTTTCAGGGATGGAATCAATACACAGTAGAGTTGTGTCTGTGTGCGGCTGTGTGTGTTTATTTAAGTGTGTTAAATCTACTTGAACGAAACTTATAATGGTTGAAACCAAGGGACTGAAATCTGTAAATAAAACAGTTGTCTTAAAATTTTCCATTGCTGTCAAAATAGAAACGTTGCAGTCGGAATATACTGTGTTTCTCAGGACATCAGTGCAAGACAGTGATTTTTCTTCCAAAAGCACTGGGTCAAAAAGGCATTCACTTCACTGCACTTTATGGGATCTGTTGATTTTAAAGCCATCATTTTGTGGATAGGCTACCGATTCACGTAAAATATCATGATTCGCTTTTAACTTCTCCTTGCTCCAGCCATTTAGATTATGTCATGTCTATCCATCGGCTTGTTTACAGTGTTTAAGGCTTTTTTAAATGATGGGATGCAAAACGGCGCAGACCAGCGACATAGCCAAACCCTGCAATCTTTTACTGTGGTCAGTGTCCTTTCAGCAAGAGAGGAGACTGGGGCAGACACTGCCATGAGAATGTACATTTAAAGAGGGTGTGAGATACGAGCACACGCTGTTCCAGAAGCTCGGCTAGTTGTGGGCCGTGAGACAGTATAAACCTATAGATTACAGCTTTCTTACTGCCCATTATTGCACCGCTTTCCACCTACAGACTGTGAGAAAAACAAGTCCCTGCCCATTTCTTGTGTGCTTGGGATTGTTGCCAAAAGTCACACTTTACGTAAGGCATTCAAGCTTCAGAGAGTGAAGTGTTTATACCAAGCAGCCAGCAGATACATTATAATTGTCACCAGCAGTCTGCCAGTTGTATATGACCTTGTAAACGGCTCTCAACCCTATACTTTACCACTGGACATGTGTTTCACACCATTTATTACTTGCAGGTATAATCGGCTATGCCCCATACGTAAATAGAATTGTTTCACAATGGAATCTCCATGACAATGATGATGACCAGCTCTTCTACACCAAAATATACTTGGATCCCTTGCAGCGGGTAAGTGTGTTGTGTAAATGCCAACGCTTACTGTGAAAAAATATCCCTAGAGAGCAGATCTTGGATGGCTAAGATACTGTTTGTGTTTTCATGTCTTTCAGGAAACTCTCAACATGACGTTGGACCACAAGTGCCAGATTTTTCAGAACCTGAATGGCGCCATCGGTGAGGAATTACAGAAACGGGTTCAATTTCCTGCTAATCTGTATTTTGTTTTTGAATAACATATTAAAATTCAAAATTTAAAACCCCAGTTTTATAGTAGAAGTTGTAAATGAAAAAAATGAAATGCATCAAATTGTTAGTTTGAGTTTTTGTAGTGTGGGTGTATGAGATGGCCATTGCACGCCCCCAGTTTGGAGAAGCAGACAGGAGTAGTGGCACGGAGGCTAAGTAACATATTGTGGCCCTCCAAAACTAAAATAAAAATAAAAATCAATGTTAGTGTTAGTGAATGCAATATTCAGAATATTTTCAATGCTTCGCCTTGCTTTTACCTCGCAGAACACAAACAAACCAAGCAAACTGAAGATCAGCAACTCCTGTGTTCTGCAAGGTAAAGTTAGTCAGTTTGTCAGGAGGAGTCTTGTGGTTTTAAAGAGAGCATAGATGGATATAATGGAAGGTAAAGAAAGGTAAAGCAGTGAACATCATCTAAATAGAGCACACAATTTAACAGATATTGATTTTTTGGTGGGCCTTCTGTAATATGTTTTGCTGCTGACCTCGTCCACAGCAGCACATTGCTTTCATGCCGGTACTCCTGTCTGCTCTCTACTGTAGGTAATATTATTGGTACGTCCCTTATACAACCCCACTTCGAATCCAAATTAACCATTCAAATTAAACTGACATTGTAGTGTTTTGCTCCCACACTCTGTGAACTACTGCATATTTTCAGAGAACTTGCAGGCTTGGAATTCACCCTGCAAGTTATAAACCTTCACAACTCTTGTCCATGTGGTAAGTGAATTTTTATAACCTGGCCTGAAATGTATCTTGTTTCTCTTTTTGGCAGATGAGGTGCTTCTCAAGTTTGGAACGGGCCGCGTTAGAGTTAGAAACACAGCGTACGACTCTCTGCCAGTGGTTGTCCACGGCAACGGAAACACCAAAGTGAGTAAGAATCACACCTAACAGCATAGATGCTTTTAAGTTAATCATTCTCATCTCGGACACTAGCTTTGGGTTATTGTGTTTTGAGTTATTGAACTCTTCTTTCCCATTGCAGAGGAGTTTCTGTTGGCCTGTGCCTTTTACATTTGTGTCCAACTAACATTAATTACCAATGCTTGCATTTCAGTGCATAAATTCCCACACATTCAAGAAATATACATACTGTTCCTATGATACTTGCCAATAACCCTGGCCATAAAAACCAGCTCATTATTCACTGGAGAGGAGAAGTCTGGCCAAAACAAGGCAATAAGTCTTTTGTCCATGTGTACCCCATTTTCTTTCCAGCATTACTCTCAGTATATTAGAGCGACGGGCTCAGCCAGCCGGAAAGCAGGATGTCCGTAATGATACCATCGTCATTCTCTGGACGTTTTTTTTCCCCTGATCTTTTTCCCTTCCCCCATCTCTTCACAAGTCTCGCTCCACCACCAGCCGCCTGTCTGGTCTTCCTTGGTAATGAACCAAATACACCATATTGTTGAGTCATTCTTCCCAGCGGCCTGAACATCTGGAGGAGACGCTCTAAACAGCAGATTACAGAATCCTTGTCCTAGCGGTGGTTTCTACCGTTTGGAGCTGCTTAGCTGGATCTGTGACCATCAGTTTATTTTTACTGTCTAGTTAACATGCCAAGTTCAGTCTGGTTACAACGACACGGTCACAGTGTTAACGTCTGCGATAAGAGATTAGTAAACAGTATTGCACTGAAACTATTATGTTGCCCGTAAATTTAAACTTTTCATGCACGCTAAATACAGAGTAGATATAATTACGAGTACAAGATGTTGACATTTATGAAGAGGAGTGAGTAAAAAAGGAATAATTACACCAGATTGTTTAAGTCTCAAAGTCACAGTCTGATGAGTGATTCTGCCTGGTGGTCCTGCAATAAATCAGTGCACTGAATATCCACAGTCATATCCCAAGGAAGGATTTTCCAAACACGTGCTGAATGACAGAAAAGGTTCAGATTTCTGTAGCCAGGCATTCACCTGCTCTGAATTCTTTCCTTCACAGATGTATTTGAACTACTTGGCCAATTATGTTCCCAATGCATGGAACTATGAACATGGCTGCAGCCACTGTGATGACGACGTTGTGGACTTGTCTCAGTTAAAAGTAAGTGCTTCAAATTAAGCCGTGTTATTTCTATTTGCTGTTCTCTTTAGTCCATTTTTAAAGTGCAGCTGTGGAAAGTTTGTATAAAGCCTCCTCCTCCCTGTGGACAAAGGGAAGGATGAAACATTGCCTGCTTTTCCAGCATGAACCATCCATCAGTGTCCGTCTAGACAGGAGGAGTGGAGCCCAGCTTGCCCTCTTTCAACAGATAAGGAAGAATGTTGGTGCTGCTTATATTCCCTTTCCAACAATAATAGGCCATGTGTCCCTTGGTCCTTTTGGACCCTTTTAAAAGAGCATAAGTGCCAGGGAAACTACTCTGGGAAGAGGAAGCCCTGCACTGCTGTGGTGCAGGATATGGCTTCTGGGGTTTTCAGAAGGGCTCATTTAAAGGGGTGTCGCTGTCGGCCAGCTCGCCTTTTAGTGGGCTTCTCAGTATGGGTTGTGTCCACAATAGTAAGTTATAGTGGTTATACTGAAAATTTGTCACAAAGTTCAGCCAAGACTGGCGACGTATAGGCAGCAGGAATGGCAGGCATTAGGAAATGTCTCTGGCTGTGTGGTTGCCTCTGTCAACAATGTCACCAAACGTTACCTCTCTCTTTGTGGACTCAGTAGTGAACTTTCACAGTCTTTTGCTCCTTTCCCAACTTGTTTGAAACACATTTTGGAATCGGGTTGTACTTTGTTTTTGCAAAGTTGTTTGATACAAATATGTTCAAAAGTGCAAAAACAATGTACTTAAATAACATCAATGTCTTCACATTAAAAAAACAGCACATTTATCACAAAATGCAATAGTGAGGCACGAATTCCTTGATATTTACTGTAATCCCACAGGCTCCATAAATAAACGTGCTTCAATACTTTGAACTGGAGCTGATTCAATACAAACCCAGTTACATGAAAGGCATCTCTGTCAAAGCTGCTCTCAGTGACCTTCCATAATGAATGCACAAAAACACAGCTTCTCAATAATAGGCAAGCTAGTAAAGAAATGTCAATCCACTGTGCCGCTGCGTGTAAACCCGGGTCACTGGCAGCCTAACATGGTTCTTTGTGTACTTTGGTTTTGGTAATGAGCTTAACCTCAGTGAGCTAGTCAGACACACGTCACCGTCTAGTTTAGTCTCGTGTGTTCAAATCAAAGTCTAGGTGTCGCTTCTGTCTGCTTCAATAAATGCTTTACTTACTCTTTTCTCTGGCCTTTTCGCCACTCCTTTCCTTTACTGCCTGTCAACTGTATGTCAGTAACAATTTGAGCTCACATTGGCAAGATGCACGAGCTCCCCTTCTTGTACCCGAAACGCAGTCTTTGCGGAACTTGCAAATTAGATGGTTGTGTGCGGATCCCTTTTCATCCGTGGCCCAGACCTTTGCTGTGAACTGGTCAAGAGGATCAGGAATCCAGACGGAGCTGTGTGGGCTGGAGCTGGAGTGTCATGGGAAAATGTTTGCTCTTCTTTTCTCTGTGTCGCTTGCTTTATTTTTTTTTCATATCTTCTTTGCTCCAACTGTCTGAGCAATAATTTTGTACATGAGCTGTCCTCTGAGAAGAGTTATACGTGGCAATGTGAAGTCAGAATTTAAAATACCTGTACAAGTATATGACAGTAGATTACTAACATCAACTGTCCTGGTCTGTAGAACCAAGAGAAGGCAAATCTTTTTTTTTTTTTGCAGATTGTACCAATCATAAATGTAAACCATGACATATTTTTTTAATAATGAAATAGAAGACTGCAAGAAAACATCTCATGAGTTAAATAAGAGTGATGACTGACATGTAAGCAAAGAGTCTGTGGCAGCTTTGCTGTCTGACATGAAATGTCAAAATCATCAGTGAATAATGTTAAACAGTGTTCCATAAGAAGCCGTTTTGTTTGAATTACTACTAATTTGTCTCCTCTCTAATCTAAACAGGAGTATCCAAATGTGCTGGTTGGGGTATTCATTGAGCAGCCAACTCCATTTCTTCCTGAATTCTTCCAGCGGCTGCTGACCCTGGATTACCCCAAAGATAAACTCAACCTTTTCTTCCACAACAATGTGAGTGTATGTAGCTGCAGCTGCAGCTGCTCTTAGGTTTGCTCCTACAGGCAATCTCTACCATGCATGGCTCCTCATATGTGGCTTCAAATCCATTAATATTGGCTCCCTTCTCAGGAGGTTTACCACGAGAAGCACATCCAGAAGTTTTGGGAAGACAACAGGAATGTGTTCAACAGTTTCAAGGTTGTGGGGCCAGAAGAGAATTTGAGCCAAGGAGAGGCCAGGAACATGGGCATGTATGTGTCATCTCTAAATCTATCATCTCTCCAAACTCTGTGGCTTGAAGAACAAAACTGATGGCACCACATGATGGGGTTTTGGGCCCCAATTAGTCGTAGCCTAAAGGCAAACTTTGAAACCTCTAAATGATGCTTGCATGATTTCCATTTTTTCAGTCCTCTAATGTTGCAGAATAATGATAATGCATTGTTACCCAGGTGGTTATAGTGGTTCTTTGGGCCCCAGGTGTTCATTTCAAACTAAATGTTTTATGCTTACTCAGTATGTAATGTGGTTGAAATACTGTCAGCTCAACAGTTAACTCTCCAGACTTGTGATAATGTGTCTCTTCGTGGCCAGAGCATACACGGTTGTGCATGTGATACTACAAAGCAGTTCAACAGATGCAGCATTTCTCCTGAATTCCTCCTATGTGGGCCGTCGCTCACATTTCTCAGTGTTAAGTAATAGTCTGTTGTCACAGTGATAATTAAATCTGTGAGGTCTCATCAAAGAGATCCTATCAAAGGCACAGCATGCCTAAAAGCACTGGTCAGGACAGTCCTATAATGACAAAGTCTAAGCTTTATTAGCAGTCTCTAATCTTCCTAAAATTACTTTATCCATTGGAAGCTTAAAGAGTCAGTGAGAGTCTGACGCTTCAGGATTACTTTCCAAATATTTCATTGACTGGAATCAGCTCTGGATTGAATCATCACCGCTTTCTCTGCCATGCCTGTGTTTTTGATTTCATCAGGGATCTTTGCCGTAAGGATGCCACATGCGACTACTACTTCAGCATAGATTCAGATGTGATGCTCACCAACACGCAGACGCTGAAGCTCCTCATTGAGCAGAACAGGTAATCATATGTTAACGGGAATAGAAGCCACACTGGAACGCATTCAACAAGCCTCCCTGGTTGCTGTTGTGATTGTTGCACCATTGAATTTATCCTTCAAGTGGCAAAACCACAGGAACATTACAGCCGACTGAATGAAAGTTTAAAAATAAGCCGCTCTGGCTTCCTGTTTTTTGCCCGGCCACATGGAAACAGTGAGGGAGTCTCTCGCAGTAACCCTGAAATGCCACTTTGCATTATACAAAAACAAACATGCAAACCCTTTTTTCCCTTCTGCAGCTCATGAATGTGAAAAATACTTCCCGTAAACGACATGCCATTGTGGCTGACTGCATGGTATTGTGTCCTGTTGGCGGCATGCAAAGTAAAAGCCTCTTCTTGGATATTTAAAGACAGCATGAGAATTCTCTGCTGGCACTGAAGTTGTGGGAGGAAAATGCAAATCTATCAAAACCAAGAAAATTCAGCATTAGTATACAGTACTGCAGTGCATCCATATCAACCAACACTGTGATTTATGGCTCAATTATTTTAAGTCTCCTCAGTTTATTTCGTATAATAGGAAAAATCCCTTTCATTGTGGTTTGGGTTTGTAAGGCTAAAAGCACAGCAGTGGAAAAATCATGTGTTACTGTATTTCATGCAAATTCTGAGAAATAGAGCAGATTCAGGGTTTAGAAAAACAGGCCGCAGCAGCAAGCCATTATACTTATGTGAATCCATTCCAGTATGACTTATGGCTCTGCTCTGCCTTATGCACTTCTACGATCCGTTAGTAACTTGGCAGTGATCATATCTTTCCATGGAGAGGTTGATCTCCTCGATGCAGCACGCTGGTTTAACCGCTTAGAGACCCAGTACATTAGGTGGTTGGCTGTCTGTGAGATGCCACTGACTTTTATCTGCTCTGACAGAATTACCATCTCTCCATTCTGCCTCTTGCTTCCCTACAGAAAAATAATTGGCCCCCTTGTCACTCGTCATAGCAAGCTGTGGTCCAACTTCTGGGGAGCCTTGAGCCTGGATGGTTATTATGCTCGCTCTGAAGATTATGTCGACATTGTGCAGAGAAAACGCGTGTAAGTCACGAGTGCAATAAGGGAACACACAGCAACGCTTTTGATTTTTATGGTCCACAAACTTGCGTTAGAGCTCTCAGCATATCTATGACTAAAATACATCCTTTGCTTTTGTGCTAAAACAGTCCTCATCCATGTTTAGACATAAACAAAAAGACATTTAAAATACCTTTATTATGAGCTACATCCAAGAATACACACATGAACAGTCATTAAGGACAACCTGAGCAGTGATTTAGAGCTGAGCATCAAAGCCTGAGGCGAGAAAAAAGGCTGCCATCAAATTCACTTCTTCTCTCTGACGGACTCGCTTTTGATGTGTTTAAAAATAAGTTGAAATGGCGACCAGGTGGCGCGAAGGAGTAAACATTCGCCCACCACATTAGAAACCCAGGTTTAATCGCCCGTGGGGAGGAAGGAATTGACCTGTGGGGAGGAAGACAGTGAGGGATCAGGTCCTTGTCATTGCACTAGCAGTTGGTCAGGGAGTGTAGGAGGCGAGGGGTGGGATCCAAGATAGATAAACCTCCATAGTGTAAGTGGGATTGGCCGCAACCAGCTAGTAGGAAAATGGGGTCAATTTCAGAGAAGATGCAAAAAAAAAAAAAAAACATGTTTAAAAATTGCTATATAATAGCCAAGACAAGTAGACAAGAAAATCTGAACGTAAACCATTGTCTGCCACATTTCTTTTACCATGTACGTTCTCTAACGCACCTGTAGTCATTTGCATTTCCTTTCTCTTGCTCATGCCTCGTTGTTTCTTTCTTTCAGGGGGTTGTGGAACATTCCTTTCATGGCACATGTATACCTTGTCAAGGGAAGTGCCTTGAGGAATGAACTGAAAGAGAGAAACTACTTTGTTCTGGAGAAACTAGACCCAGATATGGCTTTGTGTAAAAATGCCAGAGAAATGGTAAGAGCTCAACCTCCATCTTCAGGGATTCATGTGTCAGTATAGGAAACATATTGCGAAGATATTGCAGTAGTCTGCGCCGTGTAGCTTCTATAAAAACTAGGGATGCACCAGTACCAATACCAGCATCAGGTATTGGTCCAATACTACTCGTATCGGTCCTGAGTATCCGCAAGCATCCAGATTTAAGGACTTGTACTCTCTCTGGTCTGAAAAAAATAGTATCAGTGCATCCCAAATAAAACGTGTCCGCATTAGGGTATAATTACAGGAAGGAATATTCATACTAGACAATTCTGTACTTAGAAAAGTTTCAGTAGTAGTAGCTTGAGAATACAATGAATGTTAACCCTCACAAAAGTCAACAGCTCTACGGAAACCAAAGACTGGCAAGTATAAGCGGTTTGAAATGTCTTTGTCTGTCATCCAGGCATGAAGCTCCTCTGTTTACGGTTGCTGTATGGTGCTTTAAGGTTTTCTGCTCCACTTATATCCCATCATCCTTCACTTTGTCTCGTCTCCAGTGTCGTATGACCATAGACAGTGCAATCGGTTGCAGTGCCTGGCTGGCTGGCTGACAACAGTTGTCTTGTTTGTTATGCCTTTGTCTTTCACTTCATCCGTTCAGCCGGCTGTGTTTAATGTCACCGACACGTCACCTGTTCTCTGGACTAAACAACTAGCATGCCTTATCCAAACTTGGTGCACTTATGGATTTCTTGGCCTTTTCCCCAGCATGCATTCCTCCCATGTTAACCCACAAAAACATCAGCTTCAGAGGGAACCTTGCTCCTTTTTCATGCAGGCGCATTTCCTCTCCTCCTGAGTTGCTATGTATGTGACATATATATATATTTCAACTGTCACCCTGTCTTTTATTCTGAAACAATCATTTATGTGATCCTTTTTACATGATGCTTCTGCTTTATTTTAGACCAGTCACAGAGAAAAAGACTCCCCTTCTCCGGAATCATTCCATATGCTCAGGCCCCCAAAGGTTTCCATTTGTTTTGATTATTCTGCTTTATGAAACATCTATTTCCAATGGGTTAGCGCTCAGAAGTCAATCCAAGCTTTGGCTCATTTCATAGGCAGACTCGTTTTCACATGCAAAAGACTTGATTTCATTAAGGACTTCTTGGCATTGCTGAGTTAAATTCTCTAAGTGTGTAGGCATTTAATGAAGCAAAACTGAAGTAACGTGCTGTTTTTCCATTTCTGTATTCTCTATTGGAATTTCTACCATAAATTATTACTTCAGGTTTATAGAAAACCATGTCTTCGTATGGAGATAGTATCTTTGTTGCTGCCTCTATTCTCACATAATAAATCAGGATGTTTGGCAGCTCTTTGGAAATTGATGTTGACATTTTGCTTGAGTTCAGGTTCAAAAGCAGATATTTGTCTCAGCTAAAGAGAGAAAGACCTGTTGTCTGTCTTGTTTTTATAATGCCTTCCAAGAGGAGATCAAGGAGGAGAAAGACGGTTGAAGAGTCAGTTCACATGCAAGTCCCCTGTCCTGATGCTTTACCCTGAAACAGCCACAGAAAACATATGTAACCAGCTGCTCCCTCTAAACACTGACTGATCTCAGACTAGGCTCCAACAATATTTCTTTTTCACACATGTAAAGCACCTGGTCTAAATCATAGCTTTCACAGGATGATTTTGGACATTCGCAATTTGGAAAGTCGCACCAGGATATTGCCAAAAAATTCCTAATTCATCATGTCCTCCACAAAGCCTAGTCTGATAGTGAGTCCAGATCCTCCCCTACACAGCGTCCTCCCCATGCTTCACTGTAGAGAGAATATCATTCCTAGATTTGCTTTATCCCAAGCTGCCCAGCACCCCTCTGTTCCTGTCCTCCCACCCCTCTCACCTCCTCACTGCCCCATCCTGTCCTGTCCCCAACCCACCAACATCCTGCAGCCCACCGTCCATAAATAATCCAAGATTATTTATATGACATCTGTGTCTCTATCCAAGTTGAACGTAATTGATTTCAGTGTGTCAAAATGCACTTGAATCACACTTTATTTTCATTTTTGTGCAAATGAAGCCTTGAAGTAGTTTGCCACAAGTAACGGTTTGTCAGTTTTAATGCCAGTGCTAACAGTGTTCGAGTCATAAACAGTTACCATAATTATAACCAGCAGCGCGCTCTCGTACTGTAAATGTGCATGTGTTATGGTTGTGTAGATATGGATCTGTTAGGAATCGTTCCTGTGAGACATTACACACATTTCAGCTCTAACTTTTTGTGAAACTGACTGAACTTTTTTCCTGTTTGCTGCAGGGAGTCTTCATGTACATAACAAACCGTCACGACTTTGGGAGGCTCATTTCCACAGCCAATTATAACATTTCTCATTATAACAATGACTTGTGGCAGATATTTGAAAACCCTGTGGTAAGTCATTACCATCTTTCATTATTCTTCATTATTCCGCAAAAAAAAGACATTTTTCTGAATAGCTCAGATAAACAGCAGCCACCTGTAAAGATTATTAGCCATAATGGAAAGATTGCAAATGTGAGACGATTCTGAAATAATGACTTCAGTGTGATAAGACTCCTGAGTGATAACGCTTTGTTGATTTACTACTGTATCTGGCAGGCTGGGACCCACCCTGTGGGAGAGGGGATTAGCTCTGTGAGGTATGCGGGTCAGCAAACATTCGGAAAATGGCCACTAATCCCAAATTCTTTGTCTTCGCAGGACTGGAAGGAGAAGTACATCCACCCAAACTACACTCGAATTTTCACTGAGAACTACACAGAGGAGGTTTGTATTTGTGTGGATGCATCTGCATGTTTTTGAGACTCAGACGGTGAGAGAGAATGACATAATGTTACACAGAAATCCCAACATCTGTTTTTAACATATCTGGGTATTATATTACAGTCAGTACAGCTTTAGGTGAAGGTGTGACTCAAGTCTGTCTCTGTGTGTTTGTGTGTGTTGCAGCCTTGTCCAGATGTGTTCTGGTTCCCAGTCTTCTCAGAGAAGGCCTGTGATGAAATAGTCGAGGAGATGGAGCACTACGGATCCTGGTCAGGAGGCAGACATGAGGTCAGTACTGTCAGCCAAGCTTCACTGAACACAGAGTTTGAGTCACACACTGCAGGCACACGTGCACTTCTCTTTTTTTTGTGCATGTGGTTATGTTCATACATCTTTATAAGGGCAAGAATGTGTGAAGAAAAATATTTTGGCTGCATATTATTATTTTCCATTATATATAATTGTTTCCACCATAAAATGTCAAACAATCAGAGACAAATGTCCATCGCATGTTGCCAGAGCTAAAAATGTCTTCTTTCAATCACTAATTTTGTCTGAACAACAGATAAAGAAGACTTACGAGGCTAAAAGCCAACATCGCACAACCATGCTGACGTTTAGTAGATATGTTTACCATCTTGGTTTAGCGTGTAAGCAAACTTACATTTTCATCCAAAGGGTTTTTGTTTATAATGATATGAGACTGAAAAAAGCTGTAAATCCACTAATTTTGTCATTTTCATTTGAGAAATTATCTAAAACTTTCTTCTCCAAATTGTTCCCTTTTTCTGTCTAAATAGACCAATAATTTTAGCACTAAATAACACCACCAAAAGTTTGTGACAAAACATTGGCATCTTTCCAGATATGGCTGCAGACAGTCAGCACAGTTGGAGACACCAGGGCTCATTTTCTAACCTTCAGAAGAAGCCATTTGCTTTAATCTATTCAGTCCGCGTAAAAAAAACTTTCACAACTTTTAAATTGCCCAAGTTAGATAATTATCGTAAAGATGAAACCTTCGAAGTCTCATTGTGGTTAAGTGTGTGTTTAGTGTGTGTTTTTTGCGTTTTATGTGTGTAATTAATCAAACCCAGACACCAACAGAAAGACATGGATGTAAGGGCATAATTCCTCATCTCGCCTTGTAAACTTAATTGTAACAGCCACGTCTTTGTTGTCTTGATGAGCTGTTGCTTTCAAGTACCTTTTCACACCTTTTATGGGGGGTCAAATGTTAGCCAGATGTAGAAAGTAGTAACTATACTATTCTTCTTTAGCTACTTTTTGAATTTTATGGCACGTATTTGTTAGAACAAGCACAATCTCACACACAGACACATCATGGGTGTTCAGGGTCCAGGTCATTTAAATATAGCCAAATAATATTGTGTTTTATGTTTATGGCGTCTAATTCATGTGGTCTGTTTTATGTAGTTTGAAATTGGTTATTAACGTGTCGAAAAGTTTGCCCCACGAGACTAAACGTGCGCACACACTTTGACTAACTCACTCCAAAAAGGCTGGAGCTGGATGGGTCATTAAGCCTCATGCTGACAGACAACAGTACAGCCTGCGGTTTTAAGGACACACATGTGCACACACGCACATAGACACATCATCATCATCACTTTGAAAACTGCGGTCACACACGTCGAGGATGGTGGGTCATTTGTTCCGTCATTAATCACACTGCAGCGCGCTGTATCCTCTCTCTGCTTTTCCCTCAGGACAAGCGGATCGCCGGAGGCTACGAGACCGTGCCGACGGATGACATTCATATGAAGCAAATCGGCTTCGACAAAGAGTGGCTACACTTCATCCGAGAGTTCATATCGCCCGTCACGTTAAAAGTTTTCTCTGGCTACTACACAAAGGTTCGCATGACCTCATGGAGAAATGAATGAAAGACACAGATACAGTGAACCCTACCTCTATTTGCCCAAAAGCTAAAACTGAAGAAACAGTTTGCTCTTTTCATGGAGCCTGTTTTCACATGTAGAGCATGAGGCATTCTTCTATGAAATATGAGCTATGTCTGACAGGTTTTCCATCGGATGATATGTTCGAAGAAACACAGACTGTCAGCTAACTTGATGCATGTCTGCACCTTCATCACAGGGTTACGCGGTAATGAACTTCGTTGTAAAATACACGCCTGAGAGGCAAGCATACTTGAGGCCTCATCACGACTCCTCCACCTTCACCATCAACATCGCCCTCAATAACAAAGACACAGACTTTCAGGTATGGAGCTAAAGTCATGATGACGTTAGAGTGAAACATCTGTACGAACCTGGATGTCATCAGATTTCCCACTTGCTTGTTAACCCTGTGACTAATTTCACAATTTTTAATCCAGTTTTTAACCATTTGTTTCACCTCTCTTTTCTGGTATTAGGGTGGAGGTTGTCGTTTCCATAGGTATAACTGTTCCATACATTCACCAAGGAAAGGCTGGAGCTTCATGCACCCAGGTCGACTGACTCACCTCCACGAAGGCCTGCCCACCACCAATGGCACCCGCTACATCGCAGTGTCCTTCATCGACCCTTGAACTCTCCGATTATACTGTAAATGAGTCTTTTGACCCGGCTTTGCTTTTCTCTGTCATGTTTGTTTTGTCTTGTCATTGGACGTGTTGCGCCCCAGATGTTCTGCCGATGCAATTCGATTTTCGAAGCAGTTGCTTTAAAAGAATAAATGATTGCAGTAAAGGATTCTCTGTCAAACAGAGTGTAGAGTGGAAAGGGAAGTCACTAAAGTGAAAGTTTAGATGCACAAATTAGAAAGAAATGTATGCTAGTAGGGTACACAGTTATGTCACGCTCCCATTTCCATTCAACAATACTGATTCAACATTGCCCTAGTAACTGTCATTGATATGCACTGGCAGCTTTCGCTAGCAGTTAGCTTTACCATGCTAGCATGCAGATGGATAAAAATATCACTGAACGCATTTATACTGTAAGAATTTGTCATTGCTACAAAAATGACGACTGGTGCTTATCAACAGTCCCATGTTTCTGCATTAGAGATTCAGGTCAATATTTGGTGTGGAAGTGGAGATTTTATACCCTGAAATAGCTCAGATTCCTTTTGTGATTTCGATTAAATTAAAGTTTGATATGTGCCCGGGAAAAAAAAAAAACTTTTTTTTTTTTTTTTTTTGAATTTTGCACACCAGAAAAGTAAGGGAGCAGAATTCAATATGAATTCTGTTTGAATGAAGTTCAGTATTCTGTTTTACTTGAAAGGTTTTCTTCTATCTTGACAACATTCATTTGCTTTCCTCAAAACATTTCTACAATATTTTTTTTCTGAGAGATGTGTGTGAATGGATTTTGAAAAAAAAAAAAATTAAAGTTGTTTAACTTATTGTCAAAATTTAATAAAAGTCTTTATTAAAAAAATCTAATGTTTTCTGTGCATCATTAAAACATAAGGGAATAAGCAGTTAAAGCACATCTTAGTCCTTAATAGACCTTTTTCTACAAGCAGCACATAGTAACTTCAGATACTCAACAAATCAACATCAAGAAATTTAGTCATCTCTGCGTATTCTTCTGGCAGTAGCAAAGCGATGTCTGGAAGTGATCACTCGGCAGTGCAGACAGCTTTCCATCGTGTTATCACTTTATCAGTTTGTCCCTTAAGTCTGTCAAGCTATTCTCCACTGAACACATGACATGTAGAAACAATTAGGCCCGGTCTGGCCTGGAGTACTGCTCTGCTGCTGGGAGCCGCACCGGAGTGTTTGGGGTGGGGTGTGATGATGTACACCAGTGCAAATGTAGTTCAGTTTACTTTAGGGGCCGAGTGTAAACATGTACATGTAACCTTATGAAAGTTGTACAGATGGGGGCTGTGAGACTGATGACAGAACAGGAGGGGGAAAGTATGGAGGGTGGGGGTCTACAGAAACCTTGCCATCCTTTAGAAGGAAGCATCACTGCTCTTTTATTTATAGCTCACTACCGTTTTAATCAGCCAGTTGGATTGAGCAACTGGGACAATCTGATGAAATCCAACCAACTGTTGACTTCTGGAAACAGATAAACAGGAGATCTGTGAGCAAACAAGCCAGTAAATGTGTACTGTTGAGAAAAACAATCTCGACCTTAGATCAGTGCTTCACTCAGGAAACATCATCTAAGGTCTCACCTCGCTATCAAATCTCATTACTTTTTAGCACCCACAGCCTCTGGAGACTCGCCTCCCCCCCTGAGGCCCATATTTTTACCCTGCAGGGTTGACTCCCTGACGAGGAGCACGTTCAGCTCCGTGTGACGCCTGGATGAAGGCTGAACGTCTGAGGAGCTGCTATGAGGCAGAGAGGAGGGGGGGAGAGGAGGAGGAGATTTAGGTCAGTATGGGGGAAAGGCTCTCTCCTGCTGAAAGAGCCCTTTGTGGCCATCATTTCCCCTGGTCTGCCCTGTGTTCACAGCCTCTGAAAGGTGACATTGATCCCAGCCAGGCATGCAGGAAAAACCTGCATACCTCCTCAACGAGCAGGTTCTCACAGGAATGGCTTTATCAAAAAGGCAGAAATGGAGAAAAATGTTTTAAGCCTGATTTATTTCTAAAGTCAGACACAGAATAAAGCAGACTGGTTATTTGCTTTAAATCAATTTCCACCTTGAATGACAAGAATTTGAAGTTGAATTTCAGCTCTGGAGTGGATGTTTTTACTGAACACACCAGGAGGCCAAAACTCCCTGTTGATACACCAATGCTTAAGGTCAGTGGCTCCAGAAATGGGAAATGTGATCCTATACCAAAGTAAATTCTAGTGCGCCACTAACTGCAGGGTGCTCAGTGACATATAGTGATTTAACCATTACTGTGGCATATACTCTGGTCCTGACTAAACACAGGACTTAAATAATGCGTTTTCACCGACGCGAGAATGCAAGTGCCCGAGGCCGGTCAATGTGTGGCCACATCTGGTGCCGCTCTGGCCTTCGTAGAGACTTTCTAGGAAGGCGATGGCATGAGGCGCTCTCCAGGTTAAATAACATTCATTCCTAATTAAGACATACAGTAAACGGATACGCCTCACAAATATATAGTTTCAATTAACGTTATTCTAATTTCCTCTGTTTTATTTTGATTACCTTTTAATTTCCTATAGCACTGCCTATGTTAATCATAATGAAGAAACATGCCACCCAATGCAATGATGGAGCTCATTGTTGGGTTTTTAATCATTTTTGACACAATGAAGGTCAATGGAAAAGACAAATAAGAGCAAAGCACGCAGGTTAGTAGGATCAGGTCATTGTTTGTTTTGTTTTTTCATCAGGATTATTGACAGTAAAAATATAGAATAACATTTGCCATATCCTGTAAGTCATGTACTGTTGTTCTTATGCAACAGTTTTGAAACATATACTGCGGGTTAAATAAATATCTGACATTTGAAATCTAGTGTAAATCAGTATATACAGTCCTTCCTGAGGGGGAAGCCATATGTGCAGGATGCTATGCAATTTGTTGATCCTTAAAGCATCACATGCAGCAGGCCAAGTATGTATATGTGATATATACAATGTGCCGCATGGTTAACTCTCTCTAAATCTCTCAAATTATGTTTGGAGGAGAGGCCAGAGGGGTGGGGGTTCTCCAGGTTCAGGCACAGTGCAATTGTGAGTTGGGCATTAGAGGAAAAGTACTGGGATAGAGCAGGAATACAGTGAGGAAAGGTTCAGTACAGCTGGGCCCAGATGCAGTTGAGTGTGTATGTGTTTGTGGGTGAGGGTAAGTTTGTGCTGATTATTATTTTATTTTATTTTACATTTCAGACAAATGGGATGTCAGGGAACAAAGCATTCTAGGAAGTGTGTGCGTGAGCAAGATACATTTAATACAGGAGTGTTTGAAAGCTTAAAACAAGACCCCCGTCTGTGTAATTTGCTACTTGGCAGTATGAGGCCTCTGCCAAGCGTCTCCATTTTTAACATTCCTTGAAAAATGGTGATGAAGTGTGAGGCCTGCTGCTGTTTTGAGACGTGTTCATTAAAAGGTACCTGCATGAAACAGAAGGAAATTGAGAATGAAATGAAGATGCATAAAACAAAAAAGGTGTTTAGGGCAGATAACTTGCACAACGGCAGGAAATTCCAACATTACAGGTTCATATGGCTGAACCTGGTTCTTGATGGGCCCCACTTGAATACCAGGAACTTTTGGTGCTGGTTTATCGTCTTTACATTTGCAGTAGCATATAACGAATAAAGATTATTCTATTTCTTGATTATCACAAGAATATACATTTTACCAGACTTTTTTTTTTTTTTTTTAAATAAAACCTATGTACTTCTATCATCATATTGTGAAGTTCTTTACCAGCTGAAGAGTGGGAACCTTAAATTCTTGAACTTTAACAACTTAAAACCACTGAGTCTGGCTACAGTAGCAGCTCCAACACATTGTAAAAGGTTTTTATTTTTCAGTCGACTTTATTGGGTTATTCAAAACTGGCCATGTGTATGGTTCTGTATTCAAAGTCTCTTTTGTCTCTCACACTAATATCTATGATTATCCAGCATGTGATACAAAGATGGATTCAGACATGTCAGGTAGAACAAGACCATGAATCCATATTCTGTAATTTCACCAAAATACTGCTTATTATTACAAGCCTGCCATCATGCCTATCTCCCAGGTAAGTAATCAAATACGTCCACAGTCCACAATACCAATTACAGCTGATTGTATGCTTTGAGACTATCAGCACACTCCCTTTTTACCAGCCAGACTGTTTACCATCTTAGAATAAACTGGGTGCAAGTACCATTTAGCCAAATTACACAGCAAAGCTCAGTAAAAACAATCAGCAGCCCCACACTCCCAGACAGATATTGATTTATGGAAAAGACAAAAGTGAAATGGAAGACGGGTGGAGGACGGAGAGCTGTCAAAAGCCACAGAAGCTCCGTTTATAGTAAGCAGAGAAAAATATAAGACGCACAAAGTGCCTTTTGTGAGCTATTTTGGGGTCTTCTGAATGATCCTTCAGTGTGTTGAGTCTGGTTTTGCTCCTTCAATCGGTGTTTTGCAAGTTGAACTGAAGTTGAAAGAATGGGAGTGCGGAGTGCTCTGGAGTCAGGGTGTGTGTGCCACGGTGTATGTGAAGGCTACGTGTCTTGGGTCAATATGGGTAAAGAGGGAGGATCAACAGGAGGCCAGTGTTCAGACCCCCAGAGCCCCCGTGTGGGTACAGACTGTCTGTGCCATTTCTAAGGTGGACGTAGTGAAGTGAGGAGTCTGGATGCAATATCATGGTGAGAAGAGGTTCTGCTTATAGGACACATCACAACAAATGAATCCTTACTAATTCATGATTGCTGTGGCCACATTGACTCTGATTGCTCCTGTTTTCTCATGGCACCGCAAGTAATTTCAACATCCATGTCAAAAAGAACAAAAGTAAAAATAGGTAATAGAATATTATTGTATTAGTGTTCACACTGAAAATATGATCTTGAAACATTTGATAGACACAGGGAAGAAAATCTAATGTCTGTCTTTGTTTCTCTGTTTTAACTGGCAGTGAAACCGTCTAGACGTCACATGATGCTACTTGTTGCAGTGTTTGTTGATGTCTGACTTTACATGCACTCATCACTTCCTTGTTCATCGATGTTGGAGATGACCACCCACACTTGGCATGACCATGATACAGCATGAGAATCTGGAGTTTAGGGACAGTGAGTTCAAACTGAACTATTTATATTGCTCTGTTTATACTTTTAATTCATTTTCTATGACAGGAGGAAGGACTTTAAGTGGGTTATGAAGCATGAATGTGGAGAGCCAAAACATGACAATGAATAATAAAAATTTATTTTACCCAAGTACACCGAGACTGATAATATTTTGCAGGATATGACTGTGGAATTTTATTCAGCATAGCAGAGGTCCATCTGTCAAAAGGGCTGTCATGCTAACCAGCATGTTTAGTCCCTTATATGGCAGACTTGAGTTTATTCAGACTTCTTTACCAAAGCAGGGTAGAAAAAAAAATCTAACCAGTCTTAGCTATGAAAAATGGCCTTTGAGTGGTGCAGCCTGTGTGCATATTGTCTGTTAACTGCAGTATGAAGATCATTGTTCTAGTTATACAGACACAAAAGGATTTTTGAAAGGGTGAGGCCTTGAGACAGAAGAAAAGAAAAGAAATGATTTAGAACTAAGCAGTGTGGTAATTTCAAGATGAAAAATTCAGAAAATTGACAAAGACTTTGAGGTGACGCCGAAGTTGTTTGCTTTCTGATGGACGGGTAAAGTACAGACCACCAGCAGTCATATCGGCTCTGCCAGTGAGGGAGAACCTTACGGGGAAAAACCAAAGAAATCATCACTTAGTGCTTCCTTACAAACATCAAAGATGCCTTTAGCACAACTATGGGTTTCAACAACACACTGACGACCAACCATCTATCTGAACCAGCAACTACTGTGATAAAAGACTGACTCACATATCTCCCTAATCTGCATGTGCCACAAGACATAATCAAGGCTCATCTAAGAACACATAATGAATCCACCACATTCATACTTTCCGGTGTCTAGGTCTATATTTATGTCACTTCTAAAGTGCTTTTTTGGTGGATGGGAGTTTGATTCACTGAGAAGGAGAAAAACAAGCAGGTTCTAGCTGTGTTCGTGACATGAGAGCATTCCCACCACTGCTCTTGACCTCATGCCATAGAAAGCTTTCTCCCACTGTCTGTCTATCCATTGGTATGATATAATTGTATGTTCTCAGTTGTGTGGCTCTAGTTGGATTTGTAGTTAGCACTTCTTCGAGTCCTATCAGACACTGAAGACGAGAAGAATCCCCCAAGGAGGGGCGTGTTTGTTTTCAGGCATACATGTGAACCTGGTGCCCTCTGAGGAGCCCGAAGCAATACAGCAGCAGACTGGCAATCTGGTGACCACAGCACATCAAGACAAAACCAGTAGTGATCCACCCTAATCCTTTTAATTGGCTCTCTGGCTTCGACTTAAAAGACTAACCACAAGTGAGGGCTTTTTTTCCCTTGGATACCTCTGGTGCACGTACAAAGGAAATCTTCTACACTGGACTTTGTGGTCCGCAGCTCAGTGTTGTGGTCTTCTGCCTCTGTCTGGGCACCTTGCCATGACGCTCTTTTTGTTTTGACTTTCACAAGTTTACGTAGAGGGATAATTTATGATCTGGGTCAAGTGTAACAGTGCAAATCAAAGTGCAATCCTTCAATATCAGATTTCGGAGGGGATTTGCCTAAAAAAGGCACACACCATGCAGACAAATACTATATGAATGAATGGGTTTCTGGGAAACAATTCAATAAATATTTTTTTCCTTTATTGCCAGTGTCACCCCAGTATCTAAAAAAAGATGCATAAAGATATCCATGATTTTTTATGTAAACAGAGCAGGAAAGCTAAAAGCAACCACAGAGTGGTTTCAGGTTTTTACCGCAAAATGTTGAAGAAAGGGGTGAAACTTGAGCAGATTGTCATTGTAGTTACAGTGTGACCGAACCTCCAAGATAAATAAAGTCTACAGCCACGTCAGAGGCTGTGTGAGGCTGTACTGAGCTAAATGCAAACGCCATTGTGCTACTGAAGAATTTCACTCAAAGCCACAATCGTCAACCTCGTGGTGGCAACAAAGTCATGAGGAACCACGAAAATCTGTACAAAAGTTAGTGCCAATCCATCCAGTAAATGCTGTGATATTCAGTCTGGACCACAGTGGTGGACCCACAGTGGTGGACCGACCGCCTGACCGACCAACCAACAAACCAATCAAGGGACCAACATGGTCAGTGCCAAACATGGCTACAAAGCAATAGCAAGAACCTGTCCCATGACATACAAATATATTACACATTACTGTAACAGCTTTTACCAATAGGCACTGAGGTAAGCCTGCATGATTGCTTGATAGCTTTTTTCCGTGTTGGTGAGAGAGAATGAAACCCATTAACAAGCTACATGAAGCCCAACGTGGAGGACTGACTGATTGACTGTCAATGCCTTCCTCAGTGTGGCTAAAGAAACAATTCAAGGATTTGGACTGACAGAGGACAATGAATCAATTTAAAGGCATGCATTTGTCTTGTCTTTTTCTTTGCATCATTTTAGCCATGTCTCAAATCTTCAAATGCAAATAGTTCTGGTAGGAGGAGGCGTCTTAGACACATGTGTCTTTACACATTTCAACAACATCATATCAAAATGAACTACTGAAATACAGAAGGAACCATGTGTTTGCCAGGTCTGAACTTTCCATGACGAGGTGCAAACCACTTTCGAGGATGTCTGTTCTTGATCTGATTAATTAAAATCAAATGCTCAGTATTTCAGTAAATACGCCACCTCAAAACTGCTGTCTTCCTATCAGGGAATGACTTCACCATCCATGTTAGTTATTTCATGTTGTTTGTGGTGGCAGGAGATGAACTGGCTGCTATATCTGTCAGGTGCTGCTCTGTGTAATATTAGGGTTGGTTTGATACAATTACAGAGTAAACTGGACTTTGCAGTGGGTCCTGCCTGTCAGAGGGCAGAGTGAATTTAATCTTTGAAGGTCAGGGTTTGGTTGAGAAACAAGTGCCGAGCACAATGCCAAAGTCAAGTGATGGTCATTATGGAGGACACATGGGAGCCGCACCCTCACACCCTCGCCCCCTCACCCTCCCTCCTTCCCTCAACGCGCACATAAACACAGAGGTTAGAAACCAAGGGGAGTTGTGAAAGCTCGACATCACACATTTCTCTCGAGCAACACAACCTCCCAGGAATGCGAAGCCTGAGCTTGGTTCACAAGGTCAAGTTCTCTTCACTCTCTCCAATCTCTTTCTGTATCTCGTTTCTTCCTTCTCCACCAGTTTCTCTTCTCAAACCGTAAAAGCATGCAAATGTTAAAAATAGTGATAGCATGTTTTTGATATTTTCTTCTATGTGGCTTGGGAGTAGGCAGTGAGCTTATGCATGTGGAAATATTCCACAATATCTATGATTTATTGCAGGAAATGTGCATACTGCAAAGCGTACATATGTTTCCACTTTTGCACATATAGCTTTGCTCGTGCAAAGCCTGATAAACAGGGCTCCTAACCTTCAATCACGCATACTGGCTCTCAACAAGGTCCTTCTTTTAGCTTTAAAACAAGTGCCCAAATGTACCCTAGAACTTGGCAACATTACTCAAAGACACGATCACCTCAGCCTGCACCACCTCTTTGTTCTGGGTCTCTCACAGTCTGCAGACTCAAGGCCTTCGAGACATTAAAAATTGTGTCGTCAAAGAGATTGCTGGTAAAGCAGCTTGGCCATTTAAAGTCTGTTAGATTGAAGAAAATGCACCTTTGAAGTAATGCAACACTAATGACTGTGATGCAGCAAAAGACAGGAAAATGAAAGCCTTGCTAACAAGAGACTTTGTCAAACTGAAGACGCACTTATGATAAAATCCTTAAGTTTCATACAGTCACATCTGCAGAATGTCCACACCTGCAATTCAGTCTTCTGAGACAGCCTCATAATTCACTGCTTGTCTTTATGTTGGCCTGCTCATTAATACTCATAAAACGGCTGAAATACTGTATGCTGAGTATGAGAAACCCATCTCTTCTGGTGAGGTACCTCTTTCTGATGAAGCTCCGGGTGATCAACCCAGACTTGAACTGGAAGGTGGTCTGGAACATCCGTCATCGAAAATCTAAGCCCAAAATCCTTAATCATAAATTTCTTCACAGGCTACGTTGACGTCATTCGTATGTCTTGCAGAAACATACATTATCATTGGAGGGGTTTACCATGTGCACTTCAAATCTTTTGGCAGTGTGCACTCTTTAGTGAGAGCTTTATAATTTTTCCAAACAGAGTCTAACTGTCATTATCAAAGATCAACTTATGTGTATAAATGAGCATGAAAACAGACTTTGTTATTATTTATAAGTCTCACGGGTAAATTAGTACCACAGCACTTTAATTACAAAGTTTTCAAGCGCGAGGTTAAAAAGACAAACTCATAAATATGAAGCTGTTTGTTTTAACCTACTGAAGGATTTATAGTAGACTCAAATAAAGATGATGGTTTTCCTCTGGCAAAAAACATTCAAATGCTCTCTCTCACTATATATATATATGTGTGTGTGTGTGTGTGTGTGTGTGTGTGTGTAACTCAAGCCATTACATTGCATACAAGCATGATAACATGCAAGAATATGGTTTAGACAGGCAATACCACACTGCACTTACACTCATCCACTCATGTATACAGACTATTTCAATCCACCCATTTGATATAGTCGTAGGCTGAAATGACTGGGGTCAATCAGCGGTTGCTGTATGTTTGCCTACGTGCATATTCAGACACAATTTCCTATAATTTTCACTTGCACGGGAAGCCAGTTAAAAGTACACATATGGCCACCCAGCGCTGGGTGTGTTGATTGCCTTCTGTCCCACCCACAATGTGCTGATTCTGCTACTGAAATCTCACAGTCGACCTCCACACTTCAAGGGAATTCCTTATTGCTGCATGTATGTTGTGTAGGTTTAGTGGTAAGAATGGAAATAAATGCAAATTACACCGATGATGTGATGTTTGCACACTGCACAATTCACAATGCAAATATCCAGAGATTTTACAGAAAATTATATGTACATTAGCAATAATGATCTCAAATGGCTCTCAGGTGAGCCATGATGGAATGAAATTCATCTACTTTGCAGGGCTGCCGCCTGTGCCAAAGCCAAAATCATCAAACCTGCATATACTGCCCTAAATTTGTACCACACGCCACTGTTACAGAGAGAATGTATTGCAAGGAGTAAAAATTTGTAGCTCGCTAACAAGGCTCTAAAATGTGCTTTATGAGCGAGCTGTGAGAGAGAACCCAGTTCTATTCTGCACCCTAGACAAGCATGATCAAAATACAGCTTGTTTTTCATGCAGAGAAAAAGCTGAAAATGGGTGCTGAGAGAGAAATGTAATGGCCAAGGTGTTTTTCCTCATAGCGCCAAGACAGCTGTAACTGCCAGAGTCCAAATGTAGAGCAACATTAAAGCAAAGCCTGAAACTAATGAGTCATGGTAGTCTGGGCAAGGGTGACATCATTTCCTTTTAGCCTCAGCGACTCTGGAATGTGACCCTCCCCTTTCCACCCACCCTACTGCCCCCGCTGCTGCTTTGTCTGGATTTGACAAAGCTGTGAAATTCACCTACAGTGGAGACAGCCAGGGTTCACCGACACCCAGGCCTCTGAGTGAAAGTCAGATGTGACACAAGCAGCAACCTCGCAAACTCATGGGGATCCACCGATAAGCAGGCACTATGATAATATAATTTCACTTGAGGCACTTTAAGGAGCATAAAGAAAATAATTAGGGCCCTAAAATGACGGATATTTTCCCGACTGCTATTTACAGAGATGCGCTGTAATCCGGCCTCGTCAAATTGCAGGGTTGTGCCACAAAAAACAGGCATTAAGTGAGTTTTTCTTCCATTATGTGCCTGGCATGGGTGGAAAATAAAGCTAAATGCCAAATTGAATGGTGTTATTACTGCGATGTAATGAAATACTGTGGAATTTAAATGGGGCCGTGTTGCAGATGCAGAACTGAATGTGAATACCAAGAGTGAAATTCATTGAAGGGATTTGGGGAGATTGGGTAGATTCACAAAGAGGCCAAAATGATTCCTGAGAATAACGTCTCTTCCTGAGAATTACTTCCCCTGCAATGTAGCTGTGACTCAGTCCTGATAAAGACGGATAAATTCTCTGGTAGTTTGAAATTATGTGTGAAGCAGAGCTCTGTGAACAGTCATACATTTTGGCTGGACACACTCTATAGCCTCTCCGCTGCGTGGGACAGACATCTGGTCAGTGAAGTATGGCAGTGGAACGTAGCCAATCATGCAACACTGTGAGACTAAAGCCTCACTCGCAGGAGGTCTGGTGTTTCTGAAATCCATGGTCGACAGAGATAATTATGGTAATTCACATTTTAGTCAAGTTTATGTAGCAAATAGATCGTCTTGTTAAGCTGCCGGAAAGAAAAGCAGCAGCCTCCTATTTGTCCACACAGGAGGTCTGATCACAATCTATATAACGACTTAATGGTGCTGATGTTTTGACAGAGCATACAAATCCCAGGTGCAAAAAAAACAAAGCAAACGCTCATAAATCACCAGGACAGAAACACAGGTTGACCATAGCTTCTTCACCTGCTTCCTGTTTGTAGTAGGTCCCGTCACATCAGATCGACCCCTTACTCATTTTAGTGCACAACGTCAACACAGCTGTTCAAGCCAAAGGAGGGAAAGTGGCAAAACAGAGGTAGAGGTATGTGTGCTTTAAACATCGTAAAACTGGAATCCCAAAACTCTGTGTGTGTGTGTGTGTGTGTGTAAGTTTTTAACCCACATGACTTTCATCATAATAATAACATATCTTAAGTTAAAAAAAATCATGTTAATCATGTTTTTAGATATTTAAAAGACATAACTGAATCCATAAATTGCCAAAGATACTATATTCTGTGATGTGCTTCCACGTCCTTGTAACCACCTTGAGTGAAATAACTAAAACTGCACGATAATATTTAAAGATATTAAAAAAATGCTCTCTTTTAATACAGTTCAAAGTTTGGATGCATTTGAATTTAAATATTCTGCTTCTATCAGTCAACCTCCACAAGATGTCACTGTGAGAATGACCCTCAGCAGATGTGCTGCAAGCAGAAAATTCCACCTTTCTTATGCAAGATAATCAACATATTACAGGGAGAGATTTAAAAAATATGCTTCTGAAAACTATCTGGATCAGAAGACTGATTAACATTTGCTCAACTGCATTTGTCAAATGTTCATTCATCAGAATTATCAAAAGTCGACTGAAGTTGTTGTCAACATCATTAACAACAAAGCTGAATTTCAAATGAAAAAGAAATATTTGATCACTGAGATGAGAAGCTTGCATCTGTTCCACTCTTCTTCCCCCTTGTGGCTGAGGATGGGACACAAAATCAGGCCTAATGAAGGAAATCGCTGTAGGAATTTCAAGCACGTATTTTATTTCTGTTAACTCATGCCTTTTGATACTTTGGCCAACAAAATATTTTCAGGAAGTTGGATTTCTGCATTTTAATAAACAGAATTTTTTTCACATATAACCTGCTATTTTGCTGAGTGTCAAACTATCAAAATAATCTATAAAAACAATAAAATAATAATTATAATAATGTGTAATAGTGCAATGTATTACTACTATGAGAGTATTAATTCAAGGTGGAAAAATGAGGATGTTTGTCTTCTGACCACAAGGCAGCGCCAGTGAGCTGCAAATGGAATTTCCAAACTCAAACCTGCATCCAAAATCCAGTTAAACTCCCCAACTAACTGCTCAGAGTGGCTGCGAGCTCCTAATTGACGATGTGGGTTTTGAGTTTCTGCGCTATTCATTGGGAGCAAACTGGGTCATAATTTACAAACATCATTTAATAATAATGCCAATTCATTAGTGCAAGACCCAAGCAATCTCTTTCATCAGCTGAATAGAAGAATGCCACTGGGGCTTGAAAGCAGGTCGGGATGGGAGAGGTGGGGGGTAAACAGCGGTGCACATTCGCTGCCTTAATGTGGCTGCCTGGTGGATTTCTGTGCCCTCAGTGAATTTGTGATCAGAAATGAGCTTCATCTGCAAAGTATAAGTAAATGTTTTTATGAGGCACGGTGACAATTTGGGAATCACTGATGTCTTTGACAAAAGCATAAAAAAATGATGCGCTTTTATTCTCCGCTCTCATCTCGTAAACAAATTGAACGGCCCATATCTTTTGTAATACACTTAAATCTGCAGCATATTTTCCCTTCAAGATTCAAACATATTGGTGTCAGTGTTTTCAGAAGCAGAGAGAGGGAAGAGTTGGGAAGTGTTGTCAAAGAGAATTGTTATTCAGTCTGTCCTGTTTTATAGAAGATCAGAGGAGACTGCACAAGTAGAAGGAGAGATGAATGGTCATGGAGGAGGTTGGTTTATCTTCTCTGTGTTTGTGTCCAGGGAGATATGATGGATGCGTGCAGTAACCATGACTCGGTGTTGTCTGGATGGCAGAGGTACAATAGAATGTGAGGGATTTTTCTCAAGGTGTGTCCTGTATCACCCAAGGATAAGGACACTTATATACCAAAATTGTGGTCCTGAGAGACAACATCAGGTGGCAAAGGAATGGAATTGGCTCTCATCCTGCTCTTTGTGTCTGATAAATGACGGCACCACAAGCACTTTGCTCTCACATTATTGAATCAGCTTGCAAATCCCCGGGACTGACTCATATCGTAGACACTGTGCAAGGTAAAAGCAAACACGAGCCACACTCATATTCTGAGCAAGAAGCAGAGATAAAGTTATTATTAAGGCTGAAATGATTGTTTAGTCAATTCCCCAGAAACTTTTTCATAAACTCTGACAATCATTATTTTTCATTTATCAAGAAAACATGTCAAACATTTGCTGATTTTAACCTCTCAAATATGAGGATTTACTGCATTTCTCTGTTTGTATGGCTGCAATCATTTCCATCACGATGAGTCTGACAAATAGTTTCTCTATTAATCATTTGGTGCAAAATGTCAGAAAATAGATAAAAATGGCAAACACAAGTCAAAGTCCTAAACCCAAACACACTCAGTTTACTATCACGTAAGACAAAGAAAAACAGGAAACCTTCACATTTGAAAGGCAGCAAATGTTTGTCCATGTCGAAGATTACTTTTTATAAATCAACTAATCAATTACACAACATTGTAAATAGTTCTCTGTCCACTAACTTTGTTCCTTCCTGCCCTAAGCACGCAGTAGTGCACCTACTTCCCAAGAAATCTTGTCCTGACCAACTGGATTTAAACATTTTTAGACTCATTTCTAAATTCTTCTCTTTATCTAAAGTTTTAGAAAAGGTTGTTTACTTGAAGTTTACTGAACGGAATAATGATAATATCTTTGACAAATTTCAATCAGGGTTCCGTCCATGTCATAGCACAGACACTGAACATTAAAGTAAGAAATAATCTTACTTACAGCAACACACCTTAAAAAGTGGGTTGGCATCAGGAATACTGCTCCAGACTGGTTCAAACCTTATTTATTTAACAAAACTTTTTCAGTCAAGGTCGGTGATGCCTTCTCGTCTTCTGTGGCCCCTCAGACCTGTGGTGTTCCCCAAGGCTCAATTGTTGGCCCCCTCTTGTTCTGTGTGAACATGCGGACACTGAGACATACATCCACCATATTAAGTACCACTGCCATGCACATGACAGGGAAATTTATGTCCCTTTAAAAACCTTTTAAAACTATTTTCATCAGTTATTATCTTGTCTCTCAGAAATGAAAGCCTGAATGTCCAAAATTTTTCACAAATCTGAAATCATTCCTTTTTGTTCCTCCAAAGTCTGTCCCAATTTTACAAAAACACCTTGGCTCCCTGTCTACAAATGTCAAACCTGCAGCCAGAAACCTGGGTGGAATATTTGACAGTGACCTTTCATTTGAAAAACAAGTTATAAAAGTCATTCAATCATGTTTTTATCAACTGAGGGGCATCTCAAAAATCAGGTCTTTTCTCTCTTGGCCTGATCTTGAGAATGTCATACATGCTTAAATGTCACCTTGATTAGATTATTGTAATTCGCTGTATTCAGGGTTAAGACTATCTCATGTATTCAGCTAGTACAACATTAGTGACATGTTATCCTATATTATTGTTATTATTATTATTATTATTATTACTATATAATCTTAGAAATGAGTGGAGAGGGTGCTCCAGTGCCTTGGAAAGTTTGTCAATGGCTGTCTGGTTGACAGTCAGTGAGGGTCAGTGGAGTTAAGGCCTTGTCTATTAAGTCATCTTGTAACATGCAATTCAATAGCAACTGAGGGCATTATGCTAGTGTCGGAGTGCTGAAGCACATTATATTCTTAAAGCATCTTAGAGTGCTCATCCCACGAGCCCCTCTCAAAAACCGTACAACAGGACAATGCACAAGGTGAATTAATTCAGTTGAGAATAAAACCTATTCAGGTCCAAAGACACCTTTCAGTGTCTCAGATGAAGTCCCACATGTGGGAGAGATAGATAAATTATTAACAGACAGTTTGACTCTCTGTCCATTGCGTCCATACAGCGCCAATCTGATTTCCCACCCTGCTCTCAGGAAGATGAGGTCAATGTCACAGTCATGAGAATCCCCACTGTTTTTATGACCTTTCAGCTCTTATTTGAATTCCGTGGGTTGGGAAGTGCAGACATTTGTGCTGCTTAGATAGTTTGCCAAACCTTATGCACTTACTATAACATGTACTTTCTGTACTGTTTGAGAAGAACACTGCAATTTTGCCGTCTCACCGGTTCTCCACAGTATCACAGTCAGTGTACTTGCGTGGGTGACAAAGCCATCAGTCGTGGCAGAAGGGCAGCAGGTGGAACCTGGGTGATGAATTTAAGAAAAATGTGGGAGGTGAATCATAAATTGAGACATCACCTCTCCTCTACCCCTGCAGGTAGTTGCCTGTAGTGCCATATCTACCATATTTCCATTACATGCTCCCTCTGCACTTCTCCTCTGGTGAATCACAGCAAAGTGGTAAATAAGAGGGACAGAGAGAGAATAAGAAAGAGCATGAGAGTGAAAGGACCTGAAATACAGGCATTCCATATCCGCAGCCCTCCCTCCATAAACGCTGTTGTCGCTGCTGGGTGCTGGAGCAATTAATCTCAGCCAGAGGAGGCAAAAAAGAGAGATGCACAAGTACAAAAGCTATCAAGATGACAAGGCTTCGCAGTGCAATTTACCAGGTTTCTATTGCTGTCAAGGACAAAAATGCCATGATAAACTTGTTATTGTGTGTCGGCAGCATATTTCTGATGTGAGGCCCGTGTTAATATTGTTGTAATTGAGATTTTCAATTACATCCGTTTTGCAGCTAATGAAGATAGTATGGTGTACAGCTGAGGAGCACGCACACACATAACGGGCCGCATTTGTAAGAATGGTGGGTGTTATTAGAAAAACAGGAGGAGGATTTAAGCACAACTAGTCCCAAGAGACCCTTAATCAGTCTCATGCAGTTAAAAAAAAAAAAAAAAAACTCACATCACTCTTTTCAGCCACAACGAACTACTGAGTCATCACGAATCCTGCAAGGCTGACTGAAGTGACGTCACAGAGAGAGATGAGTGTTAGAGTGGTTGGCCTTCATGGAGAGCATAGCATTGTAACGGCCAGAGGAGAAAGACCTTTGATGTAGAGGACCATCTCCATCCTACAACCACAGTACTGTTCACAGTGACATGAACTAAAGGGCCACTATCTCTGGACTATGAACACATCAAAAGGTAAAACCCGTCCACACTGATAAGAAGAATGTCTTTATGATGCATTTCTAACAGCGTTCCTGTTTTATGACTTTAATACTTACACCACCATTCTGTAAACAAGCTCTATAATATTTTGTAGTGCATATCTTCATTGTAATATACAAATTTAGTTGTGTGCTCATGTTACAGTCTACAATTGGCATTTCATTATGAAAGAGGTTTTGTTACTTTACTTTTGTAAATGTATAACCCCAAACTTAATTTACATATGCGCCAAACTGCCACACTAAAACAATAACATAATATCATTAGTTTAAATGTACTGTGATTTTCAAGGTTACTCACATGTACTAGCTCGATCGTGCCTTTCTTGCTTTAAAAACCAAGATGGTACCTGTCATATATTCTACTAGGATTCGAGGACTTGGCGGGATTTTAGGATCTATGATGGAATCCATCAAAGCACTCGCGCACATATAGGGTGGTTCTGTAACAGATGGCATGAGTCCTGTCACTGACATTTCAAAGAAAATATAAATCATGGGCTGAAAATCCCCGGCACAACGTCACCTCTCACATCGCTGAGAGAGCTGGTGAAGTCGTTGACGACTTTGACATTGATTGACTAATTTCACAGGACAGCAAATAGGCCTCGAGTTTGTTAGGTACTAGCAGTAAAACCGGATTTGAAGAAAAGAGCAACTGGATGTGAACATACAGTAGGTGCAGCACATGCTGTGGGTGGATGGATTGCATCCTAAATGGCATGATGGTAATCTATAAAAAAAAATGCTCACTTTACAAAATGATTATCCTGTTAATATGCTGATGATTCAAATTCACACTTTTAATGGCCTTATGAACAGTTAATGTTACCACGGCATTAAAAGTATAATAGTTTGACACACTTACAAAACAGAGTCCTGCGTGTGATGTGCAGAAGTTTGTCTTGGAGAAAAAAGGGCTTATACAAAATGCAACCGTATTGAGCCAATTAAACCAGTGTACTGATATAAAGTCATTGGTTTTTCTATGGATTGGTCTATCAATAGCAGGACAGAGTAATCATGAACATTTATGAACTGTCTATTTAAAAATGCAGCAGTCTGTAGCTACTGTCCTCTCAATATCAGAGAAGAGAAAGTAGGAGATTTTGTATTTCATTTCACTGCTGTTCAAAGTACACAGCAGTGGATTCCTCCACAGATATCACATTCATTAAAACATGCAGAGCCTTTCAAAAAAAAAAAAAAGGAAGAATCATCAGTGCTGGGACAAAACCTCTGGACCATGATGAGTAGCCTCAATCTATATATTTAATTATTGCAGTCTGGACTGTAAACTGTGGAGGTGATGTAAGTTTATAAGCTGTAAATGGATTGAAATGCCTTGTAAAGAATTAAACAGCATAAATAAAGGGTAAAATAAAATGTAAAACCTAAATAAAAACAGAATGAAATCATTTGTAACTGACTTAATGTAGTAATCTCCTTTATACAATCATGTTTGACAAAGTGTTGAACCTCTCTCCATCCTCGCTTGTGAACCACTGAGTCTTTCCAGGATGAACCTTTCATACCCAATCATGATACTATCACCTGTTACCAATGAACCTGTTTACCTGTGGAATGATCCAAACAGGTGTTTTTGGATCAGTCCACAACTTTCACAGTCTTTCGTTGCTCCTGTCCCAACTTGTTGGAAACATGTTGCTGCCATCAAATTCAGAATAAGCAGATATTTACAAAAATCAATGAAGCTGATGAGGTCAAACATTAAATAAAGTGTCTTTGGACTGTTTTCAATTTAATAATTGTGAAAAAGGATTAGAAATTATCACATTGCTTTATTTATGTTTTACACAGTGGCCCAAATTTTTTTGGAATCTGGGTTGTTACATTAAATCAGATGGAAGAGTCTCTGCATTATTTATTTGCACAGAAACAAAACAAGGAAAATCCTGCAGAAAAGAACAGAAATACAGATGGGCTTGAAAAACCAAAAACACACATCACAAAGAAAAAAGCAAGCAGAGGTATCAGTTAATATCTTGCAGTGTACGACTGGTAGGCAAGTGAGCATAGCGAGGAGAGGAGGATAAAGGAGGCAGGAATTACCTTTTTGTTCAGAAGGAGAAACCTTTGACCTTGACCTTACTCTGACTGTAGATAGAATTATGCTAATAAAAGCAATCCTGTTCATGAATACAAGTGTATAACCACCAGTATCAGTGAATGTCATGACTGAACGTATCAAAAGCACTAGATGAAGAAAAATATAAAAATCAGCGGAAATTAATGAAAAAAGACCAGATGGATGTGAAATCAAAGTGGTGTCGAATGTTTTCTTCATGAGTCATTTTAAGAATATCAGTCAAAAATCAGTCCTTTATTCAAAATATTAAAGTGTAACTTAATGCTAATCTGATAAACTATTCAGTCACTGATTCAGTCTGTAAAGTACAGTAAACTTCTAAATAACTAATACTTGAAATCATAATCTTGGCAAGTCTAATGGAGTGAGCACAACATACTATTGTATTCACTTTTTTTTGTATCAACGTGGAGGCGGCGTTGCTTTTACTGTACTAGTACATCATAATTATTTGCCCATAACACAGAGTCATAACAGATTATGCGTTTTTATAGTTTATTGTAGCAACTCTGTGTTCCTTAAATTTTCAAGTAATAACTGGTCCTCAAGTAAAACAATACAACAAGATCTCAAACTGTTGTAAAGAATGAAAGGTTCAAAAGGGTTTTAATATTCTGAGACTCAAAATGCCGTCAGCAAGTTTGTTATCATTAAAACAGTGTTGGATGAATAAACCACAGGTGCTTTAAATTACTGGCTGTCAATATTTTTTCCTAGCTAAAAAAAAGGAGGATCAGTATAACAATTCATATTTATACATCCCATATATACACACATAAATACAGTATATGTTGTAAAGCAGCTACACATAGTTTAATGGTGTATGCTAACAATACCTGAATATATAGCATTAGATGATGATCAGCATGAAAAATGAACGGCTTCTTCTACTGAACTAGAAATCAATCTATACATTTTAAATGTCTCTTCCACTAATGTAAAGTTTGGTTAGAAATGTTTGTAATAATAATGTTTTCCACTTGCTTCTTGCACATGTTTTAATTTGATCATCACTGATTCATTTCAGGTTGCTTAATTAAAGTGTAACTGATGAAGTTACAGCGTCATTATCCACAGGCAACAAGGTAGAGGCACATAACCTAATCTGCTTTACGGTTCCTGCTGGAGTCGACAGTATTTCCCTCTATGGGAATGAGATGCATAGGTTATTCAACGAGGCCAGGATCAGACGATCGAACTTTTCCCATAATTGGGTTTATTGAAGATACAGTTTACTTTTTATGCCGCAGAGACACTGGATGTCCCAGGGACGTGAGCAATGGAGGAAATGATGTTTACAGAAGAAACGCAGTACCCTTCTCTCAGAGGTGCTCAACCACTTTACATTACAAAAGAGGGAAACGGCGACAGGGAAAGCTAATTATTCACCTGATATTTACCATTCAGCCAGACAATCTAACATAGTGGGTTGTTTTCGTAATTTTTGTCTCTGTATTTGATAAGATACCGAAAACAGAGCTGACTTTTAATAAGGCACGGGCACCACAATGCCTTTCTGCTCCCCGAGAATCAACATTCCACCAGAGAGAGGCAGAAAAACGCATACCAAATAGGAAATCATTATTTCTGCCTTTCACAACACGGAAACTGAGGGGCATAAGGTTTCTCTTTGGTAGCAGAGTAGATGGAAAACAGTACATTTTCTTTTCTTTTTTCTCGCAACTTGGTGCTCAGCTCTCTTATGGAGTTACTGTATGGTCCGGATAGATCTGGTGGAGTGAGCGTTCAGTCCTCATTCATTCCTCTTCATGCGTGCATTTCAGAGGCAGACACACTACAAACCACTACAAGACTCTCTGATTTTCACACCACGAGACCAATAACCTCAAGTATAACCTTCAGCACAAACATATTGCTTCCTATATGGTAAACAGTGATTTGTGTCTCTATAACGCTTTTGCAAACTTAACAAGGAATAACGCCAATTAACAGACGACACCTAAAGTCTCATTATTTCTCCCGGTTATGACCTCTCAGAAATATTATGTGATCTGAATCTCAAACTCCCCAGTTGAACCTTCACACAAACTATTGTGCAGATGCTAGTTTTAACTCGGTTATTTCAAATCCAGCGTTGGGTCTTTTTTGGTAATGACGGCAGTTCAAATGTTTTGCCCATGGCAGCTCTGTGGGTTCATTCGAACAAAGCTTCCCCGGCACTTTAATCCTCTCTTCTGAACTGATTTTTCCGTTAGCTACAGTAGATGGTCAGACATGGTTAAGTCCTCATTTCAACCAAGCTGGCGCTCCGCTTGAGTCCGGAAGACACGGCCAATCAGCGGCTGTAATGGAATAGCTAATTAGCCTGATTGTGTTCAGCTGTGTGGCTTCTAGTCTGTAATCAATATCCATGCAGCTGACCTGACTTTGGTCTGTGGCGTAATTATTGTTCTTCACGTGCCAGGTTTTTATGATTGCATTGAACTGTTGTACTGTAACTCTTCATACAGTTACTCGCTAAACATGATTAGCCAATTAACTTTCTGTAGGTCGCGTTCAACGTAGGATTGCATTTGCTTAATTTGTGTGGTATACATTTATACTGTGGAGCAAAATATGATAGAGAAAGTAGTTTTCTGAACTTTCAAACCTTTTTTAGCTGTTTTTCAAACTGCTGGATTTTATATCAGGTGCATTTTGCACATCTAAGTGCATTTTATATTTAAATACTAAAGCACAGTGGCTCATTATAGATAGACTTCAAGGCCATTTCCCACTGTTTTCATGCAAAAAAAAAAACCCACATCGTCCTGCTATTTGTGAAAATATTCAGCGTGCACTCTCAGTGTGTTCACTGCTTTTCAAGTTTCATAATAAGACTTTATTCAGAGGTGAAGGTGGCAGGAATGATAATGATGAATTATTAATTGTTGTTAGCCACAGACAGCGTCGCCTGCCACCATCAACAAGGGTCAAGTACATACAATGTTTTTATTCCCTTTACTTCTGTGAGACAAAACACAGTAATAATGTAAACAATGCACATGGAGTGAGCTGCTAATGTGCCCTGAATTCAACTTTCATCACTCAAAATATTCAATATCCATTTCAGACTCTGCAGAAGGCCTCATACTGCAGTGCGTGTCCATGAGTCATGGCAGTGAGGAATCTGTATCATAATCAATGCATGCGTATTTTTGAGAGTGGCCTCTGTGTAGATATATATATATATATATATATATATATATATATATATATATATATACGTATTACAAACAGCCCACATGTACAGAAAACATAAACAACCATAAATGCAGTTTGCAAAATATTATTACGACTGAATTAATAGAACAACATGGAAGTTGGGTTTATATTTAGAGGGCTGAAGGCAGAGGGATTACTGCTGGAGGTCTCGTCCGCCAGCCTCTCTGTGGCTTGCCAACAGATGGCCACTCTGTCAGACCTGGACCATGGGTCAACATTATTTGCATATCAAATCACTCTCTGAGCAGGAGTCGCTCAGCTTGCACTCACCTGTTTCATCCTCAAAGAGCAGTTAGTTTATTTTATGTGTATGTATAGAGTGTCAGATGTATAAATACAGTTTTCCCAAGTATTAATTGAAAAGAAAGGCCCACAGGAGGCATTGTGGTTCCGAAGTTTGTCCAGTTAATATACCTATTATTATTGGATAGTGTCTCAAATCCCAGCCTTGTGTGTTTTGCATGTTGACATCAGTTTCAAGTGGCACCAGTACATGGCGAGCAGGTCATCTTGTTCATTGCTAAATGTTGTAGTGTGCTCTTCGAGCTCGGGTCAAAATGGCAAAGTGTGAAAATGAGCCCCACTCCTCTGGTCAAACACGACTAATCTTGTCGCGAACTGCATTTTTTTCCACCCACCGCAAAATGAGGAATGTAACTGACACAGTACATTTGCCCAAAGTAAGAGGTTTAACAGAACGATCATTTGTTCTGACAAATTTGTTAAAGCCATAAATATTTCCCCAGGAACTAGCCCTAAAAATTATGATGCTTCTGTCAGCATTTCTGCAAAATGATTTCACTTCAGTGGAAAAAGGCCTTCAATTTTTCATGACCATGGATAACAATGATGAAAGACATGCTCTTTCTAGGGGCTGAAGTGCAATATATTCCTCGCTTCTGGACTAACTTTTCTTTTCTGTCATGGTTACGGACAATGAGGTTTGTAATGAACTCACTCATTTTTCCTGCTTGCATGTTATTGAGAAAGATGCCGTGCCTGACTTGGACTTCCCTTTCAGGCTACCCTCCACTGCTCCTCACCAGTGGTATTTTGTGGGATAGAATTTGCTCATATAACACCAGCTCACCTCCATAAATTAAAGCAGGGAAATGTGATTTATCTTCTTCCTCTTGTGGTTCCTTTCAGCCGGCTCTCTGAAATAACAGCAAACATAAATAGGGGGTATAAAAAGGGGCTGTGAACACTTGAGAGAGTGGATTACGCCATGAAGCAGTTTATTAACGGTGGGCTGTGGAGCGGTGTCGGCGCGAGGGGAATTTATTCATTCATAAAGCAGTGTTTACAGCATTTATCTTCACCCGAGAGCAGGGCCCTAAAATGTAACAAAGCACCTTAAGACAAAGATATGGCATGATGGATCTAAGGTTTCCCGTGTCAAGGCCGCCAGCAGACTCTGAGGTATTTCTGTGCTGCTGTAAGTTTTGGCGAAGAACAATATAATGTTCAGAACAATGAAGTGCAGCAGACAATGTTACCATTGTTCCTGCATGTTGATTGGATCTGGTTCGCCCGACATAATCCTCGGTCGGAATGACAAAGATGAGAATCATTGGCACTGTAATGTATGTTGTGAAGAAGCTGCAGTTACAGAAAAAAAAAAATCTTACACAAGCACAGGAAGGCAGACAGAAACACACAAACACATGCTACTGTGGTTTAAAATAGTTTTTCATAAGCTGCATCTTAATGAGCTGGACCCCTGGAGTGTATAATATAGATAGAAGAATACTATTAACTTTGATTCTGGATCCAAACCCAGGTGAACACAGCTAGTGGACGTAGGCTTTGAAGTTTGCTTGAGCTCGATTACTGACTCTGCTTTGAGCTCTTTAGTGACGGGGGCCATTCAAAAGAGAGTGCAGATGTTTGACATTTCAAAAAGGTAAATGATGTCAATGCCAGGCCACAACAGAATCAATCAGGCTGGCAGCTATAGAGTAAAAGACCAAATAGGGAGGTGTTCAGTACAAAGGCAGGACATCTCCTCTCTCCAGCCTCATGCTGTTCATATTAGGGGTGGGAATGCAGAGGGCTACAGTGCACTTACAGAGCGATTATCAATGCATCTAAATTTCTGATTTCTATACGTGATTCATTTTTTGGGTAAATACTCGCTTCTTACTTCTGTGGTTGGCAGTCAATCCCACACACACGGTGTGGATGCCTTAAATACTCACTATAGAGCACCAAATGCGTATTAATCCACAGATAAAAATAGTCCCTAACAAATTCAATATATTCCCCTTTCAGTAATGTTTGCTAAATCTGCAGTGCTGAACTGTCGTAGGAAATGATTTTAGGCTATTTTAAAAATGAAACAATACATTTTAGACCTAAACATGTACAGCTTCAGTATGACTAAATGAGACAGTGACAGTGCAACAGGGCCAGGAAGTTGTACTGACAAACAGTATATTCGTGCATGATAGTTGTGAGAAAAGAAATAATTCTTCAGGGCAGCATAAACAACACAAAAATATTCCCCCACACCAAAGTCACAAAACATCAACATCCAACTGCAACCCTGACTCCTGAGAAAGTCCCCCAAGTGCGCACCAAGCAAGCAGATAGATGGTAAAGGCACTTTGAGACGAAATGTAGAGCAGATGGCACCCTGTAGGAGGTACCGGCCATCTCTGATATGGGCAGTCATGCTGAGTGAGACGGAGTCCACGGCTGATTGGTGTCTATCTAACCCACTGGTTGGTTGATTACTAGCATCACACACCGCAGGATGCAGGCCTAGTGTTTGTGTGGTGACAGCACGGTGGAAGAATCATTACTTTGCTGTGGACTGACTTCAGTCATCAAGATACATCAATCTGCAGAAAAGACGAACGGAGCCGCAATCTCTGCTACACGATTGACAAGGATAGAAAAAAGCTTTGAGAGCAACATTATGTTCCGAGTCCGACATCAGGTGAATCATACAATTCAAGAAAGAAAGAAAGAGAGAAGACTGCTTCATAGACACAGTGTTAAGTATTTTCATAAACCAGTGTGACAAGGTCCCTTTGCACTGTTGCATCATTACATGCCATTTACTAAAGCACGTGACCTAGTACCATTTCTCTACCCTAGATAAAAGAATGCATTATGCTTAACAACATGTCAAGAGTACTGTAAGTGTGGCCAATTTACTGGTGCTAACCTGTATAAGCACTGACCTCCTATGCTGACCAAATTACTGTCTGGAAAACGGTCGCTCTAAACCAAATTGCCATGTCTTTTGAGTTCCTGCATTCAGCGGCACTTGGTTTGCTGTGAGTCAAATAGCAAGACCGCAGATGATTCAATTAGGACAACTTCAATGCCAAATGTGTAGCCAATTTTGATGTTCAATTTGACTAAAAGACACAAGAGCTGTCCTTTCTTTCTAGCTTGGACAAGGCCAATTTTAATCGAAGGAGGATGAATCAGAGTGGGGACAGACATTAGTCAGAGAAGAAGAAGAAGAAAGCAACTCATTCTTCTGAACATTTTCTCTGAAGTATGTGCTCTCGTGGATGCAGCTCGTTAGCCGAGTAATAAAATACCGATTTGCAAAAACGAAAAAACTGATCACATGAATTAAAAAATCAATATGTCAAGTCATTGAAAAAGAAATATTGATGACAGTAGTGTTTTTCTTGTTAATGGATGATCTGTTTGTCCAAAACTGAGCAAAGTCACAGTGAGTTTGATGACATTTTGATATGACTGTTACACATTTGGCAACGATCAACAACAGGCTAAATTATTGTTTTATGCAAGTAGTTCATCAACCAGACCTCTATGGCTCAGTGTTTATTAAATGCAACTGCACACTGCCACTTCCAAGTTGCACGTCTTTCAAATTGCTCAGTGACATCATGACAGGTATTGAAGCCAAGTGTGCTTTCAGTATTGACTCATTCTACACCAGTAATCAGCCAAATGAGGTTTTCAGTAATTGAAGCAAAAATAATTTAGCTTTTTTTCTTTGTTTGCTTGTAGACAAAGACAAATACCAGACATCATATTAGTGAGGCTGTCATTGGAGAGTAATTATCTGGCCTCTTTGTGCTTAAACATCTCTCATCTGATAAAAAAAAAAGCACTATTTGTTGTAATAGAAAAAAGCCAGGACACATTACTTATCCTGGTTAAATGTTGTTGTAGCTGCTGTCGTACATGGCACAGACTTGACAGTACCTGAATTTGTTTTGCATCTTAATATTAAATAGATGATATACACCTAAAATAGTTTTGGGATGCAGCAGTTTGTCGTTTTCTTGTGCTCCTGTTGTTCCTGCTGTTTCTGTCCTGCTGAAAAGCGAGGCCCCCCTCGGTTCCCAGCAGCTCATTTTTCCTTGTTTGTTACTGGAGCAAGGAATATTGATGCATGTCAGAATCTACTGCATTTTGTCAATATGAGACAGAATTGAAAAAAAAAAAAAAAAAACAGAAATCAGAGCACACGGGAAATATATCCTGATACCCCGAGAATAGCTGCTGTGGCGGACCAATCTGTCAATCATGGACACTACGAATAGCCTAACCCCGTATCCCAACCCATCACACAAACACATGAGCAGACTGGCTGACCATGCGTGGGATTCAAGTAAATAAAGGTTTGGGTCTGTGTGGTTAGATCACTATAGAGGCATTTCGATCACAGCAGGGCAGTGTGAGGTTTCTCCAGTCTGTTGACCACATCCACCTGCCACATATGTGAAGGCAGAGCTGTGATATTTTCACTGGGATGAGGCTGCTTTTTCTGTACGATGGCTAATAACCGCTAACCTTTGTGTTGGTGCTGAGGGCATTCATCAAAAACCTGGCAGATGTTTTCATTTATATATAGGAGAGCATAAGGAGGCAGATGCGTGCATGTGCACAATACTTTATCTATGCTTATATGTATGTATGTGCTTGTGTGCCGGTGGGTGCAAATGCGGTGTTAACAAGAAGGGTGTACACCAGCAAGCTTGCATGTTTATGCACGTGTGCGTCTGTCTGCCTCTGTCTGGGTCTTTTTAAAGCAGCTGGGGCCGAGACTAGCTGTTGCTAGGAGGCGTGCGAGACAGCTGCATATGGCAGGGAAAGGCACAAGCCAGCAGGCGGGCCGCAAACAGACAGGGCAGCAGTGACATGGGGCCATTCTGAGCCAGGGGCTGCCGATGTCATGGAGCAGAGTCCCTGCTCAGTGGACATAACTGAAGAACTGGGCGTAAACAAGATGAGTGAGGGAGAAACACTGGATGTGTGTGGGTGCATGTAGCTATATAAAGCCACCAATATTCCTGCAAAGGGCTTGCGATGTTTAATTAAGCATCAGAGCAATCTTGATCTTGCGAACTCTGACAGCTTAAGCCATGTATTTACATAAAGCTGCGTTTAGATGGAGCCCAATATTCCGATTATAATCAGTTTAAAAGCCCAAACAGAATAAAAATGCTCCATATAAACACCTCAATTAACTACTACTACAATTAGTAGTACTTAAAGATGCAATTACAGATTAAAAATATACTAAATGACCGAAATGAACATTGGCAAAATTGGGGTTAAGTATGATAAAAGTTTTAAGAATTATAACTTTAAATTTATGCAAATCTTTTAACAAACAATACAATATCAAGTTGAAAACCGCGAAACAACAGGTTAAGTGTTGTTCTAAGCCTGAGCAGCTGTGAATCTGTGCACTAAAACAAGGCAGTCTCAGAGTAAAGATTGGTATTCTAAAGATTGTGAAGGCCAGAGAGGGTGGACAAAGAAGCAGGGTACTTAAGTGTTCCCTCCTGCAGTGATGCTCTTGATTTGTCCGTGGCCTTTCGCACGGATGCAGCATAAATCATTGTCCACGGTGCAGAATTCTGTCATCCCGCATGGACACATTTGACAACCATTAGTTACAATAGCATCGAGGGCTTTCTGCAATACGGGCATGCTCTTATCATTTAGCAAGCGTTGCAATTTAGTGTGATATACTCTGATTTAGCTGCAGAGAGGGCACAGAGTCAAACAAATGTGGGCTATTTAGATGTATTCGAGCTACTGCAGCTGAAAAGAGGCATTTATTTAGTTTTATTTGGAGGCTTTCCAGTGAGACGGATATCAGTCTGCATGAGGCACTTGCATCTTTGTACTGAGCATTAAAGAAGGATGTCACCATCAGGCCCTTATACATCACCTTGTATTAAAGTAGAGGGTGAAAGGAAGAATATTTGCGTAGACATCCATTAATTCAGAGTTCTTATCTGAAAACATAGCGGTAATTGTGTTTTGTTGTTTCACAGGCTACCGTTTGCATTAGCTTGGGACTAAAGCAGTAAATAGTGATTCAGTGCACGAGCTCTTACTGAGGATAGCGGAGGAGCATTTCCACACAGCTATTGTCCAGGGCCCTTTCTGCAGCCTTGAGTGTACATTTCTAATGTAATGGTCTTTTTCAAACTAAGGCTGACATCAGCTAAGGTTTCTGCACACAAAAAAAGCTTCAACACTGCAAAAGGCGCTTGCATATATTACTTGCTTAGCATTCACACATAAATCCCTAATCCTCTCTGAAAGACATACAGTGTTCACCACCCTTTTCCCCACAGTTATATTGTTGGCATGCTACAGTGCTACAACCTGATCTCAACCAAGTACCTTATTAGCGACTTGAGAAGGGTCTTATGCTGGGGGGTCTTGCCTCTAGAGACCTGATTAGGCTAATAAAGCATATCCACAGGCATGTACTGCACGTTGATTTGGCCAATTAGGAAGGTGACAAACCCTGGACGTATTCTCTATGCAGACACTCAGAATCTCATGTTATGATAATGACGCAAGGGAGGAATTTTGAAACTGGACTTGAAAAAAGGATAAGAGAAACCCGTTTTCACTGCAGAGCAGGAGCATCGAGACAGAAGGGGCTTCTGACACTTGTCTCAAACATCTTTAAAGGTCATTTTACACTGACATATTGTAAAGGATGTATTATAATAAGAAAGATGCTGTAGAGCTACATGTTTGTAATGTCATTTTTCTCAGAGCAGAGTAGGGATAAACACCATGCCCATTATTGGAATCAGGACAGTATTATCAGATCCTTAGTAACTCCACTTTCCAGGACACAGGTTCCTAACTTGAAGGTCATTGCCAAAACCCCCCATGGCTTTCTGACTGCAGGTGTCTGGTTAAAGGCAAACCCACAGTCCCAGATCTTAAAAAATCCCAGTGTATTTAAATAGAGTTCATGGGTTTTAAGTAGCTTGGTAATTAGAAAAGCAGAACACATACAACTAACAATTATGACAAAGTCAGGGTGTGTAGAATTGAAAACTCAAAAGGGAAAGTAAAATTTTACCTAATTAAAAGAATTTGAGTTTTACTTGAAGGTCTGAAGACAGACACATTGTTTATAAAGTGAGTTTGACAGTGTGCAAGATTCTTTGGTTTCCTCATTGTCGGATACAAACTACAGCTTTTGAAATCATAATCAGAAAATCACATCCTCAAAGTGGCTTTGGTAATAAGATTTAGATTGTTAAAGAATAATGATGCCAAGTGATTCCTGAGAGAAGAACCTTTTCTTTGTTCGTGGTTTTGACCTTCAAGCAGGAATTCTGCCGAACAATAGTGAGAACTGATCCCAGAAACTGGGTTGATAGACTGGGTTGCATATGGAAAAACAGGTAGAATAGACATGATTTGAAGAAAGAAAGAAATTTGAATTTTGAAGAAATTATTACATCATGACAAAGCACAGTATCATGAAGTCATAGGAATCTACAAAACATCTCACTACTAATAAAATACTAGCTCTTAAAAATAATAGTAAATGCTGCCTTAAAATGAAATTTTAATATAAAAAAATTATATTAAGTCATGCTGTGTACGATCAGTAGCACAGGATGGATACTATGATTTAAAACTGATAATGTAGTATCACAAAAGTTCTGCAATATCACAGCTGTAACTTTCAGAGTATGATAACCAAGGAAGTGTGTATGTGCATATATAGGTGTGTGGGTGAAATTTTTTTATTCAGAGAGCCAGCTTTTTTTTTTTTTTTTTTTTTTTTTACCTTGGTTGAAGGTGACATAAATCACTTTCTTAGTGAGAACTCACATTCCACCTTGAGAGCACCTAGTCCCATTTTTATCAGTATTAATGGTTGTCCCCTTACTTAGCCAAAGCTATTTCACACTTGGTTAAGTAAGGTATGAGAACGTCTCCTTGGCTGTATATTTAGCCGGGCCTTCCTAAATATTTTCGAGATCCCTAATCACTAAGCAAAAGCTGCCATGTGCACTAAAACACTGTGAAAGCTCACAAAAGTAATTCATTTTCATTTCCCATATTGAGCATTTCTCAGTTAACGCAGTATGAAGCCTGCTGTGAGGTTCTCGGAGAATCCTAATTGGTAAATGTTCAATAATGTCGAGCAGCTCTGCTTCTGTTTTATGTTCTGGTCACACACACTCTCACACATATAAGAAATTCAGCCCTACACACAAACCCTTGAAAGATCAAAATGTAAAATATTCAAAAATTATTAAGTGTAATAAGTCTGCTTAATGAGAAATATCACAATCTTTCAAAACAGCTTTGGCAGTAAGTATATGCACCTGATTTTAATATGGATATCAACTGAATTAGCTGTAAAAGTTTCATTGTGCTTTCGCTTCTAACAATTCCCAGTTCCCATACAACCAAAGCCAGTTCTTTTTATTTAAAGTTGGCAGCTCTTAAAAACCAAATGATGAAGCAACTTTTACAAAAGGGTGTAGGACCCATGGATCGGGCTGTTAATAAAACTGTTCTGAGAGAGCCAGTTCACAGAAAAAGTTGAACCACATTTCATAGCAAAACCTTCAAATTATACTGCTTTCCAGGGCAGGGAACCTTTGCCGGCTTGCTATTGTTAAACTTCCACAAAGCCAGTCTTCATCCTTCACCCCATGTGGCCTTAACAGGAGCACTATCTCTGCTGACCCCCTCTGTACTTCCTCACACTCATGTGGGAATGTGGGTCAATATCCACATAACTTCTTGTCTTCCTTTTTTTTAAACCCCGCACCAAACTTTATCCTCTACAGCCACCTGGCTCACAAAAACAGAGGCTGAAAACCACAGACCTAAGTTTGCACATACACATGTACACACACACACACACACACACACACACACACACACACACACACACACACACACACACACAAAGACAGGCTCTGGGCCAGGTGGAAGGCATTTGCTATTCAATTCCCATTACTAAATGGAACATTCAGTTTGCCGGCTGGGTCATACCCTTGGTTGAGTAAAACTAGAAGGGGCAGTATGTGCATATAGTGCACTTATTATCTAAAATAAGGCCGGGAACTTGTCCTGCTTCAGAAAGCAATCTGAATTTCAGAGATGAAAAGTAGCAAAAGACTTAGATATTTAACATCAGATAAGGTTGAAATACATGTCCATTCTTGTATAAAACGTTTTGATGGTAGTAACACCAATATAAAGCAATAAAATCCTGGTTCCAAAAAATATAATGATCCCATAAAAATGAAGATTCCTGGGTAGAAACTTCTTAAGAGGTCACCTGTGGTGATTTTATTTAACTTATTCAACAGGACTGTTGCTGTGATTGAGCCAGTGTGTCATCATGGACTGATTCAGCCAGTTAACCACTATTATAACATCCTACAGTATGTTTTGTGTAACCTAACACCCTTAAGATACATCTTTTCCTGAATGGCTTATAATACTCTTTAAATCTAACAGCGCATGAAATAGAGTGTGTTAGTCTATTCATTGCTGTGAGATTTACCCAAAAATTCTATTTGACTTTGATAAATTCAGGCTGTGTGCATGCAGCACGGGTACAGCATGCGGCATTATCCTGGAAAAAGGGAGACTGGGAACGAGTGGCTGCAGATAATTACAAAAGCAAACACACTCGGTGGCCATTTAGGCCTAAAGTATTTCTAATTTCACAGATGTGATCAACCTTGCCGGGAGTCTTTCTCTCTCCCTGTATGTGGTGAATTGCCTCACTCCTTCTGGAGGTCTATGACAGTGATGATGAAGTGTTAAACAGGTTTCTGCTCCGCACTTTGTCACTCTGCTGTCTAGATGATTCGGAGACTCTCCTAGGCAGCAGAATGGAGCTTACAGCAGATCACTGGGCCATGAAACTGCCAAGTTTGCCCTCAAAGCACCCTTGAGAAAACACTCTGGCCTAAGTAATTTTAGGATATAAAATCTGACTTCAATAAGGGTAGAGGTAGACTTAATACAATGATGGCAAACATTACTTTGACAGAAATAATGATTAATAGCTTTGTAACAGGAATACTGAATGTTGTGGCCTCTGCCAGCATTAAGCACTGTGTTGACTATGCTGAACTTGACTGTTCATTTGCCGTGAAGGTCAATTGAAAACATTTAATGGAATTGTTAGGCTCTCTTCCTCCTCCGCCGAGGGCCTGCTAACATTACCTTTAAGTGTGACTGCAGGTGTAATCTGTCAAATGGGCCCCTCACAGTGAGTCATTGGCTGGGCGCTCTGATTCAGCCCAGGCCCCTGAAAAAGCCTGTGATTAAATGGGAAGTGTGACATAACTCTTGTTTAATGGTAGAAAAACAGCAGCCAGTGTGTTGGCATAAAGCCTGGCCTACGGAACATAAATTCTATTTCCCCACAGATGCTGCTTGTAAAAGGTCAGCATGACTTTGAATCATTTTACTGTTAAAAATTAAAAAGGCAGAAGAGGCTAATCCATTGTTTTCATTTGTTTGCATAGCCCCACGTGTAGCATTTGTCAAGACAAGCCTGAGGTTGTCATCAACACTTGGCCAAAAAAAAGAGACCAAAAATCAATATGGCCGATCTTCAGTGAAGTGTCATTCGTTATCTATGTGCTGCATTGCACATCTCTGCACAGCAGCTCCTCACATGCAAATCAGCTGGATGAAATGATCAATAGAATGCATTAGGGAGGTGGCCTCTCATAAACTTGACCCAGGGGCAAAACAAATGTTTTAACCGAAATACGAGTTCTAAAATATTACAGCTGAGGGGACAGAGTTAAAGCGATCACATTGAAGAAGCCCACACACACACAGCCACGACATCTGGCTATTGATAAATCCCATGCATCACTGTTGCGATTAGAGAACAGGACAACAGAGAAAAGATGATTCTGCACTGAAAGCAGAGGCGATGCTGATTTCAGGCTACGCCAGCAACTCTGACATGACAGTCTCACTGCACCTTGATAAATAACACTGAGTGTCAGTTGTGTATATAACACCATCGAGTCAAAGTCACTTCAGCGTCAGCCTGACAAGCATGCCTTTAAGAAAAAGCAGAGCAAAGCATATGACATAAAATCGACATTGCCTAGGGTCCTAACTCAGCACAACTGAAAAGGGACAACAACTCGGTGACTTATTGGGAATGATCGACTTTTCCCTTAGAGAATGCAATGAATAATTCTCTTTTACCAGGACAGGAAAAAAACTCCCCCAGGGTATTGAACCAAATCGTCTTTTCTCTCTTCATTAGAAAAAAAAAGTCTACAAAGTCTTATCAGCATTCTGCATTCTCTGCCATTGGAGCTCAGATAATTGATTATGTTTAGGAGGTTCACTATTGGATATGCTGCGCCTTAGTAGTGGAAAGAGATATAGCAGTAAATTAAGTTTACCTTCCCAGGGCACAGTCAGACAAAGATTCACTGACCTCAAAGGACACAGTGAAATTGAAATCACATTATAGGGGAAAAAAAAAATTCATTCAGTATTATCCCAATTGGCTACACTGCACACCCATATTTCCTTCGTTAAATGACAGAATCACAAAGCCAGTTCTCATGTCATCTCTGATTACGAGCTACATTTTACTAGCTCAACTTATATTGCTTTAGTGAAGCTGCTGTTTTACAGTCTAAATATAAGCTTGTATATCTGCTGCCCCCGTACAATGATTCCCCAATTTTACTTCACAATTAAATTCTTCTATCCAATGCACATTTACACCACGAAGCAATTAAACTTGGAAACCAGGCAGAAGAGACATTGTTCTCTGAGATGCAGCCACGTCAGATTGTGCAACCATATGAATTAGCAGGTGGGTTTCATTCGGCTCCAATTGGTCTGCCAAATGTGGTGCTAGATTCATCTTCATTTGTTTGGACTGAACTGTTTGTCTATCGCCTCGCTTTCTCTCATACGCTGGTCCCAAGTAAAGAATATAAAACTGTTGTTTTTGCCCAGACGGTGCCCTTTTAAAGAAGCAAAGTTTTTCCTAAGGTTACGGCTCACAGAGTCATTAACCGACCTTCCTTTTGCCTCCTTGTGCTGAAGCACTTTGTTACTCTCTGAAGAGTGTCAAGCTCCCTGCACTGTATGTGAGAGGTGTTGACAGAGAAATCCACCAATTTTGACTTGAGCACCACAAACAACACAAAAATCTTCTGTGCTTCAAGTGAAACTCCACCTGGCAGGATGTAATTTCACTTTGGGCCAAAACAAAACTACATCTGGTTAAGTAGTGCAGCTAAAATCGTATTAAACTTTACGTTATTTTTAGCTGTGATTTTATGCTTCATGAACAGCATGGTTTGTAGCGGTGGATGTGACTACACCAGCTGGCATATATGTCAGTTTCAGAGAGGAGTGATAATGGTTGTTGGCATCTCCGACTTTTCAAAGTATTTTTTTACATTTTGTTCATTGTCTGATATATGATGTCTGGAGTTTATTAGTGAGGGGACATTAAAGTTATTATCTTTAAGATTTTCATAAAATGAAACACTGTTTTGATACAGTCAAAGATGCTCTGTAACTAAACACAAGCTGTGCCAGTGGTATGAAATGGTACACACTTTGTGTCCTTCCTCAGTGGGTGCTGTTGAAAGTGTGGTCGTGTGGATGGATGAAAGCAGATTGGGTTGTGGACAAAACAAAACAAGACAAGACAACACCAGATACAGTACAAATTTCATGTTTGTGCCTAATTTTGCAGCTTGTTCTTATCTGCTAACTTAATGCTCAATATTGTTATAGAGCATGTTTGGAAGAGAAATTTGTGTTGCCAGCTCTCGCAGGACTGTTGCTGAGAGAGAGACAGGTCTCAAAGGAAGTTTATTTTCTCCTGATTTGTCTGTCTTAAAAATGCCATTTTAGTGTCAGAATGTCTGGAAGATATGTGGATGTGAAGAATGGGTCATTGTTTACTTTGGTGACTACGGGGTGAAAGAATCCGTCTGTCTATGCTGACATTCACCTCTCTGATTGGAGTGAATAGACTCAGGACCTGTGGCTGGTCTCCTGAAGGGGCGGGGCAGTGGCGAAACCCATGTGACACAGACACAGGAAATGACTCTACAGTGCCCAGTCTCTTTTCTGAACTGTCTCTGATACTGTGTTTAATAACCTTGATATGTGTTCACATTCTGAAATTACCTCTACATATATTATTTTAAATTGTTGACAGAGTCCAACATTCCCACACTGAATTCAAATCACCTTCACATTCTCAAGGGATTCCATGTAAACAATGCACTGCAACCTTTCATCAAAAACATGTCTATAAAATAAGATGTCCTTTTGGCAGAATGAAATCGTGGTTAAAAACATCATTGACTGACTTCCTTATTGAAACTACATGATTTTGTTTGGCTGTAAACTGATACACCAGTTGCTCTTCTGTATTTTTGTAGCTGCTCGAGGAATGTTTGTCGTATTAAGCCACACTTGCTTTTATCACATTTAACCACGAGTGTCACCAATCAACCAGAACTCGCAACCACCGAGTCAATCCATGTCATCCATCCACACATACACTTGTAGGTTTCGAGGATAGAATCTAACAGAAGCTTATGTGATTTCTCTCTTTCTAATGGCTGCTCTTACTGTCCCATTCTGCTACCCATAAAACAACCCGAGGACATAAATGTACATTCTCGCAAACACAAAATTGCCCACTCTCTTTGATTACTGCTGAAAATGGGCAAACATCTCAGGACACACAAATTACTATCTCCTACACATCGAGAAAATGTGGGTCTATTTTATGGCCTCTCCACTAAGCTGAGGCTTCTCCAAGTTGGTTAATAACAAAAAAATTCGAAGTACAAACATTTCAGGAGCAACTCATTTCCCTTACAGTTGGATTCGTCCTCTGTTCATGAATGTTTCTTTTATCACAGTCCACAGAGGGACCTTGGGAGATGAAGGGGCTATTAAGGAAATAAATAAAAGCCTGTACAGACACTTAGCTTGATCAAGACCAAGCATTAAATAATTACTGTAATTCACTTAGGTTTCTTTTAAGCTGTGTAACGATTTTCCCTGTTTCCCTCCTGCATAAAATTGATCTGATGAGGAGGACTAAACAAACGACCTCTGAATTAATTGTGATTCTCTCCGCCCCGAAGTAGTGCATCTATCTGTATAAGAATTGTGGAAAAGCTTTTAAAGAAGAGAAGATAGGACAGAAGAAGAAAAAAAAAGACTGAAAAAGCTCGTACAAGCTTTGCATCAGCCACCATCACAGGAGATCTGTTGTAATTGAAATGAAGGTGACTGGTACATTGAGAGAACCAAAGTCACCAAGTGAATTGGAATATCACCTTGTCCTTCTCTTCAAAGAACAAACAGAAAGAGAAAAGGGAGAAAATTGCATGTTTGTGCGCACACATTCATCTCCCAAGTCTATGTGTGGCTGTATCAGTGCTGAAGTCAGTGAGCTGTAAAATAGACCACATGTGGGGAAGGGATGAAGGAAATAAAGCGAAGGAAGATAGTAGAAATAGTAAAACCTAAAGGTGGACATCACAGGACATGACACAAAGTTAATCTCGACAGCTGGGGCCAAGCAGGTTTAAGGGCCAAATCCTCTCGGAATCAAATCACATTATCTTTCTAACGTGGCTGACGATCGTCATCCATCTTCCGGAGCTGGTGTCCAGAGGTAGAGGCGAAGCCATGAGGTGCACAGTAATCACAGTAGTAGTCTGTACTGTTCTACCCAGCTCCCACTCGTGGTTGTGGATCAAAGAACCCGTGCTCCCTTTGAAGTGGAAGGGCCGTCCGCTCGGGGAGGAAGGTGCGCTCCTTTCCATAGGCTAATGAATCAAATTCTTCTAATTATCTCCCTGCACGAAGGGAAATAGCAAAACATCGCCGGTCCTCTTGCTTTCTTTTACCATCAACGACGGCAAATGTGACCATATATCCACTGCAGGTGCTTGACTCCGGTCCACAAAAGCCACAACACGCTCCGATCTATTGATGCGCAGAGGAGGAAGACAGCCCACAGATGACATTAACCCTAAACCATGAGCGATGTTTGTGACTTATGGAGAGACGGCACTGACATGTCATTAAACCAGAAACGATATATTTGCATAACTTATAATAATAAAATAATTAAAAGCAAATTTCCATGCAGTGCAGCCTTTCATTTACAAGATAACTTCACATAATGACAGAACTGGCTTTTGTGGGGGCTGATGCTACACATACTAATAGAGCAATTAGAGAGATAATTTCCAGATGAGCTTGACTAATACAGTAAATATACTGTTATTAAAGGTAATTGCAGTTTGGAAGGAGCAGGGCTGTTGATCATCGTTTTCCCAGGGGGTGAGAAAGATCTTTCTTTAAGATGACACACTATATATTCATGCTTCCAACCAGACATCTAAACAACAGGTTGGAAATGACAGATAATTCCTCCTGCCAAGTGTGAAATGGATGAGAAGGTGCTAAAGTCGAACAAGCTTCTCTCTTCTTTATACAGTTTATGGCTACAGTGAATATGTCAAAGTTAGTGCTTGGAGAATGCTTGTATCTAGTGTTACGCTCCATTTGCGCCAGTTCTTTTTATTGATTTTCAATTACTTGCTTGCTAAACTACCTGAACTCATCACAATAATGTCATTATATGAACAGCAACACCAAAAGCTGGTCATACAGTAGGTTCAACTGGAGCTCCATCTCTGATTCCTCACATTTCCTTTTTTGTGCTTTTTACACATTTTGCACATTACATCAAAATCCTCCAGCTTCCCTTCAGTACTTCTGTTGCTATGCATATTTACAAACTATGTAGAATTATCAGGAACCACCAATTGCATTGCATTAACCTTAACATTCCCAGCATCTTTGCACACACATTTACAGTTTGCTTGACAATTTTGTTTTTGCGTATTTGCACATATTTATCTCTTTTATCTTAAAGCTGCACTTATCAATATTTTTGCATTGCAGTATGAAAGGAGTCGCTCAGAGTGACGAGTCCAAGGACAATTATAACCACCTTTGCCGTTCCCCTCAGCTCAATGGAGTATTTTCACATCTTTCAGCTAATTGTTTCGGTTTCAAGGCCGGCAGATTCACTATTTTGGTTCATTCTCACTGTTCCCATCAACCTTTCCAGCAGCAGCAGGAAAAAAGCACAAAACATCAGATGGAAAGCAACTACTTTCTAAATTGCTAATTTAGCTGCTAAAGAGCCAGATATTTTTCTCAGGAGTTGGTTGAGAGTGAAATGGAGCTGGTAGCCAGAATGAACACTAACGTTGCTCCATGCTCGCAATATCAACTCCATAAGGTCAGTGAATTTCAATGACAGCTTTTTCTGCTGCTGCAAAGTGGATTAAAAATCAATTATTGTTGCTTTGAATAATACGACTCTGCTTTTATTTTATTGTCCCACATGACCCATGAACCAAAACAAAATCCTTGAACACATGGAATCTGGTGAATTAACTTCTGATAGTCATCCTCAGTCCGAACAGTCAAAACCGACTTTCGGTCAAATTAACATAACTTACAATATCACTAATTTTCTCCCTCTCCTCTCCCTTTCAAGTTTTTTCTGTTAGCTTGTCAGTGAAGGCACAATGTTTACCCAGGCTTAGCCAGTCTGCCATCAATCTACCGTATGTGGGACACTGGCCTACATCCCCTTAATGTCCAAAGGCCTCCAGAGACCTGCCAATCCTGCCTTATCACTGCCAGTGTAAATCTAATTTGTGCCTGTGAGGATAAAGTTTGACCTCTACGATATGTGATGGTTTGGCTGACTTACTTGATTCATGACCCAACTGCACAGACCACAGGTGAGAGCAACTGCCTGCCAGATGCCCCTGAATAGTCTGTCACTCCTGAAATATACCCTCCCCTTTTCTCTTCTTCAGACTTTGCTGCTCTTTCCACCTTTCCATCCCAGGTGTGGTGTCAAAATTCAGATCTATGTTTCACGAGAGATGACCCCTTGTGTCGGGGTCTAGAGATGGTGACTGTGGTCTGGAGAAGGATGATAAACAATAAGAGGCAAGTTATGGACAGAGACCTGCTCATTTATGACTACACTCCCCGACAGCAAATATATAGCAAGCCCACAGAGAAGGCAGCCAGACTTGGCAGCTTTACAGAGGCCACAGCTATACAGGCTTCCTCCATGATGTGTTTGGACAATAATACAGTATTTGTTGCTTTTGATATGGCCCTATGACAGGATACAGCAGACAGATTTTATAAACTTTCCACTGTCTGCTGAGCAAATGTAACTGTAATTCATAACAGCGAAGAAGGTCACTCTGTGCTGACACGAGACAGCTCTGTGCAAAAACAGAACATCTTGCAAAGGTACAAATGGCTGTCATATTTTACTGGTTTACGGCTTGACTCAGTCACTTTGTTGCGATTTCTTCTTTGAAATTTGACTTGCATAACACTTTTTTTTTTTAAATAAGCTGCAGATCTGTACATGGATAATATTTTGTCAGTTGTAACAGAGGTGGCTCTCATATTTAAGTGTCCTATATTCTCTGTAATATGGCCTCAAAGCAACATCAGTAAAACTAGATCATGCCACCAATGATTGATGCATGTTAAAATCAACAGAGATATTAAGAGCGGGTATGATCTATGCTGCAGAAACATTTGTCCTCTTGGTTCAGATCAGCTCCAGTAGGCTGATGTGAGGGGATCTGTATCAGCTGCCCATGTGGCTGTGTTAGACCTGGGATTGTGTCGTACTTATCCTCATTTGATAGGATTAGCTTCAGCACCAGAAGTTGCACAGCAAATTTTGTTACATCACACATGGCACAGAACTGCATTCAATCCAGCTGCATTTCTATTGGTGATATGTAATTAGGCTCTGTAATTTTAAGAAAAACTAAGATAAGGGGTCAAAGATGGAGTGTAAGAGGATTAGAAAGGTGCAGAAAATGGCTTCAATTTACAGCCCTCTCTTTCAGCTACTGATGCATAGCAGAATCAAGACGGAGAAAATATGCCATCACACACAAAATGTGACACACATTTTTAGGATAAGTAGGTTTACAAGAAAGCTAGCTATCTCCCAGTTGTGCTTTCCAAAATAAACTGAGACTGAGCTGGCACAGATGGACAGAGAGTGTCATTCTGAATTAGCCTTTCCACTGCTGACTGACAGCAGGGTTCAGCGTGCACCTGCATCAACTCAATTGGCGTTCAGTGGCAGGTGGACAGAAAGGTGGTTAAGAAGACAGGTTCAATCTCATCCAGTGCAATGAAGTCAGACATTTCTATGGGGATTGGTCTTTTCATTTGCCACCAATTCCAATCTTCTGCTTTCATCATAGAGTAACAAAACCATTATCTGCTGTAACAAGAAATGGGAAAATGGTGACGGTCATTTATAGGATATATGACTAGTGAATAATACAGTCAGAAAACACATCCACTGTATGAACAAACAGAAAGCTACTGGCTCTTCATTGTTGTTCCAGTCGTGTAGGAAGGCTTCACCCTTGATACGTCAAAGAATTTTACTGGCAGCCAAAGAACTTCTTTACGATTTCCTTCCATTTGCCGCTGAAACCAGGGACACATTTTATTGAGACCCAGATTGTTTAACATCTGTGTTCTTGGCCTTGCGTTGTCTGAAAGTTGTTACTTTTGTCTGGGGGATAGAGTGGGTGATGAGGCGAAAAGAGGCACAGTCTGCAACTCTCCCTTTGGGCTGCGATTTCTCCAAGGTTGCTTCCTTGCAAATAGGGCCAGTTAGTTTTCACGGATGGAAAGGCTGATAAAATCAACAAAAAATGTGACAATGGATTGAGCGAGTTAACATCACTTAACATTTAAGCCTCAGCCCATTCTCGTCATCTTGACAGGCCCCGTCTCTCGAAGGCAGTATTGAAATGTAGCGCACACAATGTTCAGCACAGCACAGCCCACGCCGTGATTTTAACCCATCTGTAGCAAAGAGTTATCATCATTAAGGCTGCATCAGCTTCAACTTAGAATGTAATTCATTTTAAGCTTTAGCAATGAAAGGGCTGAATATGCTTACTTTTATTTCATTAAGTGGGAAAGCAGTTTATTACCTGACATCGAGATGTTATGTTTAATTGACAATTATTGCTTGTTTTGGTTTGGGAATGACTATTAACAGAAATTAGAATCACCATCACAAACTTTTTTACTTCACACGTTTATCATAGAAAATGTGTGCTCATACTAACTGGCATATATTTCCAATGCTCTGTCGAAACAAACTAAAAGCTGTTGAAGCTGCTAATTGTTAACTCAATCTGCAACTTTGTGGGTTAAACACTCCACATTGCAGTTACAGCAACCCCAAAGCTCAAACTCCCAATTCCCAAAGAATTTAAAAATACAGCCTCTACTAGATGGAGACACTGCATACCAGAGGGCAGCAATTACACAGTATATATGTTTATATTTTCTGTTTTATTATTCTTAAAGCAATATACCATAATGAGCAGAGACAGCTAAATGTGGCACTTAATTTCAAAAAGAATATATTTTTTATTCATTCTATTGTACACTTTATTTACCACGTTTAAATACAGTCAATACTTCAGGGTTTTGAAAGGACAAGTTAATTTAAAGGTTTGTGCTGTGTGCAATTTTCAAGGTCTCTATTTATTTTGGCCCAACATTTCTTATTAGCTTGATGAGGAAGAACAGTTAAAGTAGCAGTTTGCTCAAAAAGTACTTTATTTACCGCTTTTTAATGCAGTATGGCAACGATACTGCTGAAATGAAACTCGTATGAAATGCAGTCTCTAGAAGTGTATGATTTAACTTTGTCCCATGGTCAAGTGTATAAAAGCAAATGAAAAGTTCACTTTTTCGTAATATTCAATCACAATACTTATGAAGAGAGAATGTAGAATCATAATATCAAATCGTCACCGAAGTATCGTGACAGTATTGAATCGGGAGTTAAGCAAGTCAACCAGGCCCTAGCTTTGTCATATTTTAACGTATGTAAATAAATCTCCTGACTTCCTTCCTTAACTTTGCCATATTGTGCATTAAGACTAATAAATGCCTCAAATTGGTTTGACATGCTCTGGTAGAAACAATAATGTCAAAGGTCTCACATAAGAAATCGACATCTGTTTAGCAATTTCACATCATAAAACACAAATACAAACGGCGGCTTCCTTTGAATGGAAGACCAGATTGAGAACGGCGTAGTTTCGCTGTGGAACACGAGATGTCTTTTGGCATTTGACTGCTGAGTAATAAGGCTTAATGCCAACAGGCTTTATTAAGGCAGAACCTAGGCTGAGATTTCAGCTTTGGGCACATATACCATTGTGGCAGATTGCAATGAATCACCCCCTCAAATCCCTATCTCACCCCCTCCAGTCTTGTTTTTCGCAACAACACGGCTGCCAAGGCATCAGCCCACCCGAGCTGCTGCACCTTTCTTCTCTTCTGACATAAATTGGCTAAAAAAAACAAACTACTTCATGGATGTTTCTTCTGTGCCCTCACACGCACGTACAAAAACACCCTCCGCCCCAAATGCGAACTCTAATCCTATTTGACTGTGTCATTTTGGGGACCTGTGGCACGGTAAGGGAAGCGGTAAGCTGCTCTTGTCTTAAGGGCAGCATGTGGAGAGTAAGACACATTAATCACAAGGGCACGAGGAAGGAGCGGGAGAGAAAGGATTGGAGTGTGAGGTGGGTGGTTGAAAGGTTGTACTGCCAGAAATTACCATCAGTTTGTCACTGCTGTTGTCTCACACGCTGGAGGCACCTGCAGACCAAGTTGGCACTGAATTACTATTTGTCCACACAACATCAGGCTGGGTAACTAATCATATCACGGAAGCTCTGTTAAATAAATACATGCAAATGATAGTTGGTATGCAAATACTCCCACAAGATATATCCATGTAGATGCAAAGCAAATGTTTTCTGCACGTTCATTGTCTAGTGGATTGAGAGTCATGACTTCAGACGCTTGCAAATATGAATTTTGTATTATATTTGTAATGCTGAGAGGATCCTGAGAGACCAAGGCAATATTACAGTACATTGAGCATGTTAGCAGCATTCCCCGCTGATTTGACCAAGTAACAGTGAGGATTTGTGAGGAGCAAAAATTGGTTCGGAAAACCATGCAGTAACAATTCACCAAGGGTTTAAGAGTATAAGTGTGTATATTAATGGGCGGATGGACGAATAAGCAGAGCAGACAGACAGATGGACACTATCAACTATCAAGGGAAGACGTCTTTGTCTCCAAGAGAGACACATTTTAAGAGTGACAATTGGCAATATTTCCCTTGAGGAAACCTAGTTGACACAATGAAGCAGCCAACTTTAGCCAGCAGTGATTTAATAGAACAAGACTGATTCCCTACAGAAGCCTTGATAAGTCTTGGGAGCAAACTTCTGTTTCAAATCAGAAATGATTTGATGATCTGATGTCAATGCAACGGCCGCTTTGTGCAGCCTGAGGAACCATGAAAATCAGACCAGAGGGAGCGGAAAAATAATCCCTCTAACTGCATTGATCCCTGCGGGGTGAGTGTCTTTGAGTAAAATGACCCTTTGCCCCTCAGTCTGTACATCCCAGGGTGTAACAGGAAAAAAGGAACAGACCTTGGATCCATTGAGATATGAAACCTTCTTGCGATAACCTGGAGGGGCTCCCTATTTTTAGAGGACTCTATTTCTTGTGTCTGCTCAGCTCTGGGCAAGATGTTTAAGTAGGTCCATCCTGCTAATGTTCAGCAAGAGCTGATAGGCGTTGAGATGGGGTTACTGTCAATGACAAATGCCAGAGGCCAACATCTAACGTCCCCTCAAATTAAAAAAAAAAAAAAAAAAAAAAAAAAAAAAAAAAAAAAAAAAAAACTATGCAAAAATGAAATGGATCTGCATTATGAGGAGAGCACTGAATACAAACAGGTCACTTTCTCCTGACATGACATTAAATCAAGTGCCCAGTTTGAAATCATCTTTAAAATCTTGGGTGTTTGTAAGGTCTTAATTAGAAAATCAGAGCTTTGGATCCTTTTTGTAAACTGTAATCAATTACACTCCAGGTTTGACCATTGTTTAACACTCTGCCCCATTTCCTTAAAGACTACACCACCGATTTCGCATTGAACTCCTATGACATTGTCAGACTCACGATGGACCAAAATCGATGTAGCAGAACCAGAGATAGAGTCTTTTCTTCCCTGCATTCTTCTTCCTTGTCAAAAGTATGCCTTTATTACCCACAATGCACCTCGACCAGAGACAGTTCAGGCGAAGATTTGGGTGTGTTACGCTTGTAGCTGCTAATGAAACCTCAAGCCACCAGCCTCAAGCAGAGATGAGGAGGGGTCTTCAGAGGTCTGGCAAGCTCACTTCTTTCTAACTCCACACCCAAGAATTACCTTATTTTCAAACTTGTAGTGTTCAGCCTCAACCAAAGCACAAGTTACATCACTTGAGGGAAATTATCAGACTTTGTGCAACTCTCTCTCAAGCCACAAAAGGCTTAACAGAACTATTTTCCCATATACAGTAGTACTCCCCGTTAACTAGAGACAGACTTCAATGTGTAAAATGGGTGGAAGTCTCCTTTAATGCAAACGTTATGAGTAAGAGACAAAACAAACAACAAACTAACAGATGCACAGCAGGTATCAACTCAACTAATAGAATCCATACTGAGAGTTTGCATCAGTGATTGATGTGAACAGAGAGTGGGGGAAAAAAATAATAAAATAGACAAATACGATCAAGAAAAGATCCAAACCTAGTACATTACTGGAGTGGGTAAGGTCAGCAGGTGTCTCTATAATGTAAATTCCTTTATATTAAATGATAATATATTTTTTGTAGTGGTTCCAGTAATGTTTGTTCTAAAGCAGCAGATCACATGACATGATTAAGCTAAATTTGAGTTAAAAAAAAAAAAAAAAAAGAATACTTTCTACTCATATTTTAAGATGTTTGATTTGAAAGCAAACTATGCTAATTATAACCTAACTAATTAACTCCCTCGGCTTTCTCATTCGTTTCTATCTGTCTCTCGCTTTTCTATGACTCACTCTGTATCGAGTGTTTTGTCAGAATGATTGTTAGTGGTGGTGCTTTAACTGTGCGCTCACCCTCGTGCTTCTCGCCACATGGAGAGCTGTTTTCTCTCCCACTCCGCTCTCGGCTGGACTGTTACAGTGCGTAACCATCGTCTCCGTTTCTCACAGTAGTAGGCCTTATGTTGTTTTCCAGTTTCATTCCCTCATGGCGACTGTCAGATACTGTACTGTCTGTGCCATCTGTGCACATATGAGGCGCTGTGATGCTCCTATTGCGCTGTGACGCGCCAGCAGGTATGGACTGGTTATTGATTTGTCGTGAGTGGGTGTGTTTGTGCTCGTGGTTAGCAAGTAGCCGTAGAGGGAGAAGGCAAACGGAAACAAAACATTAGCGTGAGAATAGGCGAAATGCTTCTTTTAACAAGCTGAAGACAAAGATGTTTTTGGGAGCTGACTGTCCAGCCTCAGTCAAACTGTGACACCAAGGTGGGGCCTGCATAGTACGTGGCCATAGAAGTCTTTTGCTCACCCATACTCATAGAATCTGGAGTCATGGTAGTAACTCACATTCGCGCCTATTCATGTTGAAAGAGCAATGTCCAGCAAGGCAACTCGGCACTCGACCGACCAATGGTGTAACTTCATCACTCAGCAACTCAGTCAGCCACAGCCGCAGCAGGCCCTGCTTTTGCGGTCAAGCCAATAAAAAAAAAAAGGTAATTTTGTCCCATTTTTGCAGATGGCCTGCTTCTAAAGTGCTACTGTTGGTTGGAAAATGCATTTAAACCTGAACTTAGACATGTATTTAGTTTAGTTGCAGATAAAAAGAGGCTGTCAACATTCTGTCCAAAGCTCCTGCCACTACAGATCCATTTCATTATTCCTCTCAGATGATGCACAAAACATTATTAGACACTACTAAATGGAAAGCTATGATGCAGGTCATATTTTCTTAAAGCAGAGCTGTTTAGCTGTCAAATTCAGTATATCTAAATTGCTTTAGCTAGTTTAATATAGTTCAAATTGAGCTATGTGGGCACTGTGGAGCAGTATTAAATAAGATTTTGAAATCTGACTGTAGGAGGAATGTGACTATTGAGGAAAAAAAGACTGGGAGATCCCCAGCGTCAATGTTCCAGTTATCTGCATTTGCTTACAGTATGAAAAGACAGCTCTGATACACAAACTCTGACAGTCTGGTAGTAACAGCGGGTTTAAGACCTGCTGATTGCCCCTTGGTGACATTCAAAATCAAAATCAAAATCATTCAACCTTTCGTTGTAGCCTCGGGTGCTTCACAGATCACATGAAAGTTGTTTACGGTTTTTCAAAGGTTTTTCACAGACAGAAAAGATTGCTGAAGATGCCATTTGCCGTATGCTTTGTTCTTCTCTATAAAGTTCTGCCGGTTGATTTTTCCTACATTCGATTACTGGCTTGAGGAAATTATCGAATCAGAGGCTATTAAGTTTTCTATCAAGGAGCAATTTTAATGTCTTTCAAGAGAGTTATTTTTCATCGTCTGCTGATCTCTCCATAGGAAATAAAAAAAATAAAATAAAAAATGGCAATAAAAAAAATCAGTCCATCCACACAGATCACAGCAACCTGTTGTGTGACCAATACTAACAGTTCACTAATGGGCTCTCAATCACTCTCTCCATGGTAACCTCGTCGCTCCTGCTGAGCATGATGCTGGTGGTGAGGCGGCGCAGTTCACTTTTGATGGACTTCCTACATAGCTTTCAACTATTTAAAACATCAAACCAAGAGAGTACACTTCCCATGCTCTGTGGCTTTTTTCCATGACGATGTATTATAATGTCATTGTGCTTGTTATGGACTGGTAATAAAAAAAAAGGAACATGGTGCACAGAGAGACGGCGAAGGGTTGCAGTCATGGCCAGTGCAGAATACAACAAAAACAAGCCTTGATGCAAGATAGGAGAAACATGTAACATGGTCAAAAGGCTCTTAGGTGTGTCAAACATTTAATTTACAACATTTTGTCTTTCCTTCACATCAAATCACTCTCACCAAATAACATCTATGTCCCTTCAGTAGCCTCACTTGATAAACCTCTGCCGTCGAGTAGCAATGCAAAACTGGGACCATGTGTAGCTTCAGGAGTGATGATGGCAGAGAGACCTACCAAAGCTTTGAAAGCCATCTCTTTGACTTTGGAGAGGCCATGATTAGCACCTAGGATCCAGCTGCTGCTCCTGGAGCATTGCAGTTGCTTTGAAATCTCAAATGAGGAGCAAGAAGCAGCATTGCCTGTAATTCTCTGATCTCTGATGCATCTGGTTTTATGCATCTCTACCTTTTGTAACCACACAATGACCTTATAGTAGCTAGAAAAAATATATATATAATACACAGGGGCAACCTGTTAGGGCGAGCTATGACATGTTACCTGCCATGTAACACAAAAAAAAAAAAAAATGTTGGCTTCTAATGAAACGTCTGCTCAGCTCATGAAAATGAATTAATAATGAAAAGCTGACTCTACAAAAGTCATTTCTGTCATTGCAACTTTGAGAGACTGGCGTGTGTGAGAAATCAACTGGATTTTTTTTGTTGTTGTTCTTCAATCAGGATGCTGGTTTGAGTTTTTTCTGTCTGATCACTGTGACTCACTTGTGAACTGTGGCCAAATAGGCTACATGTCTAAGCTACAATAAACGACTGTTAAAGACACACTCGAAAAAGAAAATCCCCGTATCTGTATTTTGTTTCACGATTTCCAAAACGCTGGAGATTCATTCTGTTTTTGTTTGCAAAGTTGCAAAAGGAGAAATAAGGAGACTTCATGTATTACCAATGGATCTGAAAACATGAGGCAGACAAAACCAATTACCCTGGGGACACAGCGAGCACAAGTCAACATGTTGGTTGACTGGTTAATTTTTTTTTTTTTTTTTTCTTGTGTTTTAATGTATTGACTCTATCCAACCAATCTGCAGCGTGCTAGATAAAACATTCTGTGAAATAGCTAAGCTGATGAATTAGATGTTGGCTATGTTCATTATATTTCACATGACTTTGAAGTTGTTCACGAAGACAGCATGTCATGATAAAGGTCGTCCTCATGAGCTGCTAGTAAAGCGTTAGTGAGATACAGTCAGGTGATTCAAGTGTATACGGCACCTGGGAGAGGTTTTCCTTTAGGGCTTTCTGCCAGAAGCACCATTTGTGTGTTTGATGAGCAGGTGCGCTTGAGCTGCAGACGAGTGGAGGGGTGGGTGGAGACTATTTGCATATTCACATATATGCACATACTGAATGAAGGTAAAGGCATGAGATTTTCTTTCCATGGAAAAACTTCTAAACATGTCATTTTAATGAACAGAGATGAGTTTTTAGGGGTTTCATCAACGCCAAGAGAGGAACTTTAATAGAAAATATGTAACATCATCAGTGGTAATGTTTCAGCTGTGTATCGTTTCCCTTTGATCTGACTACTGACATGATACATGTGCAGATGTGAATGTATTTCTAAAGAGGAATGATAGCAGTTGTACAAAAGTATAAATGACTTGACAGCTGTTTTTGAAAATGTGAGATCCTTTTATAAAAAGTTTCTTCTTTTCCGCTAATTATGAGAACAAATAAATCCATGATGTTTTTACATTTCAAAAGCAAAGAGGCTGAATAATTCACTAGGGATAGGAATTTTGGACACAACAGATCTTTCATGTTTTGAAAGATATGTAAAATATTGATCTTTTCCCTGGATCTACTCACAGTCAAACAGAAAAAGATACATGAATCATCAGTAGACTTCTTTCTCTCATTTTTCTCTTTTTCTATTTTCAATGCAAAGCAACTTAAACACACATTTTGTCAGTGTTTTCATGTGTTTCCTCTGAGTCTGTTTGACTTTGAAAGCTAATGCTACAGGGTGAGCTATTGTGCAATTTGAGCATATTTTCTTCTCTTCTCTCCTTGCATTAAAACTGATGTTTTTACTGCTTCACACAGCGTCTCTAATAATGAATGAATGAATGAATGTCTTCATATAGACCTGATAAGAGAACTGTGTGGTGTCCCCGGCTTGGATTGCAAGATACCTGGGTGATACATCTGTGAGATCAACCTGGCCAACCTCACCAGGACGTTGGCTGACATGGGAGGGTCACAAGCTTATGAAGCTCACCGGGGCCCTTAGGCTATAAAAGCTGGCCCATGTGTTCTCTCTACCTTCCCACAGCTGACATTCACTCTGCATCACCGTCAACACCTCCACAGCACATTACCCACACATTCATGCACTACTTTCATTGCTGATCTACATATATACTTAATTTCTGTTAACTGTGTTTGAATAATTTACTCTTGTCTTAAGTAAATCTCTTGTATGGATTCCATACTTGTCACATTCCCTTAGCAGGTTCCTGACCCAGGGGGCTGCCCAACCTGCAGTAGCCCAGCTGGTCGTCAACCTATCCAAATTCTCCCACATAAAACCGCTCTCCCTCACCTTGCACTGGTGATATCAGGACAGCAGAAACATCTCCTGTTACAGACTGAAAACACATCTGTTCAGCACCTGCACTTTGGCCCATTTAAAAAAAAAAGCCTCTTTATCCATCTCGTATTGTCTCTAAATGTAGCATTTGAAGTAGTTCAGCATATTTGATGAAGGTGATGCACTTTTTCTTGCAATTTTTGGGTTGTATCCACACAGTTGAATGCACTTATTGTAAGTCGCTGTGGATAAAAGCATCAGCTAAATGAATGTAATGCATTATAAAATATGCTTCAATTGCCTGCCTTGCACGCTGCAATGACATGAGTAAGGTGGTGTGATCTTAAGGGGAGAGACCTGGATGTGACAGGGTTTAGTTTAGGTCATAGAAACTGCAAAGCCATGGTTTGGATTATGTGTATAATTAAAAACAACAATGATCAGCATCAGTACTGAAGAGCACTAACAAGCCATAAATACATTAGTCACATCAGCGGTAACGACACCTAAATACACCAATCAGAAGCCACTAAAATTGATGTTCAGTCGGCGTGTACATATGCAAAGACAACGTTGTATTCCATAGGTTTCTCTTGGCCCCTGTCAAATCTGACCAGTGATGACATGTACAGCCGCATGTCATCGTTCAACCGCTGCCTGTCGAGCAAATGATGTGAGCTTTGTAGATAATTGGCAGACCTTCAGGGGAAGACCTTGTTTGATTAGTAGAGACAGCATTAATTCCACTTTGGATGGAGCAGATTTCGTATCTAGAAATCTGACTGAGTTTATTAGTGGACCAAAACCATGACAGTCCAGAGCCAAGACCAGGAGGCAGAGTTGCAGTCCTGCATGCTTCTCTGCGCTTCTACCAGAGCAGTTATAACCCAAACCTCCATAGAGACTGTGTCTGGCCCCTGACCACTTATAATAATTAACCAATCCAACCATTGCGAGAGTACAACAAAATAGGAGAATAATATGTAGACTGTATAACTGTAGAATTGTAGAATCTAAAGCTGTATTAGTCCACGATTTAATATCAGATCATCATTCTAATTTTGTCTGACTGAAACCTGGCTGTGTCTGGAACAATATGTTGGCCTAAATGAATCCACTCCTCCCAGTCATATTTATAGTCACATTCCTCAACCCCCTGGTCAAGGACGTGGAGTTACAGCCATCTTTGACTCAAGCTAATTAATCAACTCTAATGCTAAACTCAATTATAACTCATTTGAAAGCCATGTTCTTAGTCTTCACACCCAACCTAGAAAACATGACTGCCAATTCTATTTATTATAGTGTACTGTGCTCCTGGTCCATATTCTGGATTTTTATGTGAGAGCTAATCTATCACCCTAATAGATTACCCTATTACCCCGACCCTCTCCCGAGGAACCACATCCCAGTTTGGGTTCAGAAGGCAGACCCCCTCTCCACATTTAAGAGTAGGCTTAAAACTTTCTCTTTGATAAAGCTTATATTTAAGGCTGGCTCATGTGAGTCCTGAACCATCCTTTAGTTATACAGCTAGACTGCCTAGAGAGGAGCTCCCATGATGCACTGAGCTCCTCACTCTTCTCTCTTTCCATCTGTGTGCATTCTTATCCCATCAATGCACATTACTAAGTTGACATCTTCTCTCTTTGGTAGTTTTATGCTTTCTCTCTCCTCCTGTCACTGTCTGCAGGTATTTCTGGATCTATGGTTGCAAGTCACCTACTCCCCCCATGTTCCTGCTGGTTTATTTATTGTTATATTATTATTAGTATGACTATTATTATTAGTCTTATTATGATTCTTATTACATGATATGTGAAACTTCATTGGATTACTGTATTTTCTCTCTCTGAAAACATTATAATAAGCTGTTCTTTATGAAAATTTCCCTTGAGATTCTATTGTGATTTCGCGCTATATTAAGAAAATAGGTTGCAAAAAGTTTGTAGCTGTGACTGTGGTCAACATAGATAGACAGGTTTTTATGGCCAAAAAAATGACAGAAGAAACTTTTTAATCCACTTCTGCAGCATAATCCTCTTCTCTGCTGTCCATCTATATGCCCAGTATTCCAAACAGCCATGAGTTCTCCTAAATATACTGCTTCCATCTCACTCTTCAATCCATTCTCACCATTCCTACTGGTTTACAACAGTGTTACATCCACATTTCACTGACCTTTATTGTTGTATTTACTGCAGAGCGAAAGCCCACAGTCGATGTTTGTGAGAGCCAACAACAGATAGAAGACTTATGCTGCTTTTGTCTTTTGATCTCGTTATGAAAGGAGCATTTCCTGTATTTTTTACGACGTCTCCCAAACAGGACAAGTGGGACTGGAGGAACTAATAGGAAACTGAGTGTTTAATACTGTGAAGCACCAAAAGGACCAAGACCCACAACACTAACTCATGTGCAACAATTTTCTCGGGAACGACTCACTGTATCAGAACAATTCGCTGACAAAACTGTCACCGTCTGAAACGTAAAAGGATGTGAAATTTTGTCATAAGGCTCGGCTTCACTTTTTTCTCCATAGCCTGATCTCCAACAAACTGTGTCATTATAACAAGACCGTGTGCTCTTCCCTTTTCAAACACCTCTGAAGAAGCAAATCTCAAGTAGTCTAAGAAATCCCTGCAAGGAGCGATCCAGATATTTACTTCTAACTGTGGTGCTGCAACTCACTAAAATCCTCGTCAGCTGCTCTACCTCTGTGATGCATGTTAAACACAGAGTAATAGACCAAGGGTTGTTGGTTATGATGGCTAATTATGTGCAGCATAGAATATGGATTACTGCTAGCCGTGGATCATACAGCCCGTGAAAAAGAAAAAGCAATGATTACACATTCTCTGCCAGCTACAGCTAAAATCCCGTTCTGCATTCAAACGGGTTTTCATCAGCGTTGCGGCACATTATAACACCATCAACCTTTTTCCACAAATGGCATCACTTCTCTGCACAAGTGTCTGCAAATAGAACCAGGCTGTGCAACGTTCCATGAGATGCACAACTTTGTAAGTCTGTATTTTTGTTCTGAATGTAATGAATGTCAGAAAAGAGACGAGAAGCTGGCAAAGAGACAAAGGGAGAGGGAGAAAGAGTGATTATGCTCATGCAGACGGCTATGATTAATCTGACAGTATATGTGGCACAGGTGCTGTGCCTCACTGAATGAAGATAAACCTGGGGGTTTCGCCCAATGGCCATTATAATTGCTCATTCTCTAATCCAATCTGTCACACCCATCATCCTCACAAGAAAATGTGATCGAAAATTTTAGCTGCCTCCATTTGTTACAATTACAGATGTTTCCATCTTCTCTCCACTTTCTTGACAATTTCTTTTTAAAGTTCTTTTAATGATATAGTTTTTCGATGTGATGCGAAAATAAGGAAGCTTAAATGAGAGATATCTCTGGGGATTAAGCTGTAACCACACTTAATTAGCACATCTTGTCAGCACTCAGGTGTATGAAATTCCCTTTGGAGTGGTGCATTACAGAAATCACTCAAACAGACTGCAAGTAAAGCCAAAGCAGAGAAGCACCTCTCTCCCACTTCACATAAATAAGTCACATTTAGCAGGTCCAAATTCTCAAGCACTGTGAGTATATATACCAGTGAGCTCTTGATGCATCAGAGCTATCAATGCTCGGCACAGAATGATTAAGGTTTGCTTTTAGTCCTAAGTGAAGAGCATCAGAGTATAATGGGGAAGTGACTTTTTAATTGACTGCTCTTGTCACAGTTCAACCAATCTGAGTTTTTGCAAGCCTATACCAACAGAAATAGTGTTGCATTGAAAATAATACATAACATGTAGGTTGGTTTTTTTTTTTCTTTTAAAGGGGTGAAAAAGCATCTGACATAACGATTAGATCATGAGTAATGAGGCATAATTGTGGGCTTGGATGAGATCAAGATGAATTTCAATCACACTCTCAGTAGACACATGATTTGCGGATTAAAAGGCAAACCTATATCAACCTAAAATGAAATTATTATGATGATTTCTGTGCTGAGTATCAATACTGGCCACGATATCTGAAAATATCCTAATCCTGATGGTGTGCATGTGTTAAATAGAATAGGTCTGGTGATATTCTATATTTATGTTATGGTCAACAAATCCCAAACACTCCCAATCCCAAAGAATGAATTGATCCTACAAACAAGAACTGCCTGCAGCCAAAGCCTGATGTAGCTTATTCCTCTGTGCCACAGAGCTCCATTGTTGTCTGAAAACTATTAAAAACACATCAGAGAGCCGCACCATTGCACCGGATTACATGTTCCTTCAGTACAATGAACATGGGCGCTGTAGTTTTATTTTGAGTCAATCCCACATACATGGCCCTGCTGCCATAAATACTCACAAGTACACTAAACCCACTGCTTAAAATAGTCCAACAAATACACTATATGATGTTGGAATCACATTACGCTGGATTTTTTTTTATATCATTATATAAAACACTCTACATCTGTGTCTACAGCCATGCTAGTGGGTGTGTGAGGCTGTAATTAGGTACAGCAGTGACAATGGTAACATGCTAACGTTTAGCGGGTGTACAATGTTATATACCATGCATGTTAACATGTTAACATTTGCAATCTCCAAATGGCCATGTCTCGTCACTTTTGAATTTTAATAGCATCGGCTTGATTTTAAGGTAAATGGCATTTATTCTGCCAAGGCCAGATTTCAAATCTTGCAATGTTAAGAGAAAGTGAAAAATAATTAGCATATCCACCCTGTGATTTGGATCCACTCCAGAAATTAGTGGGTGTATCATTAGCCCATGTTACTCCCTTCCACCAAGTTTCATGAAATCCGCCCTGGTAGATCTTCTGTAATCCTGCCGGCAAACAGACAAACAAACCAACAAACAAACCGAACCGAAATCTAGTTGGCAGAGGTTACAATTACAGTCCAATAACTGCCAAGACAATTCCTTTGAAACCATAACGGGGTATCACCACAGTCAATAAGATTCATCATCTAGGAACCATAAATGTCTGAAATCCATCATATAGAGGTAGAGATATTTCACTGATTAAGAGAAATGTTTAACCTGTGAGTAGCACTAGAGGATTAGGGTCAGGCTATTAACATTGGGCTTGGGGCTCACTGAAAACCATTAGAAGTCATCCTTTGGCAATCATGAACGTCTGGACAAAATTTCATCACAAGACATCAAATAGTTGTTGAGATATTTCAGTCTGGACCAAAGTGGTGGACGAACAGACAGAGAACATTTCCACCTCTTTGCCCATGCTGGAAGCCTCCAATTTCTAACTAAATATTAATTTCTCCTCCTCTCCTCTAGGAGTCTTATACACAGTGTATATCCAGAGCATCCGACTGCATGTACACGACAATTTCTTTGTCCGCCGTGTATACAAAGCTGTTAGCCAGTTGCCAGTCCTGCCACTGATGGATGCTGTTTTCTCAGCGCTGTTAGTGCTTTTCAAATTGTTATGCAGGAACAGCAATTAGGCACACCAGAAGTCTCAAGGTCAAATGTAATGGCTTTTCTTTATAAACAAGACATCAACAGGCTGTGCTCTGAAAAACAATGGTTTTTATAGTAATAAAAGCAACGGCATAAGGCTGATAAGACTTTGGCTTACTGTAGCTGGGGTTTCATGGCACTGAGTTGAATGCTAAAAGCAGACATTTTCAGTCCTGTGTGCTGTATTTAGCTTGGCTCTCTGCTTCTGACTCATAGTCCTACAAAGTACAGAATGATGCAGCATCATATTTGTAAACTTGTTTTCACTGGAATATGCCAGTAATGACAGCTTGACCTTAAAAGGCGAACAGCATCACAGCTCCTATTTGGATGATTCACTATGACCGCGCTTAAAATGTGCTTTGCCCTATGTCGGCATGTCACCTTGGACCTAATCCCGCATTCATTCACAAGGATAAACATGAATAGATATGCCCACTTAGCCCAGAACCACAATGAAAAAAATATATACCCCGCCTCTGGATTCACCCCACCTTACTTGAAAATTCATCAGCAAAGGGAGCAGGAATGGGACCTGTCAGAATATCCATCATCGTTGTCAGAAAAATCACATCTGTATTCATCAATAGACTCGGGGCAAAATGTGAACCTGCTTATCATCCCTCATGGGCCGCACATAAGGGTCACTCTTGAAAAGTCATAGACAGATTCTGAATGCTGAGATAGACACTATCTATGCTAAATTCACTGACATATATCTATACATCTTTATCTACATTTACATCTGTATCTATGGATCAATCTATATCTTTATTTATCAATCATTATGCATCCTTCTATCTATCTATCGATATCCATCATCCATATATACATACACACATACATAGACAGTCTGTACACTTATACAGTGGCTCCACTGTTATAGTTTGCTTTTTGTTGTTGTAGTAATCTGCTTCAACAATCTCCGTCTAAAGCCACTGGAAATGGCGTTTATTCCACATCAAGCTTATCCAATCAGCTCCAGCCCTTTGATTAAGGTCAGGCATTTTGAGTTCATATAACTGAACTTTGTTTATTACAAATGCCTGCCCTTCATTTTGATCTCGTGGGTCATTTTAGAAGATCATCTCAAAGCCCAGAGGGTTGTCTTTGTACTTCACAGCCATTTGTGCCCAAAAGCATGACACAGACCGAGAACGCTAGTCTGATTAAAGCTTGAGTGAACAACCACACTGCTATTTCAGGAACAAATCAGTAATTTGCCTCTGAAAGAAAAGATAGTGGATGAACAAATGTTGAGTAAGATTTTTTTTTTTCTTGAATCATTTCCTTTGCTCTCGAAGCCCCCGGTGGGAGAAAAGGGGACAAACAAATTAGAAGTAACCTCACTGGGAGGGGTCAGGCATCTGCTACAATCTTTCCTCCTTCAGTTTGAGAAAAGAGGCCACTTTGCATTCTGTGGCATATGTCTCCCCTGAGCAAAACATAAAGTCAAATAGCCACAGAATGATTTCGCTACCCTGACCTCTACGAAGATGATACCTACTTACGCACGCAATTACGGTCTTATTGACTTGCAAAACAATGTTCATGCAGCATCTATCCAGAGGCTGAGCAAGTACGGGATTAGGTGTAGAGGACATTGACTTGTGCTTTTGTTGTTGCTCTAAGTGTTTTTTCAACTTTGCATGTAAAATAAGACACTTAATGTCAGTTACATTCTTTGTCTGATATCCCAGTCAAAGAAATATTATTGTGATTTCCTCTTAAATAAGAAGAAGTGATATGAGAATGTGAGATTTGATTCTGTAAAATAGTTGTGTAATTATTCTAATGACAAGTATGTTACAACAAGTATCTGGTGAAAACAGTGGGGTTTTTTCAGGTACAACTATTGTACAGATGTTATGGAGCAATAACACAATAACAAAAAAACTAATATGTATATACGGTGCATTGCCTGCAGTGCTCCTCAGCTTTTGTTTTTTCACTCTTGCATGTTTTATAATACGGTTCAAGCACCACACTGATGTTTTTGCATGTTTTATCCAGTTTAGTTGAAAGGATCTACTGCTACACGATGCTATGTGTGCATACCCAAAAACCTGTTGTTGTTTCGTGGTGTGTTCACGCATCGTGGGAACTTGTCGTCTAGTCGTCATCAAAAAAGTCACCCCAAGTGACGTCTCGGTTTGCTTAATGAGGGTTTCCAGGTTATATTTTGAGACAGCAAAGCATGTGAATGCACTGCTATGGACCATCCCAAATCCATCACTAGACAAGAATGCAACTATGGGATGATTATGCAAAACCCCGTGTTACGTTCAGCAGTTTTTGGTTAAATGCCAAGATTTCTAAAATTTCTTGCTTTCTGCAAATGGCAACTTTTGTATGGGAAAGGTTATGGAAAGATTGTGTGTATGGCACATAAATCTGCATGGTTAGTGTTAGGCAACTAAAACACCTGGTAAAAGTTCATTTAAGATTGTGCTCATCATTAATTAAAAGGTGAATTTTAATTGCAAGTTTGTAACAGAATGCAAACTCTGGTCCCCTGCTTAATAGTCTCAGGCATCAACCAATTCAATCAACACCTTTACTTCCCACCTCGACAGGACACACAGGCATTGGACATAAACCATGGGGCATGAAATTGCTCAATATGGACTTAGGAAAGCAGCCTGACTTTTGTTTTTCCTAACTATGAGTGCCTTCATTATAACACTGGCTCAATTAAATAAATCCTGATCCCAGTGTATGAATAATATTAATAAACCAAACAAGAATTGTTTTGTCAGACAACTTGCATTCTTGTGTACAAATTCTCTCTTTATTATAAGTGGAGAACCTAAGCAGGCAAGACCATTTAAGCAGAGAGAGTTATCCTCCTTTTGTGTGCTGCCACATCCACGAAGATGTTAAGTGTAGATTAGAGTGGGCAGTTTGATTAGGTAAGGATTTTTCTGTCAGGGCGAAGGAAGGTAGGGGTCTGTGCCGACGCTGGCACATCCCTCCTTTCTCTTATCCCTCCACTGATTAATGGCAGAGTCCCACAGTGCTGTGAAAGATCGCCGAAGCCCAGGGAAACCTCCAGAGATGAGGCTCCCTGCCAATTACCTTCCTCAATAATGTCCGCTCAATGCCTGAATGACAGGGACCCGGCCCCAAGGATCTGAGTGGGCTGCTATTAAAGCTGAAAGTCGCAGGTTCCGTGAGTGGTGAGGCTGCATATGGAACCATGTGTAGGTGGGGGGGAAAAATAAAACTGTATTACTATTGCGGTGCTTTTGCTTTGCTCTGCCTACGTTCTGTTATTATGTATAACTGCGAGTGTGAAGAGGGCACCGTTCAATGATCCAACCCTGAAGGAAAAGTTGTTTTTTTTAAAAAAAAAAAAAAAAAGGATAAATGAATCTTAAATGGATAGAAAATACAAGAAGTCTGCATGGTTACTTGTTGTTTATTAATTGAATTCCTTTTTAAAAGAATCACTATGAAAGAGCAGTGACATTGTTCTGTATACAAGAAAATACCTTTGTAGGAGTGACACTACAATGAATGTTTATTTATAGGTAACTTATGACTCTACCCTAGCAAATATAGGTCCCAGTGAATCACCATAAAAATGCTGTTCTGAAATAGGCACACAGCCCACCAGGTAGAAAAAAAGAAGAGAGGTGACATGCGCACAAGTGACGGGAGTAAACTTTTTGATTACATGTCTGGGGGAAAAGATGAGAGCCTTCAAGGGCAGGGCACAAGGACTTCAAACTGTGCCACCGTTGGAGAACTTCCCTCTGAGATAGTGCAGATAAGCGGGGTTGAAAGGAGAGATTAGGAGCTTGCAGGAGAATCTGCTTCTCCCTGCTGATTTGGACATCCATTTTAATGGGACACTTAACACTTATTCCAAAGCTAGACCTGGAGACTCACGGGGTTCCTGCTGGTGCAGTCACACTACTCCCTGAGCAAGGAAATGGTAGCCATTGTGGGCATCAAAAATGCATTACCTATGCTCCTCTGTCTGCTCAGCATTCTCACCAGTGGCACAGCTTATTGTCAGCATAGTCACCTCACTGACAGCAGAGCAGTTTGTAGGCTAAAGAGAAACAGGGCTGTAAAGAACTGAGCGACACCCTCGAGCAAATTCAAGAGAAAGCGCATGCCTAAAAAGCGACACACTGTTTTGTATGACAGCGCTGTAATTTTTGCAGAGTTCACTGTGTGAATATGAGCAGTCCCATGCTAAAATGAGCTGCACTCTTTTAAAAGAACTCTGGCTTTGTTTGGTCTTCATATTTGTCAAATAGTGATGTGGGCATAAAAACTGAATAAAGATTCCAGGGGTTCACAAAACTACTTTAAAATTCAGTATCAGAGCACAAAGTTTTGTTTTTGATGTCTAAGGACTTGCGGCTGAACTCCATTCTTCTCCTTCCAGCATACAGATCGATTCTGAACCAAAATCTCATTAATTGCTTCACTATAGAGCTACTTGCATCCTGCTTCCCCAAGTGTAGGACCATCCAATCCTACAGGGCCAACAGACACTCTGAAAATCGATCCCAAAGATAGAGAAGGTATAATGTCAGCCACTCTGTGATAAGAAACATCAGCAAAAAGGTGTAATTGAAAATTATAAAGACTTTCCTTCCTCTGTCCAAAGTTTTGGCTCTACCTGTATATTGCTTTAGCACTTCTTTGCTTTTTCCAGGCTGGCTGCCTGTCTGAACGCACTTAGGTGTAAAATGGTGCTCAGCACATAAAGCTATGAAAGATAACAAGCCTCTGAATATACTGGGACAGGTGGGATTTTGAAAACATGCCACACACACATACACACACACACACACACAAGATGTAAAAAGCTCTATAAAAATGTTGAATCATTTTTTTGATGGTTAAGGATTAAAAAAACAAGCTAAGACCAGTCAAGTTACAGTACGCTTTAACTTTGTGACATCTGCGACAAGTAAGGGGTGAAATTGTAAGTAGACATGGAACAGTATGAAATTTTCATATCACGATTACATTGACGAAAATGATCACGTTATCAGTATTATTGCATAAACCCATATGTCGCATGCTGCCCCTACGTGCCTGCGTCTGTGAGCCTGTTGCCAACTTTGGCAATTTGACAATTTCATAATTCTAAATGAATTTTACAAATCGTTAAGAATTTTTATAATCAAATGTACTTTATTTTCTTTGTCTTGAACCATTTTGCTGCTAAAAATGTCTTGTGGGGACATTACACAGACATTTTTTTCCTACATCCCTCTGCTACAAATTACTTTAGTTTGTCTTTCCTTGACAGGATTAAAATGGGAAATACGTCCCAAACTCTCTGGAGAAAACACATTTCGAACCATTACAGACATAAAAACACACAGCCAATTAGAATGAGTGAAGTACTGCAACAATGTGGCCCTGTCAAATTATTTCTCTCATTTCCCCTTCCTCTCCTCAACAAACACAGATACTCCAGACTATTACACACTCGTAACACTGCACATTCTGGGAACATTCACGTCTCTCTCTATAATACATGGACTCATGTACAGGGCAGAGAAATTATGTCTTCTTCAACTCACGCTGGCAAAGCACATAACAGATAAGAGCACAAACAATGAATGAAAACACAGCAAGAGGAAATGGCTTCATATGGTTTGTCTATAAAAGGTGCCAGTGCATCTGATCTTGAAACAACAGGATTTTTGAGATATTTCCGGACATGAGCACTCAATGGCCTCTGCCCCGCTACTATTTCCCCAAAGAACAGCTATTTGTTCTCCTGTATTAGTTATGATGTTGGCATTCAGGTCTGTTCTTGTACCCTAGAATATAACACCCAGCATACTGACGACAAGAGGCATTTCATTCTGAGCGACTGTTGCATGTGACTGCCTTGCAAAAACAGGCAATGTAGAAGGAGTGTAGTACATTTTCATTAGCATACAGTACGAAGAACGCTTTGTGGCCAGAATACTAATGTGTTTTTCAGAGTAATGTGACAAGTGTAGGCCTACATCTTGGCCTATGGGCTCAGCTGAGCAGGATAAGAAGAATGGGAAGGGAGAAAGTATTTAATAGTGTTTTTGTTCCAACGGCTGCAAGGTGAAAAGAAAATTACTATTATCTATAATGCAGTAACAAGAAAAAGTGGAAAAATGGTGTGCTGCCAGATTCAAAGTGAAGGAGCTGCAAAATACTGGAAAACATACTAGATAAATGAGAAAATATGTTTTGTGTATCATGGGCAACAATTACAAACTGTAATCGTCTCAAATCCATTCTGCAAAAATCAAAATGACTTATTTGTTAATCACAGAAATTTGAAACTACTTAAAATGGTAAATACCCATGTCAGTCTTTAAACGGTTCAAGCCCTACAGAAGTGGCAATTAGTTAGAGCTTGCATTGAGTCGTGGGCCATGTGTAAAAGACTGCTTACTGACAGTATTTCTCTTATACTTAACATCTCATCACAAATCCACAAAGAGAGCATTTCATGGCGCCAGCAGTGCCACAAGCAAGATGCACACTACAGAGGGTATCAATTGATATCCCTCTTTTCATCTCCCTGCAATCCAACCCCCCCCCCCCACGTCTCAATACATAGCCATCTTCTTTTTTTAAATTCAAACAGAACCCTGATTATAATAAAAAGGAAAAGAGGATCAGCTCCTTTGGTTGACTCGCCAGCCAATTGAATTATCTGCTTCATCTCAACTCAATCCATTGACCTTCTGTCTCCTGTCTACAGGAGAATAGCAAAGGTGGCGTCTGAACTCACCCACCCCTTCAGATGGCTGATCAAGGTAAGGAAGTCATCGATACCTTTGTGTTCACACTCAATCGCACCGGTAAATTACAGATAAGTGTGAAGCATAACAACGCTGTCTCTACAAACACCAAATGTTTCTGAATATTAGAATAAATAGTGGTCAGAGTACATCTCTCAATCGTTACTCCAAACGATGCTGACATGGGTGGAGCTTTTTTAAATGTGTGGGGTCCCAGAAAAACATGATATTGTTAAAGTCCTGCTGATGGAATTCATTAAAACCCTAAAAATTCCTCTCTTTGCATCAAAATCACCTTGTTAGATTTTTCTTCCATGAAAAACATTGGCTTAATGCTACACCTTTGCCTTCATTTAGTATGTACAGATCTATGAATATGGAAATAGTCCACACCTCTATCTCCACCCACACCTCCACGGCTCGCCTGCTGCTTACCCCCTGCTGGTCAAATGAACAAATCTCAGTTAATTCAGCAGCTTAGCTATCTGACAAACAGTTTTTATGTTTGCTCTAACATTCTCAAGCCATATAAAAAGTCCTAGCATTTGACGTGAATCATCATGTAACTTGGCAGGCTAACATTGGCTAACATTATCTAGCACACTGCACACTTGTGTGACACAGTCAGTGGATAAAACACAAGAGAAATAAAACTTATCGGTTGACCAACACGTTGGCTCGTAGTCGCTGTGTTCCCAGGATAAATGGATGGAATTTCATCGGGCTACGTCAGTGTTCTGAAAAATGGCTACTGCAATGCTATTGTTTTCACTGGAAGTTTGGCTCCTGTATTTTCAGATCCAGTGGTAATACCTCACCATTTTCCTTTTGCAACTTTGGAACCAAAAACAGAACACATTTTTGCCATTTTTATAAAAATAGTGAAACCTAGCTCGCAAAATACCAACACGTAGCTACACCTGGCTTCTCCCGATACTCCTCATTTCACTGTAGCCTCACCTGCAAGTTGAGATGATTGGTTCTTTAGATGTGTTATATATGAAACCTTGACTGTCTGAATCCATATTTCTGAGACCATCATTGGTTAACTGCAACTCCAAGGTGAAATGCTCAGCCATGACGTTAACTGCTTATTTCACTCATATGTCTTTTAGCATATAAATTAAAAACACCATATGGATGTGTTAACAAGGTTAAAAACTTGATTTTCATTGGATGGGGTCTTTAATAAAAAAAAGTGTAAAGTGGTAGACCTGTTGTAATCCCTGCAGGTATAAGCCGTCCTCTCTGCCTTCACTGATTTCACCCTTGTCATTCAGGACTACAAGCTCTTCTGATAAGGAAGCACTTCTACAGCGTGCTGGCTCCTATAGTGTGACATTTTAGTGCAAAGCCAGGGAGCGGTGGTCAGGGTTCACATCCACTCTCATAAAAGGATTAAACTTTATAGTGATACTTAAGTCTGCACTAATCAATATTGTCATATTAACAATGGATCAAATGACTGGGTGTAATGTGAAAGAGGTCTCTGACAGTCATTACCTCACAGAGAATTATCACCCAACTGCTTCTCCGCCTATATGTATTTCACCTACCCAGCTCCAACAGTAGAAGCATTTTGATGCATCGAGCAAGCAGGTTTTTTTTTTTCTCAGTAGTTGCTCAGAGCTAAAAGAGACTGACTATTCAGCTTACATTTGTCGAGTGGCTGGAAACACAACTGCAAATCAATGCTAATGTTGCTTTGTGTGTGCCCGATGTGTAAATAGGCAATTGTTTGCTAACAGCTATATTAACTTTAGAATCTCAATGTTGCACACTTAGCTCGCCATGTTGCCCACAAGTAGCAAAGAAATACATGAATGCAGCTTTAACTACAACAAACCTCAGTCCCAGTGTTTGAAATAAACTGTAGCTTTCAGGGGGTCTCTGTAATCAGCGTCTGCTATGTGGATTAAACTGACTAAAACAAAAGAATGAAAAACTGAGAATGTCAACAATCAAAGATGAGGAAAAAACGCAGAATGCAAAAAGCAAAATGTGCCGATTTTACAACTGATGTTAAATTAGACATTGACTCTGTAGAAGCAACAGGGGATCAACCATTCAAAGAGGGGTTAAGTGCAAGGTAGCTGCCCACCACTGACCCCTGAAGTCACAGGTAGAGATCTGTGATAGGCTTAATAGAAAATGGTACTAATCGCATTAAAGTGACAAACATCATTGACTGGTCTTAGTAATAGGGGCCAGTTGGTGTTAAATAGTTCAGGAAGGCTAATAGGCTCAGAGTTTTTTTTATTGATTGGCAGTCTGGTGGGACTGGTAAACAAAACATTTCCCCAACAGGCCATTGCTCCAACAGCTATGCCTTCCAGAGTAGTATATGTGGATATTGTGTTTTGCTCACTGTGAGCCACAAATCTGCTGAAACAGTCTGAAGAGTTTACTAAAATGTAACCCAGCTGAACGAACATATTACAAGCAAATCACCACATTACAATTATCTTTTTCTCATCTCTTCATCCCTGCTGATGTTCTTTTATATCGCAGTGTCCACTTGGAAAAGCTCGCTCTGCAAATGGTAATGAAATGCCTTATTTCACTTTGATATTGATACAATCCGTGCGCCCCTCCCCTGCAGTCGTAGCAGAGGTTTAAAATTACCCTGAATGTTTGTGTTCAGTCCCTCTTCAGACCAAGATAAATATTGCCAATCTGGCTTCTGCTGGCTCCTGCTCAGCTCTTACTCTGTGGCCAAAAAGAAAAATGGTCTGCTTTCCCAAAGGGGCAGAGGCAATAGAGCTACGCGCAAGGCTATCAGGGCTGTGCAACTTACGGATGCTGTAGATATTAGATTGCACTTTCTCTCCAAAAGAATGCCATTTATCTCTTCAACCTGAGCCACCTGATTGGTGGAGATGGCTTTCTTTGTACAGATGTCAGGGGTGACATTTCGAGACATCCAGCTAAAATGGAATGTTTGGAGTCAGTCAGCGCAATAGCTCAAATGCTGACAGCAGGGGATATGCCAAGCCCTAAGAGAGCACATCCCTCAAGTGAAACATTTTGGGAGATTGGAACCACCATATGCCAGATGGAACAAGATTATGATACACTGTCTATTCTGACAGCATCTGGCCTTGTGCTGGTTATCACAGAATGCTAAATTTGTTCACATTGACATTTACCTGTCTGCGAAACTGTCTGCATATTCATATCAACATAAGCACTTCATTATCACTTCTTTTGATGCTAAGAAAATATATCAGTCAGTGCTGTTCATAGAATAAGTAGGAAATACAGATCTGCTTTGATGTGCTAAAATACATGAATATCCAGAGGAAAAGCTGACAGTTCTGATGGGTATATTCAATACTTTCAGTAAATGAAAACTGCTCTGATATATTAGATCTCAGTTATACAATATTTGAGCGTGGACTTCCTTTAGAGATGGGACTTGGGTACAGTGGTGAGATCCTGGCTTCAATTGACAGCCTCACACTTCCACTATTGTAATTAGCCCCTTGGAGACATAAACAACACACTGTTGAAGAAGATATCATTACTTTCTCATGCTATTGTCAGGAGTCACGCATTCAGTCCCAGTTGGAATCACTAAACTAAAACAAACAACAACTACAGTATATAGACTTTTAAATGTAAAACACATCATTAAAACATCTAAATGTCACTTTGTTCATGTTCTTTGGATCCACATAGAAAAAAAGGCCCATTTTGAATAAACAGATGTACTGTAGCGCTGTGTCTTGAAAAGGGAAAATAGATTCAGGATAAAAACTATAAATACTCCATCTAATATTTCATAGCATTTGTCTTTCTCTGCCTTTCTGATGGCTCGTGGCATGTAATTCCCCAGATTAAGCTGTTGGTGCCTCGGAAGCAACTTGATTCAATAACATGAAACTAGTCCAGAAATAGATATAGAGAAAGACAATAAATTAACAATACATTTAGAAATCACATTTGCAGTGCAATACAAATTGAACCATTACAATGGTCTTTTGTCGAATTTCATCTTGGAAAAGAGTAATCATTGTATTAACAAACCAAGAAGAAGGCAGTAAAATAACCGTGTAGCATTGTAGCATATTCAAGTAAAAACAGCATCTGGCAATGGCAAAATTTGTGATATGAGTATCTGGAAGGGAAAAAAGCTATTGTTTTAAAATAGGTTTAGGCTATTCATTTTAAATACATCTGTCCACCATCCAGCAAATCACAGTGTTTTTTGCACTGATTGTCATGTCTTGAATTTGAAAGCAAAAAAGCACAAGGACACGATGTGCTCACACCACAGTCGCCTTTGATTATAATTACAGATGAAACCAGGGGAAGAAAGATTCCTTTTCTACTTCTTGTTTTGTTGTGAGTGATTAAAAAGGTAAAATGCAATGACTTTGGCCTTCGAATGAATGAAAGCAAGAAGCACACAGCTAATAAACAGAACCTTTCAACTCACAGAACCTTTCAACTCAGTCACTGTCATTTTAGCTATTCTTCCATATTTCATGTTACTGCACACCTTTTGCTTTTAACATCACAGCACAAAACATCACACATGACATTCTTGATCCCATGTAGTAATCTCCTTTATTCAATCATGTGTTTGACAAAGTGTTGAACCTCTCTCCATCCTTGCTTGTGAACCACTGAGTCTTTCCAGGATGAACCTTTCATACCCAATCATGATACTATCACCTGTTACCAATGAACCTGTTTACCTGTGGAATGATCCAAACAGGTGTTTTCAATCAGTCCACAACTTTCACAGTCTTTTGTTGCTCCTGTCCCGACTTGTTTGAAACGTGTTGCTGCCATCAAATTCAGAATAAGCAGATATTTATATAAATCAATGAAGTAGATGAGGTCAAACATTAAATATACTGTCTTTGTATAGTTTTTGATTGAGTATATGTCAAAAAAGGATTAGCAAATTATCACATTGTGTATTATTTGTTTTACATAGCTTGTGTTTTAACATAAATTTAAGAAATATACCACTAATAATTCTTCAAAACACTTCCACATTTTGCATATTTACCTGTGTAAATACACAGAAATATGTATACATTTGCACAGTCACATTGAGAAACATCCAGTCTATTCTTTCCTATACTGACACAAGTTATTTGTTTTCTCTATGTCAGATTGATTTCCTATTGTGTACCACTCCAGATGTATGGCTGCTGTCTGCTGTGTCAGCAGTTACAGCAAACCCTGACTTGTGCATTTGAGCTTGGCTGGCCATACACCAAAAAAAAGATGTGAAATACAGCAAACTTTAAGGGTATAAACAAATCGATAGCAAGTGTGAGTTCTCAGTTTGTCCCATGTTGAAATACTGAGTATATGATGTATAGATATTTCTGAATGACAGCTTCTACGATCATTTGCCTGGCCTTTGCTGTTATAAAAAAAAAGCATGCTCTACTCTCAGTCAGTGAATATTCTTATGGACATTTGGGGTCAGTCTGAACATCAGGATAAGATGCAGAAATCCTGAAATATTAATTGAATTTATATAGGGAGCTATAGGGAGTTAAAGGCTATGTCCAGCCCAGTGCAGAGTCTTCTTTCTCTGTCGTTGTTTTCTTTCCTCATCCTATTATAGTATTTGTTTGGTACCAAACTCCATTCAGAGGTAATGACTAATCACTGACTTTAAAAAAAACGGGACAAAAAACATGATTGTTTTTGTAGTTGCAAAATCAATAAATGCAAAAGAAAAGCCATTCGATTTCTACAGCTATCTGACCCTGTAGACTTCAGTGTGTGAATGACAGCTGATAGTTGAATAAAAAAAAATACTTGCTGATTAAAATGGATAATAATAGTGCCTTCAAATATTAATATACTGTAATGCATATAATAAATGCATTGAGCTAAGTCAGTTGATAAAAACAAATGACCTGCCCTGTGTTGAGCAACAAACAATATATTAATATACTCCCCTAGGACTATGCATTTTGTTTCTTTCAACTAAATTGCAAAATGCAATTATCACAGCTGAAGGAACCAATAAATTCTGGACCCGTCGGAACAATGGTGCAGAGAATGAATTCACCAGATTCCTTACGGGTGGTTAAGGATTTATGAGAAAGGAGAAAGCGATTGTTCATCGTGACGCGTTTGAGATGCACCGGAAAACTTCCAACACTGAATCCACAAGGCGGTGAAACTTTAATTAAATCAAATTTCAACAGCAACACTCAAATCTCACACAGGACGCTCATGTCCATTACTGATGATAGTATTCTTTTGTACTGAAGGGATGAGAGAAGTAAAAGTGCTTAAGTCCAACTTTCTCTGGATGAAGTGTTTCTTTGCAGCTGTTAGGGACGAAACGACTTCATATTCATTATAAAAAGTGGGAACCTTTATTTAAAAAAAGCTCTTATAACCATACATTGGTAAGAAAAGGAAGCCAAAAGACAGATAAAGTCCATTAGTTAACCAGGGGGAATTCTTCTACTGGCCACCATTTTCTCTTCGGCATGACAAGCAACTGAGATGTACTGTTGATGGTTTCAGATCAGGTTAAATGCCATTATAATAGAATTTGTATATTCTTTAAACTATTCGATTCATGCTGACAAATGCACATAATAGCCAAAATTAGGGCTGCAACTATTATTTTCATCATTGATTAATGTGCTGATTATTTTCAGGGTTAATCAATAAATCACCAATCATGTTATCGTTTAGTCCATAAAATGTAAAAAAAAAAAAAAAAAAAGAAAAATGTGAAAAATGCTCATCACTATTTCTCAGAGCCTAAAGTGATGTCTTCAAATTGCTTCTTTTGTCCAACCAACAATCGGGAAAAAAATCATTTTTAGAAGTACTATCACAAGAGAGACCTTATTTTTTTCTCACATGGCCTTCCTATCTTTACCTGAGTAACATTTATAGATTTAATGGCCCAGAGATTTTCAGCATTCTAACACTTAACAATTTACTGCATTTTTCTTTGTATACGAACAAGGACACACTACTTCATTGATGCAAAGCACATGAAACCTGAGGCAGCCAATATCATTCAGTTTCAGACCTGCATTTGCAGTTGAACCTGAACCAGTCTTTATTATAGCTACTAATGAAAAATCAATATGTCATATTAGCTTATGCACTGCAGGGGGAGATAAATCCAGTCAAACGTAGGATTTCTGAACTTGGTAGCCTCTCAATGTCAAATATCCAAACATATCAAAGAGCACTTTCATAACATCAGAAAATATTTGGTGTTCATCACTACAAAATAGTCTCTTACATTCATCTATCATAATACATGTCGCTGAATATAACCCCCTCTTTGCCAATGATCCCTGAATCCAATCTGACAACTCCATAAGCAGCTGCTTAAAACAGAGGCTCCTTTTTTAATGCAGTGCACTTATCTAACATATCCTGGGGCAATGTTGTCTGCGCGGACAATAAATCATGCTGTAAAACCATGTGTGCCGAAACAAATGTAAGCCTGTAAATGTTTCCATTAGAACACTCGCTTCAGCCTGCAGGTTTTATTTTTCCTCAGGGTTGTACTGAATTTACAGGAAAAGGCTGGTTGCTCGATGAAGTACATAGAAAAGAGAGAAACAAAGTGATGGTATCAAAACAATCAAATGTACAGCAAAACATGTGGGACATTTCCTGTCAGTACCCAAGTCTCATTTATTTGTTGAAATCATCCAGTATGTTCTCTCATATATTGTACATTCATTCTCACTTTATATTTTTTCTCTCACATAATTACATTTTCTCTCTGTACATTCCCATCTTCATATACGTGTGTGGTATTTTCTTTTTCCCCACACAAACACTGAGTGAAAAAAGAAACAGGCTTCATTATTTCTTATTGGCAACTGTAAGTTTTGTTTTTATCAAACAAGCCAGTCTACTTTAAATAGTGCATATGGGTAGCTCATACTAGAAAGGTACAGTAGACAGATACCCAGATACTTCATGTGTGTTTTGGATATTTGGATAATCTAAGAAGGATTACTGATGTATTACTACCACGTTGCTCAAACCAAATGCTCAAAAGGTGTAAATGCAACTCTCTCTAAGCCTCGTACTTAATCTCTGCTCCTCCCAGATGGAAACTACACCAATAAGCAGTGTGTGGAAGACGTCACTCCCTGGTCTTGATAACAGCTAAACAACACCATTTATCAAGAAATACTGGGCATCTTAAATCATCTTTATTTTTCTCTTCTGGTCCTCCTCTCCTCATTCTTCTCTGTCTGCTTTAACAAGATTTTCTGGCATTTGGCAAACAGCTTTGTGTGCTTTACATCCACCCTCTTGATGGGTGGAGGTTGGACCCTATTCAGATTTTCACCAGCACGGTTGGATTTCTCATTTGTAGGGCTGCAACTAACATTTATTTTCATTATCAATCGTCCGGCCAGTTATTATTATCGTTTAGTCCATAAAGTGTCAAAAAATTGAAGTGAAAAATAGTCATCAAAATTTCCCAGATCCCAAAGCAACTTTTTCAAATTGCCTCTTTTGTCCAACTAACAGCAATCAAAACCTTTCATTCACTATAATAAATGGCAAAGAAGAGCAGAAAATCCTGAAATTTATGAAGCTGGAACCAGCAAATGTTTGGTTTTTGCTTGAAAAATGACTGAAACAGTTAATCAGTTATCAAACTATTTGGCCATAAATGTCCAGTCGATCGACTAATCGATTACTCGACTACTTATTGCAGTAGTAGAGTAGATTGTGTAGATTTCATTTATCTAGATGAGACTGTGAAATGAGTTAACCTAACAAGTCACACTTATTTAAACCATTTTAACTCGAAGCTCATCCAGGGGATATTGTCCACAGATGTTGCCTTTAACCTCTGAGAGAAATGTAAAGCCATGGCAGGAAACCTAGAGTTAATTTTTTTTATTTAACTGACAACTGTAATTTGAAGCACTCGGCTCTGATCGCCTGAAGACTGTCCACAATCTCCTTGTGCTACAGTGAGCTCCCTCCCACTCTTTATGACAAAACGAAGTGCTGCTCCTAGTTCACACTTCATTACCCACAGTAATGCCTCAGCACAATGATGTATGGAAGTCTTCTCACTCCCAGACTTGCCTCTGGCAGGAATGGCTCAACAAACTTGTAAAAGGGATACAACAAAAGTGTTTCAAACAGCATACGGAAACTTTTATTTCCTCTTAAGAGTTGGAAAAAGACTTGCTTAAATGTATGACAACACCTCCTTCTATAGGCATGGACATGACTGTCCTTGGTCTTCAAAATGTCTCATTTGAGATGGCACGCCTCAGCACAAACAGAGAACAACATCACCGCATTAAAGCTTACAAGAATGTTGGAGGGACGCCACAGTACATTTCTCAAGGTTAAATAGTAAATAGGGATTCTTTGTGTTGATCAAAATAATATTTACTTTAAAGCTGTGTGCATGGGCTTAGGTATTTGTAATTACTTCAGATCCTCATTCCACACATTTATTGCTCTCTTGAAAAAAAAAAAAAAAAACAGAAATATTTTTGCTTTTAAAGTTGCAATTACGTTGATGAAGTGTACCGTTCTTCCCTGGGTTTTTGGAGGGCTGAGGTGCTATGGGGGGGTCGGGTGGTTGTGGGGAGTTGGGGGTCCTCCGTCAAGAAAATTGATGTCATATCATTTAAAAAAAAAAAAAAAAAAAAACAGGCTTTAGTTTTTCACATTACACTCACAACAACAATAAAAAACGTGAAATAAATATGCTTACTGACTAAGTAAGCATGATGATTTGGAGTGATCACACTGCAAAAAAAAAAATAATAATCACAAAATAACACAGGACTCATGGTGAGGGTCAAGATGAAGCCACTAACCAGCTGCACAGGTGGGTATCTGTTAGGATTTTATCTTTTTTATTGGCCCGGTTATTTACATTTTGAATATAACTAAATATTGTTGCTAAAAGCAGCAACAGCAAAATCCCTATATACACTCAGTAATATTTCCCTGGAAACAAATGTCAGTGGAATAAATAATATTCCTGGCATGAAAATACTGAGTGAAGTTCAGAAAGAACACAGACATCAGCCAGTATCAGTCCTTCCTCATGTCCTCTGTCCAGTAGCTAAGAATTTACCAAATTTGACGATTCAAGGCTACATACAGATAGATTTCGTTTTAGCTTAGCAGACAAAGCAGGTTCATATATTGCTTTTCTACATTTCACTTTGTCAACTTGATCAAAGATGCAGAGGAGAGGACAGAGAATTTAGAGTTACTACAAATGACAGAAAAAGGAGGTAGAAAACTCTCAGCATGCCTTTTATTTTTTTTCATTCAGCTAAGGTGCTGTGAAAAATACTTAGGCACTGAGAATAAGTGTTCTAATGGTGGGGAGAAGTCTGCACTGTACCTCTTAACAGCACTGTGTCTCCAGTAACATTACATATATCTTTTTCTGGATTTTAGGCCATTACATTTGTTCAAGACCTTTACAAAAGGACTACAAGGCCTGAATTACCTTTATCTCTGACATTTTTTGTGCAAAAATTTCTTGTAACCTTTTGGCTGACATATAAGACAATAACAATATATGTGCATTTGATAAGGTATTATGGGCCAATATATTCCTTTTTACATTAATGTATGAAGCTGTTAGTTACAAGATAGATAGATAGATAGATAGAATAATATAAAATATGACCTGTTCAGCCTCCCTCTTTAATCACTCACCTAATCCTTGGCCTCCATCACCCAAAAGAGCCTGCTCTGGGCAAAGTTAATTGGAGGAGTGTAGTGGCCCGAATAAAATGTAGATTGAAGACTCAATAACAAAGATAAAAAGGAGTTGGGTGAGAATACAACACTCAAGAGGGACAATAACACACTGTACCAAGGAGGGCATGAATCTGCCTAACAGCCTTGTAGGACAGCAGACACACAAATTGCTGAAGTTTTTATGCATCATGATCTTAGGAAAAGTAATTTTCAGGCTATGTAAATAATCAGATTTTAGATGTTCACTATGAGGTTGCTTTTCCACAGATTTAGAAATTTATATAGAAGTCACCATAGCCTAATTTAAATATCTAAGATGTCCCTTGAAAATAAGGAAACGCATAATTATTGCTGACATTATAACAACATGCAAGATAAGTAGTATTCTGAGAGCTTGTTAAAACTTCTAGACACTGAACAGACGTGAAAATGACTGAACTCAGGAGCCATGCAGACAATTTTCAATACTCAAATGCTGTATGTGTTTCCCACCTCAGCTAATTATAATCATCATAGCCCAAAGCCCTGCAGTATTTCATTCTATTCATCTAATAGGGACTGATTTAGACCGAGCGTGCTGCATGAATACAAATGACCCAATAGGATAAAAAATAGGAGTACTCGGAGTTGAGAGAACCAGAGTTTGCAATTGGGAACCAGTGTTGAGGGAGTTAAAGTGACTGGGCAACAAAATTAGAAAAGCATTAGACAGTTCTGTAGACACAAAGAGGTTGAAACTGAGAACAGATGCGATCACAGACACACACACACACAGAGATGCTAAAAATGAGCGGAATTCTCCTTTAACAGTTTTATTTCTCAACAGACGTTTGACCGTCTTTTCCATCAGCTGGGATGATTAAAGCAGAAAGTAGCTGGTCCCAATGGCAAAGCCAACATTTAATTACTTAGTTTGCGCCTACAAAAGACAAACAATCACAAAATAAACACCATTAAGATGGTGGCAGCTCCACAAGTTAAATATCAATGAGGTTACCACTAATTATACTCAGTAAGACACTTAAGCAGTATAATCAAATTGTCAAAGATTACCTATAAAATGGAAAAAGGCCAGGGACAAACTTTAAAAAGCTGTGTACTCCGAGGGAAAGGGGTGACTCTCCCAAAAGTCTTTTTGAAACAGCCAAGTTAGCTCGAAACTGGACAGAGTATGATTCCAGCTTGGATTGAAAAAACTCTTTTCCAGTGGGTGTGGTCTGAGGAGCATAAAATGATGGGGAAATCTCAAAACAGACAGGTTCATTCTTCCATATGGAATAATCCCCAAGTCTAGATAGAGAAACATTCATTTAGTTGGGATAGTTGGAAAGGGAGTGCTATATGTGTGATTACTGATTTATGTGTATCGAGATGCAACATTTAAGACCCACCAGGAGCTAGTTGACCAGTTTAACTCGAAAGAAAAGGGAGAATTCTGGAAATAACTCCAATTAAGGAGGAGTATAGGGAGTGTGTTCAAACTTAATAGGAGTTTAGAGGAATAGAATATGATAGAGAAGCTCTTTGATTTACCAAACATAATACACTGTGATTGCAGAAACATCATAAATACACAAAGTGAGAAGTGTGAGAATCTAATTTGGGAAAGGGATGTGACTGGACACCCTCAAGAGATATTAGAAGTAAACTCATTGCAAAATTATACAACACTGATTGATTTTGACATAAGCTTGATTGGAAACAGTACAAAGATATTACATTACATTTCAAACAAGTTGGGACAGGAGCAACAAAAGACTGTGAAAGTTGTGGACTGATCCAAAAACACCTGTTTGGATCATTTGGTAACAGGTGATAGTATCATGATTGGGTATGAAAGGTTCATCCTGGAAAGACTCAGTTGTTGACAAGCAAGGATGGAGAGAGGTTCAACACTTTGTCAAATACATGATTGAATAAAAGAGATTACTTCATGGGCTTGGGAACACTTTGTAAACACAAATGACTGCATTCTGTTTTTATTTGTCTTACACAACATCCCCAATGTTTTTTGAATTGGGGTTGTACATAGATTCTCTTCCTCTCCTCTGAGATTATTTAAAATGGGTCTGATACAAGATTTTGAAAAAGTAAGTAATGTAAGAAAATGTAAGGAGGCAAATGGCCCATTTTTATATGAAATATGTGACTGCTTTGTGGTTCTTCCCTTTTGAAAGGAAGTGCTGTCGAAGCTTAGAGAATGGATAGAAGAGCTCCTACCAGACTCCCCTCAGTTATGTCTTCTCACTGATAAAACACTCTTACCACAGGCTGTCATCAAAGCACAGTTTGATTAATACTGACAAGTTTCACTATTGCAGCAAGACTTGTTTTGGGAAACTGGAAGGTGAGAAAAACACCAGAATTCGCTGAATGGGTTAAACTTATGACTTATGCTTTTTTAATATTCAATAGCTCGAATGAACAATACACAAAGGAAATTGAAGTCTGAGATCATTTCTTCCTGCACATTGAGGGGCTCACTGTATTAAAAGGCTGACATTGTTTTGGGGTTTATTTGTGGGGATATTTTTGTGTTGCTTGGTTTTGTTTTCCCTCCCTTGACTGGTATAATATTGATAACATAAGACATTTATGAGTCATACGATTGTTGAATGACTGATCGCAACAAAGAAAAACAAGAACAAACAAAAACAGTCCTGTTTTACCCAAAACATTTCAACTAACATTTCCACATAAATACTTAAGTTCCTCTGCAGAATAATGGGAGTCGCAAAAGAAGACATATTGTGAAAACCTCATTAAAATGTTTTGCTGTGTTTGTCAACAGAATACATGGAAGATCATGACAGGTAATTGAGATGGTGCCTATTGCACCAGGATTGACTGAAGTAGTCTGTCAAGTAGTAGACTACGCTCTGAGCAAGCTACAGGAATTTCCCTTTTTAAGACAATGGAGAGCAATTATGTTAAATGTTCCTCAACCAGGGACAATGCAGCTGAAATCCCATCCCTAAACCCTTAGTGGTGCATTAAGTCATGAAATCTTTCATGGTTGAATGCTTCCTCTCTCTTCCACTTCAGACAGAGGCTCACTATACGCTCATGCTGTCCTCTCTGCCTCTGTGGAAGATTCAGAAGTGGAACGAAAATTCTCCATCAATGGGTTTGAGTCCATGCACAATGCGCACACATGCCAGAGAATGGAGGAAACACTCAATTTTTCTTTCCTGCTACGTCATCAAATATTAATTTAGCCATGAACATAAAACTTGGCCACCTTTACCTTGCTGTGTTTTCAGGGTAAAAAAGAACATCAGCTTGTTGAGGGAAATGGCACAAAGACCTCATTATTTTTCTTTGTTGTTCTACAAGTTCTATACTTCCAGCTCACAACAACAATGTGAAGCAAAGAAAAACCTTCTGAGGAGACCATTCACAGAATCACTGACGGATCATCAGCAGTATGAAAAGGATAGACTGGTCTTTCTTTGCTGTTTAGTGGGTTACAAAAATAGACTACTGACTAGTTATTTCCTCTGCAGACACAGAACATATGTGCATGTCAGCAGACAGCTGGTTCACCTTGGTGTTAACATGCAACTTTTTAAAACATACGGCAAGGCAACGGTGCAATTTTCATGTTCATGGTTGTGAAACTAACTCAACCATAGCTAAGTGCCAGAATCACATACAGTATTCAATGTGCTATAGAGAAATGTGTCAAGATGCAACACCACATCTATATTAACAACAAAGATTGGCCACCTGGGAATGTGCAACGTCATATTTTTAACATCAAACTGCTTTTTGCGTGGCTGAGGCAACATGAAGCATAATCAGTCAGTCTTTGTCAGCACATATCCAGGAATTTCATTCTAACTTTTCGATTTTTAGAGCATTGACAACACAGAAGCGGCATCAAAGAGGGTACAATAATATTTAAAATGTCGTGCTCCAGTTAAACATTTATTTCTCCATCCATTCCTTCATTTCTATGCCTGCTAACCCTGTGCAGGGTTGCAGTGGCATTGTAGTTTTCTTTTAGCGTTATGTGAACATTTCTTCAAGGAAACCGCCTAAGTTATGCATTTGTAAATCTCAGAGCCCAGCCCTCAAGGTGATGCAAATATGTCAAGGACAAAAAAAAGACCTTTAACTTCAGAATATAGACTGAAAAAAATGCCAAATCTGCTACAAATTTTAAGTGAAAAACTGAACCACTGCAGAGGCAAGACACGTCTCTCATAGGCTAATACCCGCTACAACTCCGCTGAGATCAAATACTCCCGATTATCCTTCCATTAACCTACAAAGGCCTCCAAACAACGGTCACATGACAGCATCAAAGTAAGTCTTATAATAGCTCTTTGTTGGCTGAAAGCTGGAGCAGGCGGAGAATAACAATTATTGTTAACAGCGGATGGAGCCAGTCGACAACCTAATTAGAGGGTCAGAATGTGAGTGGGCACTTCATTGCACAACGACACTAATCTAGTTTGAGTTATTAAAATTTCTGTTGAAATATTTTTGTGCTTTTGAGAAATAATTAGTTATTTTCATGCTTGCCAGAGGGGATTTTGTCTGTCCCCAAAATCAGGGGAAAATCCTGATGGAAGGCTTGGAACGGATAACTGGCAATGATTATTGATGGTAAATCAAGTGATTACTGGGACGTGCCACTACTATGATATTCACAAACCAACGTCAGCACATGCCCTGGAATAATCCTGGAGTGTGAGGGGTTTCTCCCGCGACTCTAACACGCAGAGCAAATTAGACCTTTGTGGAGAAACAGAGAAAAAAAAGGTGATGCATTAGAGTAACATGAAAGAATTGTGTACTTTGCTTTTTACCATTCCCACTTAAAGAATATGATAATATTTTTAGAATATTACTATGTTTAATTTACAGCAGCATGTACCAAAGTCCTTAGTATCAACATCCAAAATGTACTATAGCGAAACAGACCACACTTTCTTAAAAATAAAAACCTACTATATAAAGGTTATTGCAACAGTGCTTTACCACTATGAGTAAGTTTTACCATTAAGTAACCTGTTATGTACCTGGAGAAACAGGCACTTTGAGACCAAAGGGGTTTTAGATGAAATATGTTCGCCTGTTGTCGACAACAGTCTAAGAGTCCTGGACAACAGAAGTGGAGCACACCCATTCTGTCACACGTCAGCCCCTGGAGTGGACAGCTCTGTTAAAGTGTTGGTGTCACTTCCAGGGCGATCGGGATTGTTAGAACTCTGAGAAACAGCAAACCAGGGAGTAGAGAGTGTAAAACAAGCCAGTTGCTTAGCTTTAGCTCCCAGCCGGGGTCAGAGTTCTTTCCTGAAGGCTGCTGAATGCTTCACAATAACAGGAGTTTATAGTATCGCAGCCTTTCTAATGGTGGTTGTACCGAGCCAGGAGAGGATCAGGTGATGTCAGACTCTCAGAAACCCGGGAGGGGACTGCAGTGTGTGAGCTCAACCTTCTGGCGTAGTGTGAAGGTCTGGCTCTAGGCATAGCCAGGATGAGACAAAGGTTCAGTAATAAGCTAAAGGTAGCATCGATGCTGATGATTTGTTCACACCAGCCCAGAAGTGAACAGCTGTTCTGCAGCGCCAGCAAACAGCCCCGAATGTTGATAAAAGCTCAATTTAGGTAATCCAGAGTCAGGTAATCCAACAACAGGATAGTTCACACAGTCAGTTTGCACATAAATACAGCAGCAAACAGCAAACAAACTGTAAATCCAGAATACTGTTGGAGGATTAAGCAGCAAAATGAGGAAGCATGTGTTTTGGCATGTGTGTGTTAGAATGTCCCAAAAGAGACAGGTACTGAACCCTTTTAATTATCTTATTATCTCCCCGCTGGTGCATTTTTACAGTCAGAATTAGTGAACTGTCAAGCACAGATTTTCAGGAGGTTTTCTCCTTTCCAGCATCCTTTACGTTGAGCAACTTTTTCCTCACGCTGAAGGCTCTGCGCAGTGCTGACTGAAGGATCAAAGGACCTGCTGTGTGTACCTAAATATAAAGAAGCACGGGTCAATCAAAAATTGAGCTGGCTTTTGAAAATCAGGGGATGATGCTTAATCACGTTGCAGCTGATATTTGTGCATTTCTGTCAGGCTGTCTGACTGCCTTACACATTGGATTAGGCACTTGACTGAAAACCGGCGTTGGCCCATTTAACCTTGTATCCTAGCAGCCAATTGCATTTCATGTCATTGTAAATGGGTACAAAAGAATCTTGCTCTGCTGTATTATACATTATATTAAAGCCTGAGCATTGAAATGTGCACCTCGTAAACTTAACAAGCAGCCCGGTTTTCAAATGAATTGGCTCTCTTTGTAGCTTTACAGTACAGTGGAAAATGATTTGTTGTTGTTTTGTTGTGCTCAGTGTGCTGAAAAGATGATGGAGGCTGACAACAGCGTCTTTTGATATTTGCATGTAGCCAAAATTTTTGTTTGGTTCATTAGCAGTGTTCCTCGTGTATGTCAAGATTCATTCCTGGGTTGGCAAATGAATTTGCGTGTTTACCCAACTGAAAAAACACATCTTGGTACTCATAGTTGGCCCCTCGTTGGCCTGATGAATTTCTTCCCCATAGGCACACTGCAGATCAGTAAGGAGTCCTCAACCATCACAGTACACTGGAGGCCCGGTCTGACATGTCTCCGACTGGATGCTTGACATCAAGTTCGTGTGACCAGATCTTAAATTCACATTCAGCATTCAGCCCCCATCCAGAGCAGTTAGTCTCTATTGTTAGCACCTCACACATTAGCATCCGACTTATTATCATACCCAAAGGTGATACTGTGGATCAAAGGCAAGGATGTACTGTTTAATATTTCTGCCTCATTACAGTAGAAGGGCTTTTGATTACTGGCCTTTGTCTGCCTCTGTCAATTTGAGGCAGTGATGTCCTTTGCTGTTCAGCAGGAAGTGCAATATTAATAGCAACGGATCCTCACTGCTGAATTAGGGAAGCACTCCGAGGTGCAACACACCAAGTTTCAGGCAGTACAGGCCCTGTAATTGGTCTTCATATGTCACCTGCTTGACTTAATGTCACATGTTCTCCCTTTGGGAAACCTACTGTACCCATTAAACTTATCTCACTGTCTGGATTAATCTCATCTTTCCAATGTAATGATCCGTACTTTCGCATTTGGCACTTCTGAGTCACTGTAATGGCTACTCAACCCAGTGTTATTAATGGACCAAATGTCATCTTTAAGAGACATAAGTGCACAAACCAACTATTTCAAAAATTCTTATTCCAGCTTTACTTAGGCTTATCTGTGCCTACTTTCTCACTTAAATGAGATATTTTATGATATATTTATCCAGAGTCGATGTATTACTTGATGGCAGAGTTCAGAGAAGAAGAGACTAGTAAAGGCATAGAAGCAAAGCGATGCACTGCTGCAGACAAGGTCAGCAGCAAAATGTATTTTAGCCACCCAAAAGAAGGCCTAACTAAAAAAAAAATCTGTATCATATCAGTTTACGTACACAATACTTTGAATATTTTTACCTTGCCATCAGAGAGCCCTTTCCTTTGCTACCACATTTTCTCAACCATAGAACTTGTCTATTCTTACTCATAAGTGCAACTGTGCCGTGAGGAACACGAGAGTTCTACGGTTTAGAAAATGTAAAAGCAAAGGGTTGTCTCATGGTAAGGTAAAGCAGTGACATTATTCTCATGCTTATATGCCTGTTTGCTTCACCAAACTTAGGCCATCCAGCACCTACTCTAGTTAATACACTAACTCTGGACAAGTATCTCATACAACGCCACCTGAAAAAGCCAAACTATATCTCCAACATCAATGTAGGTCAATTTGCAGGTCTACAAAAAGTGTTACATTAATAAAGTCCAAAAATGCTTGATATATTCAGCTTGCCCTGTGCCCTTTAAGCAAGAAGCACTGACTAATTTCACCTGAATCCAGGCTTCTGCTTAGCGGATCAAAACATGCTGTCAGTGAGCAGGAAGAGTACAATCTAACTCCCTTGTCAGTATTATGCATATGAGCCCATTATCTGCTCATTCGCAGCTCTGTGAAGAGACATTCACAGTACCTGCTCGGGAGCATCCCCCTGCTCGTCTGTGAGAGCCATGGCAAACTGACACTCTCCAGGTGCATACATCTCGCTCCTATATGCCTGAGTAATTAGAGGAAGAGGCCTGGGCTCGCATGAAGGTTGAATAAACAGTGTGATGAGATGGGCTGGCTGACTGATGGTGCAAGAACTACCCCAGTGTCGATGCATTGATTCGCTCGTGTGACCGAGCCAATGAAGCAAACAGCTCTGAGATCCTCCCCTCCGACAATCTATTACTAACCAGGTACAACAAAGCTGCAAATATCAGCTTTCTCTGTTATATCATTTCCACCATATGGTAAACTGATAAGATGCTCATGTATGTACGCCACATTCGCTACAAAAAAAATAACATCCACCTGCTCAATCATCCAGTAGCTATTACCGAATCGACTGCATGAGCTTCAGGAGTTCTGTTAAACCAGGAGTAATTATCTGATAGAGCTCTCTCTAGAAACTTAAGAAGAAAAAAGGTCAAGGCTGTGTGGAACACTGCTGAGACTCCTCCACCACCTCCTGCTCCTACTCTTCCAGGCCTACATGCTCTGAAAATCCCACAAAGGAATTGTTTTCACGCCAGAGAAATCAATTTGACAGTTTTGAACTGAATCTGTAGTGGCTGTGATTAGTTTGTCCACTTCCATGCACAGTTGGGTTTTTTTAAAGCGATAATTCTGCTCTTCAAATTTTGATCGACTACAAAATATTGTTAGACGTCTGATAAACGCATATTTGTGAAAATAACTGTCTTTTATGAATTCATTAGTCAAACTTTTCAAGATCAGCTGTCAAAAAGAAATAGCCCAGTTTCACCTGGTAGATTGAAAGCTGTTATCAAGCTATATAGACTGACACTGAGCTAATCCCAAATGGAATAACCTCATGTGAAGGCACAGCATGGAGGAGCTACTGTAAGTATAACTACAGCATAGAGGGTGTGCTGTATATGTTAAATCCACAAGCTTTCATTAGCTGCAGATATGAAATCACAAGTACGAAAGGCACGTACCATAATGAAGGGCATACAGGTAAAGCAGAGGGGAAGGGAAATTAGGTTTATATCTGTTTCCTGCAGACACATTCATATAGGTAAAATCACAAGGCAGCTGCAGTGTGCAGCGTTATCTGGGCACAACTTATACTTGGCACAAAGAAAAATAATCTGTTCATGAGCCAAATTCAGGTCGGTCAGTTCATCAATCTCAAATTATGCTCTTTCTCTTCATATTAAATGATGCTGGCTCGCACAGTGTTGGGTACAACTTTGCAACCTTGGTGATTAATTTATGAGCAATTTCAAAGAGGCAAATATTTTAGCCAAAACTACACTGAGCAAGTAAAGTAAGTTCCTTGCGTATCAGGCTGAGAATTTATTACGCCTACCCACTGCTGGTGAAACTGTGCATTGAGTGAAGCTGGATTGACCAGTGTTCATGTTGATATGTTTCTAACAGTGTCTGTTCTCAGCAAAAATTTTATTGGTACAACTTGATTTAGGTTGTCTACCAGATATTAAAATGATTAAAGATCAATAAGGCCTAGCCCCCAGAAACTCTTCGTTCCAGCAGTGTCATAAAAATTTGAGAAAGCATTGGACACAAAGTTATAGGTATATGCCCTCAGGTGCAGGATGAGTCACCAATTTTTTAAAGAACTCTCCAGGAAATGACAAACTCCAAAACACCATTAAGAAAACTTACAAAATAACTTGTCATTGTTGGACCAGATCCTGGCATTTAGGTGATGATCAGCAAGACATATGTGACTAAGAAAAACATCCATTTTGATTTCATGGGAACTTTAAGTGTGGGTAATAATAAGGAGATACTTTGCTGCCATGATGCTGGAACATCTGGAGCCCACAAAGCAACAAATGTCAAAAGTGTTACAGGTTGTACAAACATAACTAAGTAAAATTATTCAAATGAGTTATAAAAAAATATAAAAGCCCTTCTCCATTATCTCTAATCAGTCGTGGTCTTGGCTTTTTACTTCATCATAACTGTGCTAAAAGAGTTTTCTCACTTACTAAAATTAGTAAGCAAGTATTGGATGATACTGTAGTTGAGCATTTTTTTCCCCAAACATCTGCTGATAATTATTTTTAATGACACAGCCTGTTTTGCATTAGGACACAGAATAATGTGCCTGTAAACACCATTCTACACATCCTATTACTGTAGTGTTGAAATGCGGGTGACAAATAGTACAAAATTGTGTAAATAGGATTAAACTAACAGAATCGTATTCGCGTGCTATAATTCTCTCTCGCACATACGCACAAACAAAGCATTTGCACACCTCTTGTTTGAACAGATGAGACGCCCAACTTTCAGCAGTGTGTAGCATTAAATGAGGCGGATTCCCTGTGATGTTCTTATCACCTCATCCCGCTCCTCTCCAGGGTCCACTAATGCCTCCCCTTCCTCATTGATGCTTGACAGAGTCGATGCAGTCTGGAATGAGATGAGCGGCTGGCCCAGATATGACAGAGAAACAGACAACAGTGAGGTCCTCTGCCCAGTAGGGATGGAAGTAATTACTGACAATATTATCTCCAGCTGTGGGCTGCTGTACTTTTTCCACACTTTGCCTCGGAGTCTTAAGGTCTACCGGGATTTCCTTCTGTTGTTCCTCCGTTACCTTTTTCAATTTATTGCACAGTTGCTCTCGTACAAATACTATGCAAATTCTGCGTAATATATTATACATGCTTAGGCTTAAATATAGCACACAGGAATATGCAACGTCACACTCTTTCTATCCTTGTGGTAAAAAAAAAAAAAAAATCCCTCGCCACTCTGTTGTAATAAATGCATGTTGTCATGCTGAAAATGATTTTGAGGTCTGTAAATTAAATGAACAAGAATTTTGTTAATCATTGTCTGTAGCATTTTAGCCTCTGGGAAATTATGTCTCACCCACACGAAAATGAGTGAGTTTTGTTTTCATTGTTAAAGAAACACAGGGATGCTCATCAATTATCAGCAGTAGAGATATTAAATGTCCTTCACCTTGTTAAAAAATGCACCTGCCGCAGGAAAGAGAGTTAAATAATGAAAATGCAGTCCCAATGTCACAATCTTTATTTTAGAAGTTTGAGAGAGGTAATGGTCCAGAAAGATGATAAATGTATTTTTATCCTGGATTTTCCACTTTTACCAGGCTGTTTATCATGATGAGGAGCTCCCTGCAGAGCTAATGTCAGTCACACCAGTAAACAGCAAAGTGTGATCAGCTCATTATGGTGAGAGAGTTAGCATCGGATAAGGATGCTGGCACACTTTCTTCACTTCCCCTCCGTATGTTTGTGCCATAGCACATGTTGGCATTCATCCATGGGCCTGAAATAGACACAAGGTGCCAATGGGCGAGTGCAATGCATTGCTGAATTCACAGCATTCTCTTTAATGTAAGAGTACAGTTGGGTTTTGAGGTCGTAGCAGAGGGAGCCGTGTACAGATTAGCTATTGTGAAGTACAAAATGAAGTAAATGGTTTATTGATTTTGTCTCTACCTCAGACAGAACATAATAGTATGAGACGAGATGTTAATAAAGACCGAAGCTTTAATGAGATGACACCTACACTGTCTAGCAGTTGCTGAGTGATGCATTCAACTATAGTTCCCACAGAGTGATCCTCTCCACCTCTCCAGGTAGTACAGTAACTTCAAATGAATGATTTTTATTGTTGCAGGGTGCCAAGATCAAGGAATGTAATATAACAAGTTATTGCTCCTGATCCTTTTCTAAGACTTAAACATAGTCTAAGTGGGCCTGGACAAGTATTATTAATGAGTTGCATCAGCCCAAATTGATCAGAGCCTTAGAGAAGATTATCAAAAGCATTTGAGAGAGAAAGAGAGAGAAACTATTGATTCTTCGGGTTGGTTGCTTAGCTTTTCCACTGAAATCTCATTAAGGATGAAGAGCCCTGCCACAGTTGGCTTTGAGCAGTGTTTACCATCTTCCACATAGAATTTTTTAATTACGGGAGCTGCCTAGCTGCCAGAATCGATAGTTACGAATCTCACACCAATGGGTGGGGAGAGGAAGCCCACTTCAGTTTGGAACTGGAGAAATGAAACAGATGGACTTGAGCTCTTTGCACTGGGCCCCCAGTTCATAGCAATGTCCTTCAAAGCTTTGCTCTCGCCTGTCATGGCCTTGAAAAAAGGAGGGAAAAAAGAAAAACAGACAGGCAGCCTGGCAAAACGGACAGAAATGGGTATAATGTGGAAAGCTGGTCAGTTATGCCGGTTATTTTTTGCCTCGCCGATAAAAGCGTCATTAGCTCAAGGTCAGTCCGCTTGCACTTCCTCCTGCATTTTCATTTTCTTCACATGGATTCTGCTTTTTTTTTTACAAAGGTGTCTCTATGCGTGAAAGGAGAAAAAGCTTTCCTCCCGCCGCAGACCTTGCAAACATGATTAGTTGATGATTTCATTCTCTGTAAAATCTCAATCAGTACTCTCTGTTAATGCAGCACTCAAAAAAAAGATACTCACCAAGACACACTATGAGCTGTGTCACTGCGGAAAATGAAGATATTTGCATTTTAGTACCAAAAACTACCAACAGGAATGTAAATGAAAGTAATACGATCATTTTCTATGGCTGTTTCTGCAGAACATTAATATTTGAAGTCAGGCCTGTATTTTGTACAATAGAGACCAAAGCAGTAGCCTGTTCTAGTCTTAAAAAAAAAAAAAATAGACAATATAAATAAGTAATAAAAACATTTTTTCGACTCACAAGAACACACAGTAATAGATTTTTTAAACAAAAAGCTTGAAGATTATACTTTTAAATGAAGAACATTCAGTCAGAAGTATTTATTAATAATCAAAAATGTTCCCCTCATAACCTCCAGTGCTATTTCTAAGGTGGATGTATTATTTTGGAATAGGAACACTCCATATGTCTTCTGTTAAGTCCAATTTAACCGAAATGTAAGACAACATTAATGATTAATTAAAGATAGAATTCATCTCACATAATTAACATCTCCCTTCTATTTGAGGACTGCAACCACACAGAGAACAGGACGTGGCTGAGGAAAATTAGGGTTTAATGAGAGCAATGCTGTTGAAGAAGAGACAGCGTGAGACCTGGTGAGAAAATATTAATTTTTCATTGAATAGACTTAAGGGTTTTACAGCCTCTGAATTTCACTCCAGGCAACAGGGCAGTAAAACAATTCTGAGACCTATCAAAATATTTGACAGCGCTTGAAACGTGTTGCAGCGATGAAATGAAAAACACATTAATGTTGGAGATGATATGCTCAGGTATGTTACCGATGAAGACGGTCTCTACAGGCTAATCAGAGCAGAGCCAGGAAAATGTCAACATTGATCAGTACGATTTTACAGGCAGAGCATTAGCGCCTCATTACATACATATTGATAAGGGTTATAAGAGCTAAATTCAATTAGGCCAATTCCTTAAAATAATGAAGCTCCCTGTTCTTCCACAGCAATTACAGCCATCATTCAAGTTGATGCCAATAAATAACGCACTTTAATTAGCATGACTCACAGAGGGTTTTGCTTTGCATATCATGTCAAAATGTCAATTCAAATGAGGATGAAAACTAAATTATGATCAGGCCCAACATATGGTCTCTATTTGCTGATATAGGAATTACCTTCATATTCTTCAGGGGCGAAGTGAAATGCAGACGTTACAGCTATGAAATATTTTACAATGAGTAGCTTTTACTTTAATCATTTTGGCCACAGATAAGGTGAAGCCTCCAACCCTAACCGCAACGTGGCATTCATTCATTGTCCACTCAGTCTATTTTATAGGTAATGAAACCCCATGCAATATTGCTGAGCACGGTGTGAGAGAGCAAGTGGAAACAAAATAAACAGTATCGACGCACGGCGTACATGCTTTCTTGAGGTCCTCGTCAAACTGTCTGGCTTAAAAGCGAGCTGCTCTAATTAGCTATGGATTCTCCTGTACAGCGGCTCTTCCTCATTATTTGACATGATGTCATTTGTCCAACCAGCAACAGTAAGTGTTTGAGCAGCTGTTACACCCCTAAGTGAACCTCCACAATATGCTTCACACAAGAATCAGTAAACATAGCCGGAATTGCTGTCACAGTTTCTGTAGTCAAGGATTTTCCTCTTGGCCTGACATCAGTGTCCACTTTGGGTTAATACCTCCAGTGACAGATTATTGCCTGAAGGAACACCAGTTTGTCAGACTAGAGTAGGGTTACTGTGGCTGACTGGGAAATTGGAGAATGGGAATATCTGACTGCCTGTGCTAAGATGCTCTATGTAACACATGTTTGTTCATCCTTGTAAGATACTTCATGCCTTCATTTTTAATTTAGGAAATCGGAATTCACAGGACTGTCTAATTCACAACGAATATTTGTTGTTAAGATTAAAATTATTAAGAAGTGATCTGTATCCATTTGAACAGAGTGAGTCCACAGCCACACTAGCAGCTCTGTGAAGCTGGAGCATCAGCATGCTAATATGCTCACAATGACAATGCAAACATGCTGATGTTTAGCAGGTAAAATGATTAAAGGTATCACCATATTTTACTGGATAAGTGAAAACCATTGCCATCTGTCATGCTGCAAACATGGCTAAAAGATTTCACTGAGAAGCATCTGGAGAATTTCCATAAAACAAAAAATTGTGAGAAATGCTCCTCACAAATTCTCTGAGTCCAAAGTAATATTCAGATTTCTTTTTTGTAAAGCCAAAAGTCCAAAACCTTCTTTTACAATCATAAATGACAAAAAGGCACCAAATCCTTACATTTAAGAAGCTGGAACCAGCTTGAAAAATGACTGAAACAATGAATTGATTATCAAAATAGTTGACTAATCTCTGCAGTTCTATTCTGAATTTTAAGAAATGTAAAGCGAGTGTGCAAATTGAACACATAGGTCGCTTGCTGCCTTTTGCTCGAGGTAATGAGGCGACAAAATCATCTTGAAATATCATGTCTCAATCCCAGCATTCAAGGATCATTCTGACGTCTGACACTGTGTGTTAGTACCTGGCTCAGTTTCATCTTGTTTGGCATGTTGTGTTTGCCTTCTCTAGCCAGCATGGGGCCTCCACGGAAGCAGCTCATCAAATTGTGTAGTCTTTCCGGTTTTGAGACAGGTTCTAGTGGGGATTTTTCCACAAGTATAAAAACATCATTAAAATCACTTAGATGTCTTTGTGCATTGATGGAGCTTCTATTGTTTGGAATATGTATGCTTTGAAGTGTCCCAGATTTATTCCCTTTGTCCCTATTTGAGTCATGTATGGAATTTGCTTTGTGCCACAGTTATTTGTCCTCTGGTACAAGTGAAACGTAAAGAACACTACATGGCCCAGAAATTATTACTTTTTGTTCTCCCTTAGACGGACAAAAATAACAGGTCAGCAATGTATATATGAGGCTGTGGCCAACTCTCAGTATATAGTTTCGCGTCAGTGTCCCGAGGCTCAGTGCAAGAACGCACTGGTCCGCTGGATTCAAAAGCACCTGCATAGACACCTGCAGAGATCCCTTGTGTATTCCTGTGAAATGCTTTCCGCAACACAACCCAAATGAGCACACTTTGTGCTTCTTTCAGTAAACAAGATCTTCAAGGTGTGCATTTTCAGCTGCAACCGGCGTGGCCTGTGTCATCCAGTGTTTCACACTCAAACTCCAAGCCTCAGAACCACTCAGCTCTTTTCCCTCTGAAGAATTCTAATCAATCAGGAAGCCCTCCGGCCACCTCCACAAGAGCTCTCTCATTCCCAGCCAGGACAAAAAAAGACTTCAGTAAGCCGGGAATATAGATAGAGGAAATACTGAGGCCTGTGGATAAAATGAGTGCCTGAAGTCTAATTTTGGGAGATGAAAGCCTGGGAACACTGTGGCAGACTCCAGCCTTTTCCCAAAGAACCTATTCACAGTTAGGATTGAAATGAAGGGATCCTGGGAAATTAAACCTTTGTTTAACACAGTTTTCAACTGACTGGCAGGAGAGAAAAATAAATGTACATTTGATTAGAAATGCACCAGGGGAGTAAACAAGCTCTATGTCTGCTGCTTCAGCTTAATCTTGGTTTGTGGCAGTAAAATACATCATCAAGAATTTGAAATCAGTTTACACGCACAGTGGAGTCCAAAAGTCTGAGACCACATTGAAAATGTTTTCACGTACTGTAAACCTGGAAATATTCAGAGTTTGAGGATTCAGAAATATTTAAAAACACAAGAAGTTATGACATGTAAAATGAAGAGGGAATATTTAAGATTCTACACTATTGCTAGGTTAATTCATACATGTAAGCAAATTCGCAATTCTTTGGTACAAAAGATCAGATTTCCTTGAGTTGCATCCCTTCCACTGAAGCACTGAAGGTCAGGTAACACTCATCTGAGGCTCGTTCAAGTAACTTAACATGCAGCCAGTTCTCACCTGTTTTTTTTTTCTTGCCGGTCATTGCTTACTAAGTAGCATTGTGATAGTGGGAAACATGACATCAGAATTAAGTGAAAGTGTCAGTGGTCGTATTGTTATTCTAAGCAAAGAAGGACTTTCTCAGTGTCAAACTGTGGCTAGACCAAAGGTTTCCAAGGGGGCAGTGCATTGAACTCTAAAACACTTTGCAGAAACTGGATCAGTTGTATCCAAGGCACGATCAGGCAGACCACAAGTGACCATACTTTGAGAAGGTCAATAAATCAAGCTTAGTTCCCTGAAAGACAGAAAAGCAACTTCATCATAGATACTGAATTTGGTAAATAAATAACACAAGACAAAAAAGTACTATCAATAGAAGGCCGTCTTGTAGTGATCTCAGAGGATTAGATGCAGTTTCTAAACATCGTCTCAGGAGGGGAATCAAGGCCAAACATTCAAGGTGGACTGAGAAATACCAGCATTTCACAGTGGACAACTCGAGAAAGTTCTATTTATTGATGAATGATGAATGCCTACTGAAGGGTTTAGCTCATCACTGCTTTTTTTCTCCATTTCTTTACTGGTTAAAGTTACAGCAGTGCATATGGTGTGTGATATAGTACAATCAAACCAATAATCATTGTTAAGTTATTGTCACTGAATGTCTACCAGCCTCTGTTCAAGTTGCCCAGGTCCAGACCTTTGAATTCACCCGCTCCACTGAGTTGACTGATTCGTTAACTGGAAATTAAACAGGAAATTAAAAATGAGGGAACTTTGCATGGCTGCAGTCCGTTTTTCATCCACGCTGCACATCGAAGACAGGACTTCATGAATAAAACACGCCGGCAAGAAAAGCAAGAAGCACACAAATCTGATTGGCCAGTGAAAAGTTAAGCCAGAGACAACTTTATTCAGCTTGTTAAATATGCTCCACACTGGTCGGGTTTCCCTGGTTGTTCAGCTCCATAAGAAATTAAAGAACCTCTGGTGACATTAGCCAACTTACTCTGAGACGGTGATGGAAAGAGACACAGGAGAGAAAGCTCAGGTGGAATTCACCCCGAGGCCAATGAGGAAGCTAATCACTCATGAACTCTATCTATGGTCACAGGTTGAAGACATTTTGCAAAATGACCTTAATGTTACGGCTTTTAAACTGACTCCTTTAAAATGACATGAGAATCTGTCTGGAGCAGGGTCACTGTTTCAGTGAGGAAAAGAACATCTTGGATTCAGAAGAGATTTTCGCTCACAACACATTAAAATAAATCATTCCATTAAAGCTAATTCTAAATTATGATATTTAAATTGATAGTACCTTGGCACCACACAGTCTCCAATGAATGTCAAGAAGGCGTAAATTGAATTTATGTCACTTATGTTCTCAGAAGAGGTTTGACAACATTTTACAGAAGCCCTGTGCTGCTCAGATATCTAATTCTTTGTTTACTGCCTCGGGCAGGATCGTAATTTTCCCTATTAATTCTATAGTGCAAGGCGAGGAATAACAAATGTAAATATGGGAATCGTGTGATATCTCTGCAAGCAGATGTGCTACTGTCTGTTGTTCAATTACATAGACATGCGAGTCGGATTACTGCTACCTTTTAACTTGTCGGATTTAAATGTAGATTTCATTTTCTGCATATGAAGTAAATGGCCCGTGACGTTGCTTATCATGGCCTTAAGTGCATTTAGGGTTCAGCTGAGCGTGTTAACTGTATTCTTAGTCAAGCTAACTCGCTCAGTCATTGACGCTACATACAACAACAACACACAGTTGTGCACACACACGCACACAGACTATTTCCCATGTGACTGCTCGGCGCCTCTATCTCTCCATGTTTCTACATAATCAACCATACCCACTAAGCAATATCTACAGCTGCTTGAAGGGTAATTGTGGTTGCAGATTGGGTCTTTTTTGTGTAGTTTTGACCATCGTTCTTCTCTGTGATAATAACATTTTATTCACCAAGTAAATTGCTGAAATCTGGAAAGTGTCAACATTGTTTAAACAAAGTCTGATGGGGCAAAACACACAGGCAGTCAGACAATTCAAGCTTTACACCAATTTACCAAATTTATGTGGGAGCAAAAACAAAAACAAGGGATAAAAATTATTACCTAACATACATCATTATTACCCAATACACTCAGGTTCTCAAAGGTTCCCACAAGCATACAGGCATATTCTTAGTGTCATACTGTCTTTTCAGGTACTTCTCATTACCAAAATATTACACTATTTTAAGTATACCTCAAGTCTCCAATGTGGCTTTTGGATCTGATCTATACAAGTATAAGTATGTTTTACCTCTACTTGTACTTGTTCTTCAAGTTCATTAGTGATGCCTTCTGAATGTCAAAAACACACACATATTTTAACCTCAGTTTATCAAAGCAAGGAACACTTCACGCTCATACATAAGCTCACTGCTCGAGCCATTGAGCCACCACTGCACAGAACAGTGTGAGTGTGCTCAAGTGCACTTTGCACTGTTTCATTGTGCTGCTCTCTGTTATGAATATGATCATTACTGCAGGGGTTACTTACTATTAGTGTCATTAATATGTCGTATGTCTCCTTTTACATGTTTAAGAATGTTTACAGGTGTTATTCTATGTAAAAAATAATGTATTGTTAGATAACAGTTTATGGTACAATGTAATTGTGATGCAGTCACCTGACGTATGTTCCTAACTGTAATTTCAGTGCACTTTGCATATATACTTACAGGCTGAATATTTCAGTGTCTGCTTACACACTGTTGAACCTGGGAGGAGGGTAAGTTTTTAATAGTTTTGCTATGCAAAATCATATAGTTCTAAAACAGAAAGCCTGCTTCAATGGCTGGAATGAGGAGAAGGCAGAGATTCAAGAAGATAAGAAATGAAAGAGAAGAAATGGATAACAGTTTGGGGCGTCAGTAGCCAGTTGTGGTGTAATTAAGTCAGCTTGGCATCTCTTTCTCGGCACTAGAAGAAGTGGCACTGAGTGCCAGGCCCCCAACGAGCCTGCTGAGCGGATGCTAATAGAGATGCCAGCGGGCTCTGTGATATACAGAAATTGTTGAATATCAGAGCTTTGCACAGTCACATCTTGGTTTTGAGAACTAATAAAAAAGTTTGTTCTAAGTTATTTTATGCATTAATCATACCAAATGGAATTTACATTAAATTTACATAATACGCAATTCTGTGAACTCTGTTTAAGCTTAAGCTGTTTAAGCAAATATTGATAGTACATAATTATAAATACTCCCCCTTATTATTTTCATAATTGGAATGTTTATCATCATTAGAAAAATCTGTCAATTGCCATGATGAAATGTGTTAATATTTGGAGTTGAAAAAAGTCTGGGATCAGATCAGAATCATGAGGTTCACTCATTAATATTCATCTTGAACCCTAAGGTTTCAGAACAGTTTAACCGGGTCAAGCTGTGTGAAAGATTGATGTATCTTAAACTCCAAACATTAATCTTTCACAGCAATATACCCCAACAGAGAGGCTCCATGGAATTTCTTAATTTTTCAATTCAGAGATTTCCGCATGCATTCATTTGCTGACATTGCGGAATAATACTGCTGCCAAGATGCATAGGATATCAGTGGGATGACATCAGACCATGGTTAGAGTGTTTTAAGTATGGATGGAGATAAACACCGTAACAAAAATATGAAATAGCATTTCACAACACTGACCTAAATAAAAGACTGCTAAACAATGTGCATGCACTTTGTAGCCAGCAGTAGTCAATTATTTTCAAAGGAGGAGCAGTGCATGTGAAACATCAATATAAAAAGTCTGAGAGAAAAATTGGTTATAGTCATTTCACCATCCAGAGCAATGCCCTGCAAATCAAAGCCTGTTCGTAATCATAAGTACTGCACTGAAGTTTATCCATGTAGCAACGAGTGCTGAAGTGCTGAAGTCAGTATCACACATCAATAAATTCACAACACTGCATCATTTGTCATCCCTACTCCCCAACCCACAGTGCCATGAACACACTCTTCATATAAATGGCTCTTTGCTATTATTCACCACGGAGAAACACAATTAGTTTAAGTACTGAGTGTACATCAGAGATTCGCGACAAGCCTATACACTTTATGGTTTTAATGGTGCATAAGAATTTACACCACAGAACACTAATCAAATATGTATAGTCTCCACTTAAACCTGTGTGAAAGTAAACTGAAACCCTAATGCTGGCTTACATTTTCTATGTTCACAATATTTTGCAGAATCTTCCCCTGCTACTGTGAAGCGACTTGCAGGGTGACCCAGCTGCAATCATCGTTCAGTATTAGTGAGCTCAGACACCGGAGTGACACACAACGGCGGTTGTGTCCACAATGGATGAGAGGAGTGATAAGAATTCACTTTAATTTCCCGGTACATCCTGGCTGTCCACTATTCGAGCTGCTCCCCTTGTCATCTTTGCTCTGTCATTTTCCTTTGATCGCAGTGTCAATATCTATTCGGAGCCCATTTCCCTGGGTGACTTGCTGCCATTTACACTAAGACATTCATTCAGAAAGTTATTAATGCTTGATCATAAGGGACTCATGCCTCTGATTTCTATGTATGTTTCCTGAATATCCCCTAGACAGTTTCCAAATTCTAATTTTATTGGCTTATCATCAACGAGCGCGAGTGCTCAGACCAGGACACAATGCAAATTAAAACTCTCAGTCTCAGCTCAGGGTGAGAAACGGAACAGACACAAGGATATTCAACACAGTGATTGGAGTGACAGATGCTGGAAGGGAGCCACCCACCATGTAATTACATGCACATTGTTATTCCCCATTTATTCTCCTAAAATATATGTTAAATGCATATTAAACGCTGATACATGTGCAGCAGCTGACTCAATGGCTCTAGATCCCTTCTATAAAATGTGCAAATGCATGCACATACTATAAATGCCAAGCAACCCACAGTGCACGCAGGGACAAATCACATGTGATGTCTTATTCAGCCTGAATGGCCTGACAGAGGACATCATGGTTTTATCCACCAGTAACACAGGTTAAACATTTGGTGCATACTTGAGCCTCATGCACATATACTGACACACGATGACACCCTGTCATTCAAGCTAATTCACGTTGCTTTATTCCATGAACTATAAATTGTTTTACATGAACATCTACACGTCTAATATACATAGCAATAATCAAGAATTAAGGCTGGTTGAACATTTTGAATGAAGTTGATTGACTGCAAACCTGCAAACACATACTTGTCACTAGTTTTGGTAAATTCACTAACACTAAAGCAGCAATATAGTGCTGTATACAATTATGTGTTTGACAAACTGTTGAACCTCTCTCCATCCTCGCTTGTGAACCACTGAGTCTTTCCAGGATGAACCTTTCATACCCAATCATGATACTATCACCTGTTACCAATGAACCTGTTTACCTGTGGACTGATCCAAACAGGTGTTTTTGGATCAGTCCACAACTTTCACAATCTTTTGTCGCTCCTGTCCCAACTTGTTTGAAACGTGATGCTGCCATCAAATTCAGAATAAGCAGATATTTACAAAAAATGAGGTTGATGTCAAACTTAAAATTATTGTTTTGGCACTGTTTTCAATTGAGCATATGTGAAAAAGGATTAGCAAATTATCACATTCTGGTTTATTTATGTTTTACACAGTTTCACAGTGACAATATACTGCACAGTATATTTGCCCCATACTACAGTAATTAAGATGCAGTGTAAACAATGCTAAGGATATTTTAGACACTGTGAGCAATATTCTAAAAAATTCAATAGCTCTTATTGTTGTCAGTGATAATAATGCCTTTAGAAGATAAAAGCACAGTACAGTGCCTGTAAAAGGAAAGCTTTGGCTTCCATGACCATAATGTAACTCTGAAACAAATACACAAATCCTTATTCTAGTGTTTGTACAGGATTAAATGGAAAACGTGAAAATAAACAAGAGAGAAAAACAAGTACCTCTCGAAAGCATTAAGTGTTTTCACACTTCACAAAAATAATGGCCAATCTCCTGGATATGATGGCAATTTTCAGATTTAATTATTCATGCAGACGGTGTACAAGTTGTGGCCTTTTTCACAGCTAACAGCAACTTCGTGAAGAAAGTATTTTCAATCTTTTCTTTTTGCTTCAAGTAATGACCATCCATCCACCTTTTGCTAATCTATCATACAGCTGGAGAATGAGAGAGAGAGGATTGCAGGCGCTGGGGAAATGGCCTATATTTCTCCTCTTGACACTCTCCTTTTAAAGCGATTTCACTGAATCTCTTAATCAAAGCCTCGGTGCGGGAGAGGATATTTAGGATGGATGTTTTGCACTTACACTAAATGAATCGCGTCTTTTGTCATTAGCGAGTCCTCCTTTGTTACCCTCCCCCTATTGACAGTGTTGATAGAGAACCCTGGAGGAATGGGAGAGGGATGTCCTCTGTCATGTAAAGCCATTGGACTGGGAAGGACGCACCGTGGCCCTTTAGTACATGACATATCCCACTGTCTCGTAGACAATGTCAGCTAATGATGAACAATCCTGTAACTGTCAAACGGCGCTTGTATCCTGTGCTCTTTTTGCGATTGCATTCTGGTTGAGTGTTATTGTTGGCAATGAAAATAGCCTGGCATAATGGTAGCTAATGGGGCTTTAATGGAGAGTGTCATAGAATAATCAATCTGAGGAGGAGAGCTGATGAACAGAAAACCCACTGCTAATGAATTTCTGCAACAATAAGACAAAATATTGTTACTACAGTAACTTGTGAGATTCTTTGGCAATTTAAGACAACACAGAAAATAATGGAAGGCCATGGGGTTTTCAAATGCATCTGTAAAAAGCACTTAGCTTTGCAATAAAAATAAGAATGAAATACATTGGAGTTATGTTTGTTTTCACTGCAACAGCCTCAGATGTGGGTACAGTACAAAGCTAATAGATACAGAGCAGAGCGTCTACATTGCAGCATGTGTCCTTGCACTGTTGCATCCTTAGTCACAGGACATTCATGCCTAACATTCAGAAATGGATGGAGGCTGTGTGTATGGGTGTTTGTACGTGCATGTTCGGAGAGCATTTTTCACCTCCTACTCCAAAACTCCCTGTGTTCCTGCGATAGGTCTGAGTCACTCATACTGACCTAGATGTCACCCTTGCTAGCACCCTCGCCAGACATTCAGCAGGAGCAGTGGACCAAGAGGACTGAAGAGGGGGTGGGGGTGGTGGTGGTGGCGGTGGTGGTGTAAGGAGGGAATTGAATTTAAGGCCAAAGCCGTACTTGATGTGAAAAGACATCTCTATTTATTTCCAAAAACATTTTCGACTGTGCTGACAAACACAAAGTGACATTGCTGCCACACCACAGCTAACTCCAAATGCTGTTGCTGCTCCTTGTTCTGTCCAAATACTGTGATTCACGCAGGAAGTGTTCCACATTGCAGCAGGGTGCCAACAGCTTGCAGACTTCAAAGTCTAACTTTCTTCTGATTTGGTTTAGCATTATTTTTTATCGCAGACTGTGTTTCCTTTACACCCATCTTCCCCCCTAGATATTAAATTACTTCATTGTATTCCACTGCACCAGAAATAACTCTTGGACCCTCTATTGGCAGATAATAAGCAGACCTCCACAGCGCCCGATTGATTCTGGGCTCCCTGAAGGACCCTGCTGTAAGCAGCCATGATGAAGACAGCAAAATTATTTAGAGTATCTCAGATGAGCCGCTAGAAGCTTTTGTTGCAGATTTGACTCCCTCGAGCACAACGATCAATAGCGCCTTGTTGCAGATGCTGTGAGAAAGGACTGTCTGGCCAGATTTGCACTCAGGCTGTGCCACTGCTCTGATATCAACTGCAGGCTTTGGAGATTTCTGCCGTCTTCAATGAAGACGGTAAACAATGTTTCGGTAAATGTTGAGGGAGGATCCATTTGCCTCCTTCGGCTCTTGTAAAGATAATGCTTGAAATGCACAAAGCAAAAGACATTACATTGTGCATGAGAGATGCTGCGGTCAGGATATGCAATTTTATACCGAGCCCGTCAGGATTTGTATTCATCTGTGCTTTTGTTGAGCAAGATTACCCTGGTGTGTTGAGGGCTGGTGTAGATGTTTTTGAATAAGCTCATTTCACATTTTCCTGACGAGAATGACTAAAATAGGTTACAGTGTTGTACCGTACACAGTGGTTAAACAGAAAGAACCATGGAAATATGCTAAAAAGGTGTAACATTTGAATTTTTTTTATCTGTCCCTGCATCTAAATTACTTTGTTTTCATGTCTAATCAGCATGCTAACAGTAGAATTAACCCCAACAAATGGAAAACAGTCACTGAGACAGAGGTGACCTGGATTGTATTTCACTAAAGAGGGCCTGAACACATGCACTAACAGCTATCAAAACACTGAAACCTGATTCATGACCAGCCTTTAAACGACTAATGAGGGCTTGAGGTTCCAATGAAAAGGACATAATGGGATTTTATTAGCTATAATATAGTTATTTTGAAACATACTTTACTGTAATTGGAACCTTTTTTACGTTTTATAATGACTTGTAACCTTTTAACAGTGAAATATAAAGTCGCCACTCCTGCTGATGAGGTTAAGGGATGATCAATTTACGATGTTCATTTTTAATAGGGGAATGACCTTTAAGATTTGAGGAGAGGGTGAGAGATAAATGCTGGAAATAAACTGTTTTGATATTTGGTTCATTTCTGTCTACTACGGTGCAGAGCAGGGTTCACTTCTTTCCTCTGTTTCCTCCAAATGACTGAATTTAGTCTTTCTATCTGAGTGCTTCTTTGGATGAGCAGTTATGAGCAGGAGCCAAACTCTTAAAAAAAAAAAAAAAAAAAAAAAAAAAAAAAAAAAAAAAAAAAACCTCTTCCTCATATAATTTGCTAAATGTATATCACCGGAGTATTTTTTTGATCAATATTCACTTGTCTAACCCTCTGCCTGTCCTCTCGGTTTTCAAACTATGGGCCTGTCTCACTGTTCTACAGTATGTATTACATTCTGCATCGAATTCTTCCTCCACAACCACACCCTCCATCACCACCGGGCACTTCTGCAGAGCACAGATCAATTACAAGCCGGCCTGCCAAGCGATCAAGTCTATAATAACACAGTCTCTCCATCTTGTTCTGCTGCAGTAAATTACCTGGGCTGCAGGACAAGCCTCATCTTTCCCTCCCTCAACCCTTGAGGGATCTTTATTAATGCCCAGGCTTTACATCAGATACAGTCAGGTGGCCTGGTAATGAGATCACAGCCAAGCCCAGCCTGATTTAAATGCTAAATACAGGTCAAAGCTAACCAGTGACCTAAACATACTCCACCGGCTGGGTGTAATGAAAATCCAGAACCTGGTGTCGCTGGAGAAGAGCAAAGAGTAAAGGAGAGGGTGTGTGCATGGGTGTGTGTGCGTGTTTGGGTGGGTTGAAAAAGGATGCATGATGGGTAGGGACGGGAGCGAGGGTGAGAGAGCAGAGACAAGGCGATAGAGATATTAAAAATCTGAATATAAATATCTATTCAGCTGTGTTCTGCAGAGGTGTCTGTGTGGAAAGCGTGGCAGTTGCAGTAAAACGATTGGCTGCTCCCACACTACCTTTACACATCTTCTGTCTGGCAGACAGAAGCCAGACAGACTGTTCCTCCGCATTTTCCTTCACCCCTCCCAAATACACCAATTACTCAGGCCCTGGGCTAAATGTGAGCTGTCGAAAAGTTGAAAAAGAAAAAGTAACAGATGAATAAGAAAACAACAAACTTGTGGTAATTAAACATCAAGGCAGTGGAAAAAGGAAGTGCTAATCCGCCCAACTCAGCTGATTCCACCATTCCAAAAGCATTTACACTTTCATTAAAGTGTGCAGCCAAGCAGAACAAAATCATTTAGAAGGCCCTGCATAAACACCAGAAGTGAACCTGTGGCGGTCTATGCCGCACAGTTCAGAATACAATAATTAGGACTCGCTGAGGCCACGACAAGATATTCACAGAGAGAAACTTCAGAGAAAAATAACATGCTTAGATAAAATGTTCAGGGATGCGAACAACTGTTAGCTCACTTTTCTTCAATAGGACGTCTGACAATAAGGGAGATAAAATCTGCTCGCCTCCTTCACAATGCACAAAATGGAAACATGATAAATACTGTAATATGACTAAAGGGTATTTTCAATCTAATTTCAGCACATCAAAAACAAAATCATTGAAGCTGACAGTGTCTGGAGAGGGGTTAACATTGAGTCTCTTCCTGATTAAATTTGGCTTGTAAAGTGAATCTCCAAATGGAATGTCAATTTCAAACCACACCATCTAGCACACCATTTAATTCATTAATTACTTAATTAAATGAGTGACCTGTTATGATTTTTCATATCAGCCTAGTGCCAAAATTCTGTAATGATCACATTTACTTGATACTTCCCACATCACTCACTCAAATAAGGTGTTAATCCCTCAATTTCCCTTTTAGATTCACAAAAGCATTAACATTTAGATTCTCCTGGCAGGCAGTACCCATAAAATAATCCTCACCCTACCTAGTTGTACTATATAGTTTAATATAGGATACAATACGATGCAAAGCAATGCACATATCACCAAAGTAATTAAATCTATTAAAATATTTAATATTAAAATCTTCCTTTTGACATTGTAAACAGCAATTGATAAAACAATCTCACATAATTGTCATCAGCAGGGGTTTGTTTGTTATCATGGAAGTGTAGATATTTAAATTTCCATTTCTCTGAGCAATTTAAGAATGTTGGTTTAAAATTACAGCAGCTTCGTCTAGTTGAAGACCCACGCGATACGTTCAAATGCTCCAGAACAGCTACTAAATGGGTGTCATGGTGAGACTGTTTGGTCAACTGCTAAGATCAAGAATGAACTTTGAAACTCAACTTTTGAACAGAGATGATCAAAGAGGCATTAAAGTGCAAAAAAAATTTAAAAGTAAAGTAATTTCCTACGACGTTTCCACATACTGATAAAGATCCCATGATGCGATTGAAAGCTCCAGAACAGCTACTAAACAGACCTTGAGGTGAGATTATGTTGTTTTTCATCTGTTCAGGTTGCACTGTAGTTTATGAGACAGTACAGCAAAGGGAATATTCACTTCATTTCAAAACACAAGTAAATACATAAAAAAATAAACACATAAATAAAACATGTGCTTTGTTCAAAATTTTCCACAGCAGGTGTTGAGGCAATAAATTAAAACATTCTTTAATTTTTGTCATTTAGAGAGTCAATAGCCCGTTGAGAATAACATAATTATAAGGCTGATTTCACTTGTTGTAAGAGCTTGTATGTGTGTTTGGAAACTATTAGAGAGTGGCTGCGGATGACTGTCAGGACATTTACTGTACACAATGACTACAGCATTCTGTGAAGCCACCTAATCCATTAATGAAATCATAAAGCTTTCAATTATGCATGACAAACTAACTTATTAATGTCAGCCGAAAAGGAAAAACAGTCCACTAGATCAGGGGAATTATTTCTTTTTTTTTTTTCTTTTTCTTTAGAGTTCATTAAGTTTTAAAATAAGAAAATCAATGCCTGGAATCCATAAAGTCGGCGGTGGTTTTGAGTAAATGCATTCAGTCAGTGGGCAGAAGTATGAGTCAGTCTGAGTCAATCTGAAGGCTCACACTGCTACCACTCCCACCTGCTTCACTGCTATCGGCATTATGTATTTATTTTTTAATGATTGTGTTTTTCTAGGGGCTGAGTGAGCACGCCACTGAAGCGTGTGGAGAGCGTATTGACAGAAGCAGTAAAGAGGAGAGAGAGAGAGGGAAAACCTGAAAGCACCAACCACAGAGTTCGTAGGAGTGAGTTCATAGCACGTGTCTTCCTGCTGCTGTGATGCCATCAAAGTCAACACCGTGTTTGGTTGAGTGGCATGATCTGTTTCTGCAAATTGCCGGAGCAAATTGACTTTCCTTTCAGTGCATATAGCACTATCATTTACAGCATTCCCGCCAATGCCAGAAAATAACGGTGTGTCATTCTGAGTGTAGCCACGAATTGATCGCTCCGAATTTACTTCTGACAGCAGAGCTTTTGCAGACAGATGCAGGTTATCATCTATGTAGAGATCAGCTCCCTCCATGTCTGATCAGCAATCTGAAATGGCCCAAGGCTTCAACAGCCCAGCCTCCAACCAGTCAGTCAGGGAGAAACTCAGGGGTGATGGTGGCGAGCACTAGCAAAGATGTTGGAGGTTGAAAAATAAGAACACTATGAGAATTTAAACACGCAGCATGTATGTTTAATTCAATATATACAGTTCTTCTCAAGGTACACTTACTTCTGAGACCGTCAAAGACAACATTGCCATGCTGGTATAGCAAACAGAATTTATTAGTGTGTTGACAGCCACACTGCAGGTGAAACACTGATCCTGTAGATTACACACCGCCTAAAACCAAAGGATGTGTCCAGCCGCAGTCAAATCTGCAGTCTACTGTTAAAGTCGATTTGGTGAAGATGGATTGTAATGGATTGACAGTCCATTATTCAAACGTCGGCTATTTGACTGACTTATATTGTGGCTGAGCTGTTCACATCACTGCCTCTCTGACAAAATGTTCAACAGGAGCTCTTAAAGGTTGCCTTTTTCTTACTCAAAAATTGAAACGTGAAACTTTTTTTTTTCTTTCTAAAAGGTCTCTCAGTGGGTGCCCAAAGTGGAGGCAGCTTTAATGTGACGATAAGTAAATGTGAAAGTTTTAAAGTGACAGAAAGGACATTTTTAATATATTTTTGTGGAGTTCAAAATGTCCAAAGGCTACTGGGGAGAATTAATATTGTGAGCCTTGAAAAGATGCAGAGAGAACTACAAGTAATGTGAGAAAATGGAAATGAACAAGTTTGTCTGGTCCAAAAAGAGTATTGACAGTAATCAGATCATTCTTGAAGTGCATTGACTTTTTTTTTTTTTTTTTGTCAAAGCTGAGTCACTCACGTCAAGTTAAGTCAAGTCAAGTCAAGTCAAGTCAATAAAAACCAATTAATGTCACTGTGGTGTTATTTTACAAGAAGAATGATTTTTGAGTTTATAATTGCCATTTAACTCGATGGATGTTGAAAACCTTTAAGCTCAATAACTATGATCTATCCTGAAGGAAGATGGAATCATATAATTCTAAGCTCATGAATAAACTCAGCATGACACCTCCATTAGTCCTCACACGCCTGACAGCTGGTGCAAACTGATCCAGTAAACACAAAATTGGAAATCACTTAACATGACCATTTTTAAAGCTAATAAAAGAGTTTGGGTGGAGTTGATGTGTATTGATGTGCGTGCTCAGTGTACCTTCCACTAAAGATTCAATCATTATTTACAGCCAATATCAGCGGACGTACAGGGGTCCACCTGATCCGACAACATAAGTGCAGGAGAAGAAGTGACAATACATGCCAATTCATTTTCTGCATGTTCAAATGTGGCCTTTGCTTCAAGGCAGTAATTAATACAGAGTATCCTTGCAGTTGAATGGTCTCGTCCTTATCCTGAATGTGCAGGTACACAAACAATCAATGCTTGCCAAGTGCCTGTTCGCTTTTTAATTAGGCCTGCTTTCAAACGTATTACATCTGAAACACACTGTGTTCCTCTCCGTGTCCGACAACCAGCATGTGGCTAGATTACACCCAACACTTACAGTGCAGCACATCCATCTGCAACACAAAGCGGGGGCTCAGAAACTGATATCATCAGTGGGCGCGCACCGCCTCAAACTGCACAGTGTCCACTCATGTCCAGAAGGAGACAAATGACAGGTAAATACACCAAACGGCCTGTCACTGTACTGATCTGCTGCCCATTTTTCATTTCATAATAACAATGCAGGAGGGGGAGTCCGTTTTGTTGGGCCTGCTGGTGCGTGAATGACTTGGGGAGGAAATAGGCCCAGTAATTATTCTTTCCTCCACTTGTCCCTCCTGTCGCGTCCCACCATCGCTCACACACTGGAGATACAGGCTATTGAATTCTGATGAAATCCCAGCACAACAAAAGCTGGCATACTAGTCATGCAGCCATCACTGTGTTCAAGTGATTGTTCCTGGTTGAACATTGGATTTGACACTGAGGGATTGGCAATTATTGGAATTTCAATCATGCAGTCAATATTTGGCGTGCGGCAAGCTGTATGAAGCAACCAATATGTAAGAACAAGTGGATTAAACACAGCTTTCATATGGGCTCCTAGCTGATGAAAGCAATATCAGCCAATCAGATGTGTACGGTATTATACGCTGAATTTTTTCTGAGATATGGCAGTGTCACTTTATTAGACAAAGTAAGCATGATGAGAAAATCCAGAACACTAAATTGAATGTCAAAACATGACAAAGACAGGGGCTCACCTTGCACTGAATGCAAATGCCCTATAGCATAAATTCATGTCTACATCAACTTAACACAAGTGAGTCACAGGGCAGAGACTGGGAAATTATAAAAAGCAACAACATTGGCCTTTACTATGCTAATATAAATGTGTAGCGATGTCCTACAAGAGACAGGAGGATGGTGGGGTTTTATTTACATCCAGCTTTATTTTTCTGGCACAGCCGAAACCAAAATAAATGTCCATTGACCTGTCAAAGGCTGCTGTCCTCCCAGCCAACTGCAGAAATGTTTCCACTGTCTGATGGTCTTCTCCAGCACATGAAGTGAATATCAAACAGAATAAATATCCATTATTAATATGTAGTGTCCTGTGCACAGGCTTTATACAATCACATGTGGGGCTTTCATCTCTAGACAAAAACAAATGAGTCTGCCTTCCAGTTGTTTGGCTGTGCATCAGTGAAAACCTGTTGTCCGCTGTGGTTTCAGACCAGGGATGTTCCTAGGATGATGATGAACTAATTTCCCTGACGTTTAGACAAGTGTAAGCTTGGACTAGTCAACTGCTCTAAAAGTAAGAAAACACTCAAAACTAAGCACAATTTAATCTATAAATTTCTGCCTATATGATAAGGGCCATTTCAAACCATTAATCCCACTCTTCAATAACCGAATCGTACTGTTTTCAGTAAACACAGTCCATTTGCAAATGAACTGATTGAAAACCAACATGAATTGAAATGAATTGTCTTTAATTCACACAGCACAGTGCCTAAAGAGGTATAAGATATTCATTCTCCATCACCTGGATCTTAAACTCACAACCCTTGCCACAAATAGCACGTCATGCTCATGGTCATGTTGAGCTACCTGGAGAAATGATTGACAGAAAATTTACAAACTTGTGTTTAAATATGATTTCCATTGATTGTAGTAGTCAAATAATTCAAAATACTGGCAAATATTTATTTTCAAGATACAGTTATGAAGTTTACCACACTATATCTACCATGACATCAGAATTTTGTTATTTATTTTCATGAAAATTGGAGATTTATTTCGCAAGAATTTGCAATAGCTGTTTACAGTAAAACATTTTGATGCACTGTCGGCTCAGTTTTTGTAATTCAAAAATTCACTGTGAGCTGGATTATTTTGTGGAGAACAGTCTGAAGATGCTGTGTTTGCGGTCGACTGAGCAAAAAAGTGTAGGAGGAGATAAGTTTCATTAATTTTAAAGTTTTGGAGAAAAACAGAGTGATGGACTTCATAATTCCTAACAGCTCAAATCATCTGAACATTTCTGCTCATGTTGTAGCATGTACAACCGATTTGGTATGAAGTCTAAAGTTTTAAGCCCAAAGTGCCAGTTGAGGAAGTTTGGCATAGGACAGGACCTACAGTATGAGCAGATTTCTTTGTAGGAAGGACAATATATAATCCAAATCCAAAATCAATACTGTAAGCAGACTACTCTATTACAATAAGAGAATCATTTGTATGGGAATGATTCTGTCCCAAGCTTTTTGATCCATAATAGCAGGTAATCTCTATAACCTTGATCATTATAAGCGGTTTCTACTGTAATAAAAAGTTTAACTAGTATTTCTGGTGCCGACCAGCGAGGTTAGCAACATTTAATTGACTAGTTGACTAAATGCGCACATGCCTAGTTTAGTTTGAGTATTCAATGTTTTGTGTGTGCCCTTGTGCACGTACATGTTTGCACAATAAAGAAAGAGACAGTGTCGTTATGAACACACAAGAGAAAACAATAAAGAGAGTGGGAGGGAGAATGCTCCAGATGGCAAAGCTGCTGTGCATGGGGATGTTGACAGTAGGCCATTGAAAGGCGAGCCAGCTGGGGGAGGTCAGGATTTCTTTCCTCTGGGACTCCACAGCCTCCCAGAGAGCCAACAGGAGGTGGAAAGACCCATGGACAGACAGACAGACAGACAGGCAGATAGGGCACCGGTGCGTGATAGGTTCAAGGGCCACGGCCAAGGGTACAGCTGCTTCATATCTCTGCAGTCCTGCTTCATCACTTCCCCAGTTCACAATGCGTTACTGTCTCTCTGACAATCCCATGATTTCTATTTTCTGGGCAGCATCTTTTAAAAAATTTCTACATTGCCACTCAGTAAACTCCCCCATATGTTCCCCATATCACTATTTTTGCTCCAAGCTTTAACTCTAAATTGACACATTTTCTAGCCCTGTCATGCTTCATCCGTTCCATGCCTTTCACAAACTCCTACTACAATTCACAGTCGAGAATCCCCACCAGCACCCATCACACTCGCCTTTGCCATGTGCCCTCAGTTCCACATGGAGGTATGAGAGGGTATTAGGGTCACCCCCGGGCAGCAGAAAGAGCCCAGGGAAAGCCTGTCATGACCAGTGACTTGGAAGGACTTTCAATGCCGAATTGCGTCGGTGGAGGCATGCAGCCAGTCGGAAGCAAGAAAACAAGCAACCAACAGCACATCACAAAAAGGCCACAAGCATGCTGTTGTAGGTGACCTGCCCTCCTTCCAGGTCATCTCAGAGCTATGTTTGTAGCTGGCCTTTTTAATTCATGATACAGAGGCTGATGAGAGTAACATAAACAAAACAGGACAGAAAAGACAAAGAAGGGGATGCAGTTGCTGGTAGGGTAATGCAGCATGTATACCCACCTTTCAAACACCTCCACTGGTCAAGTTGTGCCCTGGGCCAGGTATGTAATCTGATGTTGGAGCATATTAGTACTCAGTGGGTCTTCCACCTTTGTTTGTAGTCTGCAGGTTCAGCTCACACATTCATTGGACATAAATTCACATCACAGCAGCAGCAGCCTTGGCCACACTCGGCAGCTCTGGTTTTCCCATTCTGCTGCAACTTCACACTTGTTTCAGTCAAGGTCCATTGACTTTGTATGCCCTTAGTCCTTGTCCGGACAATGTGTAACCTTGCATGTATGACATGGTCTGACAGAGTCTTGCTGGAGTGTGAAAAAAGAAGGGAGAAGGAGAAAGAAAAAGCTGTCAAAAGTCACTAAGGTGCTAAAACGCAGACCACTCCTAAATCATAATGTCACCATCTCTACTCGTTTTTTACAGAATACAAAAAAGAAGACGAGAGATAAAGAAGCCAGATTGAAGAAATCGGGGACACCTGATGTATGCTCTGCTCCCTAGATTTGTCAAAAAAAAAAAAAAAAAAAAAAAGAATTAGGCCTTTTTACATCCACAGTCTAAATTAAAAAGGTCAGACTTTTCCTTCCAATGAAAACTAACTGACAAGATTCTGATTTATTATTTTGAGTCAGCTGACATTTTTTACTATCAGCTCTGGTTTGTGAGTTGAAAAGCAATGAGATAGTATTGCAGCTGCATTATTCATAGCTTCACTCAATGTAAGAAATACCTCAAAACGCCATAAAGACAGTGCTATAACCATCAGCTGCCACTGCGGGCCTTTTCAGGATGTTCCTGGTTCCATAAATCTGCACTGATAAAAATCTTGACAATGATAAGCATTCAAAATCAGTGTGAAATCGAAGTTATTCATGAACGTTTATAGTATTCGTACGTGTTTTCATTCTAGTACATGCACAAATGGATTAGTTTTGACAGCAATGTAAAACACTGGCACCACACTTGTCTTTGTTTGCTGTACTGAACACTAATTTCTGACCTATCAAGTGGCCACAAAGGAGGGAAGCAGTTTCCAATTATGCTTCATTACAACCATCCATCCCTGAAAATGATCAGCGTGGATCATAAACCTCACTGAATGTGGCTTTAAGTCTTGCCCAGTGAAGAACCTAACAAATATGACCTTTGTGAGTATGCAAATCCTTAAATCAGTCACTGCAGCCATTAAATCGTTAACAAGCTCAGTCCTTCCATTTGCTCCCTACGCTGCTGAAGTCTGGTTGTAAACAGGCTATTAAAGGGTCTGCCTCTGCCTCAAGCGGCCTCTGGCCTTGGGCTCACAGCGCCAGCACTGGAGCTCTTAATGAAGCGGAAAATTAAAAGGTTTGGTTGGACATTGAAAGCTTGTTTCCTTCTATGAAGGGTTTGTTTTTTATTCATCTCGCTTTACTTGCCTGTCACTGCTGCAACCCTCCACCCTCATTTCACAATCATACTCAAATAATCACAGGTCACAATCAAATTAATTCCCAAAGTACTTCACATGTAGCAAAAATATTGTCAAGTGGCTCAGCCCAGCGTTAACAAACAAGGCACAAATACTTATGAAAAATGAGCAAAATTAAAATTACAAAAAACATGATGAAGTAGAATGAAAAACTAATAACACGTTTGGAAATGTGGGGCCTTGATAATACTTATTTGCATACTTAAGTAGATTCTTAATAAAGTATTGTAGCAATGACATGCTCTACGTGTTTCTGGAGTTCCTTCGGGTCTGTGGCAATATTCAAACCAACCACAACACAAAGGTCTCATCAGAATATTATATCTGGGGGCTTCATAATATTCATTTGAATACTTTACTAAATGTTTAATAAATTGTTATACAGCAGAAGTGCTATGACAGGCTCTATGAGTTTCTGGAGTTCCTTCGGGTCTGTTAAATTACTCAAACCAACCAGCACACTGAGGTCTCAATGGAATTTAATATCTGGCAGCTACTGGTGTAAATCATGACATAAGTAACTGTATGTAAGGCATTTAATCTGTCACCGGCTAACCTTACCAGGGGGCCACGGCACAAAAGAAAAACAACATTAACATCCTGTTGACCTATTGCCATGAAATATTTACAAGGTTTTTTTCCAACAGGCTTCCTCTCACTCTGTTGTCAGACAGGAGAGTGTATCTCACGCTCAAATAACTAGCCAGGTGCTGAAGGCCCTACCAGTGGCAAGACCCATGTCATTTCTAAATGCCACTCTCCAGCTTTTTAATAACTGCAACCCCAGATATATCATCACTATCCCATGGGGCCACTTAAAATCTAAGGGCCAGCTGAAAACATGCTTAGTCTTTATATCTTGCCATTTTCAAGAGGGGGAATCTTGGTCTCTGAGGTTTTAAAATGACCTGGAAAGCACAGGATGTAGTTTTCCAAGGGGAACTGTGACAGGCGTCAATATCAACACTAGCTCTAATTAAATTCTAAGGGCTCAACACTGAGTGAGCCTCAAATACTTTGGAACACAGCAAACAGGCTCACAAAGTACTTTGATTGGTAGCCAAGGGATGATAAATTGTTTGCCAGAGGTACCGGGAACTTTGCTCTGAAAATGGCACGCTGACCTCTTGAATTGACCTCAATCACTTGGTCCTGCTGCGTCCCACAATCCCCTCAACTTCTGGCAGTTTCCCTGCGTTACCACAGTGATGGCCTAATTTGGAAGAGGTTGTGGGAGTAAAGAATGCAGTCACTTATTGTAGGAAAGGACCTGGGACTTCAAACCAGGGATTTGGTCCTCTGACCCTCGCTTCCTGCTTTGTGTGTGTTGTTGCACTGAGTGAACATCTAAATCGGCTTGCCTTTTGTTATGGCTTTGTATTCACGGAAGCACTCAGGAAGAGGACTTTGTGTAAATGATGCTATTTATCCAGAGCCTCTGTCTGCTGGCTCATTTAATGCAAATCACAAAATATAGTTGTTTCGTATCAGTGTGGTATGAAGCAATATAGTTTTCGTTTTATGTGCAGAAGTTTCAAGGAATCTTAAGGAACTTTGAGATTTAAGCTGCTACCCCAGTACAATAGGGGGAAAACAGAATTTTGTTTGTGGTGCTCAAAGCATCAAAACTGACATTTGAAAAGCTCAACAGCAACATTTCTTTGCAGCAATAAGGCCTTGGTTACTCTGGGTAATCCGCAGACTTGCTGTGAACAATTTTTATGGGAAACTGTGTTCTAAAGAAATGCAGAAATAGTCTAAGAAACAGCCCGGAGCATTGTTTCTGGAAGGATACATTGCTGCTGATATTTTTTTCACATATCATTTTGAGTGCTTTCAGCAGCACAAACAAAATTCCATTCATCTTCATTGTATTTGGGTGGCAAGCAGACTTCTTGGGCCTCAGACACATACAAGAGTGCATGCATTCCTAGACACCACTGGAGGCAAGACAGAAAATATCTTTTTTGTTATTTCAGTAAAGTGACCATTTCATTTTTCTGGTTTAGGCGTATCTGGTGGTGGAAGCTGCAGCAGAATAAAAACATAGCAACTAACTGAAAAGATACATTCATCATTTCCCAACATGCAATACATGGTGGGTATTTTACATGTGGCATATTCATTCATTTATATGTGAAACATTTTGTTATTTGTCATACACAAAAGACTTGGAGGTTTAAATTACTACATGAAATGCGCAATTTACACATAATATTGCCTCGGGTGTCTCTGGAGGAGGTAATTTGACAGGGAACACTCCTTGCACTTTCAGTAAAACACTTTCCCATAAACCATTGCTTTGTCCCACCACAGGGTACAATGAGTTACTAAACAAAACAATGCAAGTGTAAAAACTCATTTACATTTTGCAGTCTCAAAGGCAGACCAGGTACTGTAAATCTCCCTCCAACACAAAAATTATGATGATTAAAGAACTGTACTGTTGTTCTGATACTCCACCTTAGCCTCTGAACACATCCACTGAGATTGTGGATCATTTTAAAGGCAAGCAGGCAGAACTGTTCATGACCTGTGTTATCTGCCACTGTGTTTACAGTATACTTGGAATCTATTCCCTGGACAGAGGAAGATGAGTTCTGCCTCCTCGTTCTCTTTGCAATTTTAGTCCACTGGGGACAGATGCCATCAATGTTCCTGGCATTGTACAAGATGTTCCCTTGCATAAGAGATTTCCCTGCTGATGTTGTCCTGTCATTTCCTTTCTTGTCCATAATATAATGTGACGGTGTGGTGTCCCACACAACATGCTCCATCTAAGAGGCCCGACAATGTCCCGTGTCTCCACCCACCCACACAGCCAAGCTGTGATGTTCTTCAACACCCAAAGCTGTTTTCACTGATGGTGCGAAGTAAAAAAAAGCCTTTTGCATCCCTGCGCCAGGTGTTATCTGAATATTTCAAGTGCAAAGACATTCAAGATACATTTACTTGACTACAAAGACAAACAACAGAGCAGCATCAAAAACCAAACGAAAGCCAAACATGTGAAATAGCTAGTTGAAAAGGTCAGGCTTTTGCACTTCAAAACACATATTCTCTGTTATTTAGTGAAAACTAACTTGGTCCAACACTACAATGATAATGTGAGCTTGTAAACACATCTTTGATATTTGAACAGAATTGTTGTACTTTGAGTTATATTTTTCATCACATGGAATGAGGGTACCAATAACTACTTGAAACTAAAAACCAATTATCACTTTGTAGAGCCACATAAAATTATTCACACTTTCAACTAATTTAATAGTTCTAAAAACAAATTCATTGAAAGATCACAAGGGACTGTAGTATTCAATTATTATTATTCAGCTATAATAATCTTGTTATTCCTGGGTGCAATTTTACACTTGCTCCTCAGAGTTAAAGACATCTGTCTAAACCAACAATATTGAAGTCATTGTGGGACAAGATAATGATGTATCAATATTTAAAGCAGCTCTTTTCAAAATTGTTACAAAATTTCACAATCATTTCTAAATTTTCCAAACAACCTGTTTAAAAATAGTAAGTCTACAACTCAAATTGTGAATTTCCCCACTGCGGGATGAATAAAGGTTTATTTTATCTTATCTTATCTTAAATAAATCAATGTTTGCTGAACATGAAGGAATTTCTGATGGCCGAAACGAACATATGTTGGCAATGAGAGCAAGATAATTCAAAACAATAATTCTGATAGCTTTTGCTCTATGTTCTATGTTTTTCCTTAAACATCTGTTTTGTAATTCACTATTTTGTTTACACTCCGGTTACTGCACTCCATTAAAACCCTGTAACTCTGTTAGTGTTCTGCCAGGGAAGCGAAGACACAGAAAATAAACTGCAACTGGCAGCTTCCATCAAGACAACATTCTCATTTCAGTGAAGGTTAAAAAAGAAAAACGCATGGCAACGAGCTTGTGCGATGGGAGCAGAGCAGCTGTGGGAAAGCATTTATTTCAGCAACAGTTGTGGCCAATCCACACCATTCGAGCGCTGCTGCTGATTAAAAGCTAGAGTCAGGCTAAAAGCTTAAAACCAGGTCTCATAACAACAATTCAGAGCAGTGGTTCTGGGAATGTAACAAGAGACTGTGTAAATACTGTCCAAACCTCGCTGCCAGTACTCTCTCAAAAACACTGAAATACAGATAAAAAATATCATAGAACACGATGTTAAATATCATCCTGTGGGAAACCATCAAAGGTAAGCTGTTATGCAGTCGGGCTCTTCCTAATGCAGACATATTCCACTGTCAAATGAATTGAAATTGCTTGGCTAAATTTAAAGAAGGCTGAGCACTGGGCATTATTTATTCTGCTCTCTGAGCCTCAATATTAGGAGTGAAAACATAGTGACAGTCCTCACATTTTAGTGCTGAATTTTCATTTCTTTTCAGTATAGATATACTGGCTCAGTTGCGAACATTAGCTTTTTAAACAATTTGTCTTTTTACCAGAAATTTCTGTAATAATTTTTGTCATTTTACTTTTAATCTATTAAGGGTTAGTCATTCATGAAGTCACATAATTGATACACAGTCATTGAGTTTAAGGGTGGTAAACCGTTCAGTTTGGTCAAGTTGAAATCATTGGCTCTCACTTTAATATTTCCCTCTGACTTTATTGTGTATTGTTGTAATGTTGTAATAGGAGGTGGCTCACGTTGGTAGTGTTCTCAGATCATTAAGGAGTTCAAAAAAGCTTGTTTTTATCCTTCCTGGCCCAAGGTTAAGGTTACTGTGCCATACTACGGGTGGAACAAATAATCAACGTAGTGAACTAAATGATGAACAAATTTGGTGTCAATCAATTTAATTGTCAATTAGTTAATGAAGTCATCAGGCGGCAACTACCATGTGAGTTGTAGTCATAGTCTACTTTAGTTGGCTTGAATGGAGATTTTTTATGCTGTATTAGAGATTAAAAGAGTAATGTTACTCTACACTACAAATTCTAAAAAGCCTTTTTATGTGAAATGCACTCTGAAGAGGAGCAGTGTCTGACATGCAACCATGAATAGCTTTCTTCAAAGGAAGAAGACTTGTAGTCCCCAGCAAGCGACTGCCCTCACTGAATCAGTCCTTACCAGACTGGTCAAGCATATGAGACCACTGTCCATGGTTGATGGTGAAGGGTTTCAAGAAATGATTAGGCAGTTCAACCCCAAATACAGCCTTCCATCCAGAACTCATTTCACTGACTTGATGGAAAAGGAATATGAAACAACCTTTCAGAACAAGTCTTTAACTCACACACACACAGAGAATAGCAATGTCTGTTGTATATAATGACAGAATTCAAAAAGAAATAATATTAAGGTCACTGAAAAATAATTTAATGTTGATTAAAGCATAAAAGGGCTGCACATGTTTACTAAAATCACATCTGATGCCTTTAAAATTAAAGGAAAAGACTGAAGAAGTCAAAAGTTCCCACATATTGACAGCTGTGCAACAGAGGCATACCTCAGTGTGTCCTTCCATTTCATCAGTAAAGATTGGCAAATGAAGACTTTGAACCTGGCCAATATGCCTCTTGAGGGGAGGCAGTCTGGTGCAAACATAAAGACATGGTGGGAGGAAGTGGTAGAAAAATATCTTGCCTACCAAAATAAAAGCAGTAGCTCAAGACAATTGGTCCAGTGTGGTGTCAGTAATGTGAATGCTGGATGAAAAACACTGTCGGGCCTCTGTCCGCTGCACTGGCCACACACTCCAGACCATAGTTAACACTGCCCTCAAAGAGCCCAGCAACAGAGCTTTAGGGGCTGCAAGAAACGTAGTAGAACACTTCAGGAGAAGCAAGCTGGACATTGCAAAACTGAAGGAGAAAGAGCAAATGAGCACAATACAACATAAACTGATCCAGGATGTCAGTACAAGATTGAACAATACACTCCATAGAGAGACTCCGGGAAAAGCACTGGCCAGTTACTGTCACTTTATCCGATCCTGAGGTAACTTCAAGGGGCAAACCCTACTTTGACTTAAAGTCAGATCAATGGCTGCTGCTTGATGAGCTGACATGAGGGTTGCAGCCTTTTGTATGTGATACCCTTTACCTTAGTGGACAACCATTTCATGTTTTCCACAGCTGATCAAAGAGCTGCAGCACTCCATACATGGCTTTGTTGGCCATTGCAGAAAAAGGGATAACCAAGAGATGGGGGAGCCTGAACACCATCTCAGCAGAGGCAAAACCCAGTTGTTCTTTCAGCTGCCCATGACCCAAGATTCAGAAAGTTCATGGCAGCTGAAGATGGCCCAAGGCACAGTTGAGGTCCTTGCTATGAAAGAAGGAAAGGAGACAGCGGAGGGTGAATGTTCCAGGTAGAGAAGAAACTTCAACAACACTGGATAACCTCCTTCAGTCTGACTCAGACAGTCACAGTGAAAAAGGGGAATCCCTGGAAGACCCTTTCAGATGGTGGAGGGAAAATGGGGGCGTTTTCCCTCACTGTCAAAGCTGGCAAGATCTTTTCTGTGCATTCCTGCAGCACCAGCCCATCAGAGCACATTTTCTCTGCCACAGGGAATATTTGCTAAAAGAAGAGAGCAAGCCTCTCATGAGACTATGTGGAGATGCTGAAAGTCCTCCATTTCAATACAAACTGTGACTGACATGTAGCCTAATGTAGTTTCTCCAGAGTGTAGACCAAAGATTGCGCAAAGCACAGCATGCACTTTTCTATCCTTGCCCTCTAGTTTACTTTTTTAAATTTAGATCTGTGTTTGATTGATTTGATTGGGGGGAAACTGCTGTAGTGTTATATTTTTTTCTGGCATTTTTTGACAGAAAAGATGGATGTTAGAATTTTTATTTATCTTTTGTATCAGCAGTGGTCAAAGATCTGACAAAGTGCGGGATGTGACAAATGCCAGTTAGATGCAATGGAAGATGACAGGACTTTCAGTTAATCATTCCGTTGTATCAGCAGGAAAGTTCATTAAAAGACATATTTTTTAATGAAGTGTTTATTGTCTGTATTGTTAGTTAGCCCATGCCTACAACCTCAAATGTAAAAGCTGGTAGCTAAAAAAAAATCAATCTGGTCTCAAAAAGGACACTGTGGAAAAACATGGACTATATAAGCTATTACGACAAACGGTAGTTGTAGGGAGAAAGGGATTAGCCTCGGGGTGATGTATATTGCCATTGCTCTGATAAGGTTTTCCTGACTGAAAAAAGTGAAATATACCAGTACAGTGGTTGCATTCCAATTTTCTTTTTGTATAAGTCGCTAGAATTTTCTTTGTACCATTGCTCTATGCTAATCACAGACTCACTGATTGGTTGAATAAAATACAGAGCACAATTTTTTGATGAGCTGATTCATGTGCTGGTATACTGCCATCATGCACTTTAGCAACTCTGTGTTAGGAACCTATATTTTCTGTTGGCTTTAAGATTATTAACACTGTAATATTTTAGTTTCCTAAAAGAAAATACACCCCAGAGAATACTGCTATTACTACAAATCATAATAATAATTAGATGTACAATTAATAACTGCTATTTAATGATGTCAGTCAGGACTGAAGAAGGATTTTGGATGAGAGGTGAAAAGTTCATTTGACATTAGCACTCTGAGATCTTCGCAGACATTTAATGGTGTCAGTAGTTAATGATTATATTTTGTGTTGGTACACCATTAGACTTTTTGTTGCATGAAAATTATGGATAAATCACTCACAATATATTCAGTCAATTACAAAAGAGGCCAAAAAGGTGAAAAGCTCCTGTATAAATTATAATGTTTCCTATGAAATTTTAATTTGAAATCTGATATGCAGTCATTTCAGATAAATGTGCAATGAAGCTCTTACAAATGTTGAATTGTCATGAGAAAGTGTGATCAAACATGCTATGAGACTTTTATTAATGTGCTTTGCAAATCCTGAACAAAGAAAGAGTTAGCCAGCTGTTGATTGACAGAAGGAAGTTACTGCACATGATCCGCTCTGGATGATATGTTTCCGAGACTGTATATATATCTAGTGCGGTTGGCAGACACTACTGTTCAAAACATCACTCGCTTTCTTTTCCGCTCTTGATATTTGTGATGAAGCAGTGGGTGTGATAGAAAATCTCTCTCATCCTTTTCCCCCCAGTTAAAATGGAAACCAGACAGGGAGGAAAAGAGAGTGGCGGGCCACAGCAGCTTCCATCACTTATCCACCACTCATGCATGATTGAAAGGCTTCTGCAAGCTTGGAGGACTGCATCATTTATACCAGGCTCCTTCAAAAATCAAGAGGCAAGCAGCAGCTATAGTTAATATTGACAAAGCATTGACTTTAAAAAAAATTAAAGGCAGAGGAAAGTCTAAATAAAGTACAAGTTGATTCCCTCTTGGGTAAAGCTTAGACTTTTGTCTTTTTCCTCTGCTCCTGCACTAATCTTTTAGATGGATTCAGCTAAATTGTTATAGTCTCCCACGGAACATAAATGGAGAGCATCCAGGGATTTGGAGCTGCTATTAAGGAGACAAAATGATCCATCAAAGCAGCTGCTAAGGAAGGAACTGGGAAATAAGGATGATGTGAGAGAAAGAGCTATTTTAGTTGGGATGCCATGTGGTGTTTTTTCCTCCTTTCCTATTCCCTAGATTTCTTCATTCCCTTGCTCTGGCAACACCAGTGTGGTGAGCTAATCTGTGTTCTCTTGCCCCATGTGTGCTCCATACATTTGGAGTTCATCAAACTTGCATTCAGTAAGAACACATTAAGCTCAGGCCATCAGACCACCGTCACAACCATCACCTCAGCGGCAGCAGCAGCCTCATCAAGCCAATACTTTGGGCTCACAGATGGACGATCACAGCTAGAGACCTTCTTTCTCGCTCCTCCTCTCCTGCTTCTTGTCCATATCAACAGCTTTAGGTTAAAGCGGACGATTTCTGCTCATCAGCCAGAGCCCAAGGGTGCATGATGTGTTGAATCTGCATTAGATGCCTGGCAGGTGTTGCGAGAGGGAGAGTTGAGGGAATGGTGGGAGGTAGAGGATGGGGGTCACCACACTGATTAATGACTGAAAGCAGCAGAGCAACACATTCTCCATTTCCTCCGCCTACATAACCCTTGGAAAGAGGGGAGATATATCCAGCACCTCATCCAGTTGTGCTGCCGATGTCAAATCATCGAGTGATTCAAATCACTCAACTCAGCTTTTGTTTTAGAAGCTTTATTTTTTTTCTCTTGACTGGTCCCGGAGATGGAAAGCTTGCACCCGTCAGTCACAGCTGCAGCTGGGTTTTGATGCCTTTAAAAGTGTGACATCGTGCTGTGATATGAGACAGGCTCAGACTGTGGCTGTTCGCCCGCTGGGTTTCCGATGGGAAATGGAAACCACTGCAGTATTTACTGTTTAGTTTTTGCAGCCTTTTCTCACACTAAACAAATCCCCCCACAACTGAAAACAACTGAGGAAAAAGGGGAAACTTCTACATAGACTTATCTCTGGAGAACAAGAATCATGAATCAATACCGATTTTCCCTGTTTGAAGTCGTGCAATCTGGCACAACAAAGGTCACGAACACTCAAGAAATACTGGTGCTGAACTCAGCCTGAGGTTCAGTAGCTGAGAAAATTGATCGAGAGTAAAGAGGGCAAAATTAAACACAGATATTTAATGATGAAAAAAAAACAGTCCCCATCTGCATGCACATCATTTCATTAATATCTGTAAGCAAAGGGATAGATTAGATGTAATTTAATGACAAGATATGAGATGCAATACACTCACAAGAACAAGAAGAAACAAAATCATGTAATAAACAGTTCTCCTCGCCCTCCCACACACTGTTAGCATGAGGTTGGTCCCAGCGTCCTCAGGGTCCCGTCCTTCAGTGCTGTGCAATTCTGTGATAAGACTGGTGATAGCATCTGGCCACAAGATCAAGAATCAAAGGGAAGAATCCTGCCAGGTGGGGCGATAAAAGACTGATAATATCACATAGAATATTTAAGAAAAACTGAATTTAAGCTTCCCCACTGCTCTTATCAAATGTGTCTGTAATATCCTGTAGATTTAATTAATGACTCATACAGCTCTGGCTGGGATCATCAAGCTATTTGGTGGTGAAAGACAAGTACATTTCTGATAAAATGTAATGTCAAGCGTTTAAAGATGTCAATCAATGCTCATCTTTACAGAGCTTCCTGGGCACAGATCATGAATGCGAGGCCTGATTATACCCTGAAAGAGAGGGAAAGGGGACATACATTATACATAAAACAAGCTAAGTGAGATGTGTTACTGTATAATTTACATCTCATTGTCATACATACAGCCAGTAGGCTTAATTACTCTGTCAAACAATTGAAAAAGCCTCGATGGGAGTTGGAACAGCTCTGACAGCCACTGCGCCTTGACCTTATGTCCCTGCTCTTAGACGCTCCATGGGTACAGATACAAAAGCAGAGGCTGACAGACCTCAGAATAAACCTGCCTGAGACTCAGTTGAAAACTTCTTAATTTTCCTCCACACAAGTAGGGATGGGTCTTTTTTAGGATTTTATCTGTAACAATATTGATACTGATACCAATACTTACATACTCTTATTGACACTGCTGTACATGAAAAGATGTGAAAACAGTTATTTTATTATACCCTTTTTGAGAAAATAAATTTATAAGAGCTGTGGTCATCACATTAAAAATATTAACAAACATGAGCAATGCGAAATCATTGGGAACGATTGGGAATTTGAAAATGCCAGCTACATATGTCAGAATGAATTAATGTTACATCAATTCTGATAGCAGCACTGTTTGTCCAGGAGCTTATCAATATTTCAGTAATGACCAATCAGGAACCAGTACCAATTCAGTCCCGTTCCACAATACCCGTTCTTACACACAACTAAAAGTGGCTTATCATCCGAGCTTCACATGGGAATTATCTGTGATTGATTGCTGCAGCCTGGATTTTCAAGGACTCACCAGAAGGATTTGTGAGGGGACAGGTATGCTTAGCTGACCTCCCATGCTGTTGATTAATGCTGTGTGTACTGCTGATTTGTACCACTCTGCCAGAGAGCACCAAGAGAGGCTGTGGAACACATGGTCCTCTCGGCTTTGATAAAACCAGAGCAGAAAAAAAAAACACCACACTCTTCCTCCTTCCTCTTGGAAGCAATGGAGGAGTGATTTAGATGCTAGAAACACTGCGAGCCATCCACCCCAGTGCTCTGACAATCTATACTGTTGCTACCACCGCTGCTTCCAATAAGTGGCCGAGACGTTGACCGGAGGCTAACTACCGTAGCAAAAGTGGATAAAATAGGGCTTGCTGACCGACATGAACCATAAAATGAGGAAAGCTGGGAAACTTTTGTCTAAAACACAACAAAATGTTTTTCACAGGCACCTCCAGGGGAGTTTAGCTTCAAATCTCTCCGAGGTTCCAGTGGATAAAGAGGCCCATGCTAAAAATCACATCCAGACACCCTAAGTAATAAGCTACTGAATAGAAACAGCCTGGGAACATGTGGACAGGGCGAGGGAAGCAATCCATTTCATGTGTTTATACTCAAGGCCGAGGAGCGAGGCAGGCCTGCGCTGTCTTTCCCCAGGCTAAGGGTTTTTGTTTGACACAGATCGGCTCAACTTTGTTTACCGTTTCCTTGAATTTTCTATTTAGTTTCCTCTCTGCACAGCTGCGGGGCTAAACATGTGTTTGTGTTGCACAGCTCGGTGTGATGCTGGAGGTCCCTTGGTTCAGGGTTGAGGCTTTTGACTGATGGACAGGTTCCCCTCTGGCCATGGTATCCTGCCTTTCTGACTACTAACACACACTCGTGCAGCATCAGAAGAGAGTCTGGAAAAGCTCAACAGGAAGGGCTGAAAACTGAGGGGAATTGCTTTGATTTCATTCAAGTCTTTTCTTTTTATTTCTTTAGGTATTTATAAGTTTTCATGTAGCCAATTCTGATAACTGACAACTGCAGAACTATCAGTATAAAACAAAGTAAATATATTTGCAATGTCTAGTTTACAATACAGAGTGTGACAGTCTGCAAGGCTCCAGCCAAGTGGCACTTTGCTCAGCACCATTTTTTTTTTTCTCACATGATACAGCACCATTTGGCTATCCAAATAAAGTGTTACCTTACATGTAACACTGTCCAAAGATGGAAAATAAACATTCCACTTTCTATTTGTATTGTATTTTCCTCACCATAGCAGACAAAGCAATTTTCACCCTTTGATCCAATTTTCACCTTTTTACCCACCTTTTAATTTCCTTCATGAAGCGAGCAGAGACATGAGTGGTGGACAAAAACTTACAGCGCAGAGCATAACCCAGCAAAACGTGTTTAAAAGAGCCACTCTGTTATGAGACGATTTACGATGGAGAATGGCAAAAGATGAGACAAATCGCTACAGGAGAGAGCACGTCCCCTGGGTGCGTGTAGGGGTGGCAGCCCAACTGGAGTGGCGGGCATGGGTCAGGGAATCACTTGTGTGGGCATACGCAAACACACACGCATATGTAAAGCGCACGGCAGGACGAGCGAAGTAACAAATGGCCTATGAGAATGACAGATTAGTGGCGCAGATGGGATGAAATGGCATAGAAGGTGCAGAGGGGGGATGAGGCACCATCCATTCTGGGCTGCAGGTGATCCATCAGGACACGCAGGGGTCCGGTAAAAGGGCAACCCAGGAGATGTACCAGAAGACAAAACCCTGTCCGCCAGATGTTGAACGCTATTCCTGGGATGGATCATCTGGCAAGGGGTGTGTGTGTGTGTGTGTGTGTGTGTGTGTCTCTGTGTGGGAGCATGAGAAAAAGAGAGCCAGAAAGGATATGGGATTATTTGAATGGTCGTGCATGTGAATTAGGCTGTGGGCAACATGTGAGAGATCCAGCTGTGTGTGTTTTTAAGCGAGAGACACAGTATTACTTTGGGAATTCAAGCGTAATAAAGGTAGATGTGAGAGATTTGGGTGTGTATTTGTGCATTTTTGTGTGTGCGTATACTCTAGAGAGCCAGCAATAGATGAATGCTTATGTATGTGTAAAGCCAAAATTATACTTTCTGCATCTGTGAGTGGGCTAGGGTCCATGTGACTGAATTTCGACATTAGAAGGTGTGCGGACATCCACATACCTCGAATTTGTAATGCTACGACAAGCTACAGAATACATTTGCACACGTGCGAAACGCGGCCTCCAAGCAGACTCCAGAAAATAGTTTAAACAGAACTACTACGCATCCGTGGTGTCCACAGCTGTCCATGTAGGTGTCCGTTTGGGAGTGTGTTCAGGCCTTAAGAATGAGGTGGGAAGCAAGAGCACAACCTGTGAGTGTGAGAAAGAGGCAGTAATACAGTGGGAATACTTGAATATGTCTATGTTAGACTCCAGCTGCATGTGTGCGAGTTACACCCTCCCAATTCAAACATGCTTAAGGTTATCAGGCTGCATTCAGAGCTCTGGTACAGTTGTATCAACCAGCTCGGCACAAAGCCTCCATATCCTCGCTCAGAGTCATATAACAAAGGGTTAAAACAATATCCTCTCTGATAACTCGGGGCTGAATGGGAGTGAGATTTGCTCCGGTGATTATGCAGTCAGACACAGCAGCCACTTTGATGCGTGATCATACTGTTGATAGCTTGAGAGTGCACGGATAAAATGACAGTTTTGTATTCACATATACACCGCCCACCCACCGTCACCACTAACACACACACACACACACACACACACACACACACACACACAGAGGCTCAGATATACTCACTAATCCCCAGACTGTTTGCCCTACATGCTAGAGTAAAAAGTGTGCTGGAAATTCCAATGTGGGACTCGGCTTTGAAATGGACCTCCATTGCTCCAGGTGCCTGAGGTCGTGAAATCAGAATGAGATGCCTCCTGAGAAGGATGTTTGTCAAACATCGTTTTACATCTACGGCTTTGGTGTGTTTGCATGAAAAAAGCATGGGGGTGGACCAGAGGTGCTGAAACACTGGTTCGAGGATGGTGCATTTTGGTTGCTGTTGAACAGACTGTAGAATCAAAATGCACGATCACATCCAGCCTCTGGGCCTAAGCTTCAGGCTGCCCATGCAATATTTCTGAGTACATGTCTTCCACTTGCATTGCATGTGTCATCACAAAGCAGGGAGGGTGCTGATGAAACACAACAATGGCAGCAGTAAAGCTACAATTGCTTTCATGCTACATTTCTTGAGGAGCAGAGGCGTTTTAATGGTGTTTATATTGTAATACAGCAATATAAGTTTAAATGCAGCAAAAAGGCACTTGTTCACTTTTAGTTGGTTACAGCAGTGGAGAAAACCTCATATCTTTTGACAGCATCAGGGATCTATGCACTGGTTAATGGTGCCTCCAGATTGCGAAGGGCTGATTAATTGATTAGGCCCATTAGGAAAGGAGCATTAGAAGTGCTATTAATTTTGCAGCAGCAGCGCCCCTACGCGTGCTGCCGGAGAGCAGATGGCAATGAATGATGTATTTTGTTAGAACAGTAAATATTGACAGGTGCGCCTGGGTGCCTCCTCTAGCTCCCCATGGACCATGCAAAGGGAGAGCATTCTAATTGGCTGTCTCCAGTGAGGAGACCTCTGGAAAGCAGATGCCCCGACCCGCTCTGGCCCGAAAAGGGCAGATGAGGGACTGAGCAGCTTCCAGCCGTGTGTTTTACCCTTTATGTGTGAATAAATAGTATGTGTGGAGGGGGGAGTGCAGGGGGAGACGAGAGGGACAGTGGAGAGGGAGCTGATTCTGAATCTGAACGGCTTTGGTTTGGCTTGGGGAGCACTCAATAATAGGTCTTCGCCTGGCTCCACTTTGCCTCCAGTCACAATGGCTCCGCGTCATTTCAATCGGAAAGCCAAGAAAACTCATTTCTGAGCAGCCTTGACATCAATTGCACTCTCCCGCTCAGTGGCAATTTTAAATCGATTGCTTCACACAGATCCCCTCCTAGACTTGGTGAAATTTAGCCAATTTCAGACACAACACAGACACTGTAAAGCAACATGGAGAGACACATGAAAGGAACAACAAAGTTAAATTAATTACAATTAACTGATCTTTCTCTCTCTCAGCATTACAGTAAGCACCTGACTTGTAAGGAGGAGGCACCATAGGAAATATTCCTCAGTTCTATAAGGTACATTCGAGGACACCCTCTACAACACACCTGAATTTCATGTCTTGCACTGTGAGAAGAGACAAGAGCAAAGAAACATACGCAAACACAGCAAGATGTCATCAAGGTATTGATCGTGGGTCCTTCATGCTGAGAGGCAACAGTGCTGCCATGTAAGAGAGGCATCAGTTACGAGCCAGGAAGGTGGCCCCCAGGGGTTGCACACCGCCAAGATGTTTAAGTTAACCCGAGTTAACCACGGTGGCAGGGAGCCACATCACTGAAACTGTACCCTGCAGGGATGCAAAGTCAGGAAGGTGGCTCATCGATGCTACGAGTCTAATTGTGGATACTTGATGAATAGATTAGATAGACAGATCAACAATTAATCTACCACAACAACTATGTTTTTAAATATTTTGGTGATCATTTCTTTATAATTTGAGTGATTGCTTAAGTGTTTAGTCAGCTAACAAAGCCCCAAAAAGCTCAAAGTTGACATCCTCAAATTGGATCCTTTGTGCTACAAACCATCCAAAACCCAAATATATTAGAATCACAATGATATAAGACAAAGAAAATCAGCAAATCCTCAAATATGACAAGCAGAAAATGGGTGATATTTTATGCCTGATAAATTACTTAAATGAATATTTAGTTATCAAAATTGTTGACAATTGTTTTTCTGTCAAACTGCTTATCAATTAATCAACTGATTGTTTCGGCACTAAACTGACAGACATTAAAGTATCATCTTAACTCCATCTACAACACGCTGGTTTTCTTCCCATATCGCGTGACAACACAAAGGACACACACTTCCCTGTTTCCCTGCGTGACACAATACACCGCGCCTTTTAGTTACATGACAAAGATGACTGGTGTGTGATAAGAATGTGGCTTTTCCAGGCAGCGGTTTTCCCTTCCAGAGAGATGTGTTGTTATTGTTGTTAGCCAACCAGTTATAGCCCCCAGGAGAAAACCACAGATGATGCTCAGATGAAGTGTCTTTCCCGGAACAGTGGGAATAATAGCTCCCCTCGTTCTATCTTCACTCCCGTGCTTCGCCTGTCTTTTCGCTGTATTTCAGTCCCTGAAAGCCAGCGGGCCACTGAACCTCCGATTCTACTCCTTCATCCATGACGACACGGGAAATTAGATTATCCCCGGCCTGTGTGCACGTGTGGGTGTGTGTTTCTGTATGGTGGTGCTGGTTGATGGAGGAGGTGGGGGTTATTTTTAGGCAAAACATTTAAAGGATACTCACATTATTTTCACCTCAACAGGGTGGGAAAAAAAACATCTAAAGCAGCACATGACAAGACACCTTATCCTTTTTCTCATCTCAGTGTCATGTTCTTTTGTCTTACCTTATCTGCTCTTTTAATCTCTTTAGGTTCATTGTGTCTTGGTTGACCTTTCTGTCTTTTCTCTTTTCTCTCTTCGCCTATAGCTTAACTGTTACCTGCTGTGTTATTGAACCCCACAGTGCCTTTAACTGGCGCATGGCGGTGTGTGATTCTGTTGTAAAGCTCTTGGTAAAGTTGCTTTGAAAGGTGCAATACCAATAAAGTTATATAGAGAGAGATAGATAAAGAACATATTATAACTGGGCGACCCAACATGCCTACTCAATGACACATTAAAGTCTGGGCTACAACTGGCCTTTGAAAAACTGTGTCACATTTTCACTTGCACACATCCATACAAGCAACTAAGACTTGACAGTTAAGACTGATAAAGAGCTTTCTTGGCTGTTTGGTTGTAGAGTGACAAATGAAGTCAAAACCTTACAAAAATAAATGTTTTCATCTTGTCTACATCATTGTACCACATGTGAAAAATAAAAAAACTTATATAGTCGTAAATGTTATGCCTCCTCAGTGAATCGTTAGCAGAGCCAATCCTTGACAAAGACACACATTCCAGTAGTCTCTTTATTTTTGAACCTTAAAGACAAATGCATTTTGACCATTTAAAAGACGCCCTGCAGAGTTCTTGTAAACATGCTCAGTTATGCTTGTATGAAGTGCTTTTTGCCAAAAGCCTCTGATCATTTTGAAACCTGTATTATTAACATCAAAGTTTGTTAGCCAGAAGATCTCTTCTTTGCACATTTTTGGCATGTAACTTCCAACAACTGTTCAGTGGAATAGTTTGAAACGGACAGTCAAAATAACTGTGACCTCGCCAACGTACACGTTCATTCTCCTGCATTTGCTAGCAGAGCGTGAGATCCAAACTAAACATAGACCTGCTCATTGGAACATTGCTCCACAGTAGTACTAGTGGTCAGAAAACTCCACATGGTACCTTCAAGTGCTCATTTAGTCCATTACATGACTAACAGGATTGTGCTTGGTGCTCCGTGTACACCCAAGCATATTATGATGCCTGGTTGCATTTCGGCCCACCTGCCTAAACGCAATTTGGGCTCTCCGCTCATGTACTACACCGCACACTTTCATTATTTAAGCTGCGTAAATGCAAATCAAAGCACAGGCGCTCTGAGGCAGGGCTTGTGGAGGACAAGGTAAATTGAGGTGAAGAGGAAGAGGTGAGCCATTCTTCCAGTGTCCTTCTCTAAGCCTTATTACCCAGGAAGAAAATGAACATAACTGATACACTATAAAGGGCTGAAAAACCATGGCTATCTCTAATACAGTCTTTTCCCTCAAACAAAAGGAATGAAATAAGGTCTTTGTCAGCAGTTAGGGCATCTGTCTTCTTTCCCTCCTGCTCGCCTTGAGATAAAAGAATCAGCAAAGTAGCATAATGATTGTTAATGGGATCTTTATTAACCAAATTATTGTCTCGCTGATAATTGCTTTCTCAATGTCATGTAACTGTGTTTTACACTGCCATTGAATTAATGTTGGGCATTAATGGAGTTTATTAGCCAACATCAGTGTGGGCCTCCGTCACATCTTTGATTAGGATAATCGTATAGAATTTACTAGACTGAGTTATGCTGTTAACATCCCACATGGTGCACTTCAGGCCAGGGACTGAGGACAGTTCTCTTGCTTTGGGAGGACACAGCACAGCAGTGCAGCAGCAGCCTTTCCACGGTGTAATCGAACGAGAATTCAATTTTGTGTGTGTGCATGCAAGTGTTTGTTTATGCGTGCATATGCATGTACATGTGTGTGTGTGTGCATTAGCAAGAGCAAGCATCCATCTAAAATAGCACTGTGTTGCAGAGACAGAGATGAGCTTTGCTTCTTTTTAATTAGTGGCCCGGCGGACTTAACCCCACCTCATCATTCTGCCTGAACTAAGGCCCTACAATTAATTGACTCCTCTGAGTTGTCATGGAACTTCATTTCCTCAGGACACTGAGTGTGCCTCTGAGTTCACAACACATTTTGCTTGCACAAATATTGAGTCTTTAGTAATGACATATGGTGAAGTCCTAGAGGCCTTTGATGTTCTATTTTTCCATCTTCCTCACAGCCGTGAGATGTATTCATCTGTCGTCGGCTGAATATAAGCTTAACAACTTATCATAAAATGTACCTTTTCCCTCATTTTTATGCCCATTTCTCTTTTCCAGCTCGTTACAGGCTTAATTGTTCTTTTGAACTGCCAGTAAGTTGCATGCTGCCCTCAGTTGGTGACTCTATTACTGTTTCCATCCAACTGTCAAGAGAATCTGAATTGCACTTTTGAAATGTCAGAAAAATAAAATGCAAATTAGGTGCATTTTCATTAGCTGGGTTGAAGGGATAAATAGTCTTTCAGAATATAAAACTTGCTCAGAGAGAAAATAGACCCAGCAGAAAAACGTAACCAGTCTTAATGTTACATTTAATGGTACATTCTTTGAAAAATCAAACTCTTAATCAATCATGTCTTTGCTGACAGCAAAAGCAACTGTCCTCATTGTCAAAGCCCTCATCACAGTTTCCATACAGCCACTCTGACTGATCTATCATGATGTACTGTTTGGAATAATATAAAATTAGAAAAATGATCAAAAATAACAGTGACCTCACCAGAAATGGCAAAAAAATGCTTTGCATGCTAAGAGTAGAAATGCCAGAGATGATGTATGAGGGGCACCTGAGATGGGAAGGTACCATGGGATGCAGAAAGCATGCCATGGCAAATAGGTCCTGCCTTGGGCTACACTTATATATATAGACCTGGGTACTTAGAATTCCCTTGCAAGGTGGTTCTCAGTCTGCAAAAGAATGTGGACCTCAAAACTCACAAGGGATCTTCCGAATGAAAAAAAGGGTTAAAGAATAGAATATGGTTCCTTCAATATGGGTATCGCTGGATAAACATTTTCATCTTACAGCTATGGCAGATGAATACAAACTTCACTGCAGCTTTCTGAAGTAAACTTTGCCCAATTAGCTTATCCCTTTTTGGCTTTTCTTACCAAAAGCTTCTGGGCTTCTTAGCCTACTGTGGCCTGTAGTGATTGGTACAGACTACACAATATCAATAAAATACATTTAGGAGCAAATTACAAACCTGTGTACATTTTAAAAAGCACGTCTGATATTGTCAGTCATAAGATATTACCTAAAACTACTGTACAGGCATAAAGTGTAAGGCTAACAATATTCTGTATTTTTCTGTCAACAAATGGCTTGTGAAGATATACTTCCATTCATAATGAAATGGTGTGGATTACTGATATGTTTTTAGTAGTTTTTGGACTAAAAGTGAGGTCTGTACCAGTGTTAACAGTGGAAAAGTTAGTGTGGAACCCTGTTCAAGCCCCCAATATGCATTTGTTGTATTAGCTATTTCCAACCAAGTGTATGTACACCGAAGGGGGTGAAGTCTAATGAATGACACTGTAAACCAATCATGGCTCAGGGCTTTAATTCCTGCTAAATGGTGACCAAAATACCAGCAATACATTTGTTTCTGCAGGTATTGGCAGCTGCACCCAGTTATAAATGTCTCAGCAGAATTGTAGGCCAAGTGCAACAGAGGAATTAGTTACCTCTATTTAAGGTCTGCTGCCTATGCTCCCCCATTAAGCTTACACCCACAGATTTATAGGAGCAGGAAGTATGTACGGCTGTTGTGCTGCAATCTAGATCGTGCAACACTGAAACAGGAGCAGTGGTCCTGTGAACTCAGCAGGAGTGCAGCACTTATATTGAACCTCATCAGTCATACCTGGCTGCACACACAACTGCTGCTCACCTACTGAGCTTCATCTCCCTGGGATGATAATCTTTTCCTATAAACTCACTGGAATGACGATCGCTTTGTAAAACATACCCATCTGACAGTCAGCACATCTGCAGCACCTGGGGGCTGATCTCGGGATGTAGCTAAAGGTGATGCGATAACCTTACTGACCTGCAGGTTTATGTAAGAGGTACACTTTCTGTAAATTTTATATTGAGCTGTCAGACATTGTTACAATTGCTTCCACGGAGGAATAGTGCAGAGGGTTCTGCAGAGTCAGTTATTGTTATAATAGAAAAACATATTAGTCATTTCGTTTTTCCGCACTTCACTTCATGAGGCTTCACCCTTTGCTGAATATTTTAAACAGTACTGCTAACCATCAGCATAAGTTACTCCACAAACTCTGCCATGATTTATTAGATCTCGTCTCATATTGTTTACATTTCTCCTGACTCAATGTTGATGTCACCCTTGAATTCTTTAATTTATAAAGGCAGTATTTGGTCTTGTACTAAGCTCTTGAATCATACAGTGCACTATTCATCAAACATTTCAGGGAACTTAAAGGTCAAACCGTGGACAGTTTATGTTTTTGGGTACAGTGACAACGATTTACCTTAATAAATCTTTCACCGGCGAAGCAGTCCAGAAGAAACATTCAGAATTGGTTAACCAAGTGTAGCACAGCCAGGAATATATTCCCACTGATTGATATTTGTAATGAGCCTCATCACCAGTTGTTCAAACAGATGCTGATGTGACAAGACGTCATCTCAGCTCAAAACCCCATGGAAAAACAGAACTGTTAGGACTGTACTCTCTTGTATTGTTGCCCGTATGGTGCGAGTTCTCCCTGGAGACACGAAAACAACGACTATTCTGCTTTTCCTGGACGTCACCTAAAGCTGCACTTTTAAAGGGCTTTTAGTCTAATTCGTTTTCCCACCTCCAGAACTACTTCTTCTCAAATTAATGGGCCCCTAAACGTCTATCAACTGAACACATTTAGCAGTGCTTTACTGTGCTTCAATCACTGCCAATGCTTTCAAGCATTATAATTTTGCTGCTTTGCATCAGTTAGAAACATTCGCTCTGTGCATTAACGACATTAGAATTTTTCCCACAGCCCAGAAGACTAGCAAAGGAAAAAAAGGAAAACTGGAACAGAACAGAGACACTTACACAAACTTTATGAATATTCCTTTATCCCATTTCACACTCTAACATAGGAAGTTTAGATTAGCAATGAGGAAATGATGTCAATCATTACAATGCCACGCAGCATAAATGAATCACTACGCCACCAGTATTAACCCAAGGAAAAGGAGAAAATCATCAAGGTTCACTACCAGCAGAAAGACGTCCTGCTTTTTTCAACTCAATAATCCTGTTTATTAAAAGCGCTGTCACAGGTTCTTTGGTTTGGCGGCGCAAGAGGACCAGCTTGGGGCACAAGCACAGTCTTATTAACAACAAATGAAATAGGCCATCACAGCAGGCAACAACTCATAGCTTCAACGGATCAGCTGGTGCCAAAGTCTAACTCTTTAAGTCCATGTGATTTTTGCTCAGTGGTCTCAATTGTGCAGCCACCTCTGCCTTGCTACTTTCGAACCTCAGCAATTTAGCTCAGTAAACAGCTGGATGAGAACAAAGACTCGATAAGAACAAAAGCTGTTTGAGTCCAGCTGGCTCCTCAAATATGCTTTCACCTTCCACATGAATTCAGACTCAACTTGGGTCGGGCCAAACATGTTTTGGAAATAATTAAAAGCAGTCATGGAGGTGTACGCCGTCTTGCTGCCTCATGGGCAAATTTGATTCAGCCGGCACATCGGGAGGGTGTGCGACTGGCTGTCATCGAGGCCGACACGCGCTTTGTTTCTCCTTTTGTTAAGCTGTCATGTGAGGATGTCGCAGATCAGCTCCTGCTTGTTTATGCCAGCATCAGAGCCCGGACGAACGGTGTGGTGATACAGCTGGTCTGGGATCGCTGACACAAACGCACGCACGCATACATAAATACAGCTGCTTCCCGGACTTCTTCCTCTCAAACACATGGGCACACGTATACTCATATGGAGAGATAACACACCTGCAGTATCATATTGCAAACTCAGCCCACAACAAGGATAGGGGCAATCAGATATCCATCTTTGAACACAGAAGCATACACACAGGCAAACACACACAAAATGTAGGACAGTCCAGGAAAAGGTCCAGGAGTCTCAGTATCCCAGAGACCAAACTAGGCCAGAACCATTCTCCCTCTCTCTGTCTCTGCCTTTTCTCTGTCCATCTCTGGCTGGTGAGGTGGCTTTTGACTTGGAGGACAGAGAGCAGGGAGCCTTTGCCAGGCTGGGAAAGGACACAAAGCAGCAGCCCTGACAACCACAGAGCCTTTTATTCCCTTTCAAACTAACTCCCATTCAGCCACCAGCCTGCCAAGATCCAGGACAGGAGCAGAGAGGAAAAGTAATTGACCCCCCATTAGATTGATTAGACCATATTGAATATGATTAATTGAAAATACTAGAATAAGACACACAAGACAGAATCTTCCATTTATGATGCCCTGGAGTCGTGCTACCTCTTAATCGTTCCCTGGGTGGAGTTAGAAATGTATAAAATAGATGAAGAAGTCAATGTTCATTTGGAGACGGGCCAATAAAACACCCTCCTGGGTGAACCCATATTTAGCATTCATTGCATTTGACTTTTCACAAGCACATGATTTCATATCTGCTGAAGGCTGCATCAAAAACCAAGGCCAAATATAACCTGAGTGTACCCCCCCATTTGCTGCCAGACTGTTGAGCTTTATATTGATCTCCCAAAAAATTATGCAAGCATTCAGATGATGTCTCCTGCATTCAGAATCCTCACGAGAGCCGTGTGTAAAGTCCCCGTCCAAATCAAAGTTTAAGCATCCGCGTTAGAGCCTTTAGAGCTCAGCTCAAGCTACAGCCAAGTTTAATTGTGTGCCTGCTTTTGTTTTGCGGTGTTAGCCATTTTATATGTAATTAGCTGTCAGGGATAGTGAAAAGGGGCTAATTCCCTTTCTATTTTTGCCTCCCTGAGTGGAGGCTGTGCTCAAGTCTGACACTGACAATAATTAAAACTCTGCCTCAATGACTCTCATGTGCAGTGTTACATTTGTTTTCACCCGTGTAATGTGTAATATGGCTGGGCATCACCCCCCACATTTCTCTGAGTAATTTGTTCCCCCTGAAGGGTTTGACCGTTTGACAACGCCGGGCCATGATACTTAACCATGCTATCACTCACAAGTCTAGTTAAGAAGTATCTGAACTGGAGGGCTTTCAAAGTCAGCAGAACGTGAGCTCGGATCGTACAGTTGGTATCAGAGGAACTTCATTATTCATGGTGATGCAATTTTCAACTTTGGCAGCTTTGGCAGGAGGTTAGGGGATTCAACCATCCTCCAAAACATCTCATTATTTTTCATATCTTGTTTTCTGCTAGTTATCAAATACCTAATTATTGAATGCACTGAATTTCAACGTTAAAGGTTTCTCATTTTCAAACATTGAGGTCAAACAGTGACGGGAAGATTAGTGTGAGCTTCAATGCCAGCCCAACCTTCAAAAGGTTCTGAAGTTGTTTCAGATTTCCCTAAACAAACCATCTATCCACTCTATATATATCATCTTACTAATTATTCAAAACAACATTACCATTATCCTCTAAAAATAGTTGACGCTGCCCTACAGTTCAGCTTTTCACAATAAATTCTCAAACATTTCACACCACACTGATGAAGATACTGATGAATGAAACTGTGGATGAACATTAGAGCTTTTAACTAATCCCAACAAATTTTAAAAAAAAAATTTTGGAAAGCTCATTTTAATCATAGACTTGGGGATACTGAACACTGGTTGGTTTGGTTTGAGTGTTGTAGGTTTGGCTGGCTGGTTTGTTGATGAGTTGGTTAGCGTAGATAAGGAATGACAGAATATTTCATTTTGGGTTCTTTTTTCTATCAGAGACCACTCAAAGATGGGAAGCTACATTGTACAGTCAACATTGTAACTTCACTGACATCCTCAAACCTTGCTAATTCAATTGGAAATTGTGATTATCCTTTAATTATACCTATGAAAATAATTAACAAACAATCAGATCTGAAATGATTTTTCTTTCCAGCCATGGCATGAATCTAATTATAGCATGCAGAATGATGCATCTGGGAACCAACAGCTGTTATTATCATGATTATCTTTACCAGAGTCATCATCGTCATCATCATCATCATCACCATAATCATCATGTGGAGAGCAAGAGAAGGAATCAATGCTCACGTACTTTCCTCTGAAGATGAAAGAGACCCTTTTAGAACAGCAGACCAATGCAACACTGAGTCTGACATGATGATATTCACATGGCGAATTGCAATCACTTAATCCTATTAGCACAATACCGTAGCCATGGTAAGCCTTACAGTGAAGTACACATTTTATCAAGATGTCCTGCATTTGCAAGGGAGGTGCACAGATGTTTGCACTCATAAAGCACTGCGAGTAAAATACAGCACTCACATTGCTTTTTCCTCCATCTCAAAGCTACAGCATATTATGTAAATTTTACCTCTGATGTTTGCATATGTGAGTGCATTTGTGATGAACATCATCAGCGCCAGTTTAGAGTAACAGTAAGGTAAAGAGTCAAACAGTCAAAGCAAATGGAAAACAGCGTAATTACCGTATATATTTACGGCTGCAGACTTTTAAGTGAAAAGTGTGCTAGTTTTGTCCTCATGTAAAGAGTTTTACTTCTCGTCCCTGCTGATAATCCACATAAATCCTACTCGGGACTGATAAGAGGTACAACCTCTGCATTTAGAGAAAATTAAGGTCTGAGACTGACAATCAAGCATGTCAGAGTGTTAAAAAAACTGTATTGTTTGGAAGCAAATCTCCAGGCAGGTGCAGCAGGCATCTCTTTTTAATTTGCTACATGCTCAGTATTCAGCTGCATGGATCAAAGGGACACTTAATTTTCCTCCCCTCTCCCCATTATGTGCAGTGAGGAATGAGGCAGACCCTCGCGGGAGCAGATCTGATTACTGTTTATCATTACTGTCACTCTCCATGGTGACAGAGGGGCTGATCCCAGGCCGCCAAAGACGCAACCAAACAGATTAGTCAGAGGACCCTTATTTTCTGCTGTGCATCACTTGTGGACTGAAGTCTTGTTAGATTTTAATTGTTAAGTGATTGTAAGGCCCATTTCCCAGCAGCCACGGCTACATTTTACAACTTTGTATTTGTGCTTAAGCAGTGGACAATTATCCAGAAACCACTTTAAAACATTAGCCAGAAAACTTGAAATAAATGAACATCATACAGCTGTAAATCCAGCCTGCATGCTCACCAACCACAGCGTTGTGGCTCACTGCAAATGCTGATGTATGCCGATGCCTCAGCTGTTCAATGCAGGGGCAAACTGTGGGCCTAATTATCTCCCATCCAAGTTTGCTGTTGTCTGTGTTTCCCATCTCCCTCCCTCTCGTCCTCTCTAGTGCATCCTCAACTCTCACTTTAAACCCACCCCAACTCCTGCACAATCGTGAATATTTCCTAACTACACACTACAACAGTGTTCATTTCCAATTAGAGACACTATACTTTCATTCCTCGAGTGAAACTGGTAATTTTTTATCCGATTTGCTTCCCTCTCTAACTTTTTTTTTCCCTTCCTCTCCTTGTGTGATATTTTCCTGTGTCTACATTAGCATAAGTGCAGCAGTGATCTGCTTCAGGTTGACGGTTTTTAATGGGGCGGCATTTCCATTTCACAGAGGACACATGTGGCGGTGGGATGTCGGGGAGGGCCGGGGGGTTGTGGGCGGTAGCGGGTAAGGGGGAGCAGTACAAAGAGAATGGTAGAGACACTCTGCAACGAGTCCTGTCACCATTAATAATGCAGTACGGATGGGAAAGGAGCAGTCATCTTCATCCCTAAACGGCAGACGTAGGCTGCATGCCCCTGGACACTGCACAGCCTAATTTTAAGACAAAGCCTTATCTCCTCTCTATGGGCATGCGACCACCAAATCCAAACCACAGGAGAGGCTCTGAGGTCCCTGAGGGTCCCTGGGGTCCTCTCTAAGGCCTCGCAGGACCACAGGTGGCACATAGGTAAGTCGCAGAGCCTTGGGGGGGGACAGTGGCACAGACCTCATGGCAGGGACTTGTCATGGATGTCAGAAGGACTTGACCCAGTTGCTGGATTGAGTGCTGGCAGCTGTCGCGTCAACAGAGCATCTGTCAGTCTTGGCTCACTAACACACTATGCAACAAAATGCACAGGAAAAGGTGTAAAAATTCAGGACAAGTGTCTCACTTTAACCTGAATTTCTCAGATAATGTGCGAGTGTGTGCTGTGTGTGCCCGTGCTCACAACGTGTGAAATTTCAAAGGTTAGAATCAGTGAGTGAGTATAAGCCGAGGAAATGAATAACACTCAAAATGGCTTTATAAATACAGAGTAATATTGTGTAAGTCACCCAGGACTGTGCATTTTACATCTCTGCCTTCAATGAAAGTTATCTGTGAGGAACACAGATGTACCTTCTGAATTACGTTGCTGAAGGAACCTGGTCGAAGCACAACAAACAAATTTTAACAACTGGATGCATGACAGCTCAAAGACTGAAGCAACAAATTGGAAGGACACAGATTAGCTGAAAGAGGGACTGAGGCTTCAAACATTTCTAGAGACCATCTCCAGGAGAGGAGCTGCATCTAATCTTTCTGAAGTTTATAACGAGGAACAACAATACTGGAAAGTATTGTAAATAATGGACACTACCAACAGTAAGATAGGTGCACTACCAATACCTGTCTTCCCCTGTCGAGACAAAATCCCAAAGCACCTTCAGCGGTCCATGTTTCCTACATTTATTGCTCTATTACAGAGGTTTTCAAATTGGGAGGTGCGCCTGCAACCAGTGTCAGTGGAGGCTCAGTGAATGGAAGTGAACAAATTGTTATCTTAGTTATGAATAGAAGATCACAAGCCTAAATGTGTGTGATTTGCTTAGTTCCAAGAGATAGTTAAGAGATAAATTAGAAAGTAATGAATGACTTAGGACAGACCTTTTTATATATTTGCTGTAGTCTGACAGTCAGTCTGACTCAGTTGTTGAGTGTCTATGGGATCAAATATCATAATCATGATCCTATAGACATCTAGGAACTGATCAAAACCAAGCAAGTAAACTAAGGGGGGTGGGGAGGCACCATTTTCCAAGCTTTGTCTGAGGGAAAGCCCAAAGATTCAGACTTTAAAAGCCCCTGCTCTTTGAGATAGATATATATTTCATTTTGTTTAGTTTATCCTTTAGACTCTCATCTCACAAAGCCACACATAATCTAATTTTTCTTTTAATTATTCATTTTTTATTCTTTTATTGTTTTTTTCCACCTTGTATAGGTATCTTTGTTGGTATGTAAGTAGAATACGCTGCTTCCTTTTGCTATTTGCTGGAAAAACAAACAGAAAGAAAGAAAATTATCTGCGAGGAAACAATCTCCATATCACAGACACAACAGTCCACTTTCTTAAATCTTCTTACACCCAAAGCTTTTCACACTTTTCTGTATGAAAACAGTCCCGAAACAAATTGATTTTCACCACGCCGCTACCATCTTCAAGAGTTAAACAAAGGTCAGTTTGGCAAGAGGAGACATTTCCGATGGCTGATGTTAAACAGCACGTTCTGATTAACTAATCAGGTCTCTTCTATATAGGATTATGCAATTAATTAAAAAAAGCAGCAAAGGTCATATTATCATTGCAAATGTATTTGAACTTATAAATCTTCACATCTAAGCTCATCTTAACTGTACTTTTTCACAGTAATACCATAATCCTCGGGGCTTTTCTTAGAGAATGGAAAGAAATGAGGCTGCATCTTCGTACTTTACTGTGGTGTAAGTGTGTTAGATGCTTTTAATTATAGGACACAATATGCAGTATGTCAGTAATACATTCTCTTGATTGCACCATCATATGCAGGAATTCTAGGAAGAGCTTCAAATTCTTATTTTGTGTCTCATTTTGTTTTATGACGCTGAATTGATTATATAGTTCTTGTGTATTTCTTGTATTTTACTTCTATTATTTAGCATTAACTTCTCCTATACTGCAAATATACAGCACAGAGACCTACTGTATAAAGGCAATTTTGTCTGTCTGATGGAAAAGCAAACCCTCTCTGCTTTTTAAAATACAACCTTTTAGATAAATATGTATGTTTATGATATGACATACACACTTATATGTACGTACACATATTAATTAGAGAGACTGTGCGCTGTGCTCACGACGCTCTAAATAAAAGATGCAGGAACAGATGATCCATTAATGAGCTGTTCTAACAAAATAATCTGCAGAGAAACACCTTAACATTTATGTTTTCCCTGATGAAACAATACTGTCACATTATCCAGGTGCAAAAGCCTCATTTACTGCATTAAGGCACACATACACTGTTGAAGTGTTTGAACTGGGAAAAAAATGTTTTTGTGAGCCCAGAGTCATTTAAGGATATTCACTGAAGTTTAGTAAAACATTATGTTTTTTGTATCCAGAAACAGAACTGGAGTTAATGATCCTGGTCCTCAGTTCTGATTGGCTGATTCGAGTGAAAAGCCAATATAAAACAGCAGCTTCACATTGCATATAGATCCTGGTTGTGTGTATTCTCAAACACTTTCAGATGACATTCATGGTTTTGTTGCAGAATGTGTTTTTATTTTATACATCTACAGTACATGATGCAATGTTTAGTCTATATTAGCTTCTACGATTGATTTTTTTTTTGTTTTTGTTTCTGGCTTTTTACTGTTATTTAGACCAGATTCAGACTAGAAATAAGGGTCAAATTGATTTTGTGGTCTTGTGCTGAGTAAAGAAAACTAGTAATGTATGTTACATTGTAAACCATTTTTATTATGCCACCTTTATGGATGTTGAATAAACCATGTTCTTTAACAAAAGCACCATGGTTTATGTATCTTCCTCCAACTAATGTCCTAATTAATCTACCAAAATCCAACATCTGACTCAGATTCCACCTAGGCTTTTCAGTGCTTGCCTTTTTTATAATAGTACTGTAGCTGTGCTCTGCTTTTGTTTGTTTCTTTGTACAATGTTTTTTGATACACTCTTAACTGCCTGAATTTATTTCTCACTTTAAACATCCCATTTAGCGTTTGTGTCTGAATCTGTTCCAGGTCTACTAAACTACATGATGCTTACATTGAGTGACATGCTTCAACTCAAGTTGCCTCTTGTGCATCATTTTTTACCCATTTCTCTGTAATGCAACCTGACATATTTGGTGTCTTTGGAAATGTTTGTGTCGTGACTAGAATTTAAAAGCAACTTCTGTGGGTTTGAACGGTGCTTGTCCTCACAACATGCATTTTAATGATTACCCCCCCAGTGGTTCCAGCAGGGTTTAAGAGGTTAAATCAAGGAAATCCAATTGTGAAAGTCCACTAGCAACAAAATTCACATGCAAAGTTACAACCCCTATTCATTTGGACAAGGACACATGTACTTATGTTGCAAAGGCTTGTGGGAAGGTGAGCGTCGAACATTTGCAAGCAAAGCTGCAAGAGGGACACGTTGAAAGGAGAGCTCAAGTTGTCTATGCAAATGTAAGCAGTCTGAAAGAACCGTTGACTAATGAACTGCCAGGTGTCTTTTTGATTGACGTCTGCTCATGAAACGTCCCAGTCCAACTTCCACCTGCTTTGCCTATAGTGTTTAATTTCACAATGGGAAAAAAATCATCATCACAAAAGACTAAATAATTATTGCTGCCTTCAATTTTCCCAATAATTACAACGCATTTTAAGCACAGGGACAAATTGAGGCATGCAGCAGCACTAAGGAAAGTCTGTGAAAACTGTGGGGGCTGGTGAAGGAAGGAGAGGATGTAGCAGTACCCTTCAGTCCGAATCTCATTTAGAAACAGCACCTATCATTAAATTTGTACTTACATGCCCCTGGACCATCTTAAATTTGGAGTGAAGAAATGTCAAGTGTTGGGAGCATCCTAAGTGGACATGTGGACCCAGACTGGGCTCATACTGACCATATGGCGTGGCTTGCAGACTTGCCTTACATGCACTTTGGTATTCTCACAGCTCTCAGTACATATGTGTGCCTAAAATCCCCAGTAGTGGTGCTATCAGAAAATTCTGCTTTTTGCACCTCTTCAACAAGACAAAACAATAATCCCTTTGGAATCAGCAAATGCCTCCGGTTTCTCTTTGTTTGGCCAAGCCCGGACATTTTGGCACCATGAGCATTGTTTCAAAATATCAGGTGGCACTCAGCCTTATGCAAGATTCCAGTTCTCCAATTCATTTTTAGCACAATTGTGTAATATGAGAATGGTGCAACAGGAAGGTTTGGGCTGGTAAACTAAAAGGTGTTATAGGACTACATGTAGGAATTAAACAAGCAGCTGTGTACTGCTGAACAATACAAAGACACATCCTCTGGTAGAGTAAAGCCAGTGTTCTCTGCTGTCTTTTACGCCACCAACCACTAATAACTACAAACAATAAGGGTGAGACAGCGCTGAGACTACACAGCTAAAGTAAGGTGAGGTCAAGGCAGCAGCTGGGTAGGTACTGACTGCTGTGTAGGTACTGACTGCTGCGTAAGCCAGGTTTACACATAATGACGCTTAATTATTACTACATCATTTTGGAAAAGAATTTAAGGTAAACACAATATCAAACTATGACAACCAATGAAAATGCTGCTCAACACAAAATAAATAGAATAATAACACCAAAAATTATGCAACACATTTGGCTACTCCTGCCAATAACAATTCTATTCCAATTTGTCACAAAACAACAATGTGAATGTGAACACTGCAGGTCTAATAACAACAGGATTTGCAGTTTACAGCTCAACAGCCAGAAGAGAGGTCACAACACAGGCCCAGTGACGGCACGGCGGCCACACCGGAAGCAGAAAACAATGAAACAATCTGTTTGGGACTTTATCCCAACAGATGACAAATTACTCAAGATGAAAATATGAAACATAAATGGTTTTCCTGTGCAACAACCTAATTCAACAATAAACTCCACAAGCATTTAAGCCTAGAAATAATAGTGATATAATATAAAGAAACAAAAACAAGAATTTGACCCACAATTACAACACAGGCTCAGCGGCCATCCCACCAAACTCAGTTCACAAAAACATATGACAATATAATGACAACAACAGTGTGAGAGCAGACCTGCAGGTTACAGACACAAGCAAAGCCACACACATATATGGCACGGCGGCCCATTCAACAAACATCATTAGCCCAATTCAAAAAAATGACTTGCACTTACTATTTGAAGATCTTCTTGAAGGTCTACATGAAGTCCATTCTGTGCCAATCCTCATTCAACTTACTGTTTGGATGTGCAATTGAGAGCGAAGTCCATCGTGTGCCGATCCTTGGGAATGTTCATTATTGCATTGCAGCGTTTTCACAAGTTTAAAAGCCAAAAAGATTCTCTGCTATCAGAAATGTACCAGGACCTTAACTTTTACACAATCACCAGGCTCAAAATGTCCTTATTCCTTTGAACTATAGAAGTTATTTTATGACCCTTTAACACCACATGCACACAAACCGAAGTGAAATTACTACAGGAAACATTATACAACACATCTTTGCAATAACCCAAATAATCAATAAGCTCTGGTGTGTTAAGCAGGATTTAAGCCTTGTGATAACAACCACAAATATTGCCTGGTTGTTATGAAATATTAGTTTACAGCTCAACAGACAGAAGAGAGGTCACAACACAGGCCCAGTGACGGCACAGCGGCCACACCGGCAGCAGAAAACAATGACTTGTTCATACTGTTTGGGACTTTATCCCAACAGATGACAAATTACTCAAGATGAAAACGTGTAACATATATGGTTTTCCTGTGCAACAACCTAAATCAACAATACACTCCACTGAGACACAAGTCACAAGCATTTAAGACTAGAAATAATAGTGATATAATATAAACAAATGAAAAGCAAGAATTTGTCCCAGATTTGCTGTAAAGATCCAGCCTAGAAAATCTCATTCATCCAACCACACTCAGTTAATGAACACACAATGCAACAGAGTGAGAGTGACCCACTGTATAGGAGGTCTGATCACAACGGGCTCTGCAGCTGACAGTTTCAGCCACAAGCGAGCTCGCAGGACCAATCCAGCAAGAACAGCACAACAAAGCAGAAGCACAAAGTAGAAGCATAAAGCAAAGGAAGACAATAAAATGCACCACAATGCAAAACAATGACTTGCACTTACTGTTTGGAGGTCTAATTGAGAGCGAAGTCCATCATGCGCCGATCCATCTTGGTGGAAATATTGATTATGGCATTGCAGATCGTTTCACCAGTTTCAAAGCCAAAAAGATTCTCTGCTGTCAGAAATGTTCCCCAGCCCTTTACTTTGATACAGCTCTGTTGCTCTGCTTTGACCATCCCCAGGCTCAAAATGCCCTTATTCCTATGAACTTAGAAAACCTTAGCAGCTTTTTAATTTACAATCTACTACTGGCCATCAAGATGGCACATCCATTGGAGAAATGACCCTTGAACACATGCACACAAACTGAAGTGAAATTACTATAAAGGAAATATTATATCACACATCTGGCTTTCCTTTGCAATCCACCCTAATAATCAATAAGCTCCAGTGTGTTCAGCAGGATTCACTTAATTCAAAACTCACAAACAATCACAAAAAAATATGCAAAAACAGATCCAGATTTTGTACTAAGCTTCTTATTGAGAACCAGGCAACAATATCTCATTCATCCAGCCACAATCTGACAATGACACAGAACAACACCTGAAGAGTGACCTGTTGTGTACAATGGGTCCACATGCACAGGTGAGGTCAACAGCACTGGCACAACTATGACACAGGCACGGCGGCCATCCCACCAAACTCCATTCAAGAAAACACAAAAACAGAACATGACAATATGATGTCAATAGCAGTGTAAGAGCGGGCCTGCAGGTTACAGCTCCACAGACACAAGTAAACCACATACTTATATGGCACAGCGGCCCATACAACTCAAACATCATTAGCCTAATTCAAAAAATGACTTGCACTTACTGTTTGAAGAGCTTCTTAAAGGTCTAAATGAAGTCCATCCTGCGCCAATCTTCATTCAAAATGATGTCATTTTTGGCGTTGTAGATGTTTTCATCGGTTTCAAAGCTGAAAAGGTCCCATGTAAGATATATTCCTCTCAGCTGGGATGTTTAGAGTCTGGTTTCTAGTCCTTTAAATATCCACTGTTCAAGTTCAAGTTTCTTAATGTCCATTTTACTACTTAACATCCGACCTGCGTGGCGACTTGAGTGAAGCCGCAGTTTCAGTCATTCTTTGCTAGCAAAGCTTGTTTAGCAGGCAAGTGTTGAAAATAGGAGGCCATGAAAGACAGATAAACATGTCAGCAATAATTCGGCATAATTCACGTTGATGTCAGACGAAAAGTATGTAACAAAAACAAGACTTGTTCCAAGAGAGGGCCCGAAAACTCAATCAACGGAAATAAACCGACAAATTCAAAGATGGCGCAAATTTTCTTCTTCGCTTATGACAACGCAGTCGCTGCACTGTGCTCTATGCTGCCCCTGCTGATTGAAAGCTATATCACAACTGACCGTACTCTCCAAAATGGTTGTAGTATACTGTTCATAGCATAAATTGAATTTTAGATTTGTGCAAAATAATTATAATTTCAATGTCTGGTGCGGCTGAGGCTGCGTGTTTCCACAATAATGTAACACTAAAATGTAAAATGGTTACATTAATACCTGAGGGCTAAACAAGATGCAGCACACCATATTATCTCTGAACTGAACAACTGTTGCTCATTAGCACTTTTACCAAACTGCTGGTGCTGTTTTCCTTTATATTTTCACAATACATAATGCTGAGACCCTGTGCTGCTGCTTCCTCCCAAGTCCATTTATTATTTATGAGAAATAATTATTAAGCACAAAAGAAGCCCTATTGTGTACTTACAGTACTTCCCGATAGTTTGATAAACAGGTTAACTTCGGATGATACAGCTGTTGTTCAAGTCCTATTGCAGAAAGGATACATAAGAAAAAATGCACACTTTCTCAATTTCAGCTATCTGGAGGCAGTAACTCACGAGGTTGAGTAGACATAAATCACTGTGTTTTGCAACAGCCTATAAATTCATATGATGATAACTCAGATCTAAGTAGGTAGTTGGCAAAATTTTGCTCCATCTCAGCTGCCACTGGTAGCCTGGCAGTGTCGAGCAGATGGCGCTTTATGTATTTATAATTGTCCAAACATTGTAAGAACCTCTCAGTATTTGGATCCTGTGCACACTAATTAGCTTGATGGATATAAATAAAGTGCTTAAAATTTAGCACATCACAAAAACAGTGTGTGTGTGTGTGTATTCGTGCGTGTCAGTGTTGCTTGGACATAATGTACGCACTCTGCTTGCAGATGGGTGCTTGCATCAGTGTGAGTAAGCCCCTATATATTTCTAAGAGGCAAACATAAGTGTGCATTATCCTGCCATTCAATATGTGTCACGAGGTGCTTTCAGTGATGCTAGAAAATCATCAAAATATTGATGATCTTTCCTGGCAGAGTCGCTGCTTAAGATATTGACATCTTATATTTGTTATTCCTTGAGATGAGTTGAGGGAGACATAATTGATATATCACGTGAACTGAATTTGATTGACATTGTTTGCTTTAATAATACTGTCAAGGCTACAGCCGGTGAAAAGAGACAATCTCGAGCAAGCATAGAGCCTGGAATATACATTTAATATATACAATGCTAGTCTTCATTTTAAACATATCATCCCTTGTTTTACGATTAGTTTTTTCAAGAGGCATATAAAAATGTTAAAATGAATCAGTAGAAAAACTTGATGAGCATTATTACTGCAAATTATGAATCAGAGATTGTATCCGTGTATCTGCAGCTAATGATGCACGCCAGCGTTTTCTGGATGCCTCCTTGTATACAAGTAATTATACAAAAATCTGTCATGCTTTTCTGCATTGCTTATGCTGTGGCTGATTTTCATAATGCCGTTGAGAGAGGGACACCTATCAGGTTCCCGTGGAAAGCCTGAGGACTGGAATTGCCTGGTGAAACACAACAGAGTATAAATGAGTATTTTAAGGATGACATTAACATATAACGCCAGCTGCCGTGAGGTAAGATCAAGATAAACCAGATCAATCCCTCCAGTCTGACACATCTAAAGGGGAATATCTTTTGTGCAGAGATAAATGAAAGCAGCATGATGCTCATCAAGTGAAACATCTGCAGTAGACTAATTTCTGGAGACATACACTAATCTGCAAATGATTTCACCTTAGTGGTTATTACTTTAATAAGAAGCGCTAGACTGTGACTGACTGCTGATGTCACTGCACAAGATCTTACAAAACCACTGACTGCCTTAATCTCAAAAAGCTCCAGCTGTGCTCTGACATTGACATTGTGCTGCTACAAACTCCTTAAATTTGGATAAAAGGCTCAGACAGCAGCGCAGACGACAGGGGTGCAGACGTTGCAGACATGAATGGCGTGAAAATGCCACCAAACACAAATTTGTCTTGTGAGGCTAAAGAAAAGTTTTTCAAAGCGAGGTCCACTTACTTTGTGTCTCAGAATCTTTCGAACACATCTCATAGCCTTCCTCAGCAGACAGTTTAGTTATTATCATGTGACACAGAATTCGGGTCTTGTGATTAAAGGTGGTCTTACAGTATATGGGGATCTGGGAGGACGGTGGATGGAGGGTGTTGATAAGACTTCAGGAGGTCGCTGCCACAGTTCACCAAGAAATAGTTAAAGCACATAACACCCTGTAATCCCCACAGTGAGCACAGATGAGGTACAACTTGTAACTTAGTGAGCTTTAGGGGTCCTGGAGGGCAGATTGTTTTACCTTCGAACAAAACCAGGCGAGCAGTTTCCCCATTTAAAGTCTCGCAAAGCTATTCATTGTAACTATTCATTTGAGTTAAAAAGGCAAGTTACAGCAGCAGGCAAATAAAAATAGACCTTTTATGTCAGACTGTTACATGACTGTTTGCAGTTACCTCCTTCCTGTCTATTTCAAGGCCCAATGAGCAGAAAATGTTCAAATGCTTTGAGCTGGCAGGAATTTTGGAGTCCGTCATTCAATATTTCTCCAAAATTGTAAAACTAATTAAATCTATCTTACTCCCACATTTTTCCCACATCTTCAAACTGTCAGCCAGATTTTAGAATTATGAAAAAAACAGTGCATCAAAATGTTTTACTGTAAACAGCTACTGCAATTTTTTTGCTAAATAAATCTCCAATGCTGATGAAAATAGATAACAAAACTTTAGACGTAGATGTACTGTGGTAAGTCTTTGACAGTATTGCAGTCAATAGAAAAGCAGCATTTTTAAATGTCAGTTTAAAAGTTTCTTTGGGAAGCTCAACATGATCATGACTCTCCACTAGTGGCAAAGGTTGCGTTTAAGACCCAGATGATGCAGAAAAAAATGTTCCACCTGCTCAGGCATGGGCTATGTGAATTAGAGACACATGACTTAAAGATTTAATGATACTATTGGTTATATTTCTCATGTGTCTTGTCTTGTCCTCCTTTTCCTTTTTTTTATCTTCCTCTTCAAAATGCCCAACTCTAACTGAAATGCTGCACATCAACTATAATTGCATTAGACCTGCAAGAACTGATTTTTTGGCCACTTGGAGGCAGCATACACAAGTTGTAATCACTAAACCAAAATATTACATGGCCAACTTGTTAGTAAAATGTTGGCTTGCCATCAGATATGGGGAAAGCTACTTATTAATTTGGAGTTTTTCACAGTCAGAAGTCCAATATTCACTTTCCTTTAGCTCCCTTTTGCTTTCCACTGACCAGGAAGCGCATGATGGGTTTTCAGAGCTTGTTCGCCACCTGCTGTGGCCAAAAACGCAGATGGTCGTAGTGAGAGTGACTCAAAACAGTAAAGTGAGTAAACAATGAGTTAAAAGAGCTGAGCGACACGGCAGGGTCCAGTGATCATTTTCTGTGCATATGAATGACCCCTTTTCCATTCAAGTAATCATGTGAGCTATTGTTAATATATATAAAGCAAAAACTAGAACCACTTTCAAACTGCTCTCATTACACAAAAGTCCCATGTGTAAGTGTAATCAACGCACAGCAAGCGTGTGGTCATCAGAGAGACCCAACACGCTTCACCATGAAGTCAAACTTCACACATATACACTGAAGTAGTGGAGGATCCTAAACTCCTGAGCATCATCCAGTTGTTTATGTAACATGGGGGCCACAGTAATTATGCGAGTACACCATTGTAATTTATGGGAAACGTGTCCTATTTTGATGTAGAAGGATTAAGAAGCCTCCGAGGCTTTTTGACACCAATTCACGCAGGAATGAATGCAAAACATTCTCTGCGTGTCACCAACAGCCAGATCTGCATCAACAACATTGTGCTGGGGAAAAGATTACACTGACGACGTGCACATTGTGTGAGTGTAGTCATCCAAACAGTTTGTTACTCTCTTTTTTTCTTGATGTAAAACTGCAAGTTGCCTGGCCTCATTTCTCCAAAACTGTTCCCATTCCATCTGTCTGATTACAAGATTAAACAAACACATATCAGTGGATTTTAAAATATATACACAGTAAGTGAATACACTTCAGGGGAGAAGTCCTATAACCTTCTGTTCCCCACCGCCTGTTATTTAGAGTGTACCGACTTTCCATCCACCTGTAATGTCCTCTCAGAAGATGTAATTTATCATTGGCGTAAAAAGATACAGGATCCAAGTCAAGAACCTGACGTACTTGAGAGCTGCACTATACTGAAATTAAATAGCTGTGTTTCAAAAGAAAGTCTTCATATCAAATAATTGCATAATAAATTGGAATGTCCAACATAAGAGTGACATTAAATATTCAGCAATTTAATTTCAACATTCTCTTTCTTATATATATATATATATATATATATAAAATCACCTCTTCAAATTAATATAAAATGATGCTGGAGGGTGGGCAAGATTTATCAGGAATAAACAGACACTGCTCTTTGGGCAATGAGTCTCTACTGTCGTCTCTTCACGGGGACTAAAAATCAGTCTGCTCCCACTTAAAACATCAGCAACCTCAGCCATGTGGGCAGGGTAAATAAAATTTGGTTTGACAGAATGATACAGCTTTTCCATCCTGACCCTCAACCCCGGCATGCTCGTTTCCCTTTCCTGTTAACTTTTGCGTAGGTTTGGTTTGTCAGCTTGCTCTTGTATATATTTTTCCCAGAATTAACATGAAACCAAAGCAAACAAATTTGTTTTTGTGATATCCTGCTCAGCAGAGCACAGGCTCCCTTCAGGGACAAACAAAACTCCCAATAGTTGGATTGACACAATAATTACATCAGAACTTTGGTTCTATTCATATCAGTGTTTCAATCCACTGGTGCAGCTTCTGACAAAAATTAACATAATTGCAAGTACTAATATTGATGTTAAGCTCCTAAGGTACAAAATTAAATATCTAACATTTTGCAAAAGTAAGGAGAAATCCTACAAATGTAAATCAGTGACCTAAAGCCCTTAATGAAGAGCCTAAGTGATTCAAAACCACAGAGAAGGTGGAGAATTATTCTGTGAGCCAAAACACTACAGAACTACACTGTTCAGGGTTAAAGGAGTAGTTTGACATTTTCAAAAAAATATTTGCTTTTACGTTTTGCTAAGAGATGAGAAAAAAATCCAACATTCAGCCTCTACTGCAGGAGATATTGTTTTCCTAAGATGGTGAAGGCAATTTGTGAATATTTAATGATGCTGTTTGTCCAACCAAAGTGAAATAATGTTCTTGACATTAAATCTTTTAATAACCACACAAGGTCAGATAAAGCCATTGCTGCTTTTATATACTATAATGTGATGTACCTTTTAATAGAATGCTTTCTTAAAGAAAGGGCTTTCTGGCTGAAAGACTTTATTAAATCAGGTGACACAGCATAAAGAGCAAGTCAACATAGGGAGCAGGTCATGGTGGATGAATGGGTCAAAAACAGGACTTTCACCCAAACCCATTTTATGAAGACAGACAGATGTAAAGTAATATTGATAAAGTATCTTACAGTGTGTAAAGCTTTAAGATACTCTTCTCTTGTAAACCAGCCTGCACTGGAAATGATCTTTGCTCAAGAGTCCTTAAGATACACAACGCAAGTAGGATCACAGGTAAACAGGAGATAGGACCCAAATGCAGACACAAGAGGCAGAGCTGGTGCAGTTCAATGATTTAATGCAAAAGAATCAAATCCAGATGAGACAGTCCAATCAAGTAAACAAACCCAATTGGGAGCAGGTCAGAATCACAACAATAGATGAGGTCCAGGAGAGCATGAGGACAAACTAGGAAAAGGGCTGGCACGTGCGATACATAGCACAAAGACACGCTGACAAAGAGAGAGGGGAACACACAGACTCTATATGGGGAGGTAGGCTAATAAGGGACAGGTGAAACTAATCAGCAATCACAAAGGTGGGAAACATGAGGCAGGAAGTAAAGTTACTGAAGCAAGGGCAGAAGTGAGTATCAAAATAAAACAGGAAGTAATGACTGAATATAATACAACAAAGAAAAACATGAACTAGGAGCAGGACAGGATGTGACCACCTTATCAATGTTCAAATTCAAATCTGTATTTTTTTATTTTTGCAGTAATCTTATAATAGGTGGAAGAACTAATTTAAGGAAGTGCATTATAATCCATGATCACAATAACATGAAATCACTGTATACCGTCAGTACATAAAACATATAAAAAACATACTTTGTTATTAAAATTGAACGTTTAGTTTTTACACAACCTTTTTTACATTTGCATTGTTTTATTCATTGTTATGAAGCCAAGCTGCATATTCATTTTCTGTCATATGAGGGCTGAGATTTTTATATTAGCAACACCAGAACAATCTGTGGTGTGGACCCGTAATTCAGAGACTTAAAAATGGATTTGAGCTGTAATAGAGAGGCAAAACATGCTCTTTTAAGATTCATAGTACAGAGATAGACTAAATGAAAGTGTGTCACATAGCATAATCCCAGTGATTGTGCGCTCTACCCAGGATGGTGCCATTGTTTCATTGATCTGTTGATGGCTGGTTTCCAGCACAATCTCCTTTGTCACATCTGCAGCTCATCATCCCATCTCTCTCTTTTTTTTTCCTGGAAGCAGCCCTCTTATCTGGCTTTGCCTCTTCTCTTTCTTCCATTGCTTTAATGCATCTTGTCAGATTGAGTGTCTCAGAGTCACAGCTCTCTCATTTTTGGATTATAGAGCCCTCGAGGGTTTGTTTTTTTTCCTGCAACCCCGCCTCCGCTCTTTTCCCTCTACAACTTCCTCATCTTTATCCTCCAAATTTTTTCTAGTTTTCTCCAGAGATAGTAGGTTGGTATTCCCAATAACCCTCTCACCCCAAACCCTCACCTCCATCTTTCTCAGCATCCTCATAATTGGATGGAGAAGTTCATGATATCCAGGAGGAAGGAAGGAATCCATACCACGCCACAGAACCAGTCTTCACGCTTCCCTGGATCATGCTGCAAAGGGTCACGGTCTCCTTCGCCTCAGGGATTCCTCCGACTGCCATGCACAGTTATCGGTGGTTACACTCGGCATTCAGGATTCAGCTGTGCCAAGTGGAAGCGCATCTATATCACAATCTCTCCCTCTGCTAAAACCAACAGTTTCACCAGTATGTGTGAGGCCAGAGCACAAAAATAAAGCAACAACTCAGCAGGAGCGGCCTACTTAAACTGGCAGTTTGATGTGCTTCCGTTTGACTGATTTCACCACTGCAAGTTCCAGAAAGACTTAGCTTTTAAACCACACTGAACGGTCTTGAGGGTCCGGACCTCACAAAAAGATCAACTTGATGTCTTTTTATCCTTAATGTCTTTGGTTTCACTCTAACAATGCATTTAAAATATTTATAAAGGGACTAAGAGCTACAGAGGGCATTTGTGTTTCTGCATCGGTAGATTCAAGGAATTTCCTCTTTGTTTTTCATCTAGAATAATGGGATTTATAATGTAAATGGTTCAAACTACAATCACGCCGGCTTTGTTTTTTTGTAATGATGTTCCGAGTGAAATCACACGCATAAGTCACGGTAAGTTTCTCATCTTAGCAGTAGATGCAGATTTCCTGAGCGAGTTCAGTGAACCGCCGTCATTTATTAGGATTTTTACTTCAACCTTTTTTCGTCACAGCGGGAGGCCGTGTTTGTTAATTTCCCACATCTCTGCACAGGATGGAGAACGTGTTGCCGGGATGAAAAAGGAAACCTTCCCCTCCTGTCTTGTCCCCTTTCTCCTCCTCTCACTCAGCTCAGCACCCCACGGCGTGGTGAGGCTAAGCAGACGGCTGTCCAGACTCCCCAGATCATTACACAGGAATCACACTGGGAGAGGTGTGTGGGAAGCGGCTGTGACTCAATGTGTGCACCAGTGTTTACTGACATTCATCTCCATATGTCACGACCCCGGCCCATCGGAAAGCACGGATGTGGATTTGGCTTTGGTTTTGGGGAGAATAAACACACGCAGTTGCCTGTGGTAGTTGCATGTTACACATTTATTATCACGCTAGATAAGATTGTATCTGTTCATTTACATATGCTATCAGATAAGTTTACATTTTGCCCCCTTCTCACCACCAACACTGATCTAGCATAGGCAGGGTAAAGCATACTGTTTAGACAGAAAAAGTCTCAAACCGCAAATGAACACTCTCAAATCTCAAATGAAAACGACCAGCTCTTGTACCGACTCCAATTACATTTTGGCATATCAGTATGAGAATACATACTCCAGAGCAAATTAAACCCCTTGCTTAACCAACCTCCCCCCAGCAATTCAATTCTATGCAGTGCTGAAATCACTTCCCTGACTGCACTGCCAATCTCTCCATACGAGGGGAGAGATTCACTCCAGTCTATTTCTGAAAGTCTAATAAGATGAACCCTCACACTTGCCATGCTTAGATAAGAAGTCGCTTGAGTGTGTTGAAGTGTTTACCATGGCTCAAACTTGCCTTCCATGTACACAATACCCCCTCTGAATGTCTTTAATTTCCTTACAAGTGATTTCTAGGACAAATTCGTGACAAAACAGCATTAGAAATTCATGGCTTCGCTGCTTTTCACTGAACAAACTGTTTCCTTTAGTAATGGCACTCATCCTTTACATAATGGATAATGCTTCATTCCGGTCAGAGCCACTGTTTAGGTTGGTCATTTATAGAGTTTCAGGGTAGCTACAGTATCACTTCAGGACGACTGGTGGGAGATGAACAGGGAGAAGATAAAGAGGTTGTTCAATTGGCGTCGTCTGGCCTCACATCTTATTATTAACCTTGTTATCCGCCTCGAGGCATACAGTTCCACTCTGTTTATGCATTCCTTCTATTATTGAGTGCCCATAGGCCATGTTGCCATTTCATCATAGTCCGTTAAATTGCAGAGTTGAAAGATAGCCCATCCCATCAGCCAGGCCGCTGTGAATCGCTTTTGTGTATGATGCAAAGCAGAGGACTGTCATCCTCTGCGTTGATTGTCGTGTCCTCCGAGAGGCCAGATCCACCTCCTATTTCAGATGCGTCAACTTCTCCTGCTCTCCGACTCCCACGCGAGCACATAGCTCGCTGTTGCGGCGGCTGGCATTCAGGTTGTTTTCGAGGAGGCCGTGCAACGTGCGCGAGCAAAATGAGGTGCGGTAGTTGTCCGTTAATAAAATTATTCTTTCAAGTGAACGAATGTGCAAACATGCTTCTGTGTGGTCATTTTTACACACACTCCCACTCGGATAAGCTGAGAAGATGTTCCACAAAATGTCTTTCTTCACTCGTTGAGTGATTGAACTGGGAAAACACAAAAAAAATAGGAAAAATAATCTTCTCTCTCATATGTTTTCTATACTTCACAATGCTCATCCGCTTTTCTTGCAATGACTTTTCCTAATGAAAATTGCGCTTTTGATGATTTCTGTGCGTATTTTTAGAACCTGCATTCCAGCAATGACCAATCTCTATTTATAGCCGTTGATTGCATGATCACTAGGGCACAATCAGGCCGCCCCGACGTAGCAGAACAGCATCGGTTGATTGTTCTCTTTGAGCTACTAGTTCCCTTTGATTATAGCTGGTGATTGCTACAGAGCGAGTGCAGTGGCACACGCAGCTGCACGCGCAAACACATGTCCTCTTCACACTCCTTCTGAATGTGACCTGTAGTAATCAGTGTTGCCGTTCTGTATCGCTGTGTGTGTCGAGCCAAGTCTGGATGAAGGAATGAGTTTAAGCAGAGTACAGTAGAGTCAGCCGCTGTTTAATCTACTTGGCTCCAAGATTGTAATCCTCTTTCTTATACCCTGACCTCCGGGGCTTAGAACACAAGACTGAACACACCAATCTTATTCATATGATACAATAATAATAATCATCTCTCCTCCTTCTGTCCCGTGCCCCTGCCTGCACCACATGCCACCATGGATCTTTGTAATTATCCCTGCTCTGCAGATGGCAACATTTGATTAAAATCCTCTCCAAAAAATCACGCTTCGTGCCCGTTTCTCCGGACAACAGAATGTAATGCTCCACCTGAACGTTCAAAGTTCCAGTAGCTGCGAGGGAGGGGGGGGCGCCGTGAATGTGGTTTATCAAAGTAATTGGTGCTTTTCACGTTGGCCCAGGGTGTGGAATGGAAGGTAACAGATGTCTGTCTGAAAGACATGTAGGTCACCGAGTTTCCTGCGCTCCCATTGATCCCATCAGATAAGGAGGTTGTTTCTAAGGCTGCTTCCCGCCATGACACCCTATCAGATCTGTAGCCCCATATTACTTCCTATGTTTGTGGAAAATCCGTGTCTTTTGAGACTGCAAGAGAGACCATGTCAGAGTAATTACCGCACCATGATATCATCTACCCCCACTTATCCTCTAATGGCAATAGAAGCTAAATCCCAGCATTGTAGCCTCCTTTTATGCTTTATCCCTGAATGTGACAGGATTTTGATTTTGAAAATTTGTATTTTTTTAGGAATAAATCAGGAATAAACAAACATGGCTGATGTGGTATCGCTCAAACTTCCTGTAAACATGCTTATTATCATTTACAGACAGTGGCAGGGAATCCCAAACATGCATCCCTCTAAGCATCTCTCGTGACACTTAGGTCTGTTTCGTGCCACAGGGTTAACAAGGAGCTTAATGGTTTAATCCTCATCGGCTGCCAGTCTGGCCGACTGTCCTCTTAGTGACTTATCCCCTGAGCCACAGGTCAAAGTGCACAGTCCAGGAAATGCACCACACTCCTGACAACTCCATCAAAACCTGACACACTTGTAACGTTTCTTAAGAAGTGCCATTTACAAGCAAACGCCTGATTGGTTTCCGCAGGCAGATGTTTCCCTGTAAAAGTCACACAACCCTGACCAACCCTAAATGTGACCCCGCTGCTCACCCTCCCCTCCTCTACACTCCTGCTGGCACACGACCTGCACAACCCTCGCCATCCGTGGTGGATTATGGGAAGGCCTCGGGGCAGGCTGACTGGCTGGTTTCACTCTCTGCCGGGTGTGACCCACATCCCTCTCTCCGGCTAATCCTTTTGTTCCCGCGATCTCTGAGTACCTAACCACATCTAATCCTTTGTGCTGCTTTATTTCAGCATTAGATTTCATCCAAGCGTCTTCCTGATGACACCCTTCATTCCCCACGTCAATTGCTTTGGGATGTGCGCTGAACTTTTTTTTTTTTGCCACAGGTTCAAGTGTGTCTGCTAATTTGAAGTGTTGTGTTCTGATATCGTCCTATCTTATCAACCAAAGTACATCAGATTAGTAGACGAGCAATTATTAATCTGCATGTGACACAAGACTTACTTGCTATATGTGCTCAAATCCACGATGTGTGTCAGATAGCGACCGATTCATCTCCCTTAAAACTCATTGCTATGTTCAATACATCATTAGTTCACATCTTCATGGATCTCAGCGAGTCGGGTTTGTGCTTGTTTTTTTCAGATTGGATTCCTTCAAACTCCAGACTGCATGTCAGAACGAATACACCACACTCAAATAACCACCATCTACTGATCAGTTCAATACAGCTGTTAATCCTATGCTGTGGATTTTCTCATATTCCCTGGTGAATACTTTTCACAGTCCTGCACAAGCTCTTTCATTTCAATGACATATTTTTATAACAGTTTTTCATATTTTATTATCAATGTTCTATTTATGCTTCCGACTACTTGTTTGTTTGTATCTTTCTTTATATTACTCTACTTATAAGTTTAATGTTTTGTACTAAAACACCAAGTGAAATTCTTGTGTATGAAAACCTACTTGGTGATAAAACTCTTTCTGATTCTGATAAAGTGTGACGCATTGATGTTATTATTTATTTCTCCTCATGAAAGGGCAAATTCAGGCATGAAAAATGGAAAAAATTTGGCTTCTTGTTTTGGCTACAGTAACCTGCAGATTTCACATCTCTGATGGAGATTCAAATCATGGTGGCTTTCAGGTTTAATGTTTTTTTAATGTTTTTTTAATGATACTACAAAGAGAATAGGCCATATTTATTCTCATCTCTCGCTCATGCAGACACACATATTTATGCATGCACGCACATACACACACGCACACACACACACACAGGCAAACATGCACACACAAACAAGAATTAAATTGGTCAGAGCGCCTTGAGCCATTTGGAGCCCCTCAACAACTAACCTAGTATCTGCCTTAATAATAAATAAAGCTTTATGCATCTATTATACATGAACACATACTAGAAGGACATACAGAGATAATGTTACATACTGAAACAATGCTATTATGAACTGTAAATGATTATGAACTGAATATTATTATATTGTATATGATGTCATAATTATATTACAGTATCATAAATTATTTTCATTCATTCATACCTTCATTGAGGTCACGCCCTCGTTTCCAGTGATGTCGAGAGAGCAGCTAAAACAGAGTAAATACACGCAAGCATAATTAACAAGAAAACAACCAAAGAGCAACAGAACACAGTTAAAAACAGTCAAGAGCGGAGTAGTTTGTAATCATGGTTTTAAACTGACCTATAGGTCCAAATGTGTTAAGTTTTAATGAGCATGGTAAAAATGTGCGAAGTGTGTGAAGCGCAAAAACGGTTTTCCCACATTCACTGTCTGCATGCAGAACTTGGAGCATCAGCCAATCACTCGAACCTGATTGGTGAAGAATCAGCTGTGAACGTCACAGACTGATTTGGCCATAAAATATTGACGCAGTAAAGTAAATGTCATGAAACCATAGCAATTACAGGATCCTCACAAATGCACAATTGCCTTGGAGATTAAAAGACACCAAAAATAACTGATGTTTGTCACCCAATGCCAAACATGCCTTCATAGCCTCTGTAATGTTCAGCCAACAGTGTATCTTTCTTCTCCATTTGCTCTGCTATCTGCGGGTAAAACTGCTCTTCTCCTGCTCTTTTCGCTTCTTTTTACTGTCTTTTATGACCTTTCAAGAGCAGTGAAAGCGAAGCTCCTTCCACACACTTTAACTCTCTCTTGATTAAAGTTATATTAAATATGGCACATAAAGCACCTTTTTCACATGCACCTTCACCTGTTAACGGTCAAGCAATTTCTTTTGTCACGGTCACAGCGAGTGGGAACAGTAGCCACGCTTGATTTTCCATCTGAGACACAATTAAGAAGCCGGTAGAATTTCTGTAAATTTTTCAGCATGGCTCTTGTGGGGTTGCCGTTTATATATCTCATTCAATCATATGTCCAGTGATGTGTGGTCAGGGTAGGCCGCAGTGCCTCGCCAAAGCTAGAAAGGAATATTGATGATTGTATCTATTGATCATTTCTTCATATTCATAACTGTATTTAAAAGTTTCATTCACAATATGTCTAAAGATTACACATACTCTAATAAAACTAATCAGACTAGTTGTCATAAAAGTACATACTCCTTTTGCACCAGCTTGCTCCTGAAAATGACCTTTCTTGAATGTTAAGGCTGATGAACATTTTTAGAGATTTGTGCAGGTATAGCCACTTCAGTCACCTCAGTCCTCAGTCCCAGTCTATGGTTATTTTAAAGACCAGTTCAAAGGACTTACTGACGCCATGTGGATATTACCTTGCATGATCAGTAACAGGAAACCTGCAGGATCTTGCATAGCACAAGGGGCAAAAGATCACCCGAACTTTTCAGAAAGACTGATACCAAACAAGGACTGGTCATGTGGCTGGAGCCTGACTTGCCTATTCTCCCTCTCCAGCATATACAGTATCATATTTTTAGTTTTACGAAGGCTCTCATGAGCTGTTTTTATCTGCATATGAGAAATCCAAAGCTTGATAAGCCGGCTGTGCCTTGTTACAATGGTCAAATGCTAAAATAATTTCAGTCAGAATTCATTACATTCTTCTCTGGTTTCCATATTTTCCAACTCAAGTCAGCTCTTCTGCCTCTTGTAGGTAGAGAGATAATTGTCATGTGCAGGTGGAAACGACGTGTGAAAGCTGAAAATCACAATTTCACTTGTATAATTGAACAAGATTACTGTTAGAAGTTCTGCGTACAAAAGAAGTCACAACATTTAAAATTTTGTGTGAATGCGAATGCAGAACTTATTTACTACATAACAAGGTGTAAATACCACCTAGAGTGTCACCTTGCATGGTCTAATTATTCAACTCAGCAAAGTCTGCAGTTTCTTTCGACACCTTTTTTCTTCTCCTTGTCGTTGCTGTACAGTATCTGATTGGCCAGTCAAGATCCAATTTATGCAGTACGACACTTTCAAGGTCTGCACTTTGCTCTCCTGTGCTCACATCTCATTTTCTCATCACACCCTGAACTCTGACTGTTCTGCTGAGACGCCAATTTGAACATCTGGAGCTCACGGTTGACCAGAGATAAGCAGTTAACAACCAACAATTTATTGTGAGGATTAATGATGAGGACACAATTCTACTAAAAAGATATTGCGGTCTATTATTGAGATGAAGAACTGGTTTTAGATGAAAAAAGAGTTCTTCAACTTCACTGGATGTTTTTCAAAGCCTGAAGGGAGCCATAAAGTGAATGTGTGGGCTGTTGGCGGAGGAAGACAGGGGTCATGTTTTGTCTCAACATGTGGATGTACTCACACACCCTCTCCCTTCTTCTCTCTCTCACACACACACTTACGCAAAAGGCAAAACTTGGCAGTCTGACACCATAACTACTCAACAAATTGCTGTCCGGCCCGCTGTAGGCCCGTGTGCATCATGTCTCAGCATTCAAACGACAGCTTTGAATTGCTTATTATGCAGTTTCTCCGGAGCGCTCTGCTTGCACATGCAAGCCGCAATCTCTGTGCAGCAGCAGCTGACTAGGGAAACTGTGGAAATAATTGTCTGTCGTTCCTTGTTGGCTGCTTTGACGTCTGGCGAATCCCTTTGTGGTGCACTAACAGAGTTGTTTGAAGTCTCTGTCAGCGTGGTAGGTTGTGGCGTGGTGTGAGCGTGCGCTACGTGCTAGTTCACATCTGTGGTGCATTCCAGGATCCACACACTGGCTGGTGGGCAGATGAGAGGTTAGAGGGAAGAGCAGGCAGAGCATAATAGCTGCAGGTCTGACCCAGGCAGATGGACAAAACAGCTTCTGAATGGAGATTTTTCTTTTTTTTCAAATATGTTCTTGCACTTTCTTTCCGAGACAGGCCAAACGCCCAGACAAGCATTTACCGTTTAGGCTGTGAGAACTGCTTCTTGAGGTTGCACATAGCGATCATCATGTGTCAATATAGTGATGACAATTATATATATATTTTACTGCTTTGCTTCGAGCATTTTTCCACATCGGATTTATTGATTTAACATATCTGAAACATTAATCAGAGCTCACTATCGACCCCAAGGATGGATGTGAGTGTCTCGTGTTTATTCAAGCATTGTTTCTCAAATGTTTACTCCTGTAGAGCTTCAAATCTAATAAGTAGAGAGCTGGGAATCTTTGAATAGCTGTAATCAACTTTTTGTTCATTTTGCACTTGTCAAATGGGAAAAATTGTTCATGAAACAAATATACATCAGAAGAAGATGCAATGCATGTTTTCCCCACTGTCCCTGGTCACTTTGCTTCATTGGAAATGAATACATTTGACTGCCAGTAACTTTATTATGTTGCCTACAGAGAGATGATCTGGGGTATTTGTATCCAGGCGTATCTGCTTTTATACGAATTCCGAAGCTCACATGGAAAATTCAGCAAGTGGGACAAAATCCAGGTTGAAACTTCCTGACGTGTTATCAGCTTTAGCCGAATGTCACTCAGCGAGGTGGACAGCCATCAGAGAAAATGTTCCATTTTGTCCACTTGAGTGTCACTAAGTGATGGATGCCTCCAGAGCAAGCCGGGCTGCAGTTCTGCAGCTGCCTGCGGGCCAAATGTGAAAAGCACCAAGGATTTTAGCACTGCTTTTCACAGGCATAGTGGAGATGCCATGTGAGGTCACAGAGGAGTAAATATAGCCCCGAGAGAGTGTTAAAGACCTCAGTCTGGGCTGGTGTTAGATGTGCCGTCCTTTCTGTGCTCTGGAGGGCAGGGAAACTAAGCATATCATTAAGGTGCAGCAATGAGGGTAGGACAGACAAAGGGCACACAACGGGCCTAATGCTATAGTGCCTTATAGGAATTTCCATCCATGCAATTGAGTCTGTTCACATAGACATGTATGATTTGTGTCATTGAGAGCATGTGGCTGTGACGGCGTCCCTCCCTGCCAGCATTCAGTAACCCGCCTCTGAAGTGGAAGCGTGAACAGTTACCACAATCAGTGCAAATGTCACCTAGTATCATCTCCAACTTGCTAAATGCTAATTACATCTTGTCTGAGTCACAGCGTACCATATGGTGGGTGATAAGATTTAAGAAAAAAAAAAAATCTTATCTCGGCTTCGCTGCAGACGCCCTGAAAAATACACTGAAATAAAGCCTGGATTTTGAACAGATGTGCACATCAGAATTTGATTCATCGGGCGAGGATGTGCGATTGGCATTCTCTACTATCTAGGCTGCCGGCGCTCGCACTGATCTGCGTGCACGGTGGATAATATTTTGTCTTTAGCGGGGATGAATACAAGCCTGGATAAGTGAGTCTGCTGAATAAATGATGTTTATAATCATAGCCCTGGGTGTCAGCTAATGTGCCTGGGGAGACGTGGGTGGGGAGCGAGGGGGTTGGGAGATGAGGAGTTCCAATCATCTGTCCGAGCAAGCCCCTCCAAGGCGGATGATAATGTGGGTCTAAACTGCTGCACGGGTGGGTAATGGGATTGCGAGCACGCCGGTCTCCCGCTGGATAAGCTCCCCTGATAGCAACGCTGACCTCCTCCGGGATCGCTGGGACAGGGAGTCACAGCACGGCTCCGGTTTTTGTATGCGCGTCTGTTGAGGTTGCAGGTATCATGTCTGAGACAAAAGGGCAAAGGTGGGTGTGGCGATAGGGAGGTGAAAAGGTAGGAGGTGTACACATTTCACCAGCTGGACGGTGTTGGGGAAAAACAAACAAAAATAAGGAGGACAGTTGAGGAATGAAGGCTCGGGAGGGGTCATATTTGCTGTGATTAAACTTCCATTCAGGTCACCAGTTATTAAAGTGAATGGAGGATTCTGGTCCTGGCATCTACAGGAAGGAGGCAAAATTATAAAGCTACAAATTCTGGACCAGCATTTAAACACTGTTACAAATGAATTATATTCAGCAGCATGAGAGTTAACAGTTTCATCACCCTCCTGCATATGTCTGTCATCTCTCTGCTGGTTAGTTTCAACTTGTGACCGCTGTTCCTCTTTGTGGCTGCAGCTTGTCTCAGTTGGCCAGTGTTGCAATGACTTTCCAAGCAGTTCTTCTTGACATATTGAGTAATTTGGCAGTTTTTCTGATTTGGCCACGGATGATTTGTCCTCTTTTGAAGCTCCTTCGGGTTGCCTCACGAAGAAATCTGCTGATTGCCAGACCTCTGCCCTGGCTGACATATGCTGTTAATAAGCGTTCAGCTGGATATGATGCACCTATGCAAATTTGAAGAAGTTTGTCTTGAACTGAAAAGGTCGTGAAGTCTGCCAGTGTGGCGCGCAGCGTATGAAGCTTTAGTCATGTTGCTATCATTAAATTCTGCCCAATGCTTAAATGACAACTAGTTCCTTGGTGAGGAGTTCCCACCTCCATAATAAAGCACTTTGAATGGGAACGGTTCAAGAGGTGTGGCCCCCTCCTGAAGGCCCTCAGTCTATTTCACACATAGCTGTTTTCCCAATCAATTCTTTCTCGGACTCCCTTTACCTCCATGTGCGCCTTCAGATGTCACAAACGTGCAGAATTAGAAGATCAAACTAAAACCGGATTAGCTCACTAAAAATTCAAACCCTACTCCCATCATGCTTGCGTTTGGTCCTTGTCAAGCACACTGTAGCCGTGTTTTCAAACGGCGAATAACTTCAGCTGTGGATTTTTGTGCTGGGCTGAAGTGTGCGACAGCTTTAAAAGAAAAAAAAAAAGAAGCCTCAGAAGCAGAGTGCTATCTAAATGAGGCATAATAGATGTGAGAGTGACATAACCATGTTGAAGGGATGTAAGCAGTCTGACAGGAACATTGCTTCTAGCAACTCCTGTGTTGCATTAGTGATGATTTTCCAGGAGGCACTCACAAAGAGTCTTCAGAGCGCTCTCCTGAGCCCCAGCCAAACCCGGAAAAGCCCCCAAAACAAGAGGCCATGTGCACACGGGCGAGCAGTGCCTGACACAGCTTCACACGTTGTTATTCATAACCCACCCTCAACACTGGCCAAAACTACCCCCCCTCACTTCTAAAAAAAATATAGGTCATTTCGGTTCTAAAAATGGCTGCCTCTCCCTGGGGCTTGCCAGAGCATGAAATAGACTTTACATCACGTTAGCCAAGCAACAGCAACCAAGAAACTTTCCTTTTTTTTTTTTTTTTTTTGTCGTTGCTCATTTTTCATCCCCCTTTGTTGCTGTAATCTAACATATGGCGGTTCTCTCACTCTCCCCTCCTCTCTTTCAGTTTATGACCTGAATAAGATATCAGCAGTTTGCCAGGTTTGGAATATGACAGGCGAGGCGAAAGTCATGTAGAGATTTAGATAATATGGTTGCGGAGCACTTTACAATGCTTTCCACCTCTGCCTTTCAGACTTCCCCCGTGCTGATAAGCAGGAATTCGGGGGTGGATTTCAGAACGCTTTTGGATTTTGCAAATGCCTGCTGATATGACGAAGGGAGTCACATGACAGGTAGCACAATTACTTCCTCCTGTTTGTAATGCTAACTATCCCCTCCGCCGCCGGTGGATGAATTACAACTCAAGTAGCGGCTGCAAAGCTGCAAAACACAATAATGCAAAAAAAAAAAAAAAAAAAAAAGCTGCTCTTGCCTCCATTGTGGCTTTGACAACTCCGCCTGCAATTTAGGGAGGTGAAGTCACTTGCAGCAAATTGGATAATATAGTAAGGAAATTTCTGGGGTTTTATTTGCTGTAGAGTTTACACATTTCCAGATGCTCTTCATGCACAACCATATTGTGTCATTTTAGTTTTTTTTTTAAACATTTCCCCCTCCTTCCTCTCCATGTCCAATGCATAAACTCCCCAGTGGCTGCCCCTTGAAATTGCCTCATGTTTATTTAAACTCGGAGGGCAGCGGTGGAGCGCCTGGTGCCCCTGCTCGTTTTCTGCGGTGTTTTCTTCCAGCCGGCCGACCCCGGAGCCATTCATCAGCTGGGCTAAGTGTAGCTACAGCACAGAGGGCTAAACAGCACTTCACCACAATGAGTGTGACATCAGCTCTCCACACAAACCAGCGGGTGTGTCAAAGAGAAGCACAATTACAGAGAAGGAGAAGGGAAGAGGTGGAAAAATGACCACAGAAAGAGACAGAGGAAGGAAAAAAAAAAGAGGAAGAGAGGCAGAAAGTGTCAGTCATTTTAGCTTCTAATTTTGGTTCTGGCTCGAGGACTACTTTGTTCCACCACGGGCTTTTATGCTATGAGCATGAGCTGGCTCAAGACAGACAGAAGAGCTATTGAATTAGCAAAGACTACACTTCACACACACACACACACACACACACATATATATATATATAATGAGTAGAAAGAGGAAGAGAGTTTAGTGTTGGGTTGAGAAATAAAATCCAAGTTGTTTTTTTGAATGTGTGTGAGCATGAATACTGTCTGTCTCGTGTTTTGTAGAATTAAAACCTCCTCTGAATATTAGGCTTTTAAAAATTTGAATCTAATGTCCTTGTACGAATTTCACACAAAATTCCACACTGTGACAGTAAACCGGTTCAAAAATGATCTCCCCAAATATGGATAAAAGAGAAAGACTCGCATCCTTGGTGGAGTGGGGAGCACAACAAAGGGAAGTCGGGCGAGGCTCCAAATTAGAGGAAAGATGAAGATATGAGAGATCAAAACCGAGGAGGAGGAATGAGAAAAAAGGAATAGGAATTGGCAAACACTGACATCCAGCTGTGCCACAGTGAATCAAATTTTAAAGGCAATATGAACTAGAGCCAAATCGCCTGCAACTTACATGGGAAATAATAAAAAGAAGATTGAGACAGAGTCAAGAAGAGTCCACACAAAGCGGAAGTGAATATATCTATATATATATATATATATATATATATTTTATTTTATTTTAATATTTAAACCCACTAAAAGTTGTAAATACAACTTTTGAATGAAAGGCACAGGAAAAATCAGACAATGCTGATATAATACTCAAAAGAAAACTTACAGTACAAAAGTGGACAGTTAGTTACGCACGTACAAATCCCTCCAGGTTCGACATCCTCCAGACAGGGGAAACAGAAATATATCTGACACAACAAAGAGAGAGGGGAGGGAAAGGGCTTTCAAAACCAGAAATCCATTCGCCAAACTTCTCTTTATTGCTTTTCCCAACTGACAAGGGTCACGTCAGCTCCCCGGGTCTTGCAGAAGGCCAAAAAGCAACTGCTGTGCTTTCTGGTTTCCCCGCAGATGGAGTGGTTCATATTTACTTGATTACTGACCGTGCTACACAAAACTCCACTGGGCATTTAGGGTCTGATTTCACAATAATCAAGACAGATGACCTACAAAACATATGGAGCCAAAGAGGGGATTTCTTTTTTTTTGTTTGTTTTTTTTTAAAAAGGATATTTGTGTAAGATCTCTCGTAATCCATTACAAAACAAGCCTATATTTGCCATTATGCTTTAATTCGTTGGTCCACCGAGTGTAAAATCAACCCAACCTCTAAGTGGTGCCGAGTGTTTAAATATTCAACAGAAATTTCTGGGCTGCAAAATTTAAAAGTGCAGGTCAGAAGCCAGTTGTGGAGCAGGGAAGTAATGTAGGATATCGTCGTTCCCTTTTTTCACATTTACTTGATGGAGCTTACTGCACTCAACACTAGTGGGAGAAGTTTGACAATAGGATTCATTTATCAATTACAGACATTTAAAGGGAATATGGCACCAGAGGCCACTACTACGCTGCTTTATTGTGTTTTCTAGTCCTCTTAAGAATCACTTCATTTCCCACTTTCATTTGGCCAAGATTTTTTTTTTTACCTTGTTGAAGAAAAACATGTCTATGCCTATCTGTCTTTATCCTATGCCTTATCATATGGGAGCTTAAAGCAGAGGAGCTTATGTGACATTAAGTATGCCCAATCGTTGAAATGCATACCTCTGGATTAGGTTCTTATTGGAAAAAAATGTATATCAGTATGCAGGCCTGCTGGCTCATATAAGATTGTGTACACATTATGGTTCCTTTTGACAGCTCTAGTGGGGAACAACTGGAGGGAAAGGTGCTGTCACTCTGTACTGCTCAGGGTTCTTAATATTATATATAGCCTCTTTGGTATAGGCACATCTGCATCAAGGGACCACCTCTGTCCAATTATTCCCTTCCTTTTCCTATGTGCAGCTGTCTCACACTCTCTTTCCTATTAAAAAGGAAAAAAAAAACACACTTAGAAAAAAAAAAAGATGATTGCCACAATCTTGGAACCTGGAAATCAAGTGATTGATTGGAGTAGCAGGAAATTAGACTTGTACAGCTGTCAAGGGCTTTCTTTTTCTCCTGCATGAAAACCAAAGCCCCAACCCCCTGCATCTCCTCTCTACCTGCTGTAACTTGGCCTTCCCTGCTGCCTGACAGCAGGAGATTCATGCTACCTTCGCCTTCCCTGCAGCCATGCTACAGAGAAAAAAAAGAAAAGCCATGGCACAGCAAAAATGTAAACGCACCAATCTACTTAAATTCAGCCCTGAAAAAAAAAAAAAGACATTAAAAAAATACAAATATCCTGTGGGCAAAATGAAACGGGTGTTAAGGTTCGATGCTATGAAACACAACAGTTCTGATCAATTGAGGAGTGAACGGGAGGATGGATGTGGTCAGGGCTGTGGCTCTGGTTTGCGTTAGCCTGGGTCCAGTGACGGATGCGTTTACCAGAGCCCTTTCTCACCTCCCCAGCCCCCGAGGATGGCAGCCCACCCTGGGAGAGGAGAGGTTGACTCTATCCCCTCTCTATCCTGGTTCTAACCAGAATCTTTTAGCGCCATTCTCGTCTTTCACACAGGAGCAAAGTCAGGTAAAAGCCGGAGCTTTAACAAATCTGCTTTGAAGTTTGATTCTTACACTTCCTGATGCAAGACATCTAACACCTTGCAGCTCCTGTGCGCAAAGGGGAGCGAATGACATCATGTACAAGAACCAGGATCTCAAGAGTCCGGAGATAAGGAGTGCAGGATCCAGTCTGTCAGTGCGTCAGGCTAACGCCGACTCCATTCATTACCTGGCCGTAGCAGAGGAGGAAGCGGCAGCTAGCTGCGTGAGGTATTCGCGCAGTTCCTTGGCCGCCTGGAAGCGGCCGTAGCGCTTTTTGGGTTTGGTGCACTCGTCCAACAGGGCCTCCAGTTGTCCATCTTTGGCTATGTGGGCGGGGGGGTCATGGAGGAGGCCTCCGGTGGTGCCCCGCCACGTAGCGTACCGCGACAGCAGGTTCTGGCACACGGCATAGTAGTTGTGGTCCACGGTGACTCTGGAACAAAGAGAGTCCTTGGAGAAAGACAGGCAGGCCTCCCTGTCGCACTCCTCAAAACGGCTCTCATACCAGACGTCGTAGCTTTCTGGCTTGTCTGTTGGGAGACAGAGACAGTTAAATGAACACACTGCAATAAAAACATAGCATGATCATAAAAACCAGTCAATAATATTAATAGAGTCGTAGGTGCACAACATTCAGCTTGAATGTATAAAGGCATTTATTGGGTCATAAGTTTGTTTCTTACAGCCTTCATGAGGTGAATATGTAATAAGATCAGGATATGCACGCCTCGCAAACTTTGCCTGGTCAAATAGCCAAAATGTCCTGCATTTTGAAATATACATATTATCCAGACCTTCCAAGTCTGTAGTTTTCATTTTAGGTGACTTCTCCTCCTTTGTAGTAAGAGCCTTTTTCTTTTCACGAAGGTAATGGTTATCAAAATGTGCAACAGCTATACAAGGGAAATTTGTAGCTTAACTGGTTTTAACCGTTTGACTAGAATAACTATTTTTCAAAGGTAAAAAAATTTTACCAAAGAAATGAACCTGACCAGGAGCATACGGGGCCAAGGTGCCACTTTTGACATCCCGTGGGCACAACAGGAAATTCTTTTTCAAAGCACACAGCCAAACAACTCATCTACCGTTTCATTTGACAGAAATGAACCACTTTCCAGATTTATTGAGCAAATAAAGTTCGTTCTCCAGCTCATTTCACATTGCTTTTTCTCTTCAGAGGATAGTGCTGGGAAAGCAGGGAGCCAAGAAAATAACCTGGAATGATGAGAGAGCTATTGGTTTGTGCATTAAAAAGCAGATCAATAACATTGGTGGGTGGGGGTGGGTGGCAGACCCAGAGGATGCAAACACATAATCAGTGTATCAGCGTTGTAATGCACTTCTCCTCTGGCTCATCAGAACAACTCAATCAAACATCCAGCGCTGGCCTGTTAGCAAGGGGGCCCCTGTGGCCCCCCGAAGAGGAGGGGCACATCAACCTCAATCAGTGCGGGTGATGAAGATGGATCTGCCTGTGCATGCATGTCACGGACGCACGCACACACACTTATAGAGATGTGAGCGCACAGGCAGCAAGGTGAGGTGAAAGCAATTAATGTTCCAGAGCTGGCCATGCATCACACCTCAGCACTGATTGACAGATGGCATCAGGAGAGTGTCCTATACTTGTTCGCTCGCACAAGCGGACACACACACAGCAGTGAGAGAGAACAGCTAAAAAGAACAAGAGGGAGGAGAAGGTTCATGCTCAAGGACGAAGATGAGCACAGCAAAAAAAAAATGAAGTACTTTGAGACTCAACTAAAAGCTAAAAGAAGTCTGAGGTCAATTTACTTGCACCACAATCCCCTCTGTTCCACTCTTACTGCAGGCCTGGGTCTAACAAAGCTCCGACATTTCCAAAGCAAACAAAATCATTTCCAATTCAAATGAGTGGGAGAGCAGCGGACGACGGTAGGCTACCTAGCCTCTCTCATCTCCTGTGTATCCGGTACCTTCCATGTTAAGGAGCTCAGGTCGGACTTGTATACATTCACCTCACTCGGCTGCCTTCCCAGGGCTACACTGAGAGGGGACACTGGGCCTGAAATGCTTGTTAGCGTGGCCTTACTAGTGGCATTCAAGAGTACGAGCCGGTTTTAACAATGCATGCCTGTGTTAGTGTGCATTATTGAATGTGAGAGAAAGAGAGAGACTGTGTGTGTGCGTGTTTCAAGTGCTGCCACAATTGTGTGTGTGTGTTTGTGTAAGCCAGCGAGCGACTGCGTCGGGGAGAGAAGAGAATGAGAGTGAGTGAAGTGTGTGTTACATTATACAGCATGTGTTTCCAAAAACCATTGGGGGTGAAACCATCCTCAAACGCTATAAACTCAATGATGGGGAATGGTTCCTTTCGCACCACTGGACTGTGCAAACACACGGCGCAACTTGGAACACGACATGCTTTTTACCTCACCGAAACCTGCCGCATCAATATGGACGCCACTAACGAGAGGGTGGGACCGCGCATGGTTTTGTGCGTGTTTGACTTGCAAATCAATTGGCCTCAGTTTAGACTGATGAGATTCGCACCGCACACTTTAACTCACTTTCAATCTCAGGCTCTAATTGTGGGGATTGGATTCTCTGCTTGTGGAGCCTTGGGAGGTTACCGTGCCTATTTCCTACTGCTGTCCGACACATGGCCGTGACCTCGTAATACTCATTACCGCCGTCATCCCTCTTCTGCATGCTGCGCCTCCCGGCACTTGGCACACACACACATAAACAGATCCAAGACACAAAACACACAAGAAGCACATAAACATTCTTGAGGCTTAAACTCTGAATGGCTGGGGTAAGCAGCTTGAGTTGTCAAGCTCTAAATGTGTCGGCCAGACAAAGGAAGTCTCAACCTGGATTGTGCTTCGGGACTGGCAAAGGGCTACTGTGACAGGGTGGAAAATTGCAGCTATTGGCAATAAGGTGAATATAGACACTTTGAGCATGGCACACACACCAACGTAATCACACAGAAAGTACAAGCTCGTGGGGAAGAACTACAGGGCATGTTGGAGTACTTTGACATGTATGGCTATTTGTGGTTTTCTGGTGCCAGATCTTGTAATTTGGCAAAGCAGCACTTTGTGTCTGGATAAATTCATCATGATACCACTTCAGCTATGTACATACACCACACTTCCTTTCACGCACACACACACTACCAGACAATGGCTCATATCTGTCACAGGGCACAATTGTGGAACCTCAACACCTAGCGACACAACAGTTTATCACTTTAATAGGATTTCTGCAGGAAGGGACAAATCTAAGAGCCTGACTGGGTGGTCGTCCCTCTCTTTGAAGTAGCCCTAGGAAGGGGGACGGAGGGGTAGGAACCTGCCACACCGAGCCTGTGATGTATGGCTCTCTCTGTCCTTGTTATGAGGTTTATTCTGAGAGGGGGAAAAAAAACTAGGGCAGCGGAGATGGCTTGTTATCCAAAAGATCTTGCTTTGATGGGGACAAGCGTGTCGGAGGCAGAAGGGGTGCTGGAGGAGAGTATTCTTAGGAGAGAGGAGGCTTCGAGCGTGTGCAGATTTGCCCACAGCTCTTTGTCCCACGAGACCTTTCCTTGAATCTCGTCACTGCCTCAAAAGCTACAGTTGGCAGTTGTAGTTCTGAGAGTGTTTTTTAAAGAAGCCGAGCTGTGGTCAGTGTTTGAATCGCACTCTGGCTTTTGAGGAAATCTGTGATAAATAGTTAGAGAACAGAGGAAAAACAACAGAAAAACAACTGCATGAGTAGACATGCTATGAATAAAATGAATGGTTAATTATCACTTTTTACACTTTTAGAGAAGCACCAATCTTACAAAGAAAAAGTAGTAGTAAAGAAGTAGTAACTGAAGTATGTGTTAATGCAAATACTATGTACAAATGAGCAGTATTTTCCTTCTTAGGTAGCTCCAGATTAAAGATGTCATACACGAACAAAGAGGAACTTGCAGACATACATTATGGACATGCCCTCAAGACCACATGTGTACAGGTAATGATGGATGCCACCACTCACTCTGCTTGATCAGCCTTTTGTCTGCCACGAGAACATTCTCAGCGTCAACAACGATGACCTTTCCGTCGCGTGGGCCGACCGCGAAGTTATCGAAGCTGACGTCGAGCAGGTAGAGGGCGAACTCAAAGTCGTTGTTGGTGAGCTGCTCAGCGATGTCCATAAGCTGACGCGCCAAGTCTACCCTCTTCTCCCATGGAGCATTGTAGAAGCTCCACAGCTCCTCGCCCACGTAGTTGACAGCTACCATGCGCCCACACGCTCCCAGATACTTGGCGAATGGCCACCCTTCGTCTGACGGAAAGCTCTGCGAAGGTGAAACATATGAGAAGAGAAAACGTTGATTTAAAAACAGATAAGAAGTCAGGCTGTGTAATGTAGAGTTGGCTGACAGAAAGACAGACCCCCCCCCCCCCCCCCCCATTGACTTTGAAAAACAGAGGCTAATACATAAATTGCGAGAACCTTCACAATGTCAGAAAACATTTGTTTAACTTGCACAGAAATCAGTTTCTCTACAAAGAGAGACAAAAGAAAAACCCCAGACGCCAAACACAAAGTTGCCCTGTGCAGACTTGGGTAATTTTTGATACACAATTCTAAGCACAACAGTTGAAAATCTGCCAAAGGATCACATGAAACGGAGCCAGCACTGGGTATAATGGATTAAATTTAATAAAAGAAAAGAGCCAGTTTGTGTTAAAGCCCTACAGCTATGAGCTGGTGTACGCTGTGATACTCAGTGCTTCCAGAGAACTGATAGGAGGTGATTTGTGGTAGCAGCAGTTAGCAGGAAAGCCTTATGTGTTGTGAGGCAGCAGTGGGGCGATTTAAACTGCTGCATGATGTCGGCTGACCGAGTTAATGCAGTTTGGGCGTGCTGACAAGAAATCGCTGTGTATTACAGGTTAAAACTGATTAATAATAACACAGTAATACCGCTAGCAGGAAGTGGTATCACTGCTGCGGCACAATACCCTGATCTCTCTCAGATTTACTCCACTTTATTGAGGTCAAACAAAAACAGGCACACGTGCGCCGTCATCTGCCATCACTCAAAGTCAAGTGGTAACGTCTGCACAGGCAACACACACACACACACACAGACAACTTAAATGAGCATGACGCAGCTGCATTTGGCAAACATGTCAGGCTGCTAAGGGACTGGAATGTGTATGTCTCTTTACTGCTTCCACCTCTCTCCATGAGCTCTGCTGTCTCATACTCTCTCTTGTAGGGATGTTCCTAATGACTAATTTCCCTGATGTTTAAATTCAAAAGAAAGAAAACACTCAGAAAACAGCCAAAACGGAGCACATTTTCATCTACAAGGTTAAAGTTTGTCTGAAAAAATATTGCGTATAAGAGCTACTTTAACACTGTTAATCACATTCTTCAATCAGCAAAAACTATTTTAAATTCTGCTGAAATTTGTGACACTTTGTGCAGTATGAACAGAGCACATTACCCTGTAATTTAAATGTGTACATTAATAAAACAATACATTGGAAACCTCTTATAATGGTCACGTCTGTCTGGGTCAAACTGATCGCTGTAAGCGGATGATTATCATAATGTTTTTTTTGCCTTTTTCTTTATATTCTATACACAGTCCATCATTCTTGTTCCTTTGTCCAGTAGGTTGCAGTAAAATTTAATGAAACAATTTGGCTGAACTCGATATGAAAAACCCCCCTGCTCTGAACGATGAAGCACAAGTGAACCCCCTCAAAAAAAACATTTACTTGCCAGTTGTGTGGTTTAAGTAGCACTTTTACTTACAGCAGAAACCACTAAACACTGGAGTCACAGTGTAAGCGGACGTCAAGCAAAATGCTTATTTTGGTGCACTGGAGCTAATTATGTAAAGCTACTATTGTTAGCTTCTGCGCCATTTTTTGCCTTGATGACTCTCTTTTTCCCTGTCATGACCTCAAAGTAAAATAAATAAATAAAATTAAAAATAATATACTGTAGTTTTAAATATTTTAACCATATTCACATGTATGAAAAATCAAAAAATAAGCAGACTCCTTGATTACAAAGTTATTTAAACAGCATTTGTATAGGAATGATTCTGTCCCAAGCTTTTTGATCCATATAAATGGTTTCTTCTGTAATAATAAGTTCAACCGACTAATATTTCTGGTGCCAACTAGCGAAGGTAGCAATCGACTTGTTGAATAATTGCGCACATCCCATCACTTCTTTTCTCCTCCTTTATTTCACTTCCACCGGCCATCGCAACGGGCGCACAAATTAATGGAAAATAATAGAATGAAATCCACGTTTTTGCAGCCCACACGAGTTTTGCTACAGGTGATAAGCTCCCTTTTGTTATTATTTTTTTTTTTTTACAATAATACCCCCTGCCACAGGCCTCTATCTTTTACAATAAACACCTGGCCATATGCTAGCTTAATGATATCCCACAATTCCTATGTAACAAATCTCTCCTAGGCTGCTGGTTCTGGCAGGCAGCCGGTCGCACAGACACAGACAGGGAATCAGGAGTGCTCATGTTTCACAGGAGCCTCAGTAGCCCTCCCCTCCTGAAAACCTATTGCATCGGAGATATGGCCGGGAACACACCATGTCACTGCAGGTAAGGTGTGAACTCCTATGACTGCTGCGTTTCACCTTACACTTGTGGTAATTCAATACTTCGCCAGCTTTCAATTTCTGTCAAGAGAGGGGATTTAAAATATGCATGGCAGCCCTGACTCCCTTTAAACTTTAATGTAATACAAATTATTTAAAAACATACATTTTAACCCCCCTGCCAGCCACGCAGCTGCTGTATCTCAAAGACAACAGCTGGACCCCTGCCACGTAGAGACTGTGGCGCAGAGGGGGTGCATGTGGCAAAGAAGCTTGGTGAACAAATGACTATGCAGCAATTTGCAGGTTCACTAGTAGGGATGGAAATTGATAAGATTTTATTGATACCAATGTCATTATTGATTCAGCTTATCTGTCCAATTCCCCTACTGATTCTTAAAATGGATGACATGAAAGAATATTTGTACAGCATTCATTTGCATTTAGGTTTTCTTGGTCAAAGAAAAAAAAAATCTGCTAAGCCTGCCTGCATGGTGCTAATGTCATTATAAAACAGGATATTTACTCTCAGTAATGGATGTGCTGCTCGGCTGGGAAGCAGTGGCACTTGTGTCAAATTCATGGCATTCCTGGAATTTAAGCTCATGTTGTGTAGGAAGATGTTTCAGTATATCACTGGCGTTTCCACCCTTATTTGAAATATCATTTTACAGACATTACAAAAAGCACTGGACCAGGTCTTCCTCTCCACCATGACTCCTTTTTGTTCCAAGTTTCCAGCAGCATAGACGCATGAGTTTGAAGTCATTGTTTTGCAATGAAAAAGATGCTGGCAGTGCTAAAAGGAATTAATAAGCTCTCAGCCATATGATTCTGAAGTATCGGAACCAGCTCTCAACAGTTCCAGTTCTTGAGTCCTGTCCTAATTCACTAGTTCTCCATTGACTAGTGTTGAGACCTTTTAATCTCAGACATTCCTCAAACTGTGCTGCTCTTAAGCTCCTTTATTGCATCCTTTGAATGGGCTATGATTTGCTAAGTGTATTGAAGGCCATAGCATATGGATTCCACCTGTGCTATAGTATAAGCAACAACCTGAATGCAATTCTAAGTGAATGCTAAGGATGTCTCGCAAGGGGTCCTTGACTGGAAAAACAACCTTGGAACACTCTTGAGGATGAAAAATCAAGATCTTTTTGCAACAATTATGACTCACAACTATTTTCTTCACAGAAACAGAGAGACAGAATTTTAGAATCTAGCACAGTCTGTGTCAGTGGTGTAGATCTATGCTTTAAACATATTTCTTGCTCCCATCAGTTTCAAGGAAGATCCACCACCAAGAGGTGAGGACAATGATAAGTTGCATGCAATACTGTCTTGTTCGAGTCCATTTCCCTGAGGTGACCCAATCAATTGCGGGCCAGACAAAAGTCTGTCCAGGAAGCACTACTGGCTTCAAGCAGCCTGTCTGTCTGTCTGTGCCTGTCAGACTTGGCAATGACTCACCCCAACTTCCCCCAAAACTCTTGGCTTAATAACCTTCCTCTACATTTCCTGATAGAGCAAACCTGACAGGAAGAGGTATCAGAGGAAGTAGACTTGTCTCTAAAAGTGAAAACTTGCAGTGGATACTAGGAAACAAAGGATAATGGTGGGCTGACTGAACCTCCACATACTGAGTACTGGCTGGAAAGAAGACAATCCTTCTACTGAGATGATTCTAGCCAACAGGCAATCCTACATAAGAGATTTTGGGATTAGAGACTGAACAGGCTAAATATCTAAAATGGCTTTCTAATTTCCGAAGTTGGTATAGAAAGATTAGGTTGAAGCTGGATCAGTTGGTGGTACATCCCTATTAGGCCCGCTTCCCTTTGACCCAGATTCAAACCTCAGATCGCTTTATGTTGCTGTAAATCTAAGCGGCTCTTGGTCTTGTTGACAAAACTTAGCATGTCCAATGTTACGGCTAAACCTGCTTTGTAAAACACCATCCTCCTTCTCTCACCCCTGCAGGGCGGATGGATAGATGTGAAGAAGGGGTGGCGGTGGTTGGGGGGCGGGGGGGATACGATGGAGACAGCAAACAGAGGAGACAAACAGAGTGTCTTTCACTTCTCCGCTCCAGTGGACAGGAGGAATAAACCAGCAAAGACCTGCCTGCTAAACACATCTCTCTCTTTGTTGTCAGGTTGCAGCCTGAATGGAAGCAAAAGTAGAGCGACGGCAGATGGGGGGATGGCTGATGGGAGGGAGGAGAGGGATGAATGCCCTAAGGCTACTTTCAGACACTGTCAACGACTGTTATGAGAACGCCTTCATGTCTGTCCGGCCCCCGTCCGCGGTTTTTAACATAGATGTCGTTCATTCACTTCTCTTGCTGACAGGCTCATTGCGCTGCATCAATTACTGGCACCTAGACAACTCACACCTAGGTGCTATAAATATGAGCTTCCTATAGTTAAGTTTTATATGCAATAAGTCTAACGGTGAGAACTTCTGAGCAGTGAAGGCAGGCACATGGAAGTGGGCACCTGAGCTTTGGATTCACCTATTGCAGAGGTTGATAAATACTCCACGTGTCCCACCAATCATTCTCCCTTAGCGCTCTTTAAACGGTTACTCTGCAGAAGTCATTAAAGTCTGCAATGAGGCGTTGAGGGGGGTGTGGGCGAAATAAATTGGAAAGCCCAGCCTAATGTCACATCCACCGCACTATCTCTGAGCAGAAATGGGAGGTACTGTATGTGTGTGCGCTTGTATGTGTGTGTACTGCACAGGTAGTGAATTTTACCAGTCGCCTCCCAATAATGTTATGCTATTGAAAAACTGCTGAGAGTGCAGAACTGCCAATGACACATCCCAGCGACTTTTACTGCTTTAAAAGGTCTTATCACTTCTTGTTCCTGCCATTGGATAAAAACCTTTTATGTCCTGCTTAGCAAAACCTTTAACTTATTGAACCTGGTGCCAACTGCTCTTCTTATTTTATGTACAGATTTTTTGCAAGAATTCCTTCGTTATTAGTGAAATAATGAGCCGGCTCGAGAAACAATGAAAGCGAGGGTGGAAAACAGACCAAAACAGTCCCATTAAAGACGACCTCACAGTTACTTCTAGGCCAAAGTCTGACTAATCTAATCCAAAAGGTTGTGTGGGTGCCCTACAGTAGCATTGGCTGGGGTGGAGGGAGGGGGTTGTGTTTTTCACTCCCCTCCCTCTAATACAACAGACACGCTGGCGTCCTCTTGGGGGGAGATTGGAGTGGGCTGAAATGAAACAGGGCCACAGACAAATGGGCAGCCTCTGGAGAAGACGATGAAACGAATGGAGCGAGAGGCACAGGAACACACACCTGCGTCCTGACATCTGCTGACAAAGGCATGCCCTTCTACTGGGCCACTCGGGGGAGGGCGTGGGCGTGTGTGTGTGTGTGAGAGAGAGAGAGTTCGAAAGAGGCTCTTTGTGCGTGTGTCCATGTGGTTGTGTGTGTCTATGTGAAATTGTATCCAAGTGCATGTGAATGAGAACATGCAACGTGACCAGGGCTGATAACAACCTCTATTCAGGGGCAGAGTAAACATGAGCGGCTCCCAAGATATTGCCTTGGCTGGCCTGCAAAGAACACTGGTCAATCAAACACACATACACTATACATAGACGCACACACGCGCAAATACAGTGGACACACAGAGCAGCGTTTATGAATGCAAGATTTAAAGGAACCAGTTGCTTCATCCTGCAACCACAGCTACTTACAGCAAAAAGGAAATTAGTAGTTTGCCACAGAAGTGCTTCATGCGTGCAGCTTGTTAAAGCCTTAAGCTGGGTGTGGTGTAAATTCTCAACATTTTCTATCCTCAACAAAACTCCACTGCTTCATAGTGAACAAGTTGGGACAGGATTCGTCAAAAGTCCGGGGATCAAAAGGTAAAGTTGAGGAAGTGTGGCGGACAGACGCTCTCAGTCAGACAACAGGAAAAAAAGGAAGAAAAAAAACCCCCTTTCAACCCTGATGTTGCAAAATGAACATTATTCAGCCTGTTTTATCAAAGGGGCTTATCGTTAAGAAGGAGTCACATCTGCTCTGCCAAGCCAGACCTGAAAAAAATGTCACTTTTCTGTGCAGCTCTCCCGTTGACCTTATGTGTCTGGAGGATGTGTGGTGAGCCTCGTCTGGCATTTTGCTGGCCATTTAAGTTTAAAATCCAGTCGGCTGGTCCGCAGAAAGAGCCGAGGCCCCACGGGGGAGCCAGCGCTAACTCCTCATCCTGGCACACATGGTGCTATCCCTTTCTTCTCTTTTGCTCTCGTCTCCTGCTGCTGCTGCTGCTTCTCCTGCTAACCCCGCTTTTTCCCCTCTTTCTTTGTTCCACCCCCAAAACCTGCAATACAGGGCAGTGATGCTGTCTGTTCCACACACAGAAGCCAGGAAATGCCTAGTCAGAGCACCAAGTTGAGGAGAGAGAGTGTGTGTGAATCTGTCTGTAAAGGAGAAAGAAGAGCAGGGAGAGACAGAGACTGTTAAGCGAATGTATCTGAATTTAGAATAGGTCCTGCCTCTTTCTTTACTAGGCACACGGTTCAAAGAGTGCAAAGTCACAGTGTGTAGAGCTGGCAGCAGTCTTGGGAAACAGGAAAATCATTGAATGAAGAAGACTGAAACTAAAAAAGACTGCTGGGTGTGCGTGTATGTGTGAGTGCGCGCGTATGCGAGAAGCCAGAGCCAATAAGAAAGTAGGAGGTCAAAAAACACTGAGCTCAGATGAAAAATAAAAACTAAGAGGTCAGGTAGACAGACCGAGTAAGACCACATACAGTCGGCTTGCACAGGGGAGAAAAGAGCATGCACATAATTTAGTGAGCACCGCGGAGCAGTGATAGAAATGGGTTAGCTAGGTCTGAGTTCTGCAGGCCTCTGCTCTGCAGAGAGAGAATGAGAGCAGGATGAGGAATGAGAGCACAGGACAGTGCAGCTCGGGGTTGCTAGTATACACTCCGCCGCTAGCTGATAGCTGAAACCCCTTGCCGACCTGAACCTGAGCCACGGCGCACAGGGCCACCTCATAAATCCCCACCACTGGAAGACGAGGAATGTATTAAGTCATAGGCAGTGGTGTTGACTCAGTCTAGGTGGTATTGCCGCCCACATGGCTGGGGAGGAACCCAAGTGAAGCTTGGCCTGAGACCTGAGGGCTGTGGGTTTGAGGCCTACATCAAGGGTTGTGTATTTCAGAGCAGGCGCCAATTATCTCGGGGGCAGCAGGGTGGCTTTGTGAGTGGGGAGGCTGCTGTCACTGACCCTGCACTCTAGCCTCTCTGCAAAAAAAGGGCAAACACAGAGAGGATTTCCCACAGAAGGAGCAATTAAGTATCACACGTGCTAGAAAAGACTTCAACTAACATAATAAGAGGTGCTAGCCTATGACCAGATCCCTTCACGGCTACACCACCAGTGAGGAGGATTAAATAAAGTTGTTTTGCCAATTGCAAGGGCGCAAATGCTCAGGGCTGGAAGAGGCTACAGTATATCCCCGACCTCTCATATTTTCTCTGACAGAAACTAGGTGCCTGACGCTTTAATGCAGTGGACAATTTTATTACTGCAGGCAAGCTGATGGGCTAAAAAGCATATTCCCGCTCTAGCATTAAACCCTAGGTTCTCCAGGGGACACGGCACAGTAAAGAACCACTCGTTACCGATCCATATTTGCCGTCTTAAGGGGCCCAGGGAGAGTTGTGAATGGGGTTAGAGTCTCCAGCGTTGCAGAGCTGCGTCTTCAGGAGCTCGGCGTAAGGTAGGCTGGGGTGCAGGCTGTAACTGTAGGAAGCTTGTGGGTGGGGGTTGGGGGTCTAAAAAAGGAGCTGCTGGTGGGGGGGGTCCGCCACAGGCATTTACCTAACCAAACACAGCTGTCATGCATGTGTGTGTATATAGTATGTGCGTGTGTTTGGAGAGAGGCAGAAAGAGAGAAAAGGATTATGGTAACACAAGCAGTCTGGCTCATTCAAATGGGGGAAAACACCACAAGGCTCTGGCTTGTACAACACACACTCACTCACACAAACCCTCCTCGCCTCTCCTCCTCCTCCTCCTCCTTCTCTTCTCCCCTTTCCACCAGGGCCTCCATCCAGCGAGGGCAGCCAAAAGAGGGGAGTCGGGCCCAGATAACTCCCTGTCTTATCCTAACAGGATTCAGTCTGTACACAAAGGCCTATAAGAATAATGAAAAGGGGTTTGGGAGCACTTGAAGCAGGGTTAAGCGGCGTACACAGCCTCCTCTCACATGTGCTAAGAGCGTCACAATCCCCCAGACCCAAAAACAAAGGTTCTAATCACAGACTAGCAACTTAAATACTATTTACCGGTGGACCTCAGCCACTGAGCCGGCCTTAGAGACAGAAGGCTCTCACTTAAGCCGGGATAGCATGCAGTGTCTGTGATTAAATGAAAAGAAATAAATAAAACTAAAAACAAAACAGGCTTTGATCCTCTTTGTAAAGAGGCATGACCCAGAAAGCCAGACCATAAGATTGCAGACTGCATAGACAGTATAAAGGGCTCAAATTTTGTGCATCCTTTGCAAAAACATGTGGTCGATAAAGCCATATACATTATTGTAGAAATTATGTAGCCCCTCCATCTATCTCAGCTTCTGTTTTTCTAACATTTGACCACTGTAATCGACTGACACTGTAATCACCAACAAAATACTTCTTGGTATTATGCAATCCAATGCAACACTACCACAAACTACCTGTAAAGCTTCTGTAAAGCCAACAATTAACCTTCTGAGAAACAAGATTTACTGCAGGGATTTATTGCAATACATTACACTGTAAGGGTGTTTCTGGGTTTCCAGTGTACATTTTATGCCCCATACTGTATAAATAATTGCTTTTGTGTTACAGACAAAGTGGAATGTGAAAAGAATTTCTTTGTATTAATTAGTGTTTGTCTGCCCTCTCCATTGTCAAATTTAAAAACATGTCTTCACACCAGTTACACAGTTATAAGATTATCTGACTAATAGCTGGTGGAGGCACGTTGCACATCTGCTTGTAACCTGACGCATTTCAATTTATTTTCCTATTAAAAATGAAGGTTCGGTAGGTCACAGCTGAGGTACCACCTTTGCCTCACCGTGCGCCAGGAAAAACCCTGAATTTATACCGTTTACTTTGGCTTAGGTTCCCAAAGTGGATGAGCATCGTAATAGATTATGCAGAGCCTCATTAAATCAACAGCATACCAAAGAGGCATCCCCCCCATTTAAAAAAATTCAAACAAGCTGCCAGTGTGTTTGCTCAAAGTGCTGTGAGTGTTTACTTTCACATTTGCGTTAAAATGCTGTTGTCAAAAATCTTGGGAGGAAGAGGAGATAAGGTCATCCATCTAATCTTTCTCTTCTGTCTCATCTCCGATTTAGTATCAGTGTCAGACGTCTGCGTTCGGGAGGAAAAAACAGTGTTGCGTGAGAGTCTCATGCCTTCTGACGAGCGTGTCTCTGTGTCAGGTGAGGTCTCTGTGTCGAATGAGGAGGTGGATCTGCAGAAGGTGAGGAGAGACGGCAGAAGATGGAGGGAGAGGGGGAGTCTGGGAGAGCACAGATTTGAGTCTAGAGGAGATGACTGAGTTAACCCCAGAGGCCTGTCACATCCTATTCTCAGCTTCACTGAGCAACACAGGGCTGAGGACCAAAGGGTGCGAGCGCAGTCACATGCTTGTGGCGAGCTCACCAAGCTTAATGACTTGGAAGAGAGGACTAGGCCAAATCGAACTAATTTAAGGTTGGGCCAGACGTACTCCATCAAACACAAATATCACCTGATGATTCAGTGAGTCATCACGCTGAGGATGGCAAATAAGGTTCTAGCCAGAGAAAATGAGAAGAATTCATTACTCGCTTATCATGCAAACCGAGTTATTGTCGCATAAGAGGTCAAATTAAAGAGCCTCATGTAATTTCTCTGGTTGGCACAGAGGCAACCCTGTGACACTTGTACATTTATCACAGTAACAGAGAAGACTTCCCAGGCCAACATGTTTGTGAAACCTTATGAAAAAACAGCATTGGTTAAGAGGAAATAAGAAAGAAAACAGATGAAGTTGCATAAGGTGCCTCCCATTGCACAAGGATTTTCTTGTTTGGCTGTTGTCATTTTGTCTTCCAAAAATATGTATTCCCCAAAGCCAAATTGTCTTCCACGTGACAGGAGTGGGGGTGGTGTGTGTGTGTGTGTGTGTGTGTGTATGTATGTGTGTGTGCTCGTGTACCGCAGAGCACACAGAAAACGCATTGTTGGCCAGAGCCGAAACAACACGGCAGATTGTTTCCTACTGACAAAGAAGGTCTGGTTTCTCATAGTGAAACAGGGCCGATTTACTGCCTGTGGCTTCAAAAGACTGGAAACAGAAGCCATTCTAAGAGAGAGTGCAGCTCACTGAGCAGACAGCAAAAAAATGTTATTGGCATTATTCAACTGTCTAAAGCCAGAGGAAAGAGATAGAGGAAAAACCCCAAAACCACAACACTGGCAGCCAATGACAGTAGGGAATCATTTACACTAAATATAGCAAACTTTAATTATACGCTGAGTGATACTGGCTTCTCCAACTCACAGAAGATGTGTTTAACTACAACAAGGCAAAATGAAGCATCGCTCCAGGCCTGACGAGAAGGCAGAGTGATAAATAGTTGAAATAAGGATAAGGTTTCATTAAATACCTGGTCATAAAACTCAGCCCACATTCCTCTACCTTTTGTTAAGAGTCCCCACGCAGTAGCACTAACCTCTGGCAAAAAAGGAGACCAAGGTGTTGTAGTGCAGCACGTCTCCTGTTCAATCTCTATAGATGCCATTAATTCTTTATGGTCTACTGCTGCCCAACCTTGTGTATAGGGTCTCTCAGCAAATTTTCTCCTCATCTTTTGAGTTCAGTGATGCTGACGAACACTCCAGGCACTCAGGATCTGTGAAAGTCTGAGATGTCTGGCACATTTCTTTGTATATTATCCATCTGCACAATCCGTGCCCACCATCTGTTACCGCTGGCCTGGCGCATACACAAACCCTTTTGGTTCTTTCTTGTGCCCGAGGGTCACAAGTTCAGGATGAGATCAACAATTCATGAGCCTCTGTAAACATGCAATGGCTACACGAAGCAGGGAGTGAAGAGAGCTTTGGACAATGCATGATGTGTGATGTCTGTAGTTGTGCGGAAGATAAGGATGGAGGTGGGGGGGGGGTGGTTCACCGAGCCTCTCAACTGGGGCATAATGGCATTAAAAACACTGATGGAATTATCTGGTCAGAGTTTGTGGAGCGTACACAAGCGGACAGGAAAATACAGGGGAGGATGACACAGATAGAAGAAAAACGTAATAAGAAAGAAAAGTGGTGAAAGGAAGGAAGGGGGAGGGCAAGCGGCCACACATGGCTAATCAGATTTTATAGATTGACCGGACTAAAAGGCTGATCCCGCCTTTTGTCCTCCGAAATGCCTAGAGGTGTGCAGCTCTGTGTGCAGCGGGAAGGGGAGGGTAGGGGTTGGAGGTCAGCGTAACTTATTGAATGTCTACACGGGCCATGACCGTTGTTGTTCTGTCCCCTCACGAGACAGAGTCAATGAACTGAAATTGAAATTGATTGGCTGCTTGTAAATCAGTGACAAAAAGGATGCGGCTGGGGCTTGTATGATGTACAGTATGGCGGCTGTGACATGCAAGATGACAAGAAAAGAAATGGGCTGTTGTTTTACTCAAAAGGCACCATTGCATGTACCATTTGTGAATTTACTCCATGTAAAATTAAAGATTTCTGCTTGTGCAGCATAATATTATCAGACTATTATCAAAAATAAACAGTTCATTCATTCACCGTCTCATCAAAACACTGGGGTTTTATCAGTCCGTCCAAGTTGTAAATCTCGTCTTATGCTGACATAAAGACATCAATATAGTTAAAAAAATTGAACCTTCATTATAGAAGACTGGTGAATATTTACACTAATACCACTTAGCAGCCCCGTAAGAGATCCCTCCACACGCTGTCTCCCACAAATGACGAGAATCTAGCGGACACAGACGTATATTAAAATTAAAAACAACTTGGACCATTTACAGATGCATCCTTGAATAATTCACAAGTGCCCTACATATAGTGTTAAATATGCAGTATTGCCGCCAGCCAAAATCTCTCATCTTTTGGGAGGCCACAGCTCTTAAACCCGTCTTTATTCTAAGCAGAGGAATATTCGTGCTCCAGATAGCGGACGTGTAGCCTAGAGTTTAGGGAGGGTGTAATGGCTCGTCTCAGATCTATGGAAGAGGAAGGAAAAGGAGGATTCCCACCCTGTAATTTACTGGAGGCTTTGTGGGCCAACACCCTGACTTGCTTTGTACTGATGCTCTTATCCTCTTTGTAGCAAAGGTAATCCAGGAACTGTGGCTTATCAACTCTTCGGAAAAAACACCTGGTGCCACAGATCAGCTGACAGACATCTCTTTATCAAGATGCAATATTTTCTTCAAAGACTGTAATAATCAAACATCACTCAAAAAAAAAAAAAAAAAAAACCATAAAAGCCTAAAATGGTATCACACACACACACACAGGCACACGCACGCACACACACATTGCTATAAACAGCTACTGTCCTGAAAACACACAACACTGAGCAAAGTTTAAACAGACACAGTACCTGTAGTACGAGTGGTTCCGGGTTGAATGCCAACGTCATGAGCAGCTGCATTCTCTCCGTGTCCTTGAGGTTCTTTAGCAGGAAGCTGCCTGAGTCTTTGGTCTCAGCGTACCTGCGGACCACGCGGTCCAGCAGCCTCTGAGAGGGGCAGTGCACCAGGTCTGACCAGCCCTCCACCACCTCTGGAGTGAGCAGACGAACATCGCCGTTGATGCGGGCAAATTCAGTCTTGTACATAGCCTGGATGAGGTCGCAGCGCGGCCTGCCTGTGGCCCTCTTGCAGATTTTCTGGTCGATCTCAGCCAGCTCCTGGTTGGAGCCGAGCCGTTTGAGCACCACACGACGGGTGCCCTCCCTGGGCTCACCGTACTGAGCAAAGTAAACATTCTTGACATTGAAAACATCTAGGAATCGTAGGCGACCCCAGGTCTCAAAAGAAACCTGGCCGTTCATGAATTTGCGGCACCAGCTGGTGCCAAAGCAGGCGGGACACTTGTTGAGGTTGATGAAGCGTCTGTCAGTGAGCTCATTCTTCTGGAAGGAGGCGAACAGGTTGTGGGTGTTCATCAACAAGATGACAAACAATCCCACCACCAGCAAGAGCTTCAGACAGCGGTACAGGCGGCCAAGTTTGAGAGGCAGGAAGCGCAGCATGATGGGGACGGGGCAGGGGCGGGGGGGTTCTTGAGGGATAGGGAGGAGGAGAGGTATTGAGATGATCGTCAGGGAGCTAACCTCAATGCCTCTCCGTCATGGTGTAGCGGGGGAGCTTCTAAAGCGGCAGGCAGGGGCGAGGTTGGCACAGCTGCCCCGTGCCAGTCTCTGGCAGAGGCCAGTGAGTCATGTTCTCCCTTCTTGGTTTTTGTGAGCAACCTGGAGCCAGCAGGCCTGAAATTGAGCAAGGAAAGAGAGAGGAGAACTCATTACAACGGGGCAAATAAAAACGCTACATTTCATAACACCAAAATTGGCCCTTTCGGTCATGGATAACAAGTGAAAAGGGTTTATTTAGTTTTTCTTCTGCTGGGCCTGCAACTTCAACACCTGAGTCCCAACATGTGACGCGTCCTATAAAACAAAGAAGCACTTTCTCTGGCATATGAAATTGTCTCACAAATTTGAATTGCTTGGGTCATTTGAGAGATTTCATTACTTTTTGAGCAGAAATGAGATGGCCCACAGCCAATGCAATAAACCTGCCTGTGCCTGTTTGAGACTTTCCTCTCTGGGAAATCATTTCTTGTATACTCCCCCAAAATAAAAAAGATAAATAAAAGTATGGAAAAGGGGAAAATAAAGTGTCAGTGATCAAATTAAGAGGAAACGTACAGCATCCTCTCCTAGTACAAATAAAATGTGCTGCACTCCGAGAATGATTCCTCAGAGGACCTCCCTCTGTAGCTACAGAAGTATCCATCACTTTTCCTCCGATGCACAGCAAAATAACACGCCGTCTGCATACCTCAACAGTTACACTGAGCTCAGAAACGTTGATTTTTCTTCTTCAAATGGAGAAATCTCACTGCATTGTGAAGAGAGTCACGCTGTGCGTAGTTTAACCTTTGATCAGAGTTGCCCTGCTTCGTTTTAATCATCCTTTGAAGTTGTTTCTTTGAAAATGGCTGGTGTCACTAAAATAACGTCTGTGGTTGAGGGGGGAGAAAGAACCTGTGAATACCTCCATTAGGCATATCGACATCTGCAGAGGAGGGAATGGTAAGAACTAAGGGAGAAAGAGACAACAATTTGGGCTCACAGTACGGGAATAAAGCTGCCTCATGTGCCCTCAACAGTCTGCCCATGATGAAGGCATGTTAGACCCCCCAATCAGCATTTTAGCAATGAGTCTTGTAAGTCTTATAAGTCGCTTTAAGAAAGACAATGGCTCAGGCCATGCAAATTAGCCATCCTCAATTAGAGCTCATTAGGACATGCCTATTAGGACAGCTGACTTGAGAGGGCATGGCTAACGAGCAGGCACACTAGTGTGATTAGTGTGCATGTCGATGGGTTCCTTGCATTTTGCTTTCAGATCGAAGTGGCTAAGATCTGGAAAGACACGGGGGCTGGAGGCAGCCAAGAGAGCAGCGGCGGTGAGAGATGTGCGGCTGTGGAGTGTCAGATAAGAAGCTGAATACACCAGTTCTTACCTCACACCTCTGTCTGAAAATACCTCGAGCAGATCAGGCCAACATCACTAATGTAAAAATAGACCATGTCCAAACAGACAGCTGCACTACATCATTTTTTTGAGGGAACAGAAAAATATGATTTATGCTCTTTTTTTCTATTCTTACCACAAATCTGAAACTCAAACAATGTTACTCAACTGTGAGCACTGTACCATAAATTCAATAGGGATAATGAGTATGACAGACTTGCTTTACATCATTTAAATTGAAGCAATTTTAATCATGTTTAAACTCAATTAAACTAAACCAAATAGCTACTGTAAATCGTAATAGCAATGAGTCACCGTTTCACAGGACATGGGACAGCATCTATTTATTTGTCATTATAATGAAGCACAATGAAAATGGTAATGGTAATTTTGGCTTTATGAATGACTCATTTAGAGGATATTTTTTGAATATACCACTTCATGCCCACATTAACCTGTGATATCTCACAAGCAAAACTGGACAAAGAGATCATTCTTCATGCATTTTGTCTGAAACAGCATTTTAGTTGTCAAGCTAAATAAAGAAATCGTAGGTCCACACAGTGTGACAAATGAACAAAAACCAAATAACCTCTTTGCCCAGCCATTCAGAATGAGCTAAAAAGAATGGCAATACAATAATTTAATAGTGTCTGGGGAAAAAAATCTTTCAAATTCTATGAGATATTCATATTGAAATGAGAAAAGAAGATGGATTGGGAGATGGAAAATAAAGTGAAATCTATATGACTAATGGGGCTGAACAATTAATCGAAATACTATCGAAATTGCAATACGGCCAAGGGCAATAGCCACATCTTTTTTGTTAAAGGTAAAATGTGTCACAACATACTATTATAAATGAAGCATTGCGGGGCTACAGAGATGCCCTGGCCGACAAATCATATTCTCCAGATGTAAGGGAACATGTTTGTTTGGTACAGACCCCAGCAAAAATCACATTATCATTTTTAGGTTCTTTTCAGTGAAAATGAAATGCAAAACTTACAATTTCCACTAAAATTGTGACTCACATCACATATGAGATATCTGTCAAAATAATAGAAATACATTTTTTTTTGCATGTTGTTCAACCCTAATGACTATGAAAAACAATTTCAATAGGTGTCAAAAGGATGTGTGCCTTGTGCTTTCTACTACAGGGAGCGAGAGTGAGCTGATTGCTTGAGAGGAAAACTGAATATCCCGTTGCTATAAGATCTTGATTCAAGTGCCATTTAGCATTTGACACCGGCAGTCACGGCTGCCTGTGCAGCAGACGTGGCTGCAAGATCTTGGGAGCAGATATGAGATTTAACCGCGATCTGCAAAGGGCTCAAAGAGGACAAAACACAGCCTCAGTCAGGCCGAGGGGATGATCACCTCTTCACCCCTTAGAGAAAATGACAGAGAGATGGGACAAGCTGGAACAAGCCCCCGAACGAGACCTGGACACTGGCAAGAAATGAGCTGCACGAGCTGCAGCTAACATGGGGAGGATGCATAGCTGCTTCCTCCTCTCCAGAGAAAGCGTTTGGCTTCAATTACCTATGGAGCATTACCTGGATTACATCAATGACCAAACCAATAGCTGGAAAGACAGGATAATATACAGGCTATATTTTCGGCCTGTTAATGAGAAACAACCACGGTGTTCAAATGCTTAAAAACGACGCCACTCAAATGTATAAATTTGCCAATGATGGCTTATCCTTGATCTTGTACTTCTGTTTAGCACAAAGGAGGAGAGTCTAAGAATTGAAATGCTAGTTGATTAGAATTTTTATAGCCTGCTGCTGCCGCTGCTACACACACAGTAAGAGTGTGAATGAGACCAAAACATTCAGCTTTATTGGAAGGATTGCATGGTCATTTAAGACAGGGATATTTTTCCCTGGTAATTACCCCACTAGACTGCTTCTTGTGAATTTTACACCTGCAAAAACATTTATTTAATCCCTCACTGTCTATTGCTGTATGCCACAGCATGGCTGAGAGGTATTTAAGAGGACGTGCAGAGAGGAAGGCAGACTGTATAGAGCTCTATGGCAAGGTTGCCTACTCAGGTTTTTGACAAGGGTAAAGTTCACTTAAAGCTCTAAATTACAGCCAGATGCTTTGTATTCTAACAGATGTTACCCACCAGAATAGAAGGGCAGTGAATTTTACAGCAGTGTTTTCTTTTGGACAAACCTCATTGTGCCCGCAGAAAACTTGTGTTTTAAATTAGCCCCCCCACCACCACCCTTCCATTCCTCCCCCACGGTGCCTCTGCTCCCTCTGCACTCGGCGAGAAGGAGGGATGCACAATACCAAGAGGAAAACCCTGTTTAGAATAAGCACCAAATTACCTCTCATCATACACTGCCGCTGCCAAAACTGGGGTAAGAAAGTTTTTCAGCGTACTCAGTCTACAAAGTACTGCGGTGAGCGCTTCGAAAGAGAGTCAAAGAAAAGAGGGCAAATCAAAGGATGCCTGACTCCTCATGCATGGGAGATGAGTCTCGCATTCAAAATGTTCCAAGTTTGGCAGATGTTAAGAGCCGCAAAATGGCTCATTACTAGGACAGAAAAGGCGCAAGATGAAGCAATGGGCCCCATGTTGGCTTAAAACAGAATGACAAAGGTCGAGACAGACGAAGATGACATTGTAATATCCAAATATTTCAACTTTTATTAAACTTAGATTTTGACAGAATAAGCCAGATAAGAAAGAGGAGGGTGAAAAGGAAAATTTCCTCCTTGAATAATCTTTTCCACAGCTCATTGTGTGAAACTGGTTTCAGATAATAACGTACGAGGGCAAGGCTACTCTCGGGCTAACCCATTTCCTTCACTGCACCTGAGGCTAAACTTCATTATGATATAATGAAGTCAAGCCACACATGAACATGCTTGATTAATTCCACTGGAAATGCAAAAGAGAGTGCAAAGAGGAAAGGGTGAAACGGGACTGGAAGACAGTGGAGGAGTTGGAAAAAAAAAACTGAGGAAAGATATAGAGAGAGTACAGCGAATAGACAGCAAGGTGAGAGAAACTTTGAGTTGTTGCTCTTGTGATGGAAATGATTGGAAAGAGATCACTTGAATACAGAGTAGCAGCCCTCCATCTGTGAATGGACACACACAAACACACGCGTCAACGTGTCCGACTGAGATCGCAGGCATTACTCAAAGCTCGGAAAAAGCCTCCTCACCCACCCACCCCCCCCACTTCCATTGCAATGTGCAGTGCTGGAGAGAGGAACTACTGTTGCCAAGATTATCGACTGGGGGAGTCAATAATGTTTGATCACAAAAACATTCAGCCACAGCCGGATTGCCTCAGTACAGCAAACACGTAGACAGTGATGGACAGTGACATTCGCATGCCTAATGGAAAATTGAGTCCTCAGAATATAAGCACCAATTAGCAGCATCCCCACATGAACATTAGTCCATTCATCTCTGGCCCAAACCAAATGCTGGGGGTTTTAATGAGAATATCAATGATATCTGCTTTGCGCCAAACTGCCGCAGCTGTTCCGAGGGACACACTTGACTTGCTCTGGATTCTTCAACCGATGACACATTTGTTTGGTTTAATTTTAACAGCTGCACCTTTTTCACGAGCCAGCATTGCTCTGGAGAAGTTTAAAAAGTTGTCATACATCTAAATCTCATGTTAATGCCATTGCAAAACAAATGCGTCATCGAAGTGAAGCTACAGTTGAACTGATTAAAACAAGGCATCAGAAAAAGATTCAGTTTAAATTGATGTGAAAAGTGTTTGGATTGTGGGATCGTTTGACATATTTATTATTTCATCTGAGGTCATTCCTCATGCTGCTCCATCTGCTGTAAAAGTTGCTTTATCCGAGTACAATTTGTTGGATTTGGAGGTCAAAAACAGAAATATACTGCTCCTGTGGGAGCTTTTAGGCTACAATTACAAGACATTCCCCTGCTGAGTGCTGAGAAACATTCAAATCAACCACCAGCAGAATGTCTTAAGTGTATCGGTCTATTTTCATTGTTCCCTTGTCGACTAACCTTGCAGAAAGGCTCCACAATTAGTCTCCTGATATGGAAAAATTAATTCTAAGCAGCAGTTCTATTCATTAGACTGTAAAGAGAAATTCCTTAGGACTTATTATAAGCCTTTTCTGGACCAAACAGAATGACTGTTGTGGTAATCTATTTTTCCCTTGAAGAAATCAAGGGCAGAAGATTACAAGGAAAGAAAAAAAAAATCTCATGGTCAAGTCAATTTAGCAATTATTGCAAATTACGCTTTCATTTACAGTGCCCGAGCCTCTCTGTCTGATGGGCTAATGGCTCAACCTGCTGTTTGCCCGTGCCAACAAGGAAGACAAATTTATAGCAAATCAATCCAAATCACGTTGGCCAAGTGGAAACCTGTTGAGGTACACTGTTTTCGAGAAAGTCAAAAACTACAGTAAGCAAAAAAAAAAAAAAAAAAAAAAAAAAAAAGGAAAAAACAACCTTAACCCATGTTTTGTGGGTGAAACACTTTCAATGTAAAATGCAAATTGTGCCTCAAGCAAATTAATCCGGTTGTAATTTAATATATTCTGCATCCAAATAGCCAAAAAATAAATGTTTGCAGGTTTAAAGGGAGAGCACATTTTCATCATCCATCATCCACATGTGTCTGCATGATGACAAGTCAGTGTTGTGATTTATATTATTATATTATTCCATAGTTTGTAGACATTAAGTTGTGTTGAACTGACTAATGAAAGACATAATTATTGAAAATATATTTTGAGATATTGATAGTTCAGTTGCAACAAATATGAAAGCTCTTTTCTTAGTAATGTTATTGATAAACTTCCTGTCACAGTTCAGCGGATGTGAGCATCTGATAAGAGTTTGTTATTTTAAAAAAGATCCTCATATTTTATCTAATCATTCAATCATTTCTTCTGTCAAACATCTTCTTGTGTTAGAGGCTGAAAATCAAGCCTTAATAAAAAAAGCGCAAAATCGACTCCTTAAATCCACCTTGTGTCGACTCGGGTTATTAAAGGCTTCGTTAATGGGATCAGAGGCTGCAAAGAGGAGGAAAAAAAAAACTGTGAAACAAACCTGTGACTTTCTCCTCTCCGGTTCTGTTGGAAGTGAATTTGTTTAGCGCTCAGTTCATATCATCTCTTAAAGTTGCGGCTACTTACGACTTGAAATATTGAAATCCCAGCCGAAGCTAAAACAGCCTCTTCAAAGCTCGACGGAGATCTCTATCGTGCAAACTCGCATTTCTAGCTGCTGGGTATGTAGCCAGCTAGCCTGCTAGCTGCTGAAATAAACAGTTGGGATGTCGAGTCTTAACTCTTCATCTTCCGGCCGGACGACGCGGTTCCTCCTCACAAAACACGCCAGAGTCCGGCTTGTGTCTTCACGTCCATGTCTGTCCGCTTCTCATGAGTCCCTTTGTGGTCCAGGAATCGGCTCTTTTCTTCTTCTTCTCTCAGGCAGCGGCTTCACTCCTCTCCAACACCACAATGGGCTCTGTTTCGACTCTTTTCAACACCAGCCTCTTTACGCCTTTACGACACCCGCCGTCTGTTTACGGCCGCGGTTGCTAGGCGATTGTTCTCACGTTGCCTTGACTGCAAAGTTTGTCCAGGTTTTTTAAATTTTTAATTTGACTTACTTCTATTTATCTTCTATGCAAAATAGTAACGTTATCTGAAATCAAATTTTTAATTAAACTGCAATATCGTGAAATAAAATTTGTAGAAAACATAAAAAAATTGAGTTTCACATATTTAAAAAAACAGCCGTTCTTTTTCTTTATTAAACATAATCAGTTGAAATTTAAACTTGTCTATACACCATCAACATGCACAATAGGACAAGTGTTAAGATCAGTGTTTAATTTTGCAGTCTTGGTAAATCGACTGCGTTTATATTTATTTATATATATTTCTCGACTCATTAGGCCACTCAAAGTCATCATTCACTCATTCACACATTCACACATTCAATACCCACGCACACACAGTCAGATGTGCCACAGTGACACGCATCCAGGCATTTTTTAGTTTTTGCATTTTTATTATTTTTGCATAACAACCGAAGTAAGATCAAAATAAGTCGTTCCAACCAACCTACTAATTAATCAATTAACTGCTCATTAAGGCCCATGACTGAATCACTTAGAGTTAAGAGACAGTGAGAGAGGTGGCGTGTATTAGTTTGTATTCACCGCCATCTGCTGGACAATAAGAGGTTGACACTCAACGAGTGGTGCATTCAAGTACAGCAAACGCTGGATATATTTTCAATCATATAGAAAACGTCATTTGGAAAACGTGATCTAACTTGTTTTTACAAGGAGAACAGGTTATAATTTGGCTGTCGAAGAATATGATAATTAGACGTTGTCGTCCAGTTGTTATCCTATTTACGTTTTATAGCTCTTGCTTTTTATGACACACAAATTCATGAAGTCTTCCTCATTTATGTTACATATCTATGATCATTATATTGCATATATATTATCATTAAGTTGCACATTTATTATTATTGCGTTGCACATGTATTATTATGTTGTACATTTATTATCACTATGCTGCACATTCATTATCATCATCTCACATATTTATCATATTTTTAACTTCAATTTTTCACAATTTCCAATTCGTATATAATTCTGGATGTAACTTGTTTACTTTTTTTCACCTTTAATATTTTTTTACCAAGATGTTTTACCAAGATAAATTTAGATAAATAGTTCGCATTTGGCGAACTATCGTTATTAATTAGATTCTGATACCGTGTGTAACTGTGGAGCTGTTTCCTACCTGCGAGAGAGAAAAGCAGAGATTTACAGGAGTCAGTAAACGCAGCACAGACGCTGCTGATGCGGATGTTGCTGCAGCTGAATTGAATCTTAAGTAAAGTGGTTTCCGAAAAGTTGAAGCTGAACTTTGAAGATGCAACAAGAGAATGCAGCATCACTGGTGCTCGGTGCACTTAGCTTGGCTCTTATCACCATCGTCAGTGTGTGGAAGTTAAAACAGTGTAAATACAGACTTATGCATGAAACTGGAGGTGCAATGTTTTATGGTGAGTAGTCTGTGTAGAATATAGAGCACGGAAGCAGTTATTCAGCAACACTTCCTGGACTCATAGTTTAAATAATATGTCAGAATGTTAACAAAACCAACTCTAGTTTGGTCACAATTTGTCAAAATGTGGGTCCTAGTTGGAAAATAGTGGTATAGTGACATGATCTAATTTTGATGTATCCACCATTTTATTGTAAGTTAAGAGTTTATCTTTATGTTGGCAAATTCACAATTGACACAACAACCACTATCAGTTAGCTCAGAAAATTGTTCACACCGAAAGAAAATTAAAGATAAGGGTATTTTAAAGGTATGATATATGATTGACTTTTTCCTTGGAGTGTGGTTATTTGGCTTCATGGTGATGAATGATGCTGGACTTTTAATTTAGGTTACCATTACACCAAATAGGGTTCATTAATTTTCCTGGTAGCTCCAGATAAAATAAACTATTAAGGGCTCGCCAGCCAGCAGTATACTTGAATCAAGCAATATATAAAAGTTTGCAGTTTCGTAGATGTTTCATCACTGTAACAAAATGTAATGATCCTCCTGTGTGTGGTACATCTGTGTCCTGACCGTGGGCTTCTTGTGTTTTAATCTTCCACAGGACTGTTATGATAAGTTGTGTGATCATTTTTGCATTATAGAAGCTGCATAATGGTTTATTTGCTTCTGGGATATTTTTTTGCAATGTCTGTCTTTTTCGTTCTCCTCTGCAGGTGTGCTCATGGGCTTGGCAGTGAGATGCTTGTCAGTCGACAGGGGACAACATGCGGACAACGTGGAGGCTGTGTGCAGCTGTGAGGGTCTTAACAACACTCCTCACATTTTGACCGTCAACGTTACGTCACAATTTCACTGTTTTAGACACGTTGGGAAGTTCGACCAAAGATGCCCACCGGTCTCAAGCCCTTATATGGTAACTATATAAGCCCACTTTATTTGACCTGTGTTTGAACTGCTTGTTACAAAAGTACATTTATGTGGATATGAAAAAATTAAAAGTGAAACAATCTGTCATAATAAAACATTTAACAGCTAAAAGCTGCAGAGAGAGCATGTGAAAACAAACCGCACCGTACAGGATGTTTTCTTTTCCTCTGATGTAATTTTATTTTGCCTGAAATAACACTATTTTTCTGCACTGCCTCGCCTTTGATCACATCTATATTTTTTCCCCTGTGTATTCTAGGTATTTACATCAACAGTCTCCTCTAATGGTGCTTAGTTATTGGTTTTCCTCTAAATTACTTGCATGGTCTGTTTGTTATTGGGGAAGCAGGCGAGTGGTGGTACAGAGAGAAAGAGGGCAAGAGAGCAATTTAACCTATATTAAGGATTTATTAAGGAACAGAGAGGGGAGATTACATTTTCAGGTGTGCTGTGCGGACAAGGGGAAATTAGAAGACATCTAAACACAGAAACCAATAAACAGAGTAGTAGTGTAGATAAGGCAAGACAAGCATTCTGATCAATGATGAAAAAAAGTCTTTACACAAACATTTTCTCAAAGTATGCTCCTGCCAACAACTGTAAAAATAAACTGTGCGAATACAATTAGAAAACCCACTTCATTTTTTCTTGAAATAAGAGTTCCTCTGGAGACATCATCCTCGTTTACATGCAAAATTCCCATAATGAGATACTCTTGCAAGTGATATTGGTGCCGGATTGCTCTGTACTGCAGGAAAGATGTGAGATAGTTAGGTAATCTCAACAGGCGCTGCAGCTTCTTCCTCTCAGACGGAGATGGCCATCTGAGCCTGTGACACAGAACACCGTAATGGGTGTGAATGTCTACCATCTGCTATTAAGTGGAGGGAACTGTGATACCGTGAACAATGTTTCCAATGACAAAATGCTGTGCACGCTGGATATTTTCTCAGTGGAGAAGAGTTGCACTGCTGCTTATGATTTGCAGCTGTGTCTAATTAGCACGTATCCATTACTTTTATGACCCCTGCTGATTTTGTTTCTGTTGGCGGCGTGAAGTTGAATCTCTTTGTTACCTTATGTTAGACTTATATATAACATAAATAAAAAAAATAATATGATGTAGTGAGTCTATCATATCCATTATATTGGTATGTTAATGTGAAGACTACACTGATAACCTGACCAGTATACTTGTATATCTCTAAAATGATAAACTTCCGGTCAAAAACATCTTCTCAACAAAAGATTTTAGATACTCATTAACACTTTTGATATAGAAGGAGTTCTGTGTTTTTAATGCTGAAGGTCTAATTTGAATTCTACAAACAAGGATTCTGAGACAGTTGATCAAAGTACAGTATATTTGTGTTATTTTGTGTCACTGAGGTGCAACAGAAATAATGTTAGAACTGAACCTTAAGCCAGTGTGGTGCAAACTACTCACAGGGGGAAAAAAAGGGAAAAAAGGAATTAGACAGAGGCTGTAATATTTCTGCAAAGTAGCAGAGCCTAAGCCTTGAGATGGGCCTCTGGTTGTCATTAGCATCATTACTGTTTTCTGGGGTGCTTTCATATTTTAGCGGCGCTATTGGAGAGATTTGTCATATCAAAGACCCAACCGCCGAGCCAGAGATTCAGCCGCGTGATGGCCGACAAGCATTAGAGGATGTGGAACGAGCATATTTGAAAACGTATTTCCTCATCTCGGAGCGATATTTCAACCAGAGAGAAAGGGAGTAAGTGAACCATGAACCTTGCAAATCAGCCAGACCAAGTGTAACTCTTCGCTAATGGCTTGGACTCTTTGGCCCCTTTGAATGCTGGGGTCTCATTAGCAAACCAGCAGAGGCTACCACAAAGGCCATTACATCGGTCAGACCATTCTGTATAGCCTTCACGCCATTAAGTCTGATACATACTGTATGGGGACCTAGCAGGGAGAGATAAGGATTTCATTGCATTACCGAGTCCATTATGTTCCACCGGGGAGTAAGGCATTAAAGTTTGTGGTCTGATTAAATTTAGTGCTGCTCAGCTGAAGAGGCAATTAGTGTATACAACACACCTCCATCCTCGACTGTGTGGTGCAGGTGGCCCTTAGAATAAAACCACCAACATATGCATAATTTATTGATTACAGCGTCTGTATTAGTCTCTGTTATGCAGGTTTGTATTTGTCATGCACAACCCGTGCAGATGCAGAAATACATGTATATTGTGCTGTGTGGGTAATTGCAGCTGCAAAAAAAAGTAATTTATATTGAGCCGGGTGGTAGTGGCAGAAAGATAGGAGCAATTTGTAGCTCTAGCAGCCATTTCAAGTGTGAATTACTGAGAGAGCACGGTGGCTCTCCAAACCCTATAGGGTTTTCCAGCATTAGAATCAAAAATTTAAAAATGCATTCTTCCAAATATCCACAAATACACATGTAAATGTTCAATGCAATGTGTCCTGGACCTTTACAGAGGCAGGCCTGTTTTGATTCATTATGCTTTTTCATGCTGCTTCAACCTTTTGTCTGTTTTTTTTTTTTTTTTTTTAAAGCAAAAATCTAGGCCATTTTCAAAAGGTCTGTGACCACAGGCCGACTTCAGCGAGCATTATCGCCACATCTCGACTGAAATTTTAATTGAACTGGAATTTAATTCTTAGCAATGTAATGAGACCTTGTGGGATGTAGGAATCAGGAGAAAGTAGCATTATTTTGATCTGAATTGAATATCACTGCCGTTTGATCCCCAGAATGTACCCACAATAGACATAAAAAGGATTCAAGGATGAAGGACATGAAAGGCTACCTTTCTGAGCAGCTTGTATTGCATCATACTGGCAGAGATGAGAAACAGACAGAGAACGTGCATGGTATGTTAAAGAAATACCTCGTGCTCTGCTTTCTGTTTGTGTTGAAGGTAATGTAGGTTGGTGTGATTAGCGGCTTGGATTTTGCTTAATGCTAATCCATCTGTTGTCTGAACATGTGTGGCTATACTGTACTTGCTTATTCTCATTCTAATGACCGCTGGGAGCCTCTTTGGTGAAGACTGACGCGAGCAGTTAGACGACTCAGTTTGTGTTATGCTTTGCTTTAATCAACTGGGGAAGTCTGAGTCAGGCCACTTGGAAGGAATGCTGCAGTACACAGTCATTATATTATTGTGTTATTATTATTATAGGCAACCAGAGGCCTCTAAGATGATGTAATGCACCACCTAGTGAAGAATTTGTAGCATTTAAACACTCAAGTGAATAGTTTTACCTATGTTTTGGTAGCTATCTGCTTAAAATCTGTAACATAATTCCAACTACGATGTTCATAGGTGAGAACAATCAAAAAGGCCCGAAGGACACAAGCCACAAGTGTCACACTGTCCCATTTTTCCCATTAACAACACACAACTTTTTTTTATTTCGACAGAGAGGACACATAAGGTTGTTGTGGTACCTGGAGACAAATGTGACAGTGAGATTCAAAGAGAAAAAAAGAACCGGTGTCTGTCTGCCAAAACAGAGCCGCTGAAGTAAAATGTCGCGCGTGTAATATCCGTCTGTCAGTCAGTCACAGTCAGTAAACGGAGTCCTCTCGCTCCCCACGGAGGCCTGTCAGTCACCAACACAACAGCTCTGTCTTTTACAGGAGACCTTTGATCCCGAGGTCCTTTTCAATCTGTTCCTGCCACCCATCATCTTCCATGGAGCTTACACCCTTAATCAGGTGAGACCGCCGGCCTGACGTGCCTCCAAGTAAAGACATCATCAAAGGATTGTTCCCTTCATATGGCTGCTCCCTCTGTTTGAAAAAAAAAACCTCTGCCTTATAGTGTGTGCAGCTGTGTGTTACATGAAATTTAAGTCAACCTGTTCCATATTGTTGATTGTGTGTTGTTGCTAATTGGTCTTCATTTTAATTTCTGTTCTAGAAACGATTCATTGAGAATCTTGGATCAGTCATGACTTTTGCTTTTCTGGGTACCATTATCAGCTGTATGACTATAGGGTAAGAAATTATGGTTCATTCCCACAAAGAAACACATCAAAGACACAATAACACACACATAAGGTTATTTTAGGTTTGGTTTATTGAGTAAAGTTCTGGATTTATTTCCATCGCTCTCCAGAGTGTTAGCTCAGGCCTTCAACCTTTAGCAAGGTTTACACAGCTCAATGTGTGACATTAAGAAATATTAAATATTAATATTATTAAGGTAGAAACTAGAAATATTTAATATAAACAAACAATAAAAATTGTGTGTGTGACTTTATCAGGGGCACAGTAAGCGTCCCAGTTCCTAACTACAATTACACTCTACTATAATTTATACTAAACACTAATTGTCATAATATAATCCAGATTCCAAAAAAGTTGGGACATTGTGTAAAACATAAATAAAACAGAATGTTATATTTTTCTAATGCCTTTTGACATATACTATACAAAAGACAACAACAAACAGTCCAAAGACAATATATTTAATGTCTGACCTCATCAGCTTCATTGATTTTTGTAAATATCTGCTTATTCTGAATTTGATGGCAGCAACACATTTCAAATAAGTCGGGACAGGAGCGACAAAAGACTGTGAAAGTTGTGGACTGATCCAAAAACACCTGTTTGGATCATTCCACAGGTAAACAGGTTCATTGGTAACAGGTGATAGTATCATGATTGGTCGTTCAGTCGTTCACAAGCAAGGATGGAGAGAGGTTCACCACTTTGTCCAACACATGATTGTATGAAGGAGATTACTACATGGACTCAGGAACACTTCATGAAAACACAGGTAAACAGTTCATTTGTAAATGATCGCATTTTGTTTTTATTTAGGTTTTACAGTGTTTACACTTTTTTTGGAATCAGGGTTGTATAATGTTTTTGCAGTTTGTGTGCAGCACATAAAATCAGGATAACTTTTTTTGTAACTTATTTTTAGTAAGAAGTAAACTGTTTTAATGAAGCTCTTTCAGGAGCTGTGTCATTTAACTCAAGCTGTGAGTAGCTTCTCTCTTTGCTTTGCACTGTGCTACAATGAGCCTTTTTGTCATAGCAGGAAAATCACAGGTGTAACTAATGACATTAATTACTGCTCTAGTTGTTGTCTCCCAGGTCTGCAGCGTACATCAACAGCACACTTAGAAATTACAGATTCAACTTAACACACTAAATAATGAAAACCTGCTTAGCATAAGTGTGTTGGAACTGGGACACAGCTGCTAATGTGTAAAGTTGCTATTTTGGCCTTGAACAGCTAGATGGCGCTCTAAGTCTTTGGAAGAAATTGAGATCTTTGCACTGATGCACTAATCTGCTGCACACAGACTGTGTGAAAACCTCATAACTCCTGTTATAACTTTAGGATCCTCTGTGATCAGACATACTGAACAGTCCTTGATTTTATAGAAGCCTATCAATGATTATATTGTTATATTTCTCATGTTTCAGAGATACAAGATTTTCACCAGTGACCACTTCATGTCTACTTTCACTGTATGATATGATGGTGAACTGGACTGCATTGTAATTATAATGGGGGTGTTTCTAATATTCACACTCGTGAATGTAAATTGCAATTAGTCCAGTGCGACACCACCTCTAAACATGACTTCAGTAATTAACATTGAAGCATAGTTTACACATTTCTGATCATGTCACCAAAAACAGAACGTTATGAGCTTTGCAAATAAAAATATTATCACAGAACAGTATATATATATATATAGAGAGAGAGAGAGTTTGTACAGGTGCACCTAATAAAGTGACCTGAGTATATAAATGTTTTTCTTTTTCCTGATGATTTAAAATATGTCAGTATTTTTTCTTCTTCTTAAAGCTGTAACTGGGTTTAAAGGTTACTCGCTGTTCTTGTTTGTACATTATTTCCACTGTCCTACAGTGTTAACAAACTTTTATATCCATGGAAAAGGTTCATGCCCTCTTGATAATGGCCTTCTCCAGCCTGCTGAAACCTATTGTTAAAGATGTTGTCTTCCCTCGCTTCCCCTCCTTCTTTCCTCCGTACGTTAGCCCTTCCCCAGGAGCGCCCTTTTTCAAACACTCCCTAATTCCCCTGGGATGCCGGGCAGGGTTTGGCATGTTGGGTCACGTGCGCATTCTTTGATGCTAAGGCCCCAGACCCGACCAATCGTGTGGCTTGTTAGTGAGTCTGCCGTATCCTGTGGGGAAAAGAGAGTCTCACGGGAATGAAGGAGCCTCACTGGCTCGATTGACAAAGTACATCCACTCCTCTCCTTCCCTGTCTCTGTCTGCCTGTCTCCCCCTCCCACACACACACGCACACACACAAACAAACACGTTGAACATCATTACCATAACCTCAAATCTCCCTTTAAGATACATGAATAAGGCAGCTTAGTTGTTTGACCTGAGGGTACTGCTTTAAATCCCAACCTTGGGGACAGGTCATGCGCTGTCGTCATTGTAACGGAGTTGTGCCAATGGACAGAAAGGTTCCCCAGAGGGCACGTTGGTGCACTGATTATTATGGGATGCCTCACAGTAACAGGATTAGTGCTTAACATACGTCTGTTACCAGGCAGGAGCTGGACTGCAGAGTCGAATGCTGAATTGCAAGTTTTTGCTCATATTGTACAGTATGTTTTTTTTTTTTTAAGGGAGCGCATTCAGTGGTGCATTCTGGGACACTTAGATTTTAGATTTGCTTTATTGCCAGGCCCCACCTCTGATATACATTCTTCTGCTTGTGATGTTTCTATTGCAGTGCACAAATTCTCCTAATGCTTTTTAGTCATGCGGATGATTTGTGCACACACACAAACGTAATTCTGGTTCCCGTTTATTATGTCGAAGTGTTTGTAATACTGTTGTCACGACGCCAGGAGAGAAGATAGATTGGTGCTGAAATAAGCTGTCTAAGAAGAGTATTTGTTGCGTGTGTGAGGGTGTATTAAGGAGGTGGGTGTGTGAGACTCACACAGACACACACAAACACGCCTTTGAATGTGGTTAAATTTTAAGCTACCCAGCGTAGTCACAGCTTTATGTGTCCACCTGTGCTGATCAGCCACTGCCTGGAAACAGGTCAACTCATCTGCTGGTAGCGTCTGGCCCCATTACCCAGACTACTCTGGGGGAAGCCCTGCTGTGGTTAGAGGGATGACTGATAGGCGTGCTCTGGCTGGCGCTCTCTGATGACCACACTGTGTCCTTCTGTCTGTTTGTCCTCAATCCCAGGGCCTGCGTCTACGGTGTCACCAGACTGATGGTGCTGCTGGGCCGAGCAGCAGATGGAGACTTCTTCCTCACTGATTGCCTCCTGTTTGGTGCCATTATATCAGCCACTGACCCAGGTAGCTGGCCTTATTAGGGAACTCCTACAGTAACTCTCATCACTCCTCATGGCAGCATTGAATTTTTAAAACACCACTGGTGCCGAATGCTACTCTCCTTTACAAGACTGGTATTTTATTGCTTTACAACACAAACACAAAAAAATATTCTCAAGAATGTTTGGCACTTGTTCACAGGGAATACGTAACAGACACATCACAGAGATCTGCCTTAGGTAAACACATACAAATGATTTAAAATGAAAACGCGTCAAAAAAAATATCAAAGACACATAATGTGTTGAGAGCGTCCTACCAGCTGTAGATTCATTCATTTCCACAAGTTGCTGGGTTTTGATTTGGTGCTGCAGATTCATGCAGTTCTCTGCGGTATCACACAACATGATAAGACATGACAACATGTTTATAAAGGTCAAATGTGGCTCATGCTGTTCTTTCACACTCTCTCTGTACCTCTTTTCCTGTTGCACACATGGTTCTGTCAGGTGTAAATGTGTGTGGGGTGGAGGCTGGATTTCACACTGTGATGTTACTTTTGATACACACGTATCTCTAGCTCTGCGTGGGCTTAATGTATAGTCATCCTTTTCTTTGTCTACCTACTTTTGCATATTATGATTGATAGACGTGTCTATATGCAGGAAGAAAGTCACAGTGCCCTCTGAGTGGATGTAACTGCTTTGAATGCGGTACACCTTTTTACCTAAGTGGAACCACAATGTAATCTTTGTTCTTCAAGAGAAGTCAAGTGGGATGTCATAAGGCATCCCGCGACGCTACGACAGTGGGAATGTTAATGTCCTCATTTGGTAATGCATTATGTATACCAATAAGTGGTTGATCTGGGTGAGTGTCAACGAGGAGCTGTAAATCATGGTGCAGCTGTCACTCTGACTGGCGTTATTTTCCCATGCTCATCGCCGCCGACCCCGGCGCCCTCGTCACTTTGATTAGAATCACACTGCAATGCATCGATGGCCCAAACACCGAGACCCCTAGGCTGCCTCCATCTCACACTGTCCAAATATAGAGCCGGCTCTCTGATTTTCTGAAAGGGAGCCATTAAAATTTCCCCGTCCATTTCTCTCACTTGTACATTTGAATTCGCTGGGGCCGAAAGCAGCAAAACACTCCAGGAACGGGCACAAAATGACTTTCACACACACAGGCAGTGACTCTCAGAACAATTTAGTGCTGAGGAATGAGGCTTTTTGTCCATGTCATAACCCTTGTGTGACAGCTCTCTGGTTGTGTCGCTGACTCATGATGGCGATCTTGAGAACGCTGTGAAAGTCATCACAGGCTGGCAGTCAAGCTTCCAGTGAAATGGGAGGCCAATTTATTTGCCACTTTGCTTGCATCGGACTATAGAATATATGGAGCTATTTGATAGGCCGGGTTTTCATTGCAGCTGTAATAACTCAATGAAAGCTTCATCTGAGAGCAGCAGACAAGCAACAGTAGTCTTGCATACAGGGATGGTGCTAGTAATAATTTGGATGCTAATTTAGGGCTGCAGCTCCTATTAGGACACTAATGTCATGTCCTCTCTGTTTCTGGGAATTTGTAGACTTGAGTGACCTGAGGAGGTGTTAATTTGATTCTGATCTTTTTTGAGTCAGTATCTTTAAATGAGACTAGTATTGCTCTCTTGTGGAGGATGCTTTCAAGCAGCATTTAGACCTTTATGTAAGGAGATATATATTTTATATTTTTTGGTGTTATAAAACATTTCCTAGGCGAGTGAGGTGGATTATAAACTCCCTATTTCTAAAATCCTGGCTATGGCCCTGATTCCTTCTCATGTTCGAAAGACATGTTGTCGGTCTGGTGGTTTGGAGGCTCTAAATTAATGTCAGCGTGAGTCTGTTTCCCCTATATAAGCAAGGGATAGACTCCAGCTACTACTGGCATTTCAAAAGCTTCTGCAGGTAGAGAAAACCTTTCTCGTAAGAGCACCAGGATCAAAAGGTAGATCCAGTTATAAACAGCATTTTTATATTTACATTGCTTTTGCAGTCTTTTAAATTCTCTTGTGAAAGACTTTTAGTCTTTAATGTCCCTGTTGATGTTCATTTGGAAATAGAAAATCTAATAATCCCTAGTATGTGCGTGTTTGTTTCTTTCTGTATGCATCTATTGATTTTTTAAATTGTTGGTTTTACACAAGCTCCCAAAGCTGTGGAGCCATGAAACTTACTCTCCCCGGCCTCAGAAGAAGACACATGGTTCAGGTCACAAAGTGGAACGCCTGCTGCGCCGCATCCTCTAGCCTCAGGGATGGTTACAAAAGGTCGGTGAAACCCTCACTCAACTTCTCAAAGGAAAGACTTTTTGGGGGGGCGGGGGAGCGCTTCAGTTTTTCCTTTCATCTTTTCTATTTTTTTTATTTATTTTCCCTTTCAGGAGTTCTCTTGAACACTGCACATACATATTTCTCTTAGTATGTCAAAGCTGAAAAATGATGCCAGAGTTGGAAATGTCTTGTTTACATCTCTGACATCTGTTTACATCAGACGTCAGCAGTAACTACCAAGGCTTAAAGTGAATGCTGAAGACACGGTTAGACATAGGTGCATACATGCACATGACTCAACTTGCCAGCAATATTGCGACATTATACACAGGACTGAGGATTAGTATTGCAGCAGAGAGTCTGTAACAACATTTAGGCAGAAGCGAAAACACAGACAGGCACAATGACTATTTACTGAGCACATGCACTTTAATTAGTAATATGCAATAGGCTTAGATATTGACAAGTTAAGAAATTTAATGTGGTGTTGTGAAATTGGTTATTATATAATGTAATACCATGTTTGCATAGCCTAGTGCTTATTAAGCCTTTAAGGATCAGACATTTTGATAACAGAAACTGATTGGCAGTAGTGAGCCCAAACATCTGTCAATATTAGGTCAACCCGTCAGTTGGGGCCAGAATAAGTGTCACAAAATCTGATGGGTGAGATTTTGGTGCAAGACTGGCAACACTAATCCAACCAACTCAACTCAAGTCAAACTTTATTATTCCAGCAGGGGCAATTTGGTTGCAGCCCACACACACACACACACACACACACACACATATATATATATATAAAACACATCACATCAATATCTGTCTGTTTTTTGTTGGGTTAGGGATTTCCTAAACTCAATAATGATTCTCACAAATTTCATCAGCTCATCCTGAGCTCTTTCTGCAATCAGTGTGTCCTTCCTCTTCTTATCACAGCATCCTGTCATTAGTTTCATTCCAAGAAGCTCTTGAGTTTTTAAACTTGGCCTCAATCTTATCCTTATATTCAATTTGAGCTTTCTCGATTTTAGCCTTTAACTCTTTTTATTTCATCATTTCAACACTCCTTTATTTCATCACCTCTATTAAACCTGTAAACCCATTAAATTCTGGACCGGTTTGCTATTTGGAAAAACCTGTTCCTCTTTATTGTGAGTTCATTAATAACACTGACCAGTCCGTGCACTCAAAACAGCCCTGGAAGGCCTGGGGAACCACGCTCGCTCCACAAGTCAACATGTTGTTTTCGCACCCTCGCCCTTTGCAACACACTAATATGTCTGTAAAAGGACTTCATTATGATCAGATGATCCTAGACCCATAGCACAAGCATTACGTTTTATTACCTCATGTGGGACACGAGACCTACTCAAATCTCCATTTTAATGTTGGGGGAATCACCAGACACAGACTGCAGTTTCACTGTGACTTTAAAAATGATGCCTGAGGATTTATGTAAACCACTGAGACAATTATTGAGGAAATTCCCACAGGAGGCAGAAAAGCCTGCGACACAGACGCCACAGTCATGTCTGCACCATCTGCGGTTGCAAAGGCCTCCTCCTTGTGGTTTTCCTCTTACCTGACAATTAAAGGAGGAACCCACATGTTTCAGTCAGTGCCATGATGATTTTTTTCCCTTAATGACTGAACATTTGCCGGGATGGTAGAAAGCAGTGGAATGCAGTTCTTCCATATTTGTTGTCTAATCCGCAGATGAACGTCACCTCTTCTTCTGCATTTCCTTCCCCAGGATTATATCCCTGTTTTTTGGGGGTTCCGATCAACATCCAATCATAGGGCTCCTCAACCCAGTTGGGTTAAGGTCTGTGTGATAATCCAGTTGTTGTCATTGTGAAGGTCTAGAACAAAATTCAAAGAAAGGGTCGCAAAAAAAACAAAAGGATCTCTATTTTTAGTGATCTCACAACAACAATTAGGACGGACAAATAAAAGTTAAAATGCTGAGACGTGCTGGTCTCAGCAGAGCCCCTCCCTCTCCCTCTCCTCAGACTTGATATCTTCCATTTCTGTAAGGCTCTAATTAAAAAAGGCAGATTTACTTTTTTACTTTTTCTCCCAATTGCTTTTTTAAAAAGGCAATTAGAATTAATTGAGATTTTAAAGAGACCTTGTGCTACAAGGAACTACTGTGAGATTCAGAGCAAACAAAAATAAACCGCTAATTATCAAGCACCAGTTTACTTGCTTTCAATCTGTGTGGAAGGCTTTTCCCGCCGTAGTCTCGTGACCCCTGTATGTGCACTCGTCAATGCCTAAAAAATTGAGCACTTTTTACACAGAGCCGGGGAGATTATAGTAATTCCCCGTTGACCGTTATCTCTTTCCTAATGCATTGCTTTCAGTGTTATATCTGCCTAATTTGGTCAAATCAGCGAGCAAATCCCATGCTCTCTGACTGAGATGGGCCGTGAGCTTTGCCTCTGCTAAACCTCTGCAGCAGGGTAATTTGACCTAATAAGGCTTCCATTCGACCCTTTCAACTGTATTATGTCTGAAATAATTGTCTACTCTCTCCACCTTATGGTGTTGCTGTGGAAACTGATGAACACTTGACAGCTGTAGGATGGGGTTGCCATGACAACACATGGTGTGTGTGTGTGTGTGTGTGTGTGTGTGTGTGTGTGTGTGTGTGTGTGTGTTCGGGGTGGGCTCTTTTTTTTTTCCCTTCCCGTCCCTGTGTGACTGGTGCACGACACGCTGTCATCAGCCAGGCATTATGGGAGCAGGGAGATGGAACGATCCTGACTCCAGGGCCTACCTCACCCTCTCCAGATAAAGGATTTTCCCCAACCAGGAAGAGCTTTAAACCTGTCAAAGACCAAAGAGCCAGATCTGTCAAAACAAGTCCTGAGGCTGCTCTCTTGCCACTGCTCTTATTGTCAGTCTGGTCGTAGACTGGCTGCGATGCCCTCGCCGGCCTGGTGTTCACTACAGGGGCAAACTCTGCTATTAGACTTAAATCATTATTCATATCACAATTTTCCCTGGAACTAATTGACAGGGTTCTTTTCGCATCTCGGTCTCAACAGGTGAAATATGAATCTACCCGGAGCGGTTATTGTTTTGAATATAATATTGTCTGGCCTTCAGAATTGCACTGCTCTGAGTTTCTGTTTTCCTGTCCATGCCTATATCCTTGTAAATGTGTGTGTGTGTGTGTGTGTGCAACTGTGTTGTCTTTCTCCATATCTGACATTGTTTTTCTTATATGATAATTTTGTTTTTGAAACTCCTGCTTCCTCATGTGGCGGTTACAATAAGGATTTGTGCCAGTACAATTTTCCTGTCTTCTGTATTTATACATCTGTCTATCTGTGTATCCATCAAGCCATCTAATGTAGTAGATTGTAATCTAATCTACTGTAATCTAATCTGCAGTATCAGTAAACACAGAGCCCACAATGCTACGGTCGATATCTTGCAGGAGGTGATACTTGAGGTGTCACAGAGTGCAGAGCTGACGGGCACATCATGGCCTCGTCATTGTCAGTATCCTCCTTGTCACTCGGCGTCGATGCTTAGGTGCCCCGCGGTGCCGAGCATGTCGCGTGTGCATGCTCTCATTCATATGCTCAGCATCTCCCGCTTGATGTTTACTGTTGGCGAACTCACCGTGGAGTTCAGCTCATATTGCTCTCAGCAGATGCAGTGTGCTGTGAGATGCAGCTGTATAAGTAAGTGAGTAATAAGTTGTTTCTGTTTTTCACTGCAAATATGAACTTCATCATAAACGGGCTGAGAAATTGCTTTTCCAGGCATGATGCGGAACGCAAGTTAAAGATTGTGTCTTAGATAAAGCGTAGCATATTTTTGCAGCTTATATATGCATTTTTATTGATTACTGATTTATACAAATTTCAGATACGGTTCCAAAGCATGCAAACTATACTTTCTGCTACTCTGTTCTATGAGCCTTTAATTACTGATCCAACATTGAAGGCAAATTATATTTTAGCATGAAGGATAGAGCAAGTAAGGCACAAGAGATAAAGTGCATAACTAAGGGTTTCATAAACCCAGAACTTCACTTTTCAATGAATCTGTCTTATCTGCATTTAAACCATCAGGATGTCTTTTTCTCTCAGTGATGAGTAATCTCACCCTTTGTTCTTCTTCATAGCAACAAAAAAAAAAACAGGAAACAAGAAATAAGGAAAATCTTATGGAACTAAATCAAAGGCAATCAGCTCAACTGATGGTTGGGGGTTCCCAGCATGACTCAGACTTTGACATTACATAAGAGTTGAATCATCTACTGAGGTTGTGGTACAGTAAATGGTGGTGACTTCCTTCCAGACATCAGTGCTGGTGGAACAGACATGACTGTCTTTGACCCGTAACTAGACATCCCTTCTTTTTGGCTCTCAAGCTCATCCACAGTTTCCTAATCAAGATGTGTTCTTATCATTCTTTGTGTTGCTCGGCAGTGAGTGACTCTAGCATTATTTAAAGCATGTAGCTTCCTGCCTGTAGTCCCCCTGCATTAGACTGTAATTGACTCTTTTTGGATGTTTTAATCAGCTGCGACGTCACGGCTCTAATCTCAGCCTTTTCCCACCAGTGTCCTATCAAGATTCCAGGAATCCTATAGTCATTATCTCCCTCTGTAGCGAAAACTGTGCCTCAAGCTAATAAACGCACTCCCATGTATATTCATGGTCACCAAACCAGAACACATATAAAGGAGTAACACCTGCAGCACTCGCAGTAAGGAATATGTAACAGCCGATAACTGCCAGCACCCAAATCATATCAAGCAATTCAGTCATTTACTTGACTGGAATGATTTGCATTATCTGTCCTCGCCACTGCTGCCAGCAAATCACAGATTGCCGTGTTACGACTGCAGGTGGTATGACGATGATTTGCAAACACAGGAAATGTAGCAAATACGACATCACACTCTGACTATGATTTTGCATGTTTTTTTATTGAAATGTGTTGATTCATTCAGATTCGAGACCTGAAACGCTTATTTGTTTGTTTGATTTTAATGCACGATGACGCAGAACAGTTTATTCATTCAGTGTAAAAAAAAACAAAACACTTTAACAATTACTGAAAAGGACAATGATCATCACATTTCATCATTCTGTCTGTTCTGCTTCCTTTCCAGACATAAATATTGTTTTTTCCAAAGCAGTGTGTGTTTTCTTCAGCTCAGCCTGAACATGTCCTCACTTGGTTTAGTTACTCTGCCTGCTCCAAGTGTCAAAATCCTGTTTTCAGTGCTGTCAGTGCGCTGACACTTTCTGTCAGCTTTCATTATTGCACGATAACCTTAATTCTCCTGGTTTTGCCTGTTTGTAGCGGCAGAGGTGATACTCCTCACTGCTTTGGATGTGTGATTAGCAGAGGAGTTATTGCACTTCTGTGGTCTCCAATAACAGTAACTCTTTTTTTTTTTTTTTTTTTTTTTTAGTTTCAGTGCTTGGCCTGTTGTCAGAGCTGCGTGTGGACCTGGATCTGCACACCCTGCTGTTTGGCGAGAGCGTCCTGAATGACGCCGTGGCCATCGTCCTGACACAGTGAGTGTCTTGCTGTAGGATTTGGAATGCAATATATTTCTAGGTTTAATTGTGTGGGAGCTCAGTCTTTTTCCATTTGGCATTACGGGGGTGGATGTGTGGAGGAGGGAAGGCTGGATGGATGCTGCCAGCTTTAAGGGAAGGGTGTGATTGGCAAAACCGCATGAGTGCCTCGGATGCTATGCAGTGGACTGCGTAAGCGAGTTGCCCCTGGCACTGTCAGCATCTCATTAAGGTACTCAGTGAAGAGACTCACTGCCAGAGTAGAGACACACTCCCAGCTAACAAACTCAGCTAACACGGCCACTGTCAAATTCAGCCAAAATACAGCATATAATCCTCGGAAGCTCAGTGAAGTCGCCACAGTGCAGTCATGCCTACTCCGTGCATTTCAATTTCTTCATTCATTCCCCTCTGCTTTTCCCCTTTCTCCACCACGGCGCTCAAATATGCAAGTTTGTCCTGCTCACACACATTGCAGTCACTGTCTGCTCTATTTACGCGGTGCCAGTGAACAAAGCCGTTCAAGTAGACGTGCTAACAGATGGCAAGATGGGGAGCAGAGAGAGACGGGAGACAGCTCACACAGGTCCACATTCATGGCCGGGCAGGCAGATGTAAAAACGCAAGTGGAAGGGAGATGACAGGGATAAGATGTGTGTCCATATTTGCATATTGCCCTCACACAGACTGACACATCACATGTACAGTACCTGCACACTCTGACATCTCTTTCTCCCATCGCACAAATGGGCCCAGACAGCTAGGCAAGTGGAAAGAAAAGTAGATGAATGTGCAGATTGTCGTGTTCGCGCCGTGGCTGCTGTCTCTGTGCACGTTGCGAAGTGCAGGAGGAGGCAGCCTGCACGTCTTCCCGGACAAACAGTCAGATAGTACTGTGTTTGTTCCTGGAGTGGCGTGACCGGCCTTCATGCCATCTCCCGTCACTTGACTGGCTTGCTCGCCTGCCGGTCGCCCTGGCTCCGCGCACAAAGCCGGCCCTTATTAGCGAGCCACGCGGGGTCCTGGCACTGGAATTTTAACAAGCTCCCAGAGCAGCTCAACCTTACGCTGATGTGCCCTCTCACAGGCACTAAACTTCCTGCTCCAGCAGCCCTGACCCAGCCACCATTCAGCCAGGTCTTGTGTTGACATCTTGAGAGTTTTGACTGGGAATGAACAACCCAGGATGCCTGAAGATACAGTCTCTGGAGGGTCACACCGACCAAGTTACTTAAGGCCGACTTTAACGTACTAGCACAACTGGAGTCTTTATGTCCACAGAGGGGATACTAGATTTTCCCATTTCAGCCTGCTGAGCTCATTAGCGACAGCTTGATTGATTCTTCCCCCTTTGCTATGGAGATTAAGGCATGTTCTGGAGTGTGCTAGCTCATTTCAACCTGACACCATGAAAAGTGGGGATGCATTACAGCTTCATTTGTCACATTTTTTTTGACACTGTAAGGATCTTCAACAAACCATTTTCATGGTAGCTGGAGTATAAAGTAAGTTCCTGTGAGTTAGCCATCAGAAGATGTGTCCCATTAAATGTAGGAAGCAAAAAAAAAAGCAGCCTCCACTTTGTTTTTGCTGATTCAGTGGTTTGACATTCATTTAAAACAGTTTAAGGGGAGTACATGGGAGAGTCTGTGTTTGGTAAAGAAATGCTGTCATTCCACAAAGGCAGTCAGCTTCATCAGCCACCCGCATGGGTGCTTGTCTCTGCTTGCTTCAGGGCCTCTCTCTCTCTCCCTCCCTCTCTCTCTGTGTCCCTCCCTCCCAAATTCTCCCTCCCTCCTCCCTGTGAGGCCTCTTTTGCACTCAATGACTTCCATGTGGAAGCCCCCCCAACACACACACACTCAAAGTAAATATTTACAGCAGTGTAAATAGCACGATGCTGCTGTCTTTGTTAACAACAGTAGTATTTCCCCAGTTTCCCACTAACTACTATGGGATGTCTCAGAGGCAAATAATTCAGAATGGATTGTTTTTCAGGGAGGGATTTAACTTCTAAAGAAGGCCGTGTATTCTTGGGAATGACTCCAATAAATTGCACTTAAAGGCTTAGCTCAGCATAATAAGCATGTGAATTTATGCTCGCTGCTCCAGACTGGTTTACACCAAGAACCTAGTGGGCCGTATTTCTGACAACTGCACTTGTTTCAGAGTCGTAAACCATGTTGTTGCTTTAATGTTTCGGCATCCATAACGCCCATATTTACTACTGTCATAATTGTGCTACTGGCTTCTTTTTGTTCCACAACGTTTTTTTGTCTCTTTCTCCATGTGTGTAACCCTCCTTTTTTCAGCATGTCAATTTGTCTTCCAGTGCCATCACCACCTATAGCCAGATGGGTGCAGGACACGGCTTCAACCCCTCCGCCTTCTTCCTCTCTGTTGGTTATTTTCTTGGAGTGCTTGTCGGCTCCTTCCTCCTGGGTTTCATATTCACAGTCATAACAGCCCTCATATCCTTTCATCCCCTCCCATCTCTGCCTCTGCACCCCAAACTCAATTATCACCTCAGCATCCGCTGCAATCTATCCACTTCCTCAACTTGGTAATTGCTTCTCTAACAAACCCCCACTGTACCACCTTTATCAACAAAAGCAACGTGGCTAAGTCTAAAGTGCTCCTGCAACATTAATGGTTGCAGAGAGGTCGTCAATCAAGCCAATAGCCTCTGATGAATTTTCGACTTACACTCTGTTGTCCAGCGTTTCTCTCTGATCTTCCAGTAATAAGACTTTAGGATGAAAAATGAGGATGTGTCATGAGAGGTTCGGGGCACAGCTCAGCTCTTATTTACAGTGACTAATCTCTGGGTGCGAGCAAAGCACAAAGTGAGCATTTATTAGATTTTGCTGATGCTAACTATAGCAACAGCCTGCTCTTTTGTTCTGTCTCTTCAAACAGGAGTTTCTTAAAGAGCTTCGCTTTGACATACAGTTGCTCACTTATCTTTTAATTACTTGCTCTACCTGTCCGTGTTAATTGCAAAAACAATCAGAGTCGGGGAGGTGTTTTAATTATTGGAAACCAACGGGGTATTTAAGGGAGTTAGAAACACAGAGCAGTAAACTGTAAACAATTAGCAGACCTAAAATTTTCATATTTACAGTACCTGAACCTACTCATCTTCCATGTCTGTGTGACTGCCACAAAGATTTACTGTGTGGTTTATAAGGAAGCTTTGCCAGAGGGGATGTGGGACATTGAACAAGCAGGAGTGTGGTGTGGACTTCATCTGTCGGGGAACTGTTATCTGTTACAGAACATGCAGAAAAGACCTCATTAAGACCCAGTGGGTTACTCTACATGGCAGTTCCCGTGGATTAGTGAGCACCTTCTGCAGTGTTTTTTTTTGTGTGTGTGCAGATTCTGCAGTGATTCTCTGCCTGCATTCCTTTGCACTGAAGAGTTGTCTGCTTCAACAATCATAAATTTGTATTGCAGTTGCAATTCCAACTGTGCATTAAATACTATATGATTATCGTCTTTAACTCTCTTTCCACCTCACCAAATTCACTCGGCTGTGCGAGAATCCACTGCTGGAAACATCAGTCTTCTTCCTGCTGTCATGGAGCAGCTTCCTCTCAGCTGAAGCCAGTGGACTTTCAGGTGAGCACCGTATGTCGTGTGTATGTCTGTGTGTGTGGCTGTGGTCGTCCTCTGGGTGGCGCCGAGGTCAGACAGAATACGAATCCTGTCAGTGAACTGTTGCCCTTTTCCCCTCAGGCGTCCTCTCCCAACTGCATGCACCGACTCGCTCGCTGCTGCGCAATATCAGTGACACAAGCAGCTGTTTGATTGGCAAGCTCCGCTGCTTCAAACCGTCTCTGTGGCCACTGGCGCTTCACAAACCTGGAAATGATGTGTGCTCGTCCTCCTTTGTCCGGACATGACCATGTGCGCAATTCCTCGCTCAAGTACAGATGGAAATTCCTTCTCATTCAACCCACGCCAGCATTAGAAGAAGGCCTTTCCCTTACCCACACACACATACTTTACCCTCCGAGAGTCCTTGGCATTGTAGCGAGTCAATAATGTAGACATGAGAAAGTATTAAGCCATGTCCTCTCTACAGGGAACTGCAGGTACCAATCCCATTCTGGGCTCAACCCCCATAACTCATTTTAAAATGTTGTCCGCCCTCCTCTGTCTGAGCATGTCCGTGCCTTTTAGTTTGGAGATGGCACCCAGATAGCAGCGAGCCATAATACCATAATAGCATTCTTGTCCTAGCTGTATGTGCAGGTTTGCTTGAAAGTCATGAAGCCTTCAGGTCTTATGTAAAAATGAGTACATGACCTGCTTTACCATACGTCCATCACCAAGGGGAGGTTTCCTTTTTCATTATATTAGATTTCGCTCATTCATAATATCTCAAATGTTGGGTAGCTTTGGTTGGGAAAAACAACAATTACTTGCCTCATCTGCCTGGAATTGTCTTCGTCTATGTCTTCGTCGAGCCGTCTTTGTGTAGTTCTGAAATATGAATGTAGTGTACATATGCACGCATTAGTGTTGTTGTTCCTCCTGCCCTGATTGTGTCAGAGGGATTGCACTCATTCATCTGATGTTGTAGAGCTCTCTCTTACTTGGCAGTACTCCCTGTGGCCTGTGGAGGAGGAGAAGACAGTTTTAATGAAATAGCGTAACCTTTGTCTATTGGACCCAGATGCCCTGTCTATAAAGTACACCACTCTGCCGTCCAGTGTGGGAGGCAAACCGCAGCGAAACCAAGGCAGTGATTCTCAATACTATCTGATGCAGAGCCTCTGGTATTTTTAGTGCAGATACAACTTTGCTGTACTGTGTTACAGGTGCTAATGATAAAAATACTTCATTTTGACCTCGCACCTGCAGTGTTATAAAACCAGTTTGGATGCTGATGTTTTATCACAGTAAAGATGATTCCTATTGCTATCTTCGATATTCTTGGTTCAAAATTGGACCCTGCAGAACTAATCTTAGAAGTACTACTCTGTGCAAAGGTCTTTAATGGTCCATTTGGGGTGAAGCGGCACCTCGTACAGAGCGACCCAGTGAGCGATGGGAGTCCTCCCTGGTGTCCTTTGGTAATTGAGGCTCTTTCTGTCTCTGTTAATTGCTGGAGTTTAGTGAGGGTGCGCCTAATGACCCTCAGCCTTGCAGGGAGCTTTGCTATCATTAATCTTATGCCCCTCAAAACTGCTCATTATGGGATGCATCTCATCTGTTGCCAAGTGCCCTGTGCGGAAGAGTCTTTACGTGGATGGTGGATGATGTGTTACCTCTGTCAGTGTTATGTAAACCAAGGAGGATGTCGTTGCCCTGAACCAAATGGACCCAAAATGAGATCTGCCACGCTGGCACGCTCCATTAGATTTTGTTGAACAGTGCTGGAAAGGACATTGTGAACAGGGAGTGCTGGAACTAGCACAGTGCAGGTACAGGTCAGCATCCTAGTGTGAAGGCGGATGGTGGAGAGACAGTAATGGACTGGCTTCACTTAGCAGCCTGAACCACAGGTGCTATCTTTTCTCCGCTGCCGTATTTATGACTGCCAGCTCTGTCCTCTAACTATTGCTACCCATCACAGTAATTTCACATTTTTCCACCTTCTGTGATTCTCTCTCAAAGTCGAGGGAGCAAAAATGTGAAATTGAATTTCTGCAACAAAGCAAGCATGTCCTGAGAGGCAGCAACCCACCTTTCATGCTATGCGTTTCAAATTCCAGCTCTCTGCTCCAGCCAGCTTCCTCTCTACCAGCAGTGGCCCTAATCACTCCCTCCACCCTGTTTCCTCTCTCTGTGGAACTGCCTTTCTTTCTCTGCACTTTTGCTCGTCATTTGTTTTGCCTTTTCTTAATTTTTGCTCCTCCGTATCTGGCACGATCTGCAGCGATGATGTCATTCTTTAGTGTTTATCATTCCCAGAGCTTCATGTCTCCAGAGTAGAAATGGACGTAACGTCTTTGGCCAGAAACATGAGGATGCTTGAATTGGGTTGCACAGCACATTATGATTAAGCTGCCTTTACAGCTGGAATACGACTGGAGCCAGGACAATGGGTGGATCCAGGGTCGGGCCGGTCTGATTTGGTGTCACATACTTGAAGAATGCAGAAGTAGCTGCCCACAGGCGGACTGAAATGGATTCTTTCACTTTTAGGAAATATCTTATATGCATTCTCATATTTGAGCCATCATTTCCAGGTTTCATTTGAAAATAAATGTTTTTGAAAGGAAGTGGAAGTCAGCTTATCTCCAGCGGTTGCTTTGATTTGAAAAATTCACAAATCATTTTCCTATGATGGCAGAGCCTCCTACGGCATATTCTCAACATGACAAGCCCCAAGGCTCTGCGTGTTAACCAGCACACACACATACACATTTTCACAGCCTGATTACATAATATGTGCATGTATAAGCAATTTTACATACTTTGTAGTAATTAGATGCAGCACACTGTTTATCTGCCTTCTGTCGACAGAGCAGTTCTCAATGAGATGACTGTGAAGATTCTCAGTCATCAGGTCATGGTTGTCCAAGGAGGGTTGAATCTAGGGCATCTGGACACGGTTGTAGAAACATTCTCATCCAAGAGGCTTCTTTGTTTCTAACTGACTGACAGGGAGTCCCAGGTTTTTAACCTCTGTGTGGTCGTTCTCAAGGTCGATGATCCCACCTGGTTCGTTGTTGCTCCTGGTTTTTCTAATGACAGTTGTGAGTTGTGGGAGTCACCTGAGGCCAAGTGTAAACGACCGTCTTGAGTTGTCACACGAGGCCTAATGTGAATGGTTGTTAAATCTCCTTGGAAGGGATGAAAGGGCAGCATTGTAGGTGGGGGATAAGTGGTGTCTTAAAGTCGGAGATCGGAATTTCCCAGCTTCCCAAATTTAAGGCTCAACATTACCAAAATAAAAATTAAAATAGTTTTCTGTAACTGGGTACCTAATAACATAGATGATATATTGACATCAGATTACATGCAGAACAGGTTTTACTATATGGTAGGATGTAATATTTAAATAAATACAGGCAATTATACTTTACATTGTCTTTTAATTGATGGTTTATAATGTGTACTTCCATGGGTGCTGCGTTGTTGTGTGATGTCAGACAGCCGCTTCTTCATGAAATCGGGGTCAGTGGTTTTGCCCCAAGTTTACAAGTAGGATCTTCTTCTTTTTTTCAGTAATAATTTGGAAATGTGCCATGTTGTCTGAAAAGCAGCAGAAGACGTCCTCCTCTGTTGAGGGATGATTCCTCTCCTCTATGAGTTTGCCTACAAACATTGAAGGCTCACATTTGCAACTGAGACTTGTTATGAATGTAACTTAATTGGCTGATGGTTCTTCAGCTTTAATTTTCATTCATTTCATTACACGTTTCTTTCTCTTCCAGGTATTGTGGCGGTGCTGTTTTGTGGTTTGAGCCAGGCACGGTACACAGTTCACAACTTATCCTCGGAGGGCCGGACCAGGACCAGGCAGGTGGGTTTATGGAGGATGATTGAGGCTTATTTCCCTGTTGTTTTCAAACAGCATTTTTCAGTCAAGTCACTTTGTTCACGTTGCCTTTTTCATGCCAATGTTTGTGTCTTGCGTGCATGTGCGAGCAATCATTAATTGCCATTAGTGCTCTGGCCGTCCAGTGGGTGTCTGTGTGGGAGGCCGGTCTGCAGCTATCTGCTTAAAAGGCTGAGCACAGATGGAGGCCAGCACGCTGTCATACTGTACCGGCAAGCTTCACAGAGGAGCAAATAAATCAGAAGTACACACATATACTCATCTATGCATTTATTATTCATTATTGGTGCCACAGTCAAGCTAACTGTTTATCACAGAGAAGCCTTTTAAAAGCTATGCAGCACAGTTGAAGTCTTTGCCTATAAAGTGGATTGGCTATGCAGTAGTCAGTGCGTATGTATGGTGCAGTATGTTTACTTGGCAGAATGCCTTTATCTACATTTTTATGATTTATACATGCAGCTGCAGCTCAAAGGGAAAGACAAAGTGATTTAGCGTTTGCAGACACTAGTTGAATCTAGTAGGAGAAATATTTTTCTGTGTGCTGTCTCTTGTCCTTGTGATGTGAGGCTCTTAAGGGAAAAGGTACACTTATTCAATTAGATAGCTCTTTGCCGAGGCTTTAAAGCAGAGCTAGTGCAACTGGTGAAAACAGAAATTAATAAATCATTCATGCAATCATAACATCTGATCTAATTTAATCCAGATACAACATAAGGACCTTGATTAATATTTGATTTCTTGTGCAGAAATTTCTTATTAAAATGATTCAAATTCTGTCATGTTCATCTTCAGTAAATGAAGTCCAGGCTCTCTGATTTGACCTGGATCATTATTGGAAGTGTAAAGCTGAGCAGATGAGATGTAATATACATCTATCAGGAAGTATCATTAAGGCAGGAACATGTTATTAGCTGTCTGTTTGAGGCCAGAAAGCTATCTTTTATTCTTTACATGCTTCCGCACATCTTTCAAATACAATTCTTTAACAAGAACATGATGATAAATACAAGCCTGGTGCTAAATGCAGCCACATTATGGCCTTGAGCCGTAGATGTTTGCAGTCGCTACCTCAAAGGATCAGGGAAGTAACATCATCCTTGGATTTGTCGTGTTTGTACAAATATAAGCCTGTTTACCCATTTCAGATATGATCCGAGCCCTTCACTTTCACCCCCCTACACGCACACACACACACACACACACACACACACACCACCCGCCCTGAATCCCTCCCCATCTCGAATGACCTTCTCCCTCATGATCCTCTCAATCCCTTTTATAATTTGCAGCTCTTTGAAGTCTTCAACTTCCTGGGGGAGATTTTCATCTTCGGCAACATGGGATACGTATTGTTGATGTTTCCTCACCATGTCTTCAAAGCCCTCTTCATTTCTGGGGCATTTGTATCCTTTTCTGCTACATGACGAAGCATCTTCACACCCTGCCAGGCCGCCTTTGGATCCCACTCAGACCCCAGCAAAGGTGTTCTGTTCTGTCTCCTCTGTCATAATCCTTATCTGCACAATCATTTGTCACTTATTTGACCAGAGTGCTTTTCTTGTTTTCTGTCTTGCCTCTCTGCTGCAGTGCAGTGCTGTAATTTCCTCAGTCCTTTAAAAAAAAAAAAAAAAAAAAAAAAAGCCTCAGCACTTAAATTGTACAGGTTTGATCCGGTGAGCTCTGCAAATGCCATTCAGCTGGTCTCCCATGATCACCATCTCTGCAGATTAAGATGCTGCAGTGCAGGCTTTGCTCTGAGGAACGCCCATGAAACAGAAATTTAAATAGGTCTTTAATTATTGTTTCTGCTGCTTGTTTTCTGTTCCCCAGCAAAGCTCGGCGGCATAAAGATGTTTGCCCGTTTTGAAATAAGCTTACAGTACTTTAATTTGTAGTGGATTAAGGACCGTATCCCTGTTGAGGTTGGAGATTAAATCTTATTAGTCCTAGAAACTCCAGTGAAACAAGTTCCTGCTGTTCTTCATGGTATTCCCATCTCATTAAAGGAAAAATCCAAATGCTTTTAACACTGTTAAACGCCTACTGGTGATGCATAATAATTTTTGTTTGCCCAGAAATGCAAGGTCTTGTTTGGTGGTGTATTTATCTTATTTGCATTTACCAGACAAATGTAGAAACAGAAAATGAATTGAGATGGATTTTTGATAATTAATTGTTTAACTCACATGCATCACTGTTATTGAATATCCTTGAGTTTTTGGCTGTTTTTCAAACAACACATGCATTTAGAGGATGTCAACCTGAGCATGTTCTCACTATTTATGACGTCCTACAGACTAAATGATTTATTGAATAATCAGAAAAATAATTGACAGATGAATTGATAGCGAAATTAACACTAACACAGCCCGAGTAGACAGCCTGACATCACCATAAGAAACTTCCAGAGTATTTTCACTGTAGTTTGATGGAAGGAAAATCCAACAGTAAATGTCAATTTTGGGTGAAAAAATGCTCTGAATCAAAGAGCAAGAGCTTCTCAGACTTAATATTTTGCACCAAGGCTCAAAAACCATGCAGGCAGAAATTAGTTTCTCCTCTGACAGGAGTCTCTGCAGACCAGACCGCAATGCAGCCAGAATACATGCTACATTGTCAAAAATCCATCAGCCCCTTAATGATGCTGATCACATGTTTAAGTTATACTCTCACGACAGATGTCTCACATCCACAGCTGTTGTCGCACCCGTCAGCTTCGCTTCCTGAGGGGAACGGAGGGGTGGTAATGGACTGCTGGCTACAGTTGTCCTTGCCTGAGAGCTGGCATGACCACAGCGTATGCCTGAGGAGAGACTCTAGTGGCCGCACTCCAAGGAGCTGTTCTTTCACAGTCCAGTGCCCAGATGGCCGGCAATTATTATTACAATCCATCTTCCACCATAGGGTCAAAGGAGCCAAAGAAAGAGTCGACGGAGCAGATTCTTTTTCCAGGGCTCTTATGTTCAGCGTGAGGGTCTGCCAGTGAGAAAATGTTTGACTTGAGCACAGAGCCTGTTTAGCTTTGTCCTCGATTGTGCTTCCATAACAAAAGCTTAGGGTGAAAAAAAGAATCAGGCTAACTACACCAACTGGAAGCCGACCCGGATGTACAAACAGGAATAAATGGAGGTCGAAGTCCTCTTGTACAGTGCTGAAAGTGTCTATAAAAATGAAATAACCCCAGTGATTCAAGCCTGTTAATCGCTCTTTGGTTACGCAGTAGATTTTAATCGCCGTAGCTTGCAGCCTTTGCCAGTGACAATGAAGATGGGCTTTATTGGAAATGAGGCTGAGATGAAAGTGCTTAATTACCTCCTTTCAAATAGCTCCGAGGCCTTTGATAAAGAGAAATGACTGCTTTTGGGAGCAGGATATTGCTTTTGAAAATCCATAGGGTGCATGAGATCTAATATTGACTGCAGGGTGCGAGGGGGCTCTGTTTTAGTAATAGCCCTGTCAGACTAAGGTCCCCTGCTTAAGATATTGGTCCCTTTTATTATTCTAGGCATCATTTGGACTTACTGTAGAAAAGCTCAAATCCCCTCTCCCCATGATGCTAAAACTGGGGTACCTGTGTGCACAGATGACTTTTATGCACCAAAATTCAAAGAGAGTCTAAAAAATGATTGAAGAGTAAAACGTTTGCTCTGGTTTATAGCCTTGACTTGGGTGCCTCTGATCTGAACCTGGAGGATCTGAGGCTGCACTTTCATACGAGGTTAGGAGGTCATGCAGGGCTACAGTAACTTCTGAAAGTTTGACAAAAGATGTTAAGTGCATCCAGGACGGCAACTATGTCCCCGATAATTGTACAGATATCCTCTCCCTAACTGCTGCCCAGGACACTTAGCATTCAGTCCCATCCTATGTGAAACATCAAAGTGAGTGTGGAGGGCAGAGACAGCTGGCAGAGCCTGATTGGCTTCATGCCTCGGCGTGGTGCCACACTGCTGTGTTTGCATCCTAAACAGAAAATATTCAGAGATAATCTTTTTTTTTATGCGTGTGTGTGCACCTGCATATATGCTAATATTCATTGGTGCTCTTCTACAGTCTGATCGCACATATAATTTGTACCTTTGTATTTAGTGTGGAATTAACCGTCATGTATTTTGCCGGATATGTTTTAAAAGAATCGGGCTATGTGAAGTCAACCAAATATTTTTTAAGAATAAATAAAGCAAAACATTATCTGAGCTTATTAATAATTCACCTTAACCTTACTAAAAACTTTGGACTTAATCTCAAATGGCTTAATTACAACTGAAAAAGTAATTAGTGCATTTCTGATAAAAAAAAAAAATACGTCTCTGAATTTGCCAGAATGAAACCATGTAAGTGTACTTCCATCTGTGAGTGTGTCTCAGTCATGAGTGTTCTCCTTAATCTGCACTCCATACAAACAGCTTGCCATCTTTATATCGAGAGCCTGCAACATCTACCCTCTGTCATTCCTCCTGAACCTGGGACGCACAACCAAGATACCTCGCACCTTCCAGCACTTCATGACGTTGGCAGGTGATGTTTTTCAAGATCACATAACTAATTTATTGTGATTTATTTTCACTTGTAGCAATATTTTGCATTTTTGGACATCACTGGAAAAAATACTGTCTGAGCTGCCGTCTTGATGAATGTTGGGTTGGTGATGTTGTTGCTGCAAGAAACTCAAAAATGAAAACTTTTACCGCAATTTATCCAATGAAAACCTTTAAATAATTCCATTCTCTTCACTGCCTGCAGCTGATGGCATTAGTGAGGATGCTGTGAGGACGTGTCCCCCGTGTAAGATGTGTGAGTCAGTGTGTGTGTGTGTGTGTGTGTGAGTGCATAAAGTCAGATAAGTGGACACGAAGACAGGTGCCATCCTCAGGCTTCAGAATAACTCTCCACCCTCATTACAGAGGGCGTTTTTTTGTTGTTGTTGTTGCACGAATCGATATCGTCAGAATCGCTTTAAAATGAATCTCTCTCAGCCTTTTCTATTTTTGGAGCGAGTGTTTTGGAGAAGAGTAAATAAAGCATCGGCTCGCTTTAGCGTCTGAGACTAATGGCTGGAGCTCTGGGTGGTTTGATGATGCGGGAGAAAGGAATGTTTGATGTGCAATGATGTGGGGTAGTGCAGCAGCAGCATGTTTCGCTGCCTGCCTGACCCACTTTACCTCTTACATAAGAAGGTTTCTTTGTAAAAAGCCCTTGTCTTGCTATTTTTTCAAAACTCCCTCAGCATCACCACCACCACCCCCATCTGTTTCTCATGGGTTTGCTCTGGAAATTGTTATGGCTTTGAGCATTATGTCACCACTGTACAGCAATCTGGAAGTTTGTTTTTGGGGCTGTTTGCTGGTCATAGTGGTAGTCAGGGGTGTGATCTGTTACCCATGGCCAGAGTTATTAACCGGATAGCTCCTGCCTTTCTCAAATAATCGATTTGTAGATGGTTGTCTGCTGGTTTGATGGATGGCAGTGATCCAGCTGTGTGCTCACACATATCTCCTCTGCTCTCAGGCTTGAGGGGGGCTGTGGCGTTTAGCCTGGCTGCAAGAGACACATCCACAGAAGTGAGGCGCACCGTCTTCACCACCACGCTGCTGCTGGTCGGCTTCACCGTCTGGGTGCTGGGTACGGCCGCCGATCCCGTGCTGCGCCGTCTGGACGTCAGGTTAGTGACACAAGTCAGTGTGATGCACATGCATGTCTATTTCCACCATCTCTGTCTCTTAAACACGCGCAGACGCAGCTTAATTAGACTCCCACATTAAATATTCAGCTCACGTAATATGCAACAGCTCTTTGTAAAGCTTTTCTCTGCATGTTTGAATTCTCCCTCTCCCTCCTCCCCTTGCTGCTCAGCCCTACGCAGGCACTTAGCTCTGTGCGTCTGCTCCAGCTCTGCCCTCTATTAGTGCCATGCACAGCTGGTGCACAGGGCAAAGCAGGTCTACAGGTCCCTGGAAACATGTTACAGAGGAGATAGCATTCAAATGCAGCTTGCCATGCTGTAAACCCACGTATGCAGAAAAAGCAAGCTATATAATGAGAGCGCATAGTGAGTGCTGTTTTTTTTTTTTTCCTTCTAAAGTCTGTGTACTATCTGGGACTCAAGGCCAGTGGGCGATAATGACTAAGGAGTGCAGAAGAGGCGTGAAGGATGCAAGGCAGTAATTAGATACTTATATTATTAAAGTGTAATCTATGGCCCAGATCACGATGGTATAATTGACTCCCACAGTCTTTCGAGGCAGTGCTTTTGAATCTCCAGTGGTTTTCAGTGATATGTGTGTGTGTGTGTGTGTATACATGTTTGCCAGTGAATTCTAATGTAAGAAAAATTGAATAGAAAATTTAAATTAAAAGCACTGCTGAGAAACAAGAAGCTGGGTTTTTTTTAAAAAAGAAGTTTGATAGAAATGGAAATTAGTCAAGAAAAGAAAATATGTCTATTTATAAATTAAAGCATAAGCATAAATCCAATAGTGCATACCCTGGCCCATTTTTGAACATTAAAACATCCTCCCTCAGAGCAACAAAACACAGACAATGAAGCAATTTGTGATGTGAAACAAAACCTGGAGCTGCTCTATTGTTAATGAATTGCAGATTGGCTTTGGTGATTCAATCTACCAAGTTGTTTGTTTGAGCTTTTACAGCCAAATAGGCTTCAATTCATTATAATGCTAACGTTTATGAACCAGACACAGAACCAATATCTCTGCAGAAATGCCCCTGGGCTCTGGATTTGCGTCCACAAACTTGGGTCTCTTGTTCTGTTTCTGATGAGCAGCTTAAGGAGTTTGTGCTGTGTTGTGTCTAGATGCAATCTTCACCAAGACTGGACTGTGTAAGAAATCAGGGTCTGAGGGTCACATAGCAACTTCCAAATACTCCTGAAATCTGGTTTTGGCAGAGACATTACTCAGGGTGACTCATTCTTAGTAGGAATTTTTAAAACAATAAAGTCTGAATGCTTTTACTGTTATTGTCTCTCTAGCTCCTGGTCGGCCCGTTAACCTGCCTCTAGTGGCAGCATTTAAACACCCACTGACTCTTCGTGATGAGTTCAGGATCCTTTGTTGCCTGTCTTTAAATCACATGAAAATATGCTTTCAAATCTTCAAGTATTTTATAACTAACATTAATTATTTGCGACTTAAAGTCAAAGATTCCCTCCAGACATGTTTTAAGATATTTGAAAAAGCTCTGATGAGAATAATAGTTTGTGTCTGATATTGTTTTTGCACACACACACAGAAAAATTACCTGGTCAAAATGTTTTACATCTATTCCTTCTCCCTTATTGAAAAGCCACAGTTTATGAATATGCAGTATCTGACAGTTGCATATTCAACATCCAAGCTTGCTGTGGTGTCAGAAAAACATGACTGTATGTACTGAGATGTCTGTCCCCTGCTTGGAGAGTTAGTGCTTTTCAAAAGTACAAGAACTTTGGGGTTGGGGCTTGTCGTGCTGAACATTTATGATTGATCGAGTACTCGCAGCATTTTATTTCAGCCACCATTTTTAAAAAACCTGCAGCTGCAAACTGACTGTATATACAGTAGCTTGTTGATTGTATTTCGACACATCAACAATGGAGTTACAGAAGAAAGCGTACAACAGATAGACCGACAAGGAGGTCCAGGCCTTATTGAGTGTTTATGATAAGGACAGAATCCAGCGGGAGTTGGAAACACCATTCTGCACAGTGAACGTCAAACATCCAAATGAAGCAACAATAAGCAAAACACATTTTTGAGTGGATGTTGACTTTAAAATTAGAAAAAAAAAAAAAATCTTCCTGGTAACATATAATCACACAAACCAAATGTCAACAACTGTCTGATGTACTGATTAAATTGTGACAAGTAGGTGGAAATTTGTGATGTCACCTTTTTCCAGCAGAGCTCACTTGAAATGAGCGAGAAAAGCACAAACACACGTACAGAAGTGCGTCATGTAAAATAGCAAGCAGCGTTCGAACATAAGAAAATCATGTGTGTGTTGCTTATAGTAATAGCTAATGATGAAAATTGGTTTCCAGGGCATTTAAATGAGTGTGTCTGATTGTGCAGCAGAAGTAAAAATGAAATTTCATAATGTGAAAGATATTAAAATATATTTATTGGTTTTAATTACATTGTTTAAAATATTTACCAGCCCTTGGCATGCAGCGTAAGCCCAAATCTTCTGGGAAACCTTCCTTTACACCTTTGCACTTCTTGACTTTTACCTCCCACACATCCTCCATTTACTGTATGTGTGTGTGTGCATACAGTACACGTGTGGACGTCTGTCCTGAGTAACGCACCTGCCTTTGACTGCATGTTTCTATCCCCGTGACACTGCTGTCTTTGTGGGTAGTCATTCCATCTCTGGAGCCCATCACAGTACACTGAGCCGAGCCTTCGGGCCTGTCATGTTTCAGAGAACAGCTCTGTTTTCCTCACTTCCCAAACTCCCGCCTCGACTTCCCTCCTCATCTCCCTTCCCTCATCCGATTGTATGAAGCGAAGGGACAAGTAGAAACTTTGAAAGACTTCATTTCGGTGAATAATACATTACATCTCTTCACCTGGAGCAAATTTAACTTCCGTTCCATCTCTGAAATGGTTTTGTGGAAGAGTCTTTGAAAGTTGCGCTCTGTGCGAAATTACTCTGGTAATTTTTTTTTTTTTTTTTACCCCTATAGCTACCACAAAAGACCTACAACTGCAGGCTTCAAATAAAAGACAAAGAGGGAGTAAAATGTCTTTTGTTTCCACTTTGTGAAATTTGTTCAGGAAAGCTGGTATCACAGATAATATGGTGCTCTGTGTATGTGTGTGGGTGCAGCAAAGCGGGCCCATCTGCACTTTCACACACTGTAGACAGGAAGTGGTGATGATGAACTCTCTCTTTCAGGCTGACGTAGCTATTTTTCCGGTGAATCGAATGCAAAAACTGAAGAGATTGGAGTAAGCAAGAGGTCAAATGGTGTCAACAGACCAACTGAGTGAACTGTTGAATTTCCCTTTTGTGGTAGATACGCTGGTTTTATCACTCTCACCCTGCTCGCCGTCACCTAACACTCTACAACAGTCCAAAAAAAAGAATATTTCCAACCACAAAGTGAGCTCCAGAATTGAAGAGGGAAATAAAATAGATTTTTTTTTTTGTAACTGAGGTGCAAAGGAAAAAACACATCATGGTGATATATATGATGGCATTGTTTGTTCCACTGCTCTGCTACCTCACAGCCCCAAACACATTTCCACACACACACACACACGCTCAGAAATACACACTATTCATGGCGTAATCTGAGCTGAGAGAGGTGAGACCAGAATGTGACATTCATGTGCTTCATGTTCTGATAGATAGTTAAGGCTCCAACCGGGCGAGAAATACATAGTAAAAAAAAAAAAAAAGGCCCCAGTTTCAGTCGCTTCTCTGTTCAATCAGCTTCAGAACACAAGACAAAATGTGCTTTTAAAGCCGAGACCGTCTGCCTCTCCTCTTCTCGCCAATTCCTGTCTTTTCCTCTCCATTTCAGTCTCAATTTCAAGGTACATTATTGCCTGCACTTGAGAGTTTCATCATGCCGCCGGAAAATAACGTGATTATTTACACTAAACTGCACACAGTAATGAAAATACTATTGTCCTGTATTGTGCAATTGATAGTAATTATTGATATATATATAAACACAACTCACCATAAAACTGGATGATGCTTGTTTTTCTTTTCTCTACGTCTCATTTTTCTCCTCTGCATTGTCTGGCTTGTTGCTTAAGACCGAGTCCAACCTCCAGAGACGTCTGCTTTTCAATGCACAAGCCCACACACAGTCAGTTAATGGTAGTTTTGCTCTGCAGGAGGCAAAAGCAAACTTTGGAACAGATTATACTGAGAGAAATGTCCAAAGTGGAACAAATTCCGAGATAAATAATCGTGAAAACCAAACAAACAAGTATAATAATATCGGCACAATATGTATATGTTGAAGATGAAACTCAAGCCTCATATGTCCTGAAAAGTCAGGTATGTTGTGGAAATGCTTTGCCAATATGTTTATTTTTATAGGTTTGCTCTAACTCTTTAAATATATGTTATGGGATAAAATTCTTTTAAGATCTTAGTAGTATATGTGATCATATTTAAGATGTAAAAAAAAGACTTGGAAAATAATCCAAGTTAGCTTCTCTCGGGGGAAACAGCCTACAGAAAAGAAGTTGGTGTGATATATGTGATAGGTTTTTATGTGTGCACCTCACCTCTTTATGCCCATGTTTGTGCCGCAAAGTAACAGGACCGGGAGAGTAAAAGGTTGCCTCGGGGCTAATGAAACTGGCAATCTGCCAACGTTTGTTCCTCCACCAGTTTTGCACCAGCATGGAAAATAGTCATATGTTTATTTCTGTGTTCAGAGCCTGTATTTGTGAATCGACCTATAGGTGTTGATATGATCTCTCCCTAAGGCTTTATCAGTCTTTACTGTAGTATTATTAGTTCAAAGTGCAATTTAGGGTGCTGACACAATTTTCTGAAATCCACTAAAATGAAACTTTTATTTGTCTTAATTCAAATATCAGAATATAGACTGATAAATTATATGAACTTATATTTGACAAATTGAAATATAGAATCAGCAGCAAGACAACATTGATAAATTGAAACAAGAGGCTCATGTCACTATGTTTAAAACCCATTCTTTAGCGTTTGTTTCTGTCTTTTCTTTTACCCATGTAACTCTATGTCTGAGCGCTATCACAAGTACTCACACACACACACACATGCGATGTCACACCACCGGTTCTCAATCTGGGTCTGCCTCCTTGGCTTTGATGAGGGCTGAGGGTGACAGGGTACCCCCGGGGAGATCTGAGGCCCAGTCACAGTGAGCAGTCAGGGGCCCCCAGGCTTTGAATGTTGGCCAGTTATGTCGTCTTCGAGCCCTTTCAGTTTGAATATCATTATTTTTCCTCAGCCCGGCGCAGACTAATAGTTTTATTTTGCTTTTGGCGTAGCATGTGCTTATCTATTATTAGTGGTAGCCGTAGCTGTAGATGTGCAGTAACGATCACAACATTCCTGCTTTCCATACATCCTTAATGCCATGAAAAGGGCACACACTGTCTTCTGAGCAAATTCTTAGCCAATTTAGCAGCATGGCTGTATAGATGGCACAGTTGGTCGCTCCACCACTATGATCCAGACTGAGACTATTTGACAGATTGCCATGAAAATTTGTGCAGACACTCATGATCCCCAGAGGATGAACGCTCTGGTGAGCCCCTTACTTTTCATCTAGCGTGACCAGCAGGTTTGGTTCAGAGTGAAATATTTTGACCACAATCAGACGGATTGCAGTGAAGTTTGACACTTTGTTGAGGAAAATTGACTTAGATGATCCCCTGACTTTTCATGTGGCACCTTCTTTGCGTCAATTCAATTCGGCCAAAACTAATTACATTCCCATCAATCTGAGCTGTACTGAGTTTTTAGTGCAAATTAGTGCACGTTAACACGTTAAAATATGAATCGTTAACCTGGTCAGTGTTACCCGCTTAGTACCAGCTTCTCGTTATTGTCGCTGTGAGCTTGTTAGGATGCTGATGTTAGTATTTAGCTAAAAGCGCAGCTGCGTCTAAAGTATGACTGTAGTCTCGTTAATTTGCTCCACGGAGCGAGAGTGATGGAAAGACAGAGCGAGATGAGAAAAGAGCTCACATGCAAACCGTTTCCCCTTTCCAGCTCTGTGAGATGATCTCATTTCAAAATATGTCATGGTAATCACTGGAGGGCAGCTAGTGTAGGACAGGCAGGAGACCTTGTTCTCGGCTGTAGCGCATCTCTGCATGTGTGTCACTGTGTGTGTGTGTGCGCGCACGCATGTGTGAGCACTCATATAAATGAGCAGTGTTCAAAACTTGGAGGCTAAGACGTAACAGCTGGAGCCTGGCTAATGACTGGCCTGTTTGTTTTGAGTGGACAGATGGACGGGTGGAAAACCATGTCTCTGATGTCACTCACTCTCCTTCATGCCCCACTGACCTCTTATCACTCTCTCTCTCTCTCTCTCTTGCTTGCTCACTCTTTTTTGACATCCATCTGCCTGTAGAGCTATGATAACATTTTTCCAATTGTGGGGCCTGTGTGATACAAGAATAAGGCCACACACACACACACATACGTACACCCCTCCTCCGGCTTGATGTATATGCACAGCAGACTGAAGGAGAGGGGAAAGTCAATCACATATCCTCATGTACACAGGCGAATACACACTGCCCATAATAAAAAAGATGTCAACCCGATTGGATGGAAGATACTTCAAAAGACTCCCGAGATGAATGTCTCCTGCATAGGTTCGTCCCTACTGATAAGGAAAGGAGACAATAAGAGGACGACAGAGGAAAAAGTCTTCACTCCTTCATTGGTATATTCTTTATTCTGTGCAGCCAAAATGTTTCCTGTCTAACAAATGGAAATGGGGAAAATATAAGAGAAATGTGAATTAGAAAACTGATCTGCAGCAAGGGATGACTTTGGAACTTGGGGAACAAAGGCTTTTCTGTCTTGCTTTAAAAATGCATTCTTTAATGTAATTTCCAAAGCAATCTCGGTTGTACAATAGCTTTCTGAATGCGGAAACTTGTGAAATTATCCATCTTTTCTTTTGTCCTTCCAGGAACGGATCAATGCGCTCAGGTGACTGTCTCTCCATTGGTCTGATTTGTCAAGCAAAAAGCATCTGTTATTATGTCTACAAAACACATTAATTATTAATGTAGCCTGATGATCCGGTGATGGATTGGAGCTATAATAATGCCGTTCCCAGTGCACTTTGTCGCCATTATTTATCAAAACAACCTGCAGTTCTTTTTTTTTTTTTCTTTCACTCTTCTTTTCTTCCTCACTTTTCTTTCCTCCTTGGGTGATTTTTCCCTCTCTCGCCGGGGCCGAAAGTTAAGTCTCATTTCTCATTACATTGAGCTCAGCTAAGGTTGTTTAAGGTTTAGATGTGCGGCACTAAGTCACAGCGGAGCCCTGCAAGTTCAGCCAGCTGCACCTACCATTGATTATGTCTCTTGAGTGTTGAAGCTTCATTTTAACATTTCAGACGCTTCTTTTTCTCAGTCAGGGAAAAGGCTCTGACATCAAAATTCAGCCCGTCCTCATCCGACTGTGGCTCTCGGCTCCAAATCGACACCATCCCGAGCTGTTATTTTGCCGTTTGTGTCTATGCCAGGCAGCACAGCATTGTCACCGCTCACTCAAGTGTAGCTAACTCTGTTTTGCTGAGGCTGAAGTTGCCTATGTACTTCACACTCATTCTATATTCATGAAGGGGAAAAGAGTCAGTCAGTGCAACATGTAGGGTTGTAAGGTGTTGTTGAGGCTTCGGTGCTATATTCAGGCTCTGAAAAGAGGCTTGTTCACAGGATACCCTAATTGTGGTTTTTGCTGGTGGGAACATGGTGAAAGAGATGGATGCTGGGAAAGGCCAGTGAATTATGATTCGGATGCTGATCACACATGAAACGTTATCTCTGCACATTAGCCGGCCAGGGTTACTCTCTGTGGCACCAGATACAGATAGTCCTCTTTCAGCTCGACTATCGACACTCCTGTGTGTGTTGATAGTTGAGCTGTGTGTGTGTGTGTGTGTGTGTGAGCGTGCACACAATAAACAGGTGAGAGCCCGAGAGCTTACAGAGTGCATGTGCTCCTGTTAATGCACCGCTCTCCCCTCTGACACACAGTTCAATGGGTTTCCTCTCACAGAGGATTGATAGTCGTGGCGGTGTGCAGAGAGACTGAACAGATTGCTGTGGTAACCGCGTCTGTCAGATCAGCCAATACAGCGAGTTTATCAGGTGGAGATTGACTCTGGATGGGGGTCTCGTACATTGGAGTCCTGCGCTCCAGCCTCCACTAAAAAGGCCCAGAGGCACGGCCTAATGGACGTGACGTCAATACGGAGAGGGAGGAGGAGGGCCATTAAAAAGAGCATCAGGGCAATAAAAGTGCCCACGTGTGTGTATGTGTGTGTGTCTACTTGTGTGGGTGTGTGAGGGCAGATAGAGGCTCTAAATGCAGGGCTGGGGAATTTAGCATGAACATTATATGCAAATGGGATACACACACAGACACAAAGTGGTTTGTTGAGGAGTATTTTTGAGTTTGTTGTTTAAAGAGAGTCATAGTCGAGCACCAGAAAAGGGAGAGAGGTTGGAGAGAAAATATAGCGAGAACATCAGTATGTGCTGTGTGTATCTCTGGCAGGTGTCTGTGGGCTGAAAGAGGATCCACACATGAGTATGAATAATAAAACAGACACGGGGTGCCTCTGCTGCGCACTGTCTCACACATGCATAAATGCAAACGCACTCAAATGCGCATGCACACACATTTTTCCACTCCGCCGGCGGATGAACAATGCCTTAAGAATGTGGCCTGCATGAAGTCCTCAGAGGGAACAGGAAATTGGTAATGAGGGTTGATGGATGGTACTGATGGGGCTAAATTTGCAGAGAGCCGTGAAGGTAGACATAGAAAGTGTGTTCGAAACACTCTCGATCCCAATGCTGTGTCAGCATGTGTGTGCTGTTTACGAGGAAACAGTGCGTTTCTGTGGGAGAGTTGTGGGGGCTGCTCTTTGGGAGCGGAGAGCGCTAATGAATCCATCTTACCCAGCATCCCTAGCTGCCTAGCGACCTCGCCTCTCAATCACTCTCAATGGGCACCTCTTATTTATAGAGCCATTATTTTTAGCCCTCTATAATTTAAGCCCTCCGCCTCTTGAAGAATTAACAGAAAGAACATTGGAGGGAAAGATGGAGACAGAAAATTGGAAGGAGAGTGACAGCCTGAAAAGATGAAAGATTGAAAAATCCATTGCACCAAGTTGACTTTTGTACTTGTAAAAGAAAATTCAGGTCTTTTTTAACAACTTGGTTCTTTTTTTCATTCTGAGTACAAAATAATATTTTATTGTAAATATATTATATAAAAGCAAATAAAACTTGGTGGATAGTGCTAGTTCCACCTTGGCTATATTTGAACATGCAGACAGACTCAATCCTTGTTTTATCCACAACTCTCTCTCTGTTGCTGTTGTAGCCAATCAAGACCCCAAATTGTTCCCAATCAACTGATTTAAATGACACAGGCAGGTCTTTCAGTTCTGGCGTCTCATTTGCACTTGCTTGTTTCTGTTTCTGGGTTTCTGAATACAAACTGAATCTGATGGAATTGTCATTAGTTTTGCAGGTATTTGGTCATAAATCAAAGAATTGGGCAAATTAAAAATTAGACCTGATGATGGTGCTCAAGGTGTCACCAGAGGAAAAGTCATTAGGTTACAAGAGTCAGTAGGTTTCATCCAGTAATGCCTGTACTAAATCAAATGGCAGTCCATCCATCACTTGCCAAGATATTCAGTCTGGACCAACTCATGTTGCTATACACAGAGCCACCTACTAACCTGGCTGAAAATTGAAGGAGAAATTTGGTCTGCAAAATGTAATTGGCACGCAAAAATATTTTGTAGTTTTGATTTTAAATGTCTGCTTTTATTTTGTCTTCCTACTAAATTTGGTGAAACTGGGAGTTTGTTTACAACCGGTCTGATCACCTGATGTGACCCAGTTTGTGAAAAGACCTTTAAGGTCAACAGCTTGAGAGGATGCATTTGTCTCCGACACTGATCTGTTGTTTTCTTTGTTTGGTGACTTCCTCCGCTTCGTGTCATCGTTAAGGTGCATGCAAACGGAGGTACCCGTCAAGGTAACACCGTGTCGTCCTTGCCACCCATTTATGATTTCTGTCCGTCTCGTGAATGATGATCCGCTCTGCCCTGAATGTTAAGTTCACCACAAGGTTGAAACCTGTGCAGCGAAATCCAGGCTCCCTGACTTGAGGCATGAAATCCTTGGCCGGAGAGAGAACAACAGCGTCGGCCAAGCATGGACTCCTGATGCACGTATGAGAAAAGAGAGGCAGATTCAATGGTTCAGCAGAATGGGCACACACATAGCAAGAAGAGAGGTGGTGGAGGGGAAGAGAAAAATGGGTGTAGACTGACTCACTGTGAGACAATCAAGTGAAATGAGAGAGTGAGCGCTGGTAGATGGTCATTTATTCAGTCTTGAAAGCCTCCGAGCATTGGCACTGCACAAATCAAGTCCATGAAATCAAATCTTCATTGAAGGCAACTGTGTGAAACGGTTATGTAACTGGTGCGTAGCAAGGGGTCAGACTTCACCCGCAGAAATGTCGGTTTGTGTGCGTGCGTGCTCTACATCTGTGTCTGCGGCCTCCTGTCTGTTGTCTAACCCTCCTGACTTGGACCGTAGACCCCCGCCTGCAGGCAGAACCAGAGGAAAAGAAGAATGGACTTGGCAGGCCCTGAGTTGGCCATCTGTTCCCGTGGATGTGGTCAGTCTGAATTAGGCCCTTCTGTCTGTCTCACACACATAGACACACAGATACACAACCCCATCCTCTTTCTAACTGGCTTTCTCATGTGTTGTATTTCATCGAGCCTCTTACATGCGCAGGCACAGTGCATCTGGCTGTCCAGTCTGCCGTGTCCCGTGGCCATGTGTCTGGACTTCTGTTCAGAGGGCCTGTGGTTTCGGGGGAGAAAAAGGGGGGAGGGTTTGGCCGTGGCGGCGGCGGTGGGGGCTCATATCGATTCATACCCGCTAGCAACGCGCCAAGAAGCTGCTTTCATAATCCTGCCTCTTAAATAATTCACCACTCGCCCTCAAAATTTCATCAGCACCTACATATAGAGAACAATATCCTCGGCACGGCAGCAGCATCGTGAAGAAGGTGCGTACAGGAGAGGGAGGGGGGGTGATGAGGCAGCAGATGAGTGAGCAGGTGCGTGATAGTCGGGGCGATGATACCCTTGTCCAAACCCAAAATCAGCCATTACAGACCGCTTGTGCAGCTGCAGCATCTGTGCATCTATAAACATGACAGTATACCAGCTCCATGCCTGTGGAGTGTGTGACCGTGTTTTGACACTTCATCTGATTTGTCAGACAGATTTGACGAATGCTCATCCAGACCAGCTGACTATTATTGCAGCAATACTTTCCTTATCTTCTCACCACTGTCTTACCTGAAGTCAGTTTCACAGTGGTCACAATGTTCTCCAGTCTCCATCCAGCGCAGGTTTAATTTGCTTGCCTCTTTAAAGCCTAAGGTGAAGTCCAAAAATACAAAAGCAGGCCAGTGTTTCCCATTTTCCTGTTAAAAGACAAGGGACCCCCTCCAGTCAGCTCTGCAGCAGGAAGCAATAAGCCATTAGCCCAGTGCCTCATATAACACACAGGTTACTGTTGTTGCACCGGCCTCGTTGCGTTAACCCACATACCACCAAGTCCTTTCTCTGAGACTCTCATGCTATGTTTGGCAGACACCGCCCTTGATCCTCCACCATAAAAAGATGGCACTGTCCAAATGTGACAACCGGACGCAGCATCAAGACGCCGCTCAGAACCAGCCATGAAAGAGTTTCACCAGCGCTTCAAAGGAGGCATCTGATCTCATATCTTTCAAGCAGGTTTTGCCAAGAGTGAGAAAAGGGAAGGAGGCAGGAAGCTATAAAGCCATATAAAGGGATTTGTTCTGTGCCACAATTATGAACAATCTGGCAGCTAAACTGGAGCCGCAGGCGAGTGCCATCAGACTCGTCCAGCTACTCAAAGCTTCATCAACAACCTTGTTTTTGAAATTGGGTGGTTTTCACTGACCACAACTCTTTTCATTATGATTTCCCAGTTCTTCCGTGCGCATACACACACACACACCAGCGAGCGGCGATGCAGTGGGCTATTATTGTATTTTCATCAAATGCTTTGCTGGTCATTAGCAATCATTAAACAGCTTGAGGCTTTGAGCTCTTTAGAGCCTGTGAGAGACTTTGGCATTGATGTCCATATTTGTGCACGGCTTACACTTTCACACAATTATTGATAGTTCATGCTGATAGCAAAGTCTAGACAGCCGAGGAGGATTTGCCTAAATTCCTTAATGTAAATCTTGTAGCATTATCTCAATTACAATGCATATAGAAGAGCCATTATACATTTGCACTTGCACGGCTTTTTGTCCACGCCAATACATAAAGTTTTACTTGGGCAAAGCTTGTAATATATCAGCCTGGTAATATATTTGTCAAAAGTGATGTTGTTACTCCTTAAGTGCAGTAAATCTGCACCACCAAAAAGTGGTAGTTGCAGCCCTTTTCTTCAGAAGTAATCACTCACATCCCATTCCTGTGAGCAATCAGGGAAACAAAGTAGCTCTGATGTCTGTAGAGGATAAGCATTGTTTCACATTGTTTCATTGAAAAAAGCTAGTTTGGGCTGACAGCATAACAAAATGAACAATGGCCAAATAGAGCAAGGACAGCTTTTTTTCTTCTAATATTCACGTTAAAAGAAAAGAAAATAAAGATAAGATATTCCTTTATTAGTCCCACAACGGGGATAAAACAACCATTTCTAATTTAATGTGCATTAAAGAAAATGTAATACTCGTTTGATGTGTTATCTGGATGTTAAATTTCGTCCTCTCGGGGAGTTGCTGTTATCCAGCCAGGTCTCGCCGTGCTCCCTGCGAACCCCACCAGACTAAATTTAGGCCACTTTCCTGTGTCACGCTGAGACATCCAGGTGAACGTTGCGAGAAGGGAAATGAATTCTGTTTGATAATAATATCTTTGGCTCCCACAGACTCCTCTGCTCCCAACTGTCCTCGGCCGTCCGCGGGGATCCAGCTGGCTGAAATGCTAAAAGAACCGACACTGTTTGAAACATTGATGGCTGTCAGCTTCCACGGTGGAGGCAGTTGATGGAGTGAGAACACGTAGGAGAGGCACAAACTAAGGCCGAGATATGATACCGTGTTATTGCAGTTGTTTTTCTTGTTGTTTTTCCACCTTTTTTTTTTTCATTATATATGTCGCACAGTAGGATCCAAATACAGGGGAAATAAATCAGAGGAAGAAGGTAGCAAAGATCTCAAGTGCTGTGCTTACAACAGTGAGGCAGAGAAGAGGGAAAACACAAGTGATTCCTTTTTGTTTCCTTTTCATTCTTACTACATTGTCATGAGAAACATTATGAAATATATAAAATATGTCATTATAAGAAGTATATTTATTCTCTCTCCCTGCCGAGAGTTAGATGAGAAGATTGATTCTCTCTATGGTTTATTTACAGCCTTGCTGTGGCATTGGTCATGACAAATAAATTGCGTGGGTTGAGTGAGGTTTGGGAGACTTTACTTTTAATTAAATGCTCAGATGCTGATGTGAAGTTCTGTTCACTTACCTGACAGAATGAGCTGCGTCTAAATTACAGCTTGTGCTGTCGTGCAAATGCAAATTTCAACATATAGAAAATGTGATGTGATGACTGTTGTCAGTTCTCGAGGCATGACTCGCAGCAATTTCCAAGTTGGCGTCACATAGTGTGCAGAATTATTTCTGGCCTTTATTATCCCGCAGCTCCGATTAAACAACAGAAATCATAACGTGATATTTGGGCATCTGTTGAGTGGGTGATCATTCATCGGCCTGCAGTATGGCAGAACATTTTTAAAGTTTTGCCTGATTGGATGAGATATCCACCCAAGGCTATTATCTCTTAGACAATGAACCGTGCTCTTATGTAAATGCTGTAACATGCACAGACAAATGCTTGACTTATATCACTGACACACATGCATGCAATAACACGTTCGTGCACAAACACACTACTTGGCCAACTTTATTTTTACACCAGCTCAAGTGATGTGAAATTTAGGTTAAAGCTGCAGAGTGAGTGGGATTCTCACTCTAGGTTTCAGTAGATTGACCTAAATACTGCAGTCAGAGACTTTGCTATATATGGATTGTTCTTTTGTAACACTGCAGTAATAGGAATGGAAGCTTATGTTGTATTGTTCTTTGTTTTATCTCCTCAACCACTGCAGAGTCGTAACACTGAGAGATGCAGGTCTCAGCACACCTCATGCATGACAACCCATATGCAGTTATGTGTCTTGTAAAACTTGACATTAAGACCTAAAACTTATATCCAGTATAAACATGTAAGACAATATAACATTTTCCCTTCTTCAAATTTGAGGAGAATGTGTTTTACAGTACAAGATTCTGGGATTATCAAGTAACCATTAAAAACGGTGGTTATGAAGGAAGTTTCTCACATGGTGGAAGTTCGGTTGCACACACTGCACAGCTGACTTTTGTGTGTGTGTGTGTGTGTGTGTGTGTGTGTGTGTGTGTGTGTGTGTGTGCGCGTGTGTCACATTTGCTGCACTTTCTCATGCCATCTGCAGCGCAATCTCAAGATTTTGTTTTGGATGAGATGTTTGCAGTTTGCTACTACACACCACAGTCAGTCTTTTATGAACAGTGACTCCCAATTTGATTGTAGCTCTTTCAATACTTAGACTAAGACGACTTTCACAAAGCAGTAAAGCAAACTTCACCAAACCATGAATGAGGCTCCCTTTATTCCAACAGTTTCTTTTTAATCATTTGGTCCTACCTCTGTGGCTTCCTTGCTATGCAAATGTACGCTTGTGTTCAGTGTGCTGTCCCTGTGGTTAGCTGGCGCTTGCAATGCATGCAATATTGCGTGACAGTTTGTGTGTCGCGTGACGACAGGTTGCGTGGGGAAACCGTATATACTAATTGCTGTCATACTTCTGTCTTACACATCCGTCAGTGGCAGTTAGACCACTCATCCTTTGTCCCTTATGTGCACTGTATAAAGAAAGATATATATGTGTGTGTGTGTGTGTGTGTGCAATGCCACAGTGTAGAAACACAAATACTAGTAAAAGCCCTGCCTTCAAAATTTTACTGACTTATATAGAAGTATTAGCAACAAAGTATACTTAAAGTAGAAAATGGACAATGGCCCATTTCAGAATAATATTATTTATTATTTATTATTGATGCACTAATATGTACAATATATTAATAATCATAATTTATTTGTTGATCATATTTCATATTTATAATCTAAATATGAAAAGTAACTAAAGATGTCAATCTACTCAAATAAAGTATCTCAACAGTACTTGAGTAAATGTACTTCTAGATTAGATTAGATTCTTTCTTGTATATATGTGTGTTGCGCATCATGTTCATGTCGATGCTGGTTCCAAGTTCAGATCTCTGTTGGGAGGAGTGTACGCTGTTGAATACGTGATCTGTGTGAATCCCTGGTGAGAAGAACAGCCAAATGGGATTTGCAAACAGGAAACTGGAAGGATGACTTACAGCCTTCCTCTTGTCCACACTCACACTACAGAGCAAACACAGTCCCTGCGAGACTCCGACTCCTTTTGTCTCTCGTCTCCATCTCTCTGTGCTCCCGCGTCTGTTTCGCTCTCATCTTCTCCCTGTCAGAGCAGCAAGTGGAACCAGCACAGAGTGAGCACAGAAGAAAGAAGTAGTGCTGTAGCTTAATTTACCCACCTGTTGAGTAGCTACTTGAGTATTTGAACTTAAGAAGAAACTCATCTGTATGTTTATTAACCAGTGCTGCTAATCACATCCGGTGGAGACTTTCTCCTCCCGAGGGCGAGCAAAATGTTTTGCATGCATGTAAACACAGTTAGTTTCTACCTGTCAACTGCCTCCAAGGTAAGAAGATATATTATAAATGAGCCGTACGTGCAAAAGTAGTCGACGTTTCTGTGATGTTGGACGTCTTCTCTTGAGGCCTGGCGTACAGCCCGCCTGCAGCACAGCAAGCACAGCTTTATCAGCCCACTACTGTCAGCCAGCCCGATAACAACGCCGCAGAGACACAGGCACACACGTATGTGTGCACACACACATACACACACACACACACACACACACACTGCATCACCGCCCAAGGCCGAGTTATTTCGCTCCTCTTCTTCTCTACGAGGCACAGTGGAATTATTGGCCTGTAAGGAGGTGTTTACGGGTGCGCGTGGGTGCTTTCTTCCTCCATCTCCGTGTGTAATTTCTGCTTTTTTTTTGTACTTAAATGTGCTCAAATAAATGCATCGGAGAAGATGTAGTAAAAAAATTCAGCTACTTTTGCTGTTTTAAACAAACACAGAATCTTCCCAACGTGCTCATATTAATAGCAACGTTCCCCAAAAGCCTGGATGAGTCGTCAGTGAAGGCCCTGTGCAGAGCGCTGTGTCACCCTGGAATGTGTCCAGAGATATTTTAGTCACAGTGGAAGCTCAGCACAAGACAGTTGAGATCGTATCAACACATTAGGAGCCCACTAACTGAGAGGGAAGCATAGACTTTTGGTTTTGGAGGCTGCAGATGACTGGTGGGATAGCAGCCACAAACCAATCTTACAATCTCGCCAGATTGGACATTGAGTTACTCCAATGTGTATTTCTTTCTTGACTGGGTTTTACTGCAGGGGCGTGAGTTCCTTTGCAGAATGGAGGGTGCTCTGCTGGACCATGATCACTTACTCCTCTGGAGGCTCATCACAGAAGTAATCTGTGACTCAGATGTTGTCTATTTCCTGCAATAGACATGTGACATGTGACCACTTTCACTCATTTTCAGATTCATTTCTGTGAACTCGCAGCCACAGTTTGATTAATTTGGCTCGACTTGGACTCGCCAATATTGAATGTCAGTGCGTTGAAGATAAGGGTAACAGGTCACAGGGGTCACATCAATTCTAAAAAGGTGATACTGTGAGAGCAGGCCGACTGACAGCACAATATTTTCCCCAAGACACAAAGCAGACCGTTGTCCCGTACTCTCTGCCTCGTTATCTCTTTGTTCCTCTCTCACTCCGCCTTTGAAAGTGAAAGCCACTCTCCTCCATTCTCTTTTATGTCTTTCTCTGGCTGTCTTGTCCTGTCTCCTAGTCAATCTTTCACTCACCAAACATCACTATCTCTCCCTCTCACATTCACCAGCAGCACCAGCTCATTCTGTCACTCTCATGTCACCGCAGACTATCTCACTCACCATCACGCTCAAGAAACTGGAACTCTCGCTCTCCTCTTTTTGCTCGACTCCCACCATTCTTCTTGGCCTGCTCCAAGCTTGTGTTGCTTTTCTTGCTCTTCCATTTCACACCTTATCTGCCCGTTCCTCTTTCTATCAGCTTAGCTCAGTGACAGAGCCTGTCATCATGACATGCATCCCGCCAGCTGAAGGCGATGCGTCACAGCCACAACACTTTGCACCACTGCAACTTGCTCCGGCGTGCACCCAGAAAGCCTCTACATGGTAAAGACAGATCCCACCTTCTTTACACTCTTCTGCAATTCCAGCACAGTTTCAACCTCAGTTCCTCTTTTGTACCGTTCTGGTGGGAAGATTAAATACAGTGTATGTGGTGGGCAGAGAATAAAGAGAGAAGCAGCGAGATGGTGGTAGGAGGAGACAAAGACACAGAATTAAGAGGAGGTAGGAGGTGATAAAGACAGGAAGACTAATCTGAGGGAGTGAAATGGATGTTGAGATGATAAAAAAGGGAGAGAAATGAAGAGAGAGAGCTGGATGAAAGTGGAAGTGGAGAGGCGACAGAAACGATTTTGAAAAAGAGGAACAGGAAAAATATTAGGTAACGAAGACAAGAGACAAAGATGGATGGGGTTAAGATAAAGACGGGTGTAGAGAGGAACTTAAAGGGAAAAAACAGTGTATAAAACAGAGGAAGAGGCAGGGGCAGATAGTGAAGAAAGAAAACAAACTAAGAGAAATGGCTCAGTGATGGATGGTTTGTTGGGAAAGACCACAGCCAGGATCAAAATCAAATTAATTACTAAGCACAATAATGTCCAGGATGTTTTTCTTGGTGATACACAGAAGAGTCTCACAGCACAGGACCTGTCAGAAGCACAGTGCAAAAAGGCCTCCACTCATACTGCACGTGAGAACCAATTACAAAAGCGAGTGATGATCAGAGAGGGAGACATCGAAGACAAACACCGGAGATAGATCGTGGAGGGACGGCAGCCAAGAAAAAAAAAAAAATCTGCACAAACTTAAGCAGCGTTCTAATGCTCTGATGAGAATCACCTCCCTGTTCCCTGAGCCTCTTGGAGAAAAGCTTTGGCATCAGCACATCCACACAAACACACACACACACACACACACACACACACACAGTGCACAGTGATAGTGGTATCTGAAAATGTCCTGAGCCTTGCAGCAGTAATGCTAGGCTATTAGAGTTAACTGCTGACCTGTAGGAACTAGCATCGACAGCCATCTCGCGCTCAGCATCCCACTGAGCTCTGTGAGAAATTTTACACCCACCGCGTACTGAATGGAGGCTTTTAGGGTACTGTAAAACTGTATGTGATTTCAGAAATTATCATCACGTGACCCTCAGATTCAGGGTTTAAAACGCTGCGGTGATGCTGCAGTGTGCTGGCTCAGTTCGTGTGCAGATGCAGGGGAATGCAGGCGCACGCTGAGATGACGCCCTTGTTTCCGCGATGAAGCAGCTCACTAGGCTGTCACTGGCTGGTGCTGAGTCACTTTATTTCAATTCAGAGCGAGCGAGCGAGCAGCCAGTCGGCCTCTGCTCTCAGCCCCGCTGCTGGAGCACGCCTGCAGCAAAGTGGGGCCCACACCACGACAGGGTAATAATCGCAGCCATGCAGAACATCAAGCATAATTGTGACGCTTTTTTGTCATTTATCAAAGGTTTACCCAGCTGACATTTTCTTGGTGTGATGTGGAAGATGAGGCTGATTTCAGTGAAACTGTTTGAAAGGTCATGTTCAAACTAAGCTGAGTTCCACGCTGACTTTCACTTTCATTGCATAGTCACATGCAGGGCGAGACTGACTGTTTGAACAGGTGTAGTGTCACATATAGTGGAGAATCAAACCCTTGGGATCTGTCTCTGTCTCTCTGTCACTTTATTGTATTGAGTCAGGTTTGACTGTGCTTTTTTTTCTCTGCAGAGTGGGGGTGGATGCAGATGAAAATCCAGAAGACCTTTCTTTTGAGGTAAAAGCACCTTTTTGCCACTATTCACTAATCCATATTTGATCTGCTCTGTTTATTGCTGCAATCTTTGTCCTTTCTGGAACTTTAATCTAAACTGCAGTGCTATAACTTTGTGCAATTTTTCTGCAAGTGGCCCTTTGAAATACTGTCCGTGTCATGCTTCACCAGCTTTCATCTGCAGGAATGCATACAAAATATGATATCCGATGAATCTCTGTACAACAATGATAAAGGTATTAATGCAGCTACCTGTTGAACATGTAAATAAGTGGAATATTGCATACTCTGCAATGTAAAACAGTAGGTTATAAAACATTATTTTTGTGTATACCAGGCAGCAAAGTATCAATCTGCCATGATACCCAAGAGGGTGTTGTTTACTCTCATTGTGCTCAGCTGCTTCCATTTAGCTGCACTTCATAGCTCTTGTACAGGTATTTCTCATCAGTCCCATTTAGAATCTTGAGCATTAGTGCTACTCTACATAATGATGTATTACAGACAGTCAATAGTTGTTTTTGTGTGCTTTAAAACACTTAACATCATTGCAAACAGTAGTCCTAATGATCCACATGAACTCTATGACTCCTGAATTTTTCAGGAGATTCGTTTTTTTATGAAAAGTTCCTGCTAGTGTACATAAAACTTTAAAAATGAGAGGCTTATTTTCAATAAAAATGATAAAAAAAGACAGATGCCGAGAGGAAACAGCCCATGAGGCTTAAAACGATGCACTAAGCATGGATGAAATTATCTTTATAGTAACATATTTCTAGACAGCCAAAACTGTACTTTACGTTATTTGCTTTCCAGATGACTTAAGCAGGTGGAGGCACAACAGCTTCTATGATTCACTTACACACAAGACTTGAAACTGAACTGAAGGGAACTGAACAAAGAGAGAGCTCGGTAATAGCATTCAAAGACAATGAAACTTCATTTGCTTAAGAGCTATTTTTAATCCCCACAGAAGTGCTGCGGTGCTGCGCTGCGTCACATTATGAGTCTGTCCATGTTTGACTCCTGGTGTAGAGTACTGAAAGAGTTTTTTGCACCTACTGAACATTACATGGATTCATTCTGTGCAAAGCAAAGATTTACAGAACACCCTGCCATCCTCTCCCACTGATACATATTATGCTTCCACCCTTTAATTTTGGTTCTGTTGTTTATTTTAACACCCAGTAGCATCAAAGCAAAGAAGAGGTTCGAGAGGAGGAAATGCACTTTTGCTTCCTGCTAAATGATGGTCTGTAGCCCATCCTTGTTGGCAGGCAGCTTCAGCCCTCTTCAACAAGTGTGTGGTTTTTGTTATGCAGGCACCTCCCCACAACCCACACACTCTCCTCCCACCCTGCTGTCACTGATGTGCAGCAGCGCTCCTTTCCCTGCCTTTCATCTTCCTATTTGACCTGACTCTTATCTGCACCATGTGAATGGGATGGGGTCTGGGCAACTCCCTGGCATTATGAGGCCAGAGGAGCAGGCAGAATAGGCAGCATTGCAGGTAAGGCTAGAAGAGGATCCCGGTGGAGAGGTGAGGCCGAGCTCCAGGGCTCTTTCTCATGGAAATGGATAAGTGTAACCTTGCCCAGAGTGAGAGTCTGCACAGGGAGCACTTACTTTAGCAGGGAGGAATCTCTAAGGACTTTTTTGAGAACAGGATTTTCCTCCACAAGCACAGGGCCTGGGGTCCCACCTGTGAATGCGGAGGTCATTGGATATGGCCCCGCTGACCATCCAGGGTTGCAGGTTTCCAGCATTTCCATCAGGCGGCGTAGACAGCCACCCCAGAGGGTCTTTGTGCGGCGATGAGTAACAGTGGTTCTCTCATGGCCTACAGGTTGCTGCAGGGAGGCCAGACACAACGCGGGGCCTGTGGCACCATCTGGACTACAAGTATCCTTTCACCGCTTTCTTCTCCAAAGCACTCTCACATGTGCCTGCACTCACAGTGGTTATTGCACTAGTCTGTGGAGTAGTGTTATACAACAAGTGCAAGGGAAAATAGTGGAATGCTTCATTTTAGGGAGTGTGAAGAAAGTTCCATATGTACTGTGATGACAGATCAAACCAACAACAACTTGAGGTATATAGTGCGTATATATATAGACATGGCTGTATGTGTGCTGGGGTTTCCTAATATGAAATGATTAGAATGCATTTGCTGGCTGCAGCCTTTGTCTTTACCATACAAACATGAGAGTATTATTGATTGAACTCTCGTCAAGATAGCGAATAAGTTTCTTTCCCAAAATGTCGAACTATTGCTTCAGTGTATTCGCTGTTGACTGCAGGGTGAACTGGATTCCTGTAAGAAGAGAATGTAGTTAAATCATTTGGCAGTAAGAACCTGGTCCTGTCCTCTGCAGTGGAATTTCATGAGGACTGCATTAAGTTTTAGCTAATCTAATTTTACCACTTAATGGCCTCATGACCTGGCTCGGTGATCAGTAAGGAGCACATCATTTTTCTTTATAGACTCTATCTCCACTGCAAAACAATGAGATGCAGGTCGGCTGGTGCGTTGACTTTAATTCATTTAATGCATGAGTGTGTTAATATTAGATTGTTTTTTTAGAGAAGTGCATTTAAAGTGAATAACAGTTAGAGTAAATATATGATTGGACATTGTTGGTAAACCATGAAATGCTCACTGAGGATTAGAAAAGATCTGGAAGAGCGCGTTTAGCAGTGCAGATTAAGCTAAATTGAGCTCTGTCTGTGGAGAACAAGACAGTCTTAGCTCAACTAGTTTGTTGGACTGTCAACGTACATCATACCTGGGCTTTGTGAACAGTTTTCTCTGACAACTGTACGACACTTTAATTAAGTAAAGCAGAGTTAATGCAGTAACGACATCTGTGCTTACATTGTCTATATAAACTATTTAACATCCCTCCATGCTTTTGCATTTTGTGGTGTTGGAAGATGAATATAGCATACACAAAAATACAACATAAAAATTGACATTTTTCTCATATTGTCATCTCAAACTTAATCAAATTTTTAGATATTCAGTAGGACATTTATATATATCGTTGCTTCACTAACATTCTGAAAGTGCCATTTTCATTGTTCCTTTGTGTCCTCACAGGTCTCCGCGTCCCTGCTGCTGAAAAGCCTCCTCACAACATGATACCGCCGCCACCGCCATTTTTCACAGGATGGTGTTGATGAGCAATAAATTCTGCCAAGTTTCCACCAAACATAGTGCTTCACATTATAACTAGAGACATTTAAGCTCATCTCAAATAATTTCAAAGGGATTCATATTTTTTGCTTTACATTTGATTTAGTTGTAACAAAAGCACTAATGGATGACATTATGGATTGTTGTGTAAGGATTAGTGACAATGTTTCTAATAAAACCTATTTTCAGTCGAGGCCGTTAAACGGCAAAATGCAGAGAAGGCAAATGTGGTTTGAATGCCTTGTGAAATCCCTGTAAACCACAGAGCTGGATGTGACTTAATGTCCTTCCTCATGCCTTTTTATTTTACATTACATGGTTTGTAGTTGCAGCTTCTGATGCCATTGATTTAAACACTCTCTCAGGGAGGACTGCTACATGTCACAGTTATTGCCCAACAGAAATAATGTGGACTGTGCACCCAGACCCCCCCCATCCCAAAACACACACACATACACACACTCTCTCCACTGTCTGTTGGACTGATTTATACATTTTATGTACCTCTTATTTTTTCATTTATTTGTAATTCTGGGGATCAACCGAGGCTTGTCTTATGTTTGTTAAAGGTATTAAAAAAATACCCTATAGACTCCCACAAAAGAAATCAGTACAAACATACAAGTTTTTGTACTGTATCTGCCTAGACTCTCCCATCTGCCTGTAACTTTCTCCTCATTTTGCTCTGTTTGGAACGTTTTTGGGCTGCAACCTTTTGGCAATGGGAGTATTGCTCCCAGCCAATAACAGCACACAGGTGAGGTGAAGAAATGCAAACATAGCAAGGTGAAACGCCAGGTGGACAAATCTTGCTCCAAAACGAGCGTGAATTTGGGAGGACTTTCACCCACTGGTGACTGAAGGAGTGAAGTGTACGTACAAACAGCGCACATACACTCAGTCCTACTATTAACCAATGGAAATAACTTTTTCAATAAATAGACTGAACATTTCTGTGAACGCCAGCAAACTCCATTAAGCAGGGGAAGAGGGGCCGAGTTTGATCCTGCATAGTGTACCTTTGAATCCTTACAAAAATAATTGAAACAAATAATATGCATGCATAGATGCAGGAGAGAGCCAGGCTAGCCCTCTAGTGCCTACCAGCGATTTGATATGAACAAACATTTGACGTATGACACCTGACAAACATTTGACATATGACACCTGCTCTCATTGCTTGCAACACAACATTGAAATCCGTGTAACCACAGTAACTACAGTGTTCCCGTACCCCCTCGGCTATGATTAAAAGTCTACATAGTGCCTTAATTTGCACATTTGACAGAATGTGTGTATATGCATGCAAATGTGTGAAACCGAGACAGAGAGGGGGGATGAGAGAAGCCAGGATGAAAGGTGCAGTCCTGGCCGATGCTTCCTGTTGATGGGGTGGAAAAAAAACCTATTATGGAGATGCTTTGATGTGGACCAGGTGAGGGGAGCCTCAGCCTGGACCCTGCCGCCAGGTAAATGAGCTTCAACTCGCCTTGCTGGTGTCTCCTCCTAAAGGATTACTGTACTGCTGCTCCCTTAGCTGTTTCCCTGTCAGCCTGGCTTGAAGGCTCATTAGGACAGACGCTTTACTCTTAAGCACTGATTTTGACCATCAAAGCCTGTGTGATCTTTCCCGCTGAAGTGGTTTGCGGACTGTGGTTTTAGGGCTGGGAACCAATCTTTTTGTTTAGACTCAGGCATCCCACAGGCCGCCCGTGTTTAAGAGACCCAGGGTGGCTGCATTATATGGTTGGTTTGGTCTTTGGATGAGTCTGTGGCCTGACTTGGGAGTTAAGTCTCTGTGTTACCTATACTTATGTTATTATATAGTACACCACAGCAGCAAGGCATAAACAATAACATACAAAAGGTAACAGTTAGAGGGAGGTGGCACCAGCTGTAAATACGTGCCACTGACATTTTGTATTGTGTGTGAGAGACAAGTACTCATTATGTAGTACGGCCCCTTTTTAGAGGGTTGTGTACTCATTATATTGTTAGATGTTTATAACTGATGCATTAAGCTACAATCAGCATTTTATTGTTGTAGCTGCTCAGAGTGAAGCTAATTTTACAGTATTTGCTTTACATACTGTTGGATTGTTTAATCTATAGCAATGCATTGGATTTATAAGATGAGTGATATGTCTTTATAAAAAGTAAAGTAGAAATATCTCAAAAGGGCACTGAAGCACAGTAGTTGAGTAAATGTACTCAGTTACTTTCCTCTGCTGATTGGAGGTCAGGAAAAGGTGACATGTGGGACATGTAGGTTGGGCATGAGCTTGCAGTGATGATGGCTAAAGCAGCAATTGGGCTTCTACCCCCCACCCACCCACCCACACACACACACACACACACACACACACACACACACACACACACACACACACACACACACACACACACAAACAACCTGACACCATTGTGAAGCAGAAAGCAGCTCTAGCAGTTATAATTACCATCGCTGTCTAGTATTATGCCAGTGTGGACCAGGAGGACGCTGTGCCGACAAGAAGACAACTCACTCCTGCAGGTCCCAAGAAAGTCATTATTCCCCCCTTCTCTACCTCTTCACCCTCCACCCTCTTTTCTCCCCCCTCCCTCATTTGAGACATTTATAAATAAATCCTGTTAGCATGGCAGAATGCTGCCCATAATTCCCACCTCTTGCATATTGCTGATAACGGCACCAGAATGTAAGAATTGGCACCAAATAACAGATCGGTTTCCCCCTCTCTTTGTTTTTTTGTGCTCATGCCAGGGGATTGTGTACTTGTGCGCCACGTCTAAGTCCCGCATTATTCATTATAGACTCTGAGGTATAAAGGTTGCTTTCGTCCAGAAATTACAGGATTGTTGAAGCATTGTTTTGTCTTTTTCCAAGGCACAAGGAGAGCGAAGTGTGAACACCTGCAGAAGGGCAATTATTAATCAGAACTATTGTTTACAGCTAAAAGCTAATGGGCGCGCTGTCACCTTTTTCAGGGTCTGTAATGGAGAGGATTCAGTGTATTACACGATCGGCTGTCCCCAAGCTGCTGCTGTGCAGAAATCTGGCCTGAGAAGAAGTGTTAGAGGGTGTATAGTCTGTCACTGTTATTATCAAATGACTGCCTACGATCACAGGTGTTTGTTAATTTGAGCCCACAGCACCTCCAGAGGACTTTCACCAGAACATCTGGCATCCGAAAGCAGCCCTTTCTGCTCCCGCTCTCAACACTAATTAGAAATATGCTTGCGTGCGCTGCCTTTTATCAACACATTTATAAACCAGTTCTGACTTTGCTTTTGGTTTTAATCAAGTGAAAACTGACCCGTCGTGCCTTGAAACAACAAACACACCCTTTTTTCTGCGAGTAAATTATTTTTATCTCTGTCAAACCCTCTGCAGTTCTGCTCCTGTCGAGTGCTCCCTCCTGGAAAGTCTTTCTTTGTTGCATATTTTATCGTGGGCTTTTATTACTTAAGACAGCGGCAGACAAGAGCTGGTACATGTATATTAAATATGCTAACAACTTAGCAAACTGGAGCAAAAATAGCACAAGCACCTAAAGCTTGAATGACTAATATCCAGCTCTCTGCAGTATGTTATGTTGAAAAAGCCACTGGCGCTTAATGACAGTAAGCTGACAAAGGCCTTATAAGAAGAATAGCATGCTTAATATAACTGCATAGATGGTTATCATTTTAACATTGCATTATGTGTCAGTGAAATGTGATAGTGGCTGTGTCATTGTTCAGACTCTCACTGTGTTGTGCCTGGTGGAAGTGAGGCCGTCCGTGATGTACTCTTTTATTTTTATTTTTTTTGCTTGCATTGCAAAAAAAGAGAATTTCGAGAATTTTGGAGAATCAATCAATCAATCTATCTATCTATCTATCTATCTATCTATCTATCTATCGAAGTCTGGTTGAAAACAGAGGACTTGAGTGACATGTTGACTGTGAATTATGCAGCGTGACAACGACTGGGATTTTTCAACAGAGAACTAGTTCTGGCATCTGCACAGTGTGTTCAAGAGAAAAAAAAAATCTCACTTCTAATATATCACTTCTGTATAAAATATTGTCCATTTATGGATGTGTGCATGACAGAGAATGACTCACTTTAGCCAATTCTTTCTCACATAGTCACCGCCCCCAGATTTGCCCTCCCGCATCTGCAGCAAAGACAATAAACATCCCCCCAAACCCTTCAGTCCCATCCATCATTAACATACTTAGCTGTGGCAATACAAGTAAGATGCCACACGACATGATCCTCTGAACTATATTGAACTCTCTAAAATATGTCGGTAATGCTCTACAATTACTTATTTTCAAACACACATTTGCAAAATGTGCCCCTAGTGGGATGTGGTTTGGGTCTGCTAAAATTATTACAGCTATAACTTGGTGGCCTGAAGCCAGATTTGGAAATGGCTAAAAACAAACCATTTTCCTTTGTGCTGCTCGTTGTCATTGAAAGTTTCACACCTTTGCCAACATGCCTTAACAAGGTCACAGATATGTAAAGCCGCTGCTGACACACTGTGGCCCTCCGCTGACAGACTCGCTGCCACAGTGCTGCATATTTTTTGCCAGACTCTTCGGCAGCCCCCGTGTCCAGGAGGTAAAACTTCCCTTGTGTCGCTACATACTTTGCATATCTCATCAGAATAGAAGGAAGCTATCAATTATAATTTTCCACTTGCCATTCAGGTCGAAGAGCAGCTGTGTGAGATTGAACCAAATGACTCCACCTGCAATTTGGAGAAAACGGAGAACCAGCTTGTATCTATAGGAGGCGACTCTGGATCCGAGCACCAGGAAGACCTGCTGGAGGGAGACCTGGGCCTTGGGACTGAAGCTCCAGGAGTCTCTTCTAACCCCAGCATATCAGCCCCTGTTGCCCTGAGGCAATAGCCAGTGCCTCCCACAGTGAACGGGGTCATTGGCCAGGGCATCTGAGAGGAGACGGCCGGGAGTCAGAGTTACAATAGCTCCGGAAAGGTCATGCACCCCCCTCGTGCTGACATGCATGCAAAGACACACTCACAGAGGGAGAAAAAACAATTACAAAGGCCATTGCTCTTTCTGTTATGCCGCCAATGATTTTCTTGGCCTGTTTTGCTCCAGTTTCAAGGAATTTAGAAACTGAAATAGATTAACCCTGTACAGTTTAAGTGGCTGACATCTAAGGAAACCAACAGGAAGCAGAAGTTGACCTGTGAGTGCTTCATGCACTTTTCACACAGCAAGCAATATTCTAATGCGACAGCTCTGGTGGAAATGCAACATGTTAAGTCACATATTAATTGCAAGCGGAGCAGCTTCATGCTATGTGGTTACATAAGGTCTTTGCCTCAAGCTTTAAGGAGAATTGCTCGTGAGCTTCAACTGTGATTGAAAGCTATGGTATTTCCCTTAATCAGCTGAAATGGTATTTTTGTGCCAACTTTGCTTTGCTCTTCCCCAACTCCTTATTAAACTTTTATTGCACTGTTTTTCCTCTGCAATCCTTTTAACTCATTCAAAATGTATTCCACCGAATTTACAACCCCCCGACCCAATCTCCTTCCACGTCTTATCATTCTGTGGCAACGTGAAATTCTTCCAAATGCTTTAGTATATTAACAGCATTTGGAAAAGAGACTACCAGCATGTGAGGCTTCTTTATAGATTGCACTTTTCTGAGTGCATCATTATAAATCTCAGGGCCCCTACCCCCTTGTGTGAAGCAGGGTGTTGTGTACTGCACAGATCCAGTGTGTGAAGGTTGGGCTTGAATATGCAGACTGTTTCTCTCATATTAATAAAGCCATTGTCCTTGAAGTGAGGCCTTTTTTTATGTTGTGAATGCATGGATGCATCTTTGGAATGCTCCTCTGTTTCTGTTCTCAATTGCTGCAAAAAAAATACAATATATTCTCTTGTATGCACAGATGTCTGAAGTCAGTTTTGCTCTGAGCAAAAGAGACAGCAAGACAGCAACAGCCTTTCATCATGAATCCTCCTCCATCTAATTCAGTACAATTTTACTTGGTTTCGGTGTGATTTGTTGAGATTCGGAGCTATCAGTGTAATGCATTTGGTCGGTGATGCTCAAAGTATCAAAACATTCGAATTTGACATTTGAAAATTCAATGGGAATGTCTCTTACCACATGTGACTGTTCCTTCTGATGAACCACAAATCTTATTTTCTGTGTTCATTGAGAGCTACTCATTGACTTACGCCCACCAGCTACAGCATCTATCTCTGTGGAGGAGGAACAAATTGTTCAAAACAAGGTCTTACAACTTTTTTGTGTAACCTTGCTGGGGAAAAACGCTGCCTGTTGAGCTTTCCAAATGTAATTTTTAGGCACTTTCAGCATCATGTACCAAATGTAACTGAGCTTTTTTACTGAGCAAATCACATCAAAATCTGGGTAGAGTGAGAGTACAACTGATTGTGTTGTGTCCCTTTAACTTTATACTTTTAACTTTGTAATCAAGTCATTTAATATTAGTGTATTTCCATTTTAGAGCCATTTTTCTGAGCTCTTTAAGGTTGTCACAAACTGAAGTTCTAAAGTGACTGTAACAAACTATATTGAATACAGTATTTTTGACCATAGGAATAACATTCACATACTTAAAGGCACCCTCTGGAGTTTTTGACCACAAGTAACATTATAGAGCATTGTTTTTAGTGAACAGATGCAGATGATGGGATACACATTTCTGCCATTGTTTTAAACTATTCCACTGATCTATATGTAGCAGTAAAACACCAAGAAACAGGTGAGCACTGATGTAAACAAGGTTTCAAAATGTAATGAAAAACTTGCAATTGCTTCACGAGGACAGGATTCAACACATTAGTTAGACCAAAAAGAGACACGCAGTGTGTCTTGGTGAGAAAAGCTGAATGTCAAAAGAAACTTTGCTTACAGAAAAACTCCACAGGGCACCTTTAAGTTCTGGAGCAAATAGCAACAAATGTGTGGTATTATTCCAGCACAATGGTTCTCAAGTGGTGAGGGAAGGCACAGTGGTGCATAACGCACTGAACTAAGGTATGCTGTGAAATTTAAAGAACAAAATTATTACAAAACCTAGGTGTAACTAAAAACACATTATTACAGTATTGATTAGTGGCTCACCATACAGGATTTCATTTTATTTGCATTTCTAAGGAAACCTTGCCTCGTGCACTGGACTTTGAGAACCACTGGTCTAGTGTTTGTTTTTGATCTTGATTTTTACATGTAGAGCTGTGCGTGTTGTTCAACAGAGATGCATAAACTGACTTGTTAACTGTGAACTTTACTCAATGCAATATTCCCAGATCATGTGTTTTTATAAGAGCAAGCAATTGTAAACATTTGTAATGGTAGAACAGACTGCTTACACCAACACTGAGAGAGACTTTCCAGCTCCAGAGCCATGACATTGTCCACAGTGCATGATATCATCCTACGAGGATTTGGTGGCAAAAATCAAAACATCTTTCTTTTTTTGAATCTAGAAATAGCACTACCGCTTCTTCTGATGTAGCCTACTCATCACACCTCTAGCTATGGCACATCAACAAACCAATTTATTGATTGTCTCTGACTTCAACCAGATCTTACAAATAAACATTAAGCAATGAGCTTTTTTTTAAAATCAGTTGTTCTTTGTTTTTTTTTTTCTTTCGTCCACTATTTTCACTTTTACAGACAGTATGGAGACTGAAAAAACAGATTTCTCATAAGATTTTGAACATTCAAAAAGAACCCCAAAACACCCACTTTTAAGTGTCATCATAACAAGATACATGAATTATACAGTGGTTGTTGTTTTTTTTTTTTTTTTGTTGTTGCAGCTTCAAGTCATTGTTCATAGGCCTTGCATTGTCACACATATCCAATATTCCAGTATAAAAGGAGTGGTCCCTTCAAATACCACTGCAATTCAACTGAGGGAAACATGATACATTCCAAATGTGGCCAGTGGAGCTCCTCGAACGCTGATTTAAAGTAAAGCTTTAATTCCACAATAAGAGGAAACGGCACACGATGCAAAATGAACATTAAATTAAAAGGTCTTTGGTGGTGAGTACGTTTTCACAGTTTAGAGTGTGTCAGTAGTGATTTGCTCAAGTCCTTGGCCTCCCCGGCTGTTCTGACTCTTTCGTACCCTAGAACAGACATGGAGTGGTGGCAGTAGTCCTCCACTTGTTTGATCTGTTGAATGCTGAGCACTGTTCTCCATGCACTAGCAGCTTGTGTGGCGTTCCTGGACGACACTATGAATGGCTTAGAGGAGGAGGTGGAGCCGTTGGTCATGTTCAGCACAAACGACTCGATGTCGTGGCTGCTGGTGAGGTTGGCGAAGCGGTAGATGTTCCGCAAAGTCTTAACCGGGTTGTCGACCAGGTCCTCGTACCGCACCACCATGTACTTCCCCTTCAGCCACCTGGGCGGGTTTAAGGCAGTCCTCAAAGTCCTGGAGGTACGGTCGCAGATCACCTCCATGGCTCCTATGGAGTGGTAGTCTGAGCCATCCTTCTTGTTGACTTTGTGAACAGTATCCACGAAAGGTATCTTGCGAAGTTTAGGGTCCCGGCTGCGGACCACCTGTAAATTCTCCCTGATGAGGCCGTGTCTGGATTTGATCCTGGAGTTGGCCACTGCCCGCGGGTCTCTGACCAGGTGTATCACCTTCAAATCCAAGGATGGGTCCTCCATGAGCGGGGCCAGCACGTTAACGTCCAAAATGCGCACCCCTTTAATGACTATGGTGTTATATTTGAGGCACTCCTCCTCCAAAAGTCTAAGGCTTTGAGGGGGGCACTTTTTACACACCTTATCATCCACCAACCCCACCACGTCTTTCCTGTAGGCTGAGCAGAGGGGATAGGAGCACACCACTTTATTGAGGCTGGCCCCAAATATTCCCAGAGAGGTAAAATTCTTGCCCCCGGGGCTGCTGTAAAGTTGGAAAACAGACAGATCACAGCGGTATAAGGAGCTAAGCATGTCCCTGGCTGCACCTTGTAAAGACACCGCATCACCAGGGTAAAGTTTCTGCCAGATGTGCCACATCGGCTCATACAAGAAGAACACTTCAGGATTTTGGTTAAAGAGCTCCCCGAAAAAGGACGAGCCTGACCTCCAGGTGGTCAGCACATAGATCAGCTGTCTCTTTTTAGCCAGAGAGGGCCTGTAGAGGAAGCGAATGTCAGATCTGCTCTGATAAGTGGTGCTCCTCATCTGATGATTGCACTGCTGTGGCTCTTTAGTCCATTTATAATTAGCCAAGTTAAGCATAGTGAGGACCAGCAGCAAGAAATAGGCCATGAATAAGACAATCCTCTTCCTGCGGAGGACCTTCATCACGATCCCAGGCTGTGCTATTATCTTGGTATGATTCCTGTAGGTTTTAAGCTTCCTTCCAAAGCCAGCATCCTTCTCCCAAGGCGCTGTCAACTTCAGTGGTTGATGATATTGTTTGCCTCTCATCTGTACCCTCTGAGAGTGGCTCCCACCACTTGACAAAGCTCCTTACATTGACTGTGGAGGATGGATGCAGCCTGTACTGGGATCTGATGCCCAGTTGAAAACCAGCTTATTAGGTAACACAGTCAGCAGCAATTTGGAAATCCACGAATATCCTGTTTTCACTGCAGTGCGCAATGGGCTTCATGTGAAGGACGGAGGAGAGGAGCGTCCAAGTTGTCCATAAGGAGCGGTGCAGCGATTCTGTGGGTGGTTCAAAACAAAAACCAAGGAGCCTTCATCATTGCAACAGACGCCCTGTTCGTGCATGATCATCGGACGCATCCCTGCGCAGCCATCACCGCATGCATCCTTGCAAAACGCAGCCGGGCACCGCAGACAATGAGACGTTCACGATCACTCCGCATCTGCCATTACGCAGCGGTGGACGGACGCTATCCACAGCCTGTTTGCCGGAGGATCCCCCCCTCGTTCTTCCTGCTCCCCCTGCTCGTCCAACTAATACAAACTGGACGGATTTAATCAGAATACAACGGGGAGAGATCCGCCCAACGGGGGACCGCATTGGCTCGCCTCGCCGCGTCACGCGTCACGGAACAGCGCCATTGGATGAGCCGCGCGTCAATCTGCGCGCGGGCTCCCCCAGATAGCAGCAATGGAAGACTGGGGAAATGATGCTGTTGTTGTTTCAGAGAGGTCTCGCTCACTTTCTGCATCCCTGTAACCACGCTCCACCCAGCTCTTTAAGACATGCAGCTGCTCATTATTCCAGGTGCAGGTGCTCTATTTTGTTTTCATGGTTCTCTTTGCAACCGCCCACATTGCTTTGAACATTGCTTTTAAATGCATCTGTTTATAAAAGAGTCCTGTATTTATATTCACATTATACGTTTTCTGTCCATAGTGCATGACTACAGAGAGGAATCGATATTTCAAATTAAATGTATTTGTCTTTCCCGCTGCAGCCTCAAGAGGGTAGTCCAGATCTATAGGAAATAAAGAGCTGCCCATGTTTAAGGGAAAATCCTATTATTAATTAAAAATAAAGTGTCATAAACAGATTGCAGCAAAATGTGTTCCTGTTAGAGCACCAGAGGGATATTGATTGTGATTAAAGCAATTAAAATAAATAACTGAGGGTAAAGTATAACTGGGTCTAAAGGAGTATTGCTGTGTTTTTTTTTTTTTTTCATTGACTGTATTGGAAACAGGCAGCAACAGTGACTGACACTCCTCTCATGTGGAATCAGCTGAAATCTGACATCTGACAGCTGTTCCCCAGGAACTGACAAGTCCTGGGAAGCTGTAAGGCCATGTGTTCGAACAGAGGAAAGCACATGCTCTGCAGATTGAAAATCATCTTTCCTAAGAGGCTTGCCAGTTTGGGATTACAGGCCTGCACAAGTGAACGGCACAAAAGACTGAGTGAAAGGGGTTGGGCTCTTTGACCCCTGATCAGAAATCTCCAGGCAATGTTATATCCAGACTGGGATTTAGTGATTTTATGCTAATGTTTGCTTATGTTATTTTCACATTATTGTACTTATTTTATAAATCTTGCCCCATTAAGATCTTCTTTGCAATTTCACTATAAGAGGTTATGTTTGCATATGGTCTTAAACAGTATATATATATAAAATAGTATAGCTGATCTAATACAGATCAAGTAAAGCTGTGTGTACTATAAATGCTTTAGATACAGGCTGGATTAGAGGACTACACAGTGAATAATTTCTCTTTATGCTGGGTAAAGTGTGTGGTGCTGGCTGATCTCTCTATCCCATAGCTACTCATTTTGTAGTCCTCATCCAATGCGGCTGTTCACAGTGTGAAACCTTTGTGCAGCCTGCCCTCTGCTGGAGCATCATGTTCCCAGCCAGGACAAAGAAACACTCTTCTCTCTCTTGCTCTAAAATTTGTTGACAGAAGAATAGATTTCTTTTACATGACCAAAGCATGTATACATCATATATATAAATGATCTATTTTATCAGCATTTAAGAAGATTTAGATACGAATAAACTGGGGAGTAGGAAGTGATCAAAATAAAACACTTGGTGGCTCAGAATTAGTCACAAATGTAATTTCAGTAACTCCTTGTCTTCTTTCGAATCTGATAATGCGTCACAGTGTAATTCTTGCATCTGGCACCAAATAACTGTCTGTATGAATCCCACCCACAATGTGCATCATGTTTTTTTTTTCTAATTTAGCTCAGTTGATGAACTGAGGGCCATTGTGGGATGCTGTATTGTTGGATAATAAAGTGCAGCCACAGGACCCCTTGAAAGTATAATTGCTTAGATATGGAGTGGATGGGGAGAAGCTTATTTTAAAATGCTCTTGAAATTTAACAGCTCCTCTATGAATGTTAATTGTGAGGGTCCAAGTTTGATGCCACATGCACGGTTGTGAGCTTTTCTCTGAACTCTAGATTTATAATATTCTGTGTGGACTTTTTCTGGTGGGTTTCAGGAATAGTAAGAGGACACTTCATCACTCTAGAGGGCAACAATAATTAATTTAAATAATGTAGCACAGAATATTTATGTATTATTATCCTTACATTGCAAAATTCTCCTCAGTATATTTGCTTTTGTTTTTATTGTCTTTTAAATGAAATTTCTTTTTAATCTTTAACTATAATTTGTCTTTGTTGTCTTTGATTTGCAATTTGAATGTTTTCTCAATGTCTTATCTTTGATATATTTCTATGCCTCTGTAAAGCACTTTGAATTGCTTTGTGTCTGAATGGTGCTATGTAATTAAACTTGCCTTCCATGCATGTAATCACACTGTAGAAGGAGCCTATATGTAGGATCTGGTATAGCAGCAGCTTATCATAATAACTATTAATAATTCAAACTGTAACTGGAAATGTTAGTAGATTTTGATTCCATATTTTAAAAAACATAGCAGACTGCATCACAGACTTAAAAGGAAGGTTTTATTCTTATTCCCATTATAATTGCCAATTGCTTGAGCATCTGTTTGATTCAAACAATTCCTCAGAAAACAGTTTGACATGTCGACAGTAGGAAAAATGTGCAAATAACATTAATGAAGGATTTAGTTCCTGGGTGCTGTTGTTCGTGCTCGAACAGAACAGAGCCATCGTTAATGTTAAAGCACCTGTGCTTTTCATCTGACAAGTCAAAATGTCTGCTGTGAAAAAAAAGGCCTATTACACTCAGTTTTCCTTTTTAACTTGGATTATGTTGCTTCATTACCTACCAGCATGTAAGGTACAGTATGGCTTGACTCCCTGTCTTTACTTTACTTCCTCTATTATCAGTTTCTCTATTTCTCTGTCATTATTCTGATAGATGTTTGCTGGCCTGTGATAAGTGATCCAGACTGACTGTGGTATACATGCATATGACTAATAGAGCCAGCTGTGTGTATCTCCCATTTGTCTGCCACAGACTATATACCCAGGCATCTCTCTCTTTCCCATCATCCATATGCAGCCAAATTTCACCCATGCATGTCCAAGCACATCAGTTACATGGATGTGCTCACATTTCTGCAGGAGGTGCACACAAAATCCTGCACAGACCAGAGGTGTGATTTCTCTTCATGCACACTAAATTGAGCCATGCTGCTAAAATACATGCGCATATTTCACATGGCTAATGTTTAGTTTTTGCATCAAACCTATACAGAAAATGATGCTCAGCGTTAGCACATGCAAGACAAATCTAATGATGCACGAAATCCTGTTTAACTCTCAAGTATCTGCACACGGTATTTTATTTATTTATTTATTTAATTTTGCAGTGTGCAGACTCTGTATCTCTGCATTTATATATAAACTGAACAAAGCTGCACTCCGCTGCCCTGTTACGCAATCGCGCAACGGCTCTGCGCCTGCGAAGCGAGCGAGCAGGTGGAGGAGGACGCGTGCGCAGTAGGCTCCTCGTCAGCAGCATCAGGACCAGAAAAAGATCCCCCCCCCTCTCTGCTCCTCTCCCGGAGGCTGCGATGCGAGAAGATGGTGCGAGTAAACATTTGTTACATGCATGCACCTGCAGTTTGAAGCCATTTAGTGCGTGAAAAAGGAAGAAAAGGAGGTGAGTTGTTTTTTAATGCAGCAGCTGCGCGCGCGCAAAAAAAAAAAAAAAGACGCAGCGACAACAACCCTGGATGAAATTCAAGCCTCTTCTGCGCTGCGACACAACAACAACAACAACAAGGCTTTCCTCCAATGTCACCCCAGAGGACGGGCTTTCCTGTGTGATGGTCGCCGCTTTCTAGTGGGATGCACATCAGTGTTTGGCCGTACTCGCTCTCCGTCGTAATGGCAGCTCTGTACCAGGGCACCGACGCCTCCTCTCCGGATAAATTCCTGGCCTTGAAAGACGTGAGAGAGGTGAAGGAGGAAACCACACTGGATGAGAAGCTCTTCTTGCTGGCGTGCGAGAAAGGTTTGCTTTTCATTTGCCTCTTCCAACATTCATTCCAAATAGGATTTAGAAAGTCATGTTAAATGTTATTGCTCATGTCTGATATCAGCTGGCTCACATGTGCTATAGAATAAACCATGACTAACAGTTTGATAGATTTCCAGCAGGGTCACTGCAGCAAGCACAGCCATACCACTTTTTTTTCTTCTTCTTCCAGTAAATACCTCTCACAGCTGCCTACACATTGGCCACTGTGGAAATTTGCCCACAGGGGTTAAGATATATTTAGTTGAGCGTCTTCTGAAAGTTTCTCTCTCTCTCTGTCCTGCTGCCTTTTCTTCAGCTCCCAGCAAGGGAAGTTAATGCAAACAGACTTGAAACTACATATGGTGCAAAATGGCACAGAGGCAGATATGAGGAGAATGTTGCATTTATAAGTGGAGAACATTGTACAGAGGTTGTTTTAGGTGTGCAGGCAGACCGCAGTGACCATATAAAGCCTTTCTAAACACGGCCCTGCAGCAGAAATTGTCCTTTGAGGGAGATGTTATTGTTACACACGACTGAGGTTAAGAGGAGTGCTGGAGCCGAGCCTGCTCTGCGTTTGGAGCTGTGTATGTCTGTTGGGTGCCATCCACAGATAACACTGCTTTCACATATCAGGCTTTGCGATGTATTCCTAAAGCGGATCCCTCCTTTTGTGTCCTTCTCAGGTGACTACTACATGGTGAAGAAGCTGCTGGAGGAGAACCGACACGGCGAGCTCAACATCAACTGCGTGGACGTGCTGGGCCGAGATGCCGTCACCATCACCATCGAGAACGAGAATCTAGACATCCTGCAGCTTCTTCTGGAACATGGCTGCCAGGTAGTAAAACACACACACACACACACACACACACACTTGGGACAAAACAACAAATGCAATCTGGTATTTGAGAGCTTCATAAATGTTGTTTCTGTGCAGGCAACAGATGCCTTGTTGGTGGCCATAGACTCCGAGGTGGTGGGAGCTGTGGACATCCTCCTCAATCACAGGCCAAGGCGATCTTCCAAGCCCTCCATTGCTGTTAGTCTCAAAATCCTCTGTCTTTAAACACTGTAAAAGCAAGGATATAATTCTTAAAATTCCTATATTATTACTTAATATATTTCTATTCTTTCTAGAAACTGATGCAACGGATTCAGAACCCGGAGTACTCCACCACCATGGATGTGGCTCCGGTCATCCTGGCGGCCCACAGGAACAACTACGAGATCCTGACCATGCTGCTGAAACAAGACATCTCGCTCCCCCGGCCCCACGCTGTCGGCTGCGAGTGCACGCTCTGCAACGCTAAGAACAAAAAGGACAGCCTACGACACTCCAGGTACAGCACAGGCCACCTCGGTGATCTAGAGGACAGAAAAATGGAAGCGTATAAACACTGTTGGCTGCATTAAAATCTCATTGAGCCAAACCAGAAGACGAGTGTTGTGTTGAATTAGTGTTAACTCGAAGTGGTCTACATCACTTTTGTCTTACAGATGAGGCCTGTGTTATTTTTTACGAGACGATTGTTTTGGTCTCGCTCTGGTATGTAAGAGCTTAAAAACAGCTATGAATCAGCTGGTGTGTCAACTGAAGTGTTCAGCAAAGGTGAAACATTGCGGCACCAAGATAGCATCAGGTTGAAAGTGTCATCTTAAATGTCTGGAAAGAAATGATTTAGTATCGTGTGTTTTTGACTGTACCATGCCTGCTTACAATTCTCTCTTCATCCCACAGATGACTCCTAATGCTCTCTGTTAGTGCCAAACTCTACAGATCTAGCAATAGATTGGAATATTCATTATTTGATATAAGTGGTGGTTTTAGTCTGAAATATAAAATGTCGCTCTAATTTAAGGGGACGCTGCAAAAAGGCAGCGGTTTCCCCGGGAAGCAGTGATCCCTGATTTCTGATACCATCATAGACTTGCAGATGAGATTTTGCTGATCTCCTCTGCCGAGCATTTTTATTCTCTCTGCAGGGCAGTGTAGCTTCCCACACAGTCAGCTAAATGAATCAGTCTGCAATTTGGCTGCCAAACAACATAAGAGGTCAAAGTAGGGACAAATGAAACAGCTACAGCAGAAGCCTGAATGTTTGGTTCTAGATTTCCTTTTTTTCTCATCTGTCTTTTTTATCATGTTGTTTTCACATTTTCATCCTCTCATCCACCTTTTCTGCGTCAGGTTCCGCCTGGACATCTACCGCTGCCTGGCCAGCCCCTCTCTGATCATGTTGACTGAGGAAGATCCCATTCTCAGGGCCTTTGAGCTGAGCACAGACCTCAAGGAGCTCAGCCTGGTTGAGGTGGAGTTCAGGTACGATTGCTATCATCTGCCGCGTGTCAGTCCGTCGTGTCAGGGCACGTTTATCAAATTTCTTTGAACATAAAGAGAGAGAAACGTGTCACACACACGCAAACATATGTACATCCTCACACACAGTGATATTGTAAACCCCTTTTCTTTTGCAGACTCAAACAGATAAGAATCATAATCTTTCATGTGGTCTGATTGTATCTAATTTCCTTACTCCAGGAATGACTATGAGGAGCTGGCGAAGCAGTGTAAGATGTTCGCCAAGGACCTGCTGGCTCAGGCTCGAAACTCTCGAGAGCTCGAAGTGATTCTCAACCACACATCCAGCGAGGATCACATTGACAAGAGAGGCTTACTGGAGGAGCGCATGAATCTCAGTCGACTCAAGCTTGCCATCAAGTACAACCAAAAAGAGGTTAGACGGGCAGAGGCTGCAACTCCTGGCAGCGCCGATAGCAAATCAATCTGCGATATTGAGGAAATGATTTGATATATTACTGGATCATTTGATTCAATAACTATCCACAGATTGCATGAAAGAGAATAATAATCCTATCCATTATTATGACCTTTTAGTTACTGTAGTACTATATCCAGGACTCATCTGCTCCAGAACTCCATGTGCTTGTCTTTGTGAAATATGAGTTTGGCAGGATCAAGTACTTCCTCCAGGCAACGGCAGTCAAAGACAAACTAAAGCTGGAAGTTTGAAGCTTTGCAGCAATTTACAGCTGGGATGGCTCACTGTAAAAAGTTTGACTCATATATCACAGTACAGCTAGTGGCGTACGGTTGTTTCCTCCTGGAAGAATTACACCTCTTAAGGCTTCTTTGATTCCTTCTTATTTAGAGTTTGTGGTTGGATTTTTATTGCAGATAGAACATTACATACGTTTATGGCTGACTCAAATGCAACTTCGTTAACTGTAGGTTAGCTTTTTCCCACAATTTCATTTGCTTTGTGCTAAGCAAATCTAACTGGTTTCTGGCTTTATATTCATTCTAGAGACATGAGAGTGGCACCAATATTCTCATCCAACCTAACTCTCAGCAAGAAAGCTAATGAGCATATTTTCCAAAATGTTGAACTATTCCTTTAAGCTAATGAATTTTAACTGATTGGCTTAAAAATGAACAGATTTTACTCATTTTCTCCCAACGCCCCTCTTCCAGTTTGTGGCTCAGTCCAACTGTCAGCAGTTCCTCAACACCGTCTGGTTCGGGGAGACGGCCAGCTACCGGCGCAAACACACCTGTCTGAAGATGGCCACCGTGCTGACCGTGGCCATGCTCTGGCCGCTGCTGTCTGTCTGCTACCTTCTGGTGCCGCGCTCCCGTGTGGGCCAGATCATCCACACGCCCTTCGTCAAGTTCATCATCCACAGCGCCTCCTACTTCACCTTCCTGCTGCTGCTCAACCTGTACTCTCTGGTCTACAACGAGGGCAAGAAAAACACCATGGGCCCCGCACTGGAGATGATAGACTATCTGCTCATCCTCTGGATCATAGGTCAGCTTTTTTTTTTTTTTGCTTCTCACCCCAACTTGACTCAGCTTTCATGCAATAAATAATGTGTGCATGCTATGTGGAGAGAGGTATCATGTATGTTGCAATCCTAATATATATTTCACGGACTAATTTATATAATTGAATTGAAGTTCATCTCCTAATGGACACAATCGAACTAAAAATAGAGTAAGGATTCAATCACACATACCAGAATTTAATAGAAAAACATTGCATAGTGGAGTGAAAATGAGACATTCTTGTTATGGTCTGGCTAAAGTCCAGTATCTTGTGTCCTTAATCCTATCAGGCATAACATGACAAACAGCTCGTTCTATACTAAACGACAGAAAGCCTGGCTTGACTGGATTAAATCTGTCAGTTCTGCTTCTAATTGAGCTGTATAGAAAGGAGCTGCAGCTTCTTGTCTCTCCCGCGTGGCTCATCTGAGTGCTGCTATCACTTGACTCAGCCCACGTACGGGCAAACATATATTTGCACGAGGACAAACACATGTGCATTAGTCGTATCGGTTCAGATGAGGCTGGATAGTGACAGTTAGAAATCAACCCTGTCTCTCTCAGGGGATTGGCTCTCTCTACCTTCCTGTTCTGCCAAGAAACCATTAGCATGATCATTCAATCGCTTTAATGACCCTGCCTTCTCAGCAGAGACATTTGTCTCGTGGTTGCAGCGTCCCACCCCTGTCCACCAGGCACAAAGTATCACAACCACAGCTCATTGGTCGAGCTTTCATCATTGATAAATCATCCCAATAACTGCAGCTGACAAGTTATAAATGGATGTAGAGGCAATTGACTTCTATTATTCAATGTTATGAAGATGGTTGTGGGGTAATTTCCAATTTATTCGGTATATTGCGGGAGTGAGATCAGTAGTTGAGTCATTAGACAGAAGTGTAATAGGTTTTTCCATGGGCCAAGATAGCCCACTAGAGGGGGAAAGATTCCTTAAGTGCTGCAAAAGAGCAACATCAAAGATCAATTTTAGTAACTTCAGCAGTTTTTTTTTCTTCATGGCTGCCTCATTGCAAAACAGCTTTACTGCAAGATGTGATGCAGTGCTGCTGATTTCACACTCCAGGATTTCTGCAAGGCGACTGAATAACAAGAGTGTGATTTCGAAAGCAAATGTTATCAGGATGTGAAAGGGAGCTAATAAAGTTGCTACATAAGATGCATGTCTACAGACAGCACTCACACGTCAGACAGCAGCTCTTTATTCCTTTCGCTTTCCATTGTTCTCTCGGTCTCCCACGCCAGCCACCCTCCATCTCTCTCTCGCTCGCTCCATCCTGCTGTTCCCCTGAGCCTCGATGCCTCGCACTAATGGGGAAATCAGATGCTGAGACTGTGAGTGTGTCTGAGCACTGAGCTACATGTGTGAATGTGTGTCACTGTGTAACTCACTGCATCTCTCAAAGTGGTAATACCACAGTGCAGAAATACTCTGTTACATGTAAAAGTAACTTTTACTTAAGTACAAAAGTATTCAAACATCAAAAATATACTCAAAGTACAAAAAGTAATAGTAACAAGTATACAGTATTCATGTTTAAATCAATTTACTATTGCAGCTGGTAAATGTGGGGCTAATGTTGATTTATTTGTAATTTTAAGTACACTTTATATACTGCTGGGTAGCTTGTGAATTTTTTTCCTGGGAATCAATACAGTCTTGTTGATATCATAATATAATTTATTTTTGATTATGTATTGTTTTATTAATCTGAAATAACTTTGGAAAGTAACTAAAGTTATCAAATACATGTAGGGGCATAAAAAACATAATATTTGCCTCTGAACTGTAGTGGAGTACATGTACAAAGTAGCAGAAAAAGTAAAGTAGTAAAATGTAAGATCGTACTAACCAGACAAAACAAATGGAACTTATTCGGAGACTGTCGCTTTGCCTTGACTTGCAGCTGGTGTCAAGCTTACAGTCGTCATTTTAATATCCCTACTGCACATTCAGAATTGATGACATTCCAGTTGGACACAAAAAGACACAGACCCCCATCTTTATTAAATTCCACACATCCCCCAGACTCCCACAGATGACACATTCTCAACACATTAATCTCTGCTTTCTGTGTCTCATACGTTTCTGTTTCTCCTGGGCTCCATCTGTGAGGTGTTCGTCCCTTCTGGCTGAATCTGGAAGCGATTTGAAAAAGTTGGGGATAAAATGCCCCCCTTTTTTTTCCAGTGGTGTGGTGCAGTGGTTTATGTGTGTGTGGTGGCTTCCTGCTCTCCTGTAGGGATGGTGTGGTCGGATGTGAAACGCCTGTGGTACGAGGGGCTGGAAGACTTTTTGGATGAGTCTAGAAACCAGCTCAGCTTCGTGATGAATTCGCTTTACCTTGCGACCTTTGCCCTCAAGGTCGTTGCTCATAGCAAGGTACACACACATTACACACACTCTTTAGATTTACAGGGTAGATATAGCTACATATTCTTTGGTACTGTTGGTTTGAAAGGTTGATAAACACTGGATTAAGACAGCAAATTTGACTCATTTAATATCCATTTTCTGGGAGAAGAATCATTCATCATTCAGTATATTAACCTCACAAGACACCCACACAGGTGTTTTCAGTTTTTCAACTCAAGGTGTAATTTTTCCCACCTGAGCAGGAGATTGAGGGAGATGCCAATCAGGCACAGTCTGTACTCACCCACATGGGCTTGAGAAGAAGGTCTAACCAGGCAAAATAAGTGAAATCATCTGTGTGGGTGGACCATGAATATCTAGGTCCATTGCTTATGCAAAGGAAGCTGCAGAAACTAATTTACATTACTGGCAAAAGCTTCAGTTAACTAATTTTATTCAAAAGCACCATACATGGCATAGATACATTTTGTGTTTTGTTGATATCATAGTTAAAGGTGTAAGTGACATTTTAGCTTTGCTTTCTTTTGTTAAATGGTTAGATGAGAATATAGATATCAATCTCACATCTGTCTGTTAAATATGAAACTACAGTGAGCAGCCAGTTATCTTCACTTTGAAAAACAACTGGCCTACCTCTGCCCAAAGCTCATTAATAAGCACACTAATGAATCATATCTCATTGCTTTTATCCAAAAACTGAAGTTTCAAAATGACAAGTTGTGTATTTATTGTGGGTTTATGTGCTTGACTATTTCCCGGAGTCCCAGGCAGCCAGGCCAGCTGTTTCCACCTGTTTCCAATCTCTCTGCTAAACTATGATATCTGTCTGTTGGCCGTGGCTTTATATTTACTGGACAGATACAAGAGCGATACTAATCTTCTTATCTAACTCTCTGCAAGAAAGTGAATGTGTTTATTTCCCAAAATGTCAAACTGTTGCTCAAATTGGAAAATATTTATTAATTTTTCTAGAGTTAGTCATTGTGAAGAAAACTTGATGCGTAAAAAAGATTCTGAAACTGTCGAACCAGCCTCTGTTGTCTTTTCTGTTTAACTATTTCAAACTGGGTAGCTAGATCAGGCGTAATCAGACAATCAGCATCTAGTGAGCACACCTGTGTGTCAGTGCTGTCAGGTGTCTGTGTTTCTGAGTGTGTTTGCTTGTTCTCCAGTTCAAGAATGTGGAGGACACAGAGAGGAAGAACTGGGATGCTTTCCACCCCATCCTGGTGGCTGAGGGCCTGTTTGCGTTTGCCAACGTTCTCAGTTACCTGCGACTCTTCTTCATGTACACCACCAGCTCCATCCTGGGGCCGCTGCAGGTAGGATAAACAGTTGTTACCCACACTTAAAGCAGTTATGAGCTCAGTAGCTCGACCGTGACAATTTCAGAGTTAGAAGTTTGATTCCTAGCGGAGCCAGACGAGAATTAAGGGTGATCCCTGTGGAAGTTTGAGATCACGCATCCAGCCGTGGCTTTGTAAAACACTTTGGATGAGAAAAAGAATGACCAAAGTCTTATGTAATGATTATAAAACTGCTCCCTTCCTATCATTCTCTCTAACCCCACCACCACACACATCCACCACCCACTCTCTTCCTGTCTCAGTGAAGTGTGAACACTCAAGGACAAGCCCACACTAAACATCACACCAGCTGTTGCTGCTCAGCAGTATCATAACCATCATCATAAGCATTAAGTATAAGCACAGTGAACTGAGGCAGCAGACGAATGTGCTCTGCTGTGATGATATGCCCATAAACCAAACACGACATCATAAAGCTTTGCAGCTTAGAGGCCATATGCATCACCGTACCGCTCTCATCACTTCTATCATCCGCATGAATGAGAGCCTTTTGGTTTCCACAAAATTGATTTCTCGAGCTAACTTCACTTTGGGCTGCATATTTAAAGCTGGAGGAGCTGACTCCATACACCCACGGCACATTTTCATTGGATCTTAGATCGATTTTTATCACACTCTGGCACATACAGCGAGTCTGATCCATTGCCAGCTTAAGAGAAATTTTGGCCGCATTGGAATTAAGTAGCGAAAAGGGAAAAGCAGAATCAATACATACTTTATAGTCAGTGGCATTTGAAAACATTTAAACTCAGTTTGTGAACTTTTTGGATATATTTTAATTTACTTATTTTGAGGTCCTCGGTAGGTCGAGAAACAGCTTTTAAAATCTTTTTCATACTAAGTAGATTCAATTTGAAAAATGCATGGGCATCAGCCTGATTTTCTAAATCCTGGAAAAGCTGTATTGGATCAGCTTGATTAACCCTCAGTTCTTAGCTGGCAGCGTCATTCAGAATGAGCAGAGACTTGATGTAATTTCAGAATCTCTTCACTTGTTTTTCTCAAAAGGCTATGGAAATGTTTAGCAGTACATTTGTACTACTGTATCTGCTGTATGTCTCTTACACAAGGTACATAAATGTGTGTATATGAACATGCGTGTCGTATGTTTTTCACGTCTTATTTGATCCCTTTTTTATTTGTAACCCAATATTTAACTGTTGCCAGGTTGTTTTATACTTTCATACACAAGACATTCTTTGTGCCATTTATGAAACAGGGCAGTTCATGGAGGGTTTGTTTTTTCTATTCTTTTTCCAATGGAAGAGCGATATTCAACATCTACCTGTGTATAAGGTGAATATCTGTCAAAGAAGTAAAACTGTGCCAGTGAAAGCTTAAAGCTACACAGGTTTTATCTCTTTATGCTGAGCAATATCAGGTGGACAGTCAAAAACCTGACAACTGGTGACAACTTGGTCACAAAATATGCTGTTATGTCATTGATTTTTCCACTTTCCCAAACAAGCCAAAAATCTGGTTTGCATATTTTCCACTCAGACTCTTCAACAATCTCAGTACCATAGGTGTCCCTTTTTATCGCATCATGATGTTGTGTATCGTCCAGCCAGCTGGCAGAGAGAGAGACTGCAGAGCCAGCCAACGTCTGACTTTGTGCTGGCAGAATTTCACTTTTCCCCCCGGTGTGTGACTTTATTACATAAAGGCATGCAGTGAGCTATTTGTAGGGATGCTTTCCTGTCATTAAGCCGAGGTGCTGCTTGCGGTTGACTTATAAAACACTGAGGGTGCACTATAGGTTGTTATTGAGCACTTTTCAGCTTCAGTCTCCTCCATCTTTCTGTCTTTCTTTCCCCTCTTTTTTCACTCGCTCACTGTGTGACATCACCGCCTGGCTTGGCAGGATGGAAAAATTATTAGCTTTGGAAATAGATGTGGCTGTGTGTTCAAGGCCGCACTCACACTCACATGGCAGACACACCTCCCCACTAATGCACGAGCGCCCACACATTTCCACACTCTTGTGATATGTGAACGTGCAATTCAGCTGCACTCAGACAGGCTCCTGCTCGCACAGAGACAGTGAGGCAGGAATAAGTGGGTTGTGGTAATGCAAGTTTCTTTGATTCAGTTCGTCCTGAAGAGGCCCAGCTCACATTTCAGCCGGGTATTGCCCCCTACTGAGGTTGGAAAGAGTGACTGAGAGGAGTGTGTGTCTGTGGGCATCTGCTATCACCAGTTGTGCACACAATGAGCTCACTCATGGCCCAGACTTAACCTCACTGAAAGTATTAATCTCCCACGTACTGTAACTGATGGCACACCAGGAGGCATGTATGAGTGTGTTTGAGAGAAAAAGACGTAACTTGTGTCTCAATCCCTTACTGCTTACAAGTTCTAATCGGATTCTGAGTATTTATCCTCATATGTTCACACTGGAAAAAGTGGAAAATACTTAGAGATTTGTCAGTATCCATGCTGAATTTGCTTGATTTCTAAATGCGGTATTGGATGTTATTGTCCCACAATGCATTGCACAAAGAGACTCAAAGCTGGAAAGAAGTTAAAACAAAGTGGAAACAGTGTTTAGACAGTTCCAGGAACAGCTTGGTAAACATTTTGCCCTCTGCTAGATTTGATTAAAAGTCAATTCAGTTTATTTATAGAAGAATTCTATAACAACGAATGTTAACCGAAGTGGTTTCTATTTGAATTATTAAAATGAAAATAAACAGTTAAATATCAATGCTATTAGAACTGAAGTAGAAGTACAATGTTCCTTGACATTTATTGGTGCTCACTTCAGTACATAATTTCTTATGTAGACCTACGTACGGTCAAAATAATACTGTATACCCTGCTGGCAAATTAAGATGAAGTGTATGCTTTATTTGGTTATTCAGTAAAAAGTGATAGTTTGCATATACACCAGATGCATTTGAGGTTCCTTAAAAGCATTAGACCCCCCCTCCAGTCAAGGTTAAGAGCTCCTGACCTGCTGCATTCCTGCTGTGTTTGTACAGTAACTAAGTTAGGCTACCTGTCAGGCCGGGCGAGCAGGGAACACCCTCAGCTCCTAAATCAGACGTGTACAAAGTGGCAGAGGAACACACCGGGGGGATTTCATGACAAGAGAATGAATCAACCTAATAGACTAGGCCTTCTCCTAAAACAAGCTGCCTGGGTTTCAATGCAAACATCCCCGTCGCCGTTCACCTCGAGGTGCAGGGCGAGCGGTCATCCCTCACACTGGACACTGTGTGGGTGTTTGTGTTTTGCAAGGGCGAGCGTGCTCTGACCTTATTTGAGCATCTCTAGTTCCTAGTAAACAGATAAGCCACTCAGCTCTAAAAATAGTCAGTTTCCAATGGTCCGAGAAGACTTTCTCTGTCTCCGAGTCCTCTTTTTGAATCACTCAGTGCAGCTGTCAGGAAATGTTGCTTTTTCCACTTTCTCAGAGGATCACTGCTAAAAAAGACCATGAGGTAAACGAGCTGAGAGGTGGAAAGTTTGCTTACATGGGATGAGTGTTGAAAGAGCACCAAAACATCACACTCAAGAAGAAGCCACCTTAATGTTTAAAGAAGAAAACATTGGTGCAAAGATCTCGTAAACCTAAAATGTAATAAACTCATATATAGCTAAATGCACTAGAGCTAAGAAAGGAAATATAGGCCAATAAGCATCAAAATAAAAATGGCCACCCTGTAATTGAATCACTGCAATGCTATGTGGACATTTGCTTGCTATTAAACATCTAAAGGCTGCTAACAACAACTATGATTACATGACTACAACTTTACTTTTGCAATTTTACTTCACTAATATTAAGTCAGTTGGCATTGGTGTGTATATTTCAGCGTTATGTCACTCTTCAAGCTCATCTAGTTGATGCAGATGCTGACTGACCTTTTTTAAAGCAGACATTTTGACTTATAGTAGGAAAAGCACACAAATCAAATCTAGTTACATCACACCTGCAGACCACATCCAAATACTTGACTCAATGGTGAATTTGGATCCTAAAACTATCTTGGGAAAGCACATGTTCTACCTATTAACTTCTCAATTAGAAAGAAATCAATCAAAGTCTGGTGTCAGATCCGACCCCAGCTAACCTTCTTTGTGGTTAATGAGGATTGCTGGCAAGAAGCTGACTATGAAAAATATGGAAAAAAACGACCCATGTCTCCTTGATTAGATCAGATCAAGCGGCACAGGATTAACAAATATTAATTTCCCCCTCCAGATCTCCATGGGTCAGATGCTGCAGGAGTTTGGAAAGTTTCTGGGCCTCTTCCTGCTGGTGTTATTCTCCTTCACCATTGGACTCACCCAGCTTTATGGAAAGGACAAGAAAGACCCGGACAAGAATCCACCCAAGGACTGCGAGGGCATATTCTGCCCGCAACAGAGCAACGATGCGTTCCACACGTATGGGCCAACCTCAATCTGTCATTTTGGAGAGCGATGACGACAGTGATAAATGATCAGAACGCTTGTTGAGAGACGTTAGAGGTTATTTATGGGGCTGTATAAATGCAGCTGATAAAGTCATAGACGTTCTGTTTCATGATTTCACTGTAAAATTAGATGATCAGACCTAAACGTCCACTGACATATACGAGTTTCTTCTGCTTCACAGGTTTATGGGAACCTGCTATGCCCTGTTCTGGTACATCTTCTCCCTGGCACACGTGGCGCTCTTCGTCACCCGTTTGAGCTACACGGAGGAATTGCGCTCGTTTGTAGGTGCCATGATCATAGGCACCTACAACATCGTGGTGGTTATTGTGCTGACCAAGCTCCTGGTGGCCATGCTCCACAAAAGCTTCAGACAAATTGCTGTGAGTACAAACAACTTCTGGCAAATGATTTTGTTTCTCAGTGCTGTCAAGGGTAATTTGAGTTCAGCTTGGAACCAAAAGCTGCAACTGTTTTCATTTACTTAAGATCAGATTGTTTTAGATTCGTCTAATTCACCCTGAAATGTTATACAGATGTTAAATTGTTTTCTCTCTGGAACTCTGTTGCGCATTTTCTCCTTCCTTTGAACAACAGTTTGATTTTGATTATGCGATAGGTCATTGTCCATGTTTTGCATTTTCAAGATTCCTCTCTAACTGAGGTACAGTGTGTGAAAGTTCATTCTCACATTCCTGCATTCTCAATGTTCTCGTTGGCTTCTGGGCTTCTGTAGAATCACGAGGATAAGGAGTGGAAGTTTGCTCGGGCCAAACTGTGGCTTAGCTACTTTGACGACAAGTGTACCCTGCCTCCACCGTTCAATATCCTCCCCTCCCCAAAGACTGTCTGCTACCTGGTGACCAGCATGAGGAAGTGGATCTGTTCGCACACCTCGAAGGGGAAGGTGAAAAGACAGAACAGTCTCAAGGTAAGAAATGTTTTTGCTATTTGTCAGAACCTTAAATTGTAATAGGAAGATGGCTCCCAGTGCATGTTTGTGATTGGATTTTGATTATTTTCTGGAAGGCCCTCTGTGCTTTGTGCAAAATGTTGTCATCAATCTGAATTCATTCACTGTCCAGGAGTGGAAGAACCTGAAGCAGAAGCGTGATGAGAACTACCAGAAGATCATGTGTTGCCTGGTTCACCGCTACTTGACCTCCACGCGGCAGAAGATGCAGAGCACAGACCAGGCCACGGTGGAAAATCTGAACGACCTGCGCCAAGACCTCTCCAAGTTTCGCAACGAGATGAGGGACCTGCTCGGCTTCCGGACCTCCAAATATGCCATGTTCTACCCAAGGAGCTAAAAAAAAAGACTAGATATCTCTTCCCCTTTCCCCCCTCCTCCTCTTGACAAAACCTCTGCTTCTTGTTTATCTGGGATGCCATGTGACCTGAGCATGTGATAAACTGTGCTCCTTTGAATCACAGAGGCAAATTTTAAACCTGGAACTTAACTAGAAACATATATATTCGCCACCAAAGCCTCCAGACTCAGGCCCCCTATGTATTATTCAGCTATTCTACCTTTTTTTGTAAATAAAGAAAGCCATTGTTTTCAAGAGAAAGATGAATAAAGATTTATGGAAAACTTTCACCCTCTTAATGGTATAAAAAGCTGATTTTGATGAATCCTGCTTTTGAGATTTGAAGTAACTTGTTGATTCCTCTCCTTGAAAACTGATCTGTGGCCACTCTGGTTTCAAAGCCTGAAAACATCAACTGTTCAGCCAACTGCCCAGCGGTCAAGTCCGCGTGAGAGTCACATTACACACACCTGATCCTTTCTCTTACATAGTTGCCTTGACTCAACAGACCAAATATTATTTGGCATTATTTCCAGTTGAACTTTCTTGTACAGAGACAGACAAACAAATGGAAAATGTTAAAGGAGTTTTATTTGGGCAGATGAAAACAATAAAATATAAATAATATTCACAGACTTTTTCATATGAAAATATTTTTCATTTCATACCTCTGCCTTTAAAAACAACGTAGGTAAATGATGTATGCTGATGGTGGTGCTTTGCATCTGTAAACAAACTAAAGGAGAGAGCTTTAGCAAGAAAGATCCTCATTTGTTTCACATAAATCCAGCATAGAAATCTTTAAAAAAGAATCATGTATATATATTAAATATTGCACTTTTTATCACCACTTCCAAACTTCCTAATCCTGCCCATTGAAGCTGAACACAGAAAATTAACTGCAGGTTGTTAACACCGTCATTAAGACTACGACAATCAGCTGTGACAAATCCCCAATATTAATCAGGCTTGTGAAATTTAAGAATATTATGCCAGCCAGATATATTTGGTTAATGCATACTAAATAATAAACCCCACTGTGTATTCACACTCCACAGTCTCAAAGGGAAACAGCAGAGAAGCAGAATATGGAAAAATTTCAAATAAACACTGCAATCATTAGATGTCAAAAAAAATTTGCACACTGAAAAATTTTTGAAAATTAACAACTGTCATATGAAACATATCTTTGTTAATTGCTATACTGTTCCTGTCACAGACCACAATTTAGTTCCCTGGTAGGGGGCATGACAGGAATGTGACTATGCAGAGTGAGAACAGGCTGAGAACACATGGAAATTTCAACTAATCTTGTTGCTGATTTATCTGAGGTTGCCAAACAGACTGAGTGGAAGTACTTAGTGTCTTCTTGTTTATTTCAAAAACATGCGATCCGCAGCAAAATGAATGAATCCAAAAATCTGAGTCTGATTGAATGAGTGTTTTGTGCTGGCATATCTACACCCACATTTAGCTTTGTTTTTGTGGTTGTTGCTTGTCTCCATCCACAGCTGAGCCTCAGGTACACCTGTCCAGTGGAGCTCCTCAGAGCTACTGGAAACTCAGCACCTCTTGTTTTTCAGAACGTTGAGTCCTTTCTGGTTCTTTGTCTTAAAGGCCATGACAAAGTGGTGTGGGGCGATTTTCCCCCGGCCGTCCTCGTCCACCTGGCCCATGAAGACGTAGTTCAAGCCTGGTGAGGTCACACATAAAAAACCTGAATGCAGTGGCGGAACGGCAGAGACATTCAGGGAGGCCACATATCAGAATCTCCACACGGCAGGTCTGTATACTCTATGTTTATATGCATACATATAAACATATTTACTGTTTCATAGACGGCTTGGACAGTGAGTTCTGCCGCTCACCTCACACTTTGGGGCAAGCTCTATCGACTGAGCGTGACGGCACAGCAAAGGAGGCAAACTCAGAGCCATAGGTTATTGAAAACAGTCAACCAGGAACTGCGTACTGATTATCATCATTTAGGTAATGATAATGTTTTTGTTACAGTGATTTTAATACGTCAAAAAAATATTCTCAAGGACACTGAGCCAATTTCATTTCACGAGTGAACTCACCTCTTCTGATGAATGGACACTTCTTGCACAGGATAACGATCTTGGTGCTCATGGTCTTTCCTGCCTGCTGAATGGCCAGACTGCCTTCTTTATACACGTTGATGATGGAGACAGTGGCGTACATACTTCCTCCTCTCATCACCGCAGTGATGACCGTGCCAGTTATCACTGTCATGAACACAGATATACACACGGATCATTAAAAATAGGATCAGACATACGTACTGAAAATTCACTAAAATACTGTATGACATAAAGTCATTTCCTCATAAACAAGGATCTAGAGGTGTCAGATTTAATTTCTTTAAACAAAATCATCACTACTTTGCCAAGTGCTGTTTCTGGGCTGTGGATAGAACAAAAGCCAGAGCTTAAAGCGAAGTGACAGCAGCAGCATAATGAGACTTTGGGAAACCAAAAGAGTGTAAGAAGATTTCACTGACTCAAATCAAACAGACAGCTAACAAGACTAAGAGTCTACAGCCGTGCTCGTAACGGACTGTCCATTGTCAGAATGTCAGCAGTTCTGTGAAGTTTAGCATCGGACAAATCAAATTTTTGTCTTGATGATGGCACTACATGGAAACTCCACCAAAGTTATTATAATTCATCCCAAAGGAGCCATCAATGTTTGAACCAAAGATGGTGGCTCTCAGGAAAAAGTCCTGGGATCAGCAAAGTCAGTGGACCATGAAACAGAATTTCATGGCAATCCATCTGATAGATGTTAAGATATTTCACTTCAGTTTATCTTTGTGTTTTCTATCTGGATAGGAGTTAGAAATGTAGGGCTAATATGTATAATATGAAGAATTTACTGCAAACGTTCCAACACCAGACAAAAGGGAGCCTGGAATTCACAGTGGGTAATTTAACGTGAAGGAAATTTTTTTTTATTGTCATCATCAATAATGTGAACAACGTGTGTCTGCTTCTCAGTCTGTGAAGTGCAGCCTCTGTAAAGATGTCATGGTGAATTAAGAGCATCAAAATTTCATTTCAGGCTTTCAACACTCGCCTTTTGACCTTTTGATGGCTCCCTCGTCAATCCACGAGCTAATAGCTCCTTCTCAAAAACTCAGAAAACACATCAAGGATATAATTTACTGTAATTTTAAGACTTTCAAAATAAGCAATTCCAGGATGTGGCCCTGACGAGGCCAAGTTAAATTCGCGATATCATAATTGTCCAGCAGACAGCTAAAATGTTTTGCATGTGAGTCAGTGGAGTAGAGGTCAGTCCATATTATATACAAGACAATCTAATATAGACAGACGACAAAGAGCAACTTAGTGCTTTCATCTGCAAAATGATTTTTGTGCTTCAGACACTGGTAAACAAACAAAGTAAGGCAGGAAATCATCTCACAGGTTAATTTACTGGAATACAGAATTGCTACCTGTATCTCTTTTTTGTGTCTTTGTGTTTAGTCTGTCCAAGAGTCCAAAAGCACAGAAAATACAGTTTTGTTGATTGGACCATGGAAGAGACCTGACATTTAGTAGTGATCACGGAGCCAGTGGAATGAGAAGCAATTGCATTCAGCTTGAACAGGATTCTTTACACTGATGGTACCAATATGTCTGGACTTCACATACTGTCTGTTTCATTTCCTGACAGGGATGAGAACAGCCAGAGAACTTCCTGTTTCACTAATGTTATTGTATCTCATGCTACTGTTACACAAACCAGTGAACTGCTTTTGACAATTCAAAGTGCATATATCACATCATTGGACTAAACAAGACTGAAAGCTTTGACTTTAAGTGGTGATTAGACAAACTATTCTCAGTCTACCGTCTCGCCACTTCGTTAAAATGAGATGCGAGGTATTGTGTGCCGACTCCGCCGCCACATCACACGGGCGACTTTTTCCACATGCACCACCACGTCGCTTGCCTTTCCTCACTTCCTGATGCAAATCCAAGCGAGCGCTTTGAAATGCCAATTTAACCCATGTGGTAAACTTCTCCAGGAGGAAAACATCACAGCAGCGGGAGAGTAGCAAACTGAATCAACACGTTCATTTAGTAACAGTTCACCCACAGTCAGAGGCTGAGTGTGTGCGCGTGTGTTTACATTGGGGGTAACTGTGTCCTACTGTACACACCCCTCTACTTCCTGACAGGCTATCAAGGAAGTCTTTGAGATGAGCAGTGAGAAATCAGAGAAGCAAAGATAGTGATATGATCAGGACTGTAAAGTGCTTGTTAGGGGAGATTTGGCTGTTGATGCTAATGTGGGTGTTGACGTAAATCCTTGAAGAATCTTTACTGTGTAGGTTTTAGGATTAATATGTATATAACAGTACGTCAGTTCAATATGAGCAAAGCTGGAACGTATCAGCGAGTAGCTTATGTGGTTTAAATAAATTGCAATGAGCACTGATGTTCTTACCGAAATTGCTGGAGCAGTAATTGCTCTCAAGTGTTCCCCTTCTTTTACATTTCTGCTGGCACAGGGCGACAGAGTACTTCAGAGCTGCGGAGACACACACAAGAAAATGCAATCTCTGTAATTTTGCCTGCCAGGGATGCAAGATTGTAAGTTATGGTTGCTTCCGTTTCTACTGCGGTGTATTTACAGAATATACTCAGCAACATAAGAGAGACCTCAGAGACAAAGTGAGACAATAGCAAATATAAAACAGCAGCAGGATGTGACAAGTGAACATCTGTTTTTAGAGTTAGAGATAGTAAATAGTCCAAGAAAATACAAGCTGACAGTCTAAATATAATTCTTACTGGAGAGGGCAAAGTCAGGAAAGATAAGCCAACCAGAAAGCGCTGTGACAGTATGACATCATGGCAGGGAGGCGCCCAAATAACCTGGCTTGACTCAGGGAAAAAACAACAGCGTGTGGGAATGTGAGTTTTGGGTATGAAAATGAGCTGTGATCGCAGGTGCAGACACATCTGTATATGAACTTGTGTTATGTCCAGTTTACACAAGAGAAATGTGAGCACAAGACACAGTTTGAGCATATGTTGTGTTCGAACATGTGCTGCTGTTGGCTGCAGCTTTGATAGGACTACAGTCTTCATACAGAGGAGAAAGATGCATCACAATTGCATGTGAAGGTATACTATTTAGTTTGACCTCTTTTACCCATTTTATGTACAACTAAGCAGACTGTTTGTAATTATGTTACCTACAATCACATTCTTAACCACAAGCAGCAAAAAAAAAGACTTGAAGGAGTTCACTGGTTTTTAAGCAGCACACTTCACTTAGTTCTTTTCTTGCCCAGATCTGCTATCAGAAGCAGATTCCAGATGTCCGTTGGTTTGAACTGAAAGATAAACCCCACATGTGAGCAAGAGAATCCAGTAGTACAAAGCCAGTGTGTCTCATAGCTACATCAACAAATACAGATGTTAGTCTTCTAGAGGTTTTGATGGGATAAAAGTTGCTACCTACGTATGGGCCTGGTGGTGACTGGCTGTGTAGTAGTGGTGGGTGGTATCGTGGTGGTGGGGAATTTCTTTGGTCTGAACTTGTAGTGTCCAATGAAGCCATCTGCGGTGAGACTGAGATCTGACAGGAACTGGATCAGGAGCTGATTCCCCTCTGAGAACACTGGCCTGCGAAGAAACCCAGACAAGAGTGTAAACTGAGAGTTCACAGGATGGACGGTTTAGTGAGAATAAAATCTTCAGGACAGAATCACCTACGCTGGGGGGCTGTCTCCACAGTATTTGCCAATCCTCTTGGCATCGTTGATTTCTGCCCCGTTGAAAATGGAGACATGGTCGTAGCGGCAGTAGTTATCTCTTTCCACATCGAACTTCTCAAACTTGACTTCAATAATCTGCAGCAGGAGACAAATCACAAAGAAAATCTTTCATTAAGCAAAGCTTGTAATCAAACCATCAAGGTAGGCTGTTTGATTAAAGGGTAAACTGTAATTCGTGGGATGATGTAGTTGTGTTCTACGCCCACTACACATTGAGCCGTCTTAAAAGAGTATTCTATCAATTTAGCATAGCACTCCTAAAACAGTTTCTTTGATGGACAGTTTGGAAGAAAAATGATCAAAATCAACACTGCAGAAACAGAGATATCATCGTTTTTATTCTACACACTTAATTCATTTTGAGCATTCTGACCTGGTTCTTTGGTGCCACGATGTGCCAGGAGCAGGTGACACCAGCTGGGTAGTCCTTCTCAGGCCAGTTGGGTGTTTTAAAAGTTCCAGAGGGCTTGTCCAATCTTCCCCCACAGTACTGGTCCCCTGTGGCGTAATGATTTGAATTAATCTCGGATAGAAATAATTTGCAAAATATCATTTTTTAATTTGAAGGAGTTTGTCCAGATCTTATTCAACTTTCTTTTAAAGGAAAACACACATTATATGATCCTGCAATTAACCTCTTGCCTCCTGATGTTCCATTGTCCTCTTTGTCATTATGTGCACCCTAAAAAGTAAGTTTAAAAACAGACAATATGCTTCTGTTGAACATCTGAGAAAGATCCATTCAATAACCCCACAAGCTGTTCTCAAGAGCTCAGCCTCTTGAAGCTGTGTTCTCTTTATAACATACACTTAGATTGATGTTTCCTTTCCAACAAGTCTAAAGAAGAAGTGCTATTTAGTACAGTGACAAAAATAGACACTTAACAAATGTTGTGCTGTGCAGTTTTGACAACACTAACAGACAGTATGGCAACAGTCTACTACCATTCATTGTGTAAGAGCCAGGCAGGCCGGTTAATAGCCATTGTCCATTACAGCTGTCAGCTTCTTGGTTACAGAGAACCAGCCATTAAAATTCCACCAAAACAGAAGACAACCCTGTAGAGAGGAAGAGGCTCATTCAACTCTAAGTAACACTTCTGACCTGTACCTTCGACTGAAGTGCTCCAAAAAAATGTCAGTGAGAAATTCCACATCATACTGTGAGAAGTGTTGAGATATTCCTCCCATTTTGTCCACATCCTGGAAACCTTAAACCCAGCGAAACCCCCAAAGGTCACTGGTTTTTACTGAGCAGAGGAAAAACTATACCTCCTTTTCGTTTTATTGTGTCTACATGCCTTGAAAGTGATTCACAGTATTATCCAAAACCTGAACTCCACTTTGGTAAAACATGTCTCTCTCTGTCTGGGCATTGTGGTAGCAATGACCTCACCGAAGCGAATCGTGTTAAACAGACTTGTTAATTAGCTTTTTAAAGCCTGACCCTCTGCCCAAACAGACACAGTCCCAGGGCAGTATCAGATTCCTTTATGGGGTGAAGTCATGGCTGAGACACAGTCCCACGTGGCTCTGTATTACATGCTTGGGTAGCGGCAAGATATTCTCTCCACAGCTGCTACCCTTGCAACCTATGTGTAAGACATCAACAGTGAGAACAAGCAAGCCAACACTCTTCTTCCACCAGTGTTTGCCTACCTCTCTCATGTGGGTGGGCAGCAGAGAAAACAGCCAGGAAGCCACTCCCAGCTGTGTTGGCATCGGATACCATCTGCATGAGCATCTTGTTGCCTGTGGAAACCAGGGCTCCTGGCTTGAACGTGCCACAGAAGCGGCCGAGCCTCTGCCCGTTGACATGGCCGCTGTAAACATCCACATAGTCGTAGCGGCAGAGGTTGTCGCTCTCCAAGTCAATAGAGCGGAATGACAGGACCACCACCTTCCCCTCAGGGACCTGGGTGGGAATTAAGTGTCAGATTCACATAATTATCATTATTACTGTGAGCAATTAAATGTCACACCTCACATGGGTATAAGCTTGTTACACCAATAATGTAAAAGAATGATTTCCACATGTGATAAGTAAGCCTGAGTTATGTTGAGCAGGCTGAATGCAACTTTACATACTGTCATACTGTCAGCTTGACTGTTTCAATGTACAGTAATGTAATGGAAGCAGTCAGCAAAACTGCTTGAGCTGGCAAAAGTGTTTTTGAAAAAAAGATTGTCCCACTGTTCTATTGTGCAGATGTTTAGTGTGTTTTTAATTAACAATTTATCACTTTTATTATCATCCTTATTCTAAGGCTGTGGTAGAAAAAGCACATGTAAATATGAAATTGGACTCACTGTGATTCTCCACACACATTTGGTATTTGGGGGGTAAACTCCTGGATACCCCTGGCTCCCAATAACTCCAGATTCCCCCGTGATGTTTCCTCCGCATGTGAAGGTAGGTCTAGAATATTAAAAGATGTGAGAAAACAATAAACATGTATAAGCCTGCAGATTGGATTTAATGCGCCATATGCCTGCAGAATAAACCTGAGCAAACCTCCACAGACTACATCACATCCTGGACACCTTGCTCACTCATAAAGCCTTTTTGAATTAATAAAAAAATAAATAAAGGTGTACCTCCGCTGAGACTGCGCACAGACCTCAGTCAAGAACAGTAGACTCCATGCGCAAAAAACACCGCATGTTCTCCACATTGTCAGCTCACCGGTGCAGGCGCTTCTCTGCCTGTTTTCGCCCCGTGGCATGAATGGCATTGTATTCAGCAGCTGGACCGGCGGGGAAAAAAGTACCCGAGAGTTCCTGCGGGGACTTTCAGCAACTGCAAGCTGGAGCAGATGAATATAGCGTTTGTTCTGCGTGGTAGGAGGGAGGGAGCACAGGCTGCTGCTTTTTCCCAAAAAAAAAAAAAAAAAAAAAAAAAAAAAAAAAGGAAGCGCTGGAAGGGACCTCGAAGGATGGTGGCATGAATAAACTTGACCCCAGTCGTACATGAATGCTTTGACATTCCAATCAATATGCATTAGACTTAAATACACAAGATCACACACAACTCAGTGCATCTGGATGATATATGCATACATGTGATATCCAGATGTGCAGTGAAGGAGGACACCTGCTCCCTGTTTTACACCAGCTGAAATATCATTAAAATAAGTGTTTGAAATCGCCGCAGGCTGCAGGATGTCAGAATAATATGCACAGGTAGATAGAGATAGAACGAGAGCGATAGAGAGCAAGAACGCCACCTGCTGGACGCAATGTGGTACAACTATTTAGTAGCTCATTTTTCATTATAGCTTTAATATATATAAATATGCATAAATAACTTTATCACTGAAACGACTGGATACAGATTAAAACCCTGCAATGAGCCACCGATGTGAATCTATTAACCATTAGCATTTGTGACATAATAATGAAACTATTAGAATAAATGTTTTAATTGATCATTTAAAACGAGGTCTTGTTTTGTCTTTTTATTGTTGCAATTTTCATACACGGTTCCAGTTTCTATTTGTATGCAAACAGCAATGACGGCAGAGAAAACGAGCTCAGCCATCTTTGATTCGGTGTTCGACTGTGTCGCCTGGAGTTTCACAATCGCCGCTATTTTGCAATCGACGATCGATTTTATTTTAGTTCCAGAAAAGATGGCGGAGCGAACGCCTGGTGGCTCTCAAAAAGCTAGCGCTAAGGTGAATTTACCGTTTGTTCTTGCATTAGCTACGTCTTATCTGCTGTAATGAAAACGATGTGAATAATATTGTGTCCAAACAGTCTTGACTATTCATATATTTGTAGCCTACAAGAGACGAGAGTTAACGTGCGAGTGTGCGCAACGCTGTTAGCTTACTACCAACGTGCTAAAGCTAACCGTCGGCTAATTTAGCTAAGATAAGCTAAGCTAACGATTTAGCCACCACAACCAGGAATAGTGAGGGCAGTTAACCCTGAAATGAATATTGCTGCACAGCTAACCAGCTCATACAGACTCAGCTAGTCTTCAGAATAAAGTTTAGATGATTTGTGTTTGATTTTAGATATAACTAAAGAAATTAACCTAAATAATTGTGAACTCGGGCCTAACAACATTTCAGCTCCTTGTAACAGTTATTCGGCGCTTAATGCATTCAGTCGGTGGCGCTGCAGCAGATACCAGCTCGTTAGGCCTCTGGTTAGCTTGCTCAGTTGTAGCTGCTTCATGGTGTCCGGTTGCAACTAAGTAGAAAATATATAGTAAATGCAGCTCATATAATGAGCATCAAAGGTTTAGGCAATGATCGCAAGCTACTAGAGGACACAACCCACTTCACAGTGTAGTGTGAGCTGCGGAATCGAAAGCCCGCTTAACTTAGCTGTCAACATGATAACTGTCACGCTTCAGCAGTCATCTCAGTAATAATTAACACTACCGATTAATTAACAATATCTGGAGCGGTACTGATCAGTGTGATGGCGTGAATGTGTTATGTGCGCCCACATTACATTTCCTGACCTGATAATACCTGTTGAGAGCCAACCGTGTGCTTTGTTTACATCTCCAGGCGCTGCTTGAGAGCAAACTGAAGTCTTTCAGCATTGGCAAAATGGCAGTGGCAAAGAGGACCCTAAGCAAGAAGGAACAAGATGAGATAAAGAAAAAAGTAAGTATATGCTGTCTTTTGAGAAAACTCTCTGGGTGCACATTTTGTAAAGATGCTTTTCTGTTATTTGATGTTTGTATTTGTTTACTTTGACACTGGTTTCTCTGTTCAGGAGGATGAACGAGCAGCAGCAGAGATTTATGAGGAGTTTCTTGCTGCTTTTGAAGGAGGAGGGGAGGGAAAAGTCAAGGCCTTTGTTCGTGGTGGTATTGCAAATGCAACAAAAGGTACGACATTTCTATTATTTACGTTATGTGTTTCTTGAAATGGATTGCATGATGTGTTGGGGTACAAGCACAATTCAAAACGTGCTCCAGCTTCCATCCGTGACTTGAAAAAGTGAAATGCAACTGTAGTGGAATTCAGAACAAACACACTCTTTCTGCTTTCAGAGGAGGCAGCCGCTGATGACAAGAGAGGAAAGTTGTACAAGCCCAAGTCACGCTTTGAGACCCAAACAAAAAGCTTCTTGCCTTTGGAAACCCCACCTCAGTTTCTAGCATTAGACAAAAGACATGTAAGTACTATCACAGTCGGCAACTCTGCTGTTGTAAATGACGCTTTGTTTTCACGGTGCTGATAATATTTCCACATCTGTATTTCAGTCTTTGAAGAAAAGTAATGAAAAGGAGAAGAAGAAAAGCAACTTGGAACTCTTCAAAGAAGAACTTAAACAGTAAGTTTTAACACATTTATGTGTTACCCATTTTAAATGTTCAGATTATTGAGAAAATAGCAGGTCCAAGGTGTTATGATGATGAATGATGCAATTCTGAAAGTGTGAAACTTGTAATAATATGAACATAGTTTGTACTTAGTTGTACGATATGTTGTTTCCTGCAGAATACAGGAGGAAAGGGATGAAAGACACAAGATGAAAGGACGTGTCAGTCGATTTGAACCTCTCTCAGGCATCGATGGAAGACGCTCATGTAAGTTTCTTTAAGCTGCGTGACTGTTCAGTGTACTAACTTAGCCTGAAATGGCCCTGTCCTGCACGCCTTACTCTACTTCCCCACAGCCTTTGTCCACTTGCGCCCTGAAACAAAATTTATACTGCTTTTCTGCTTCTTTTAGCGGATGGTTCTTCAAGAAGAAACCGTCCGTCCAGTGGTAATTTTGACTTAATATAGTGGCCGTGAATATCTTCATCTTGCTAAGACAATATGTTGTCCTGTCAGACAGCAGTAGGAAATTCTCCTCTCTTTTTTGTCTCTGCAGTTTTGGATGATTGTGCTCCAGGTTCCCATGATGTTGGAGACCCATCCACTACAAACTTGTATCTTGGAAACATCAATCCACAGGTGAATTTGTATCCAAACATTTATAAAGTGGAGAAGAGAGGCACTAAAGCACTCACGGACATAGCTCTGCTGTGTGCTGTGCCTGTCAGCTGACTTACTGAAATGGAATTATGCCCTTAATTTAAGTGCTTATGTTGTGTATATATTAACCCAGTGTCCATTTATGAAGCAACAATTTCCTCCATGTATGTTTTTGTTATTTTATAGATGAATGAGGAGATGCTCTGTCAAGAGTTTGGCCGCTATGGCCCGCTGGCCAGTGTGAAGATCATGTGGCCGAGGACAGACGAGGAGAGGGCTCGGGAGAGGAACTGTGGCTTTGTGGCTTTCATGAACAGGAGGGATGCAGAGCGGGCGCTCAAGAACTTAAACGGTACAAAGCTGTATTTCTTTATATTAAATAAATAAATTACTTACTTGTGTTATTTACAGTCATTGTTAATATATATATGTATATGTTTTAAAATTGCAATTACAGGAAAGATGATAATGAACTTTGAGATGAAATTAGGATGGGGCAAAGGTGTGCCCATTCCACCCCACCCCATCTACATCCCTCCTTCCATGATGGAGCACACACTCCCACCGCCTCCCTCTGGCCTACCCTTCAACGCACAGCCCCGGGAGAGGCTAAAGAACCCCAATGCTCCCCTGCTTCCTCCACCTAAAAACAAGGAGGAGTTTGAGAAGGTAACTCAGCATGTCAGCCTAGGATTTTCTCATGGGTTATGGCAGTGTTTTGTTAATGCAGCTGGTAAGATGTTAGCCTTTATAATGAACAGTCAGTGCAGGTTTTAATCCAGGTTTCTGTTAGTGATAGTTTTTGTCTTGTTCACTGAATTTAACAAGTTTTGCACTGTATATAAGTGTGGGCATAATGTTAGTGTGTGGAAAATGCTCAGTGTTACAGAGAGGTGTTTATGGTTAATGAATACAGTGTCAGGGGTGTTTGGCCTCTAGTAAAACTGACAGCAGTAAAGGAAAGTTGTTGTCTATTTGCACTTTTTAAATGCATTTTTTATATTTTCACCTGTTGCCTTTTAACAATACTCACATTCTATGTTTATTATCTGATGTGACTTCATATACAGACTCTGTCGCAAGCCATAGTCAAAGTGGTTATCCCAACAGAAAGGTACATGTTTTTCTTTTTTTAAAATTGGTGTACAAACTTAGAAAAAAACATCCCATAATGAAGCTAAAAGTTTGATCAGTTGATCACTGCATGCTACAGGGGGCTGGTCAGTATGGGTGAGCAATGGTTGAGGCTATTGTACATCATATTAGTACATAGAATAATACTGACGAGTTTGTTTTGTACCTTGCTCTTTCACACTCCACCATCACTCATGTTTCCTTAAATATGTAGCAAAAACATCATTATAGTGCTTATTTAATGTGCTGTTTAGAGCCACACCTCATCACTTTAGTCCATCACAGGTGCACTCCATACATCAACATTTAATTGTGTTGCTTTTCAACTTCACTGACATGCTACTCTGCCACATACAGTCTGCTGATTCTAGATCCGTAGTTGTGAAATCCTGCTCTCTGACCATTGCTCACTCAGACCGTCTACCCCCTTGGCCTCTGTCACTCTATTGGGAGCTCAGTAAATCTGGCCCCTGCCAACAAATCCAAACCTGCCAGTATTAGTCTATACCTTTGACATTGGCCTTGGTGAGCAGCACAAGTTGAACTGTCTGCAGCAGCGAGGGACCTGAAAAGCCTCATGGGATGGATTGGGAAAGTATACTGAATTTTACCCCGCCATTGGTACGATCGGCTCCAATACAAGTAAATGTGATCTGTGTTGTCAAATGAAAGACATCCTTTGTCTTGTTGGCCACTTTAGGCCAATTGTATGCAGCCTGCACCATGTATCTCCCCAAAATTGTCACAAAAGAACTTTAGTGATCCCATTTGCACTGTATTCAGTCATTACCAGCTCCACCAATAGATAACATGTTTAGCCTGTTTAGGCCAACAATCCTATACTGCTTTGGTGTTCTTCCTCACTTCACATTGGTCAGGAGATGAGTGGGAATTGAAAGGCACTGTATTTACAGACCTTTTCAGTTAATCCAGTGTCTTTATCAATGTCTCGCTCCTACTTTCCCAAGTTTTTCAGCTTCATTTTTGTGAAATTTGAATCTAGGAAGATTTCAAAGAAAGGGTCCAGACAGTGCAATGTAATAAAACCTGTTGCACTGCCGCCTTAAAGAACACAGGCACGAACTTTATGCACAATTTTAAAAAATTTCTACTGTTTCCTGAATTGTTAGGGTTTTTTTAATTGATTCCTAATATGAATGTTTTACTCTTGCACAATCAGTTGTCATTTAAAGTTTTGATTTTTGGCAGCATTTATGCATTGATGTTGTACATTGGCTCAGAGGCATAGTCACAATTACATTTAATTTATGCCTGGTCATGTGACACTCTTGGACAGTTGTCTCTCTATTAAGATGTCTCACCTCATCCTTCACAGGAAATTAGTGATAAATAGATATTGTTTATCTTTGGCTGAGTCATTAAGCGGCAGATTCAGCCAGGTACCTTTTAATAGCAAGTATTACCATGGCAGTGCCCCACGCAGTTACAGCCCACTGTATGTTTCTGCTACAATTTTATCCTGTAACATTCATATCTGTCAAGAGACAACTGTTCTGAGTGTCAAACCACCAAGCATAAATTATAGTAAGGGCTCTTTGTAGTGGTCAAGTGTCCGGCCAGTCTGAATCTGTTTGCTTTAACTGTGTTTTTCTTGTAGGAATTTACTCTCTCTCATCCACCGAATGATCGAGTTTGTGGTGCGTGAAGGCCCAATGTTTGAAGCCATGATCATGAACCGAGAAATCAACAATCCCATGTACAGGTCAGTGCAACTGACATCAGGAATGCATTAGCCTTGGTCATTGATGTAGTAAGAAAGAATTTTTTTTTTTTAAAGTTATGATGCGTATGCTCATGTTTATGATTTGTTTTCTTCTTCCAGGTTTTTATTTGAGAACCAGAGCCCAGCACATGTATACTACAGGTGGAAGCTCTACTCCATACTACAGGTTTGATTTCTAGTTTTAACAACTGCTTGAGTGCACATTGAAGAAAAACACAATGTTCTGGGATGTCAGTCCAGCTGGTTTTATTTTGATATTAACTGTAAATTATTTCTTGCTCAGGGTGAAGCACCAGGCAAATGGCGAACAGACGACTTTAGGATGTTTAAGAATGGCTCTTTGTGGCGTCCGCCTCCTCTTAACCCATACCTCCACGGTCCTTATGATGATGGTGAGGAGGAGGAGGAAGAGGAGGAGGGCAGCAAGAAGGGCTGCTTGAAAGAAGAGTAAGACAGTTTTCTTATCAGTTTTTGAAAACATTCAGTTAAAAATGTTGTCAGCAACTGTAAACTGTTTTAAAATGCTCTGCAGTTCAATAGATTTATGTGGAATTGCCCTTCATCTCTGCAGAGAACGGGACAAACTAGAGGAGATGCTGCGTGGTTTGACTCCCAGGAGAGGAGACATAGCAGAAGCCATGTTGTTTTGTCTCAGCCACGCTGAAGCAGCTGAAGAGATTGTGGAATGTATTACAGAATCTCTGTCCATCCTCAAGACCCCTCTTCCCAAGAAGGCAAGATATAACGCTGAGCATCTGCACTAATACCATCCACGAATGCCACATTCTTTGGCAGACATGATTGTAAAAATTTATATTGTCTTTTACATTTCAGATTGCACGGTTATATCTAGTTTCTGATGTGCTGTATAACTCTTCTGCCAAAGTAACCAATGCGTCTTACTACAGAAAATAGTAAGTTGTGTCATTTACCCTCTTGGACTGTATTACTGTATTGTATCACTACTTCTGTTCACATTAATGTTCTAACTCTCTTCACAGTTTTGAGGCAAAGCTCTGCCAGATTTTCTCAGACCTCAATGCGACATACAAAGCGATACAGGGGCACCTTCAGAGTGAGAATTTTAAGGTACCAAATCTGGCTAAGAAAACTAAACCCTCAAAATATTTTCCACAATCAGTGTGTCACCTACAATATATCACACAACTATCCTTGTCTTGTTTTCTTTTTTTGTGGCAGCAACGAGTGATGTCATGTTTCCGGGCATGGGAGGACTGGGCTGTGTACCCGGACCCCTTCCTCATCAAGCTGCAGAACATCTTCCTTGGTCTAGTTAATCTGTCTGCAGAGAAGGAAACTGCTGTCGTCATCGTGGAGGTAAATAATTTAACAATGCTTGAACCAGTGGCAATATCCTCAAAATACTCTTATAATAACTTGCCTTTCAAAACCTGTCCCACCTGTTACTGAAGTCCTGGCTTGAATTTTTTTTGTGCCGTCTTTGTCCCAGGCTGAGCCAGCAGAGGACATTGATGGTGCTCCAATAGGGGAGTATGTAGATGGGACTCCGCTGGAGGATGTGGACGGGGTACCAATTGACGCAGGGCCCATTGATGGGGCTCCTATTGACGGAGCCCCCCTGGATGACCTAGATGGTGTTCCTATCAAGCCCATGGAAGAAGACATAGATGGAATACCTTGTGAGTGGGGCAGAGACTAACAGTTTTATGGGATGGTTACTAATGATTTTCTCAGTCCAAATGTTCTGCTGTATGCAGCATCTGAATAGTGACTCAGTTTCTTGTTATTTTCCTGGTTTTTGTAGTGGATCAGTCCAAGGAGGCAACTTTCAAGGTAGCACCCTCAAAATGGGAAGCAGTGGACGAGTCAGAGTTAGAGGCTCAAGGTGAGACCTGTCAGTGGCATCAAACTTTTGACCATCTTTGTGTCACCTGTTCTGTTGTATGCATTCATTTTACTTATGCTGTGTTCTGTTTGCTTCTTAGCTGTGACAACTTCAAAATGGGAGATGTTTGAGCAGCCAGAAGAAACAAAAAAGTGAGTTTTGTCTGTTTTTGTTGTGTGCTATATTTTGAGGATAATAGTCTGTTCTGCAAATACATCTGTGCACCTTCTTAAAACTGTTTCCTCCTCTGAAGGGATGACGAGGACAGTGATGATGATGACAGGAGCCCTCGCTCAGAAGATAATCAAAGCTACTCAAACCCCATAAGAGATGACTCAGATATTAAAGCCAAGATGTCTGAAATGAATGAGGAAAAACGTACCAAGCTCAGAGAGATAGAGGTACTGTACTCTTACCACAAATCCACATACTACGCATACCAGTATATCATGACATTTGTGGTGTGTGACTGTTTTCCTTTTATTGTATTGTTCACCCAGGTTAAGGTCATGAAGTTCCAGGATGAGCTGGAGTCTGGGAAAAGGCCCAAGAAGCATGGGCAGAGTATCCAGGAGCAGGTGGAGCACTACAGGGACAAACTACTACAAAAGGTACTGAGTCAGCCTCAGTAGATTTTATTGTAGATGAGATCATGTACAGGAATTGAAATTTTGGGGTCATTCATTGTATTCCCTTACTGTAGGAAAAAGAAAAGGAGAAACTTGAACGGGAGAAGGAGCGGGAGAAAAAAGAGAAGGAGAAAGCTGAGGCACGGTTGAAAGACTTGAAGAAGGAAAAAGAGAAGGAGGACACACCAACCAGGAAAGAGAGGTGAGATAACCAGTTGGCAGGTTGCAGCATCAGTGTCAGGTTCATTCATCATTAAAGCTGTAGGTCCAGTATTTTGGACTGTGCAGCATAAAACATGGGATTTGTTTAATTTCCTATCTGACAGATATTTGTCCCCTCCGGTTGATAGGAAGCGGCGTCACAGCGGGTCTCCCAGCCCCTCGCGGAGTAGCAGCAGACGAGGCCGGTCATCGTCACCCCGCTCAGAGCGGTCAGAAAGATCAGAACGCTCTGACCGCTCATACTCTAAAGACACATCTTCCCGCTCTTCCCATAAAGACTCCCCACGATCCAGCAACAAAAAGTCCTCCAAGAGGTAAGACTGCCTATTCAGTGCTTCTCCTAATGTCATCATTAGAGACATGTTTTGGGTTATTTAACAATTTTCTGTATTAATTGCATTGACATAACTGAAATGTGATGTTTGTCTCACCAGGTCTCCCTCACCTCGCACACCCAAACGATCCAGAAGGTCACGCTCCAGGACGCCCAAGAAGTCTGCTAAGAAGTCTCGTTCCAAATCAAGGTCACCTCACAGGTCTCACAAAAAATCAAAGAAGAGCAAACACTGACACGTCTTTACCTTCAGCCTCCAAACCAGCCTATTTCTCCTCCCTCCCCATTCTTCCCTTTTCTGCGCCGTGTTGTATAAAAGATTGACAGACTGATTTGGCAGCTGATGATCTCTGCCCAAAATGTTAATGTATAGACAATGAAGAGTGAAGGGTGTTGCATGGGTTGCCATCTGGTGTATCAAATGGATGGGGCCATTGCTGTTTTATATTGTACAAAAAAAAATGTGCTTGTGTGTCCTGATTCCCCATCACCTCCCAATGGAATTCATCCATGTGGTAGACCACACCCGTACAGAGTGTGATGACAATAGTCATATTCATGCTGTCATTTTCTGTTTTTGTAGTTCACATTAAAAAGAATTCCTAATAAACAAGTGTCATTTTTAAATCAAACTATGTGGACAATCAGAAATGTTTAATGGAGTGATTTTAAGATATATACAATAATTATAAATTAGTCATTTATTTACATTTAGTGGGGTTTTTTGTTAGCAAAATTACTTACAATTTCACAAAACACTATTCAAATCTGCTTTGTCCCCAGCATTTAGTTAATGGGAACTGAAAAATTGGTTTTGTTAAGGCAAATTTAGTTTAGTGAAGCCATTGTGGCCATGTGATGTCCATCACTTTAGAGCTTGGCATGTGCCTTCTTTAGCTGATCCCTCAGTTCAAGATGAGCAATGGAGGAGAGGTGCACCTCATCTGGCCCATCAGCAATGCGAAGAGTCCGCACATATGAATACCTGAGGAAGAATGTGGTAATATTGGCCCCAGGAAGGAGATGGATTCAATGTACATTCTTACTTGTGGTAAAAAAAAAAAAAAAAAAGAATAAAAAATGGAAACTTACATCCGTGCCAGTGGGACGTCTCCGGACACACCCTCGGCTCCATGTACCTGTATGGCATAATCCACCACTTTACAGGCCATCCTGGCTGCTGCCACCTTGATCATAGCAATCTAGGAAACAGACCAGTTACAGTAAAAATAATCTTTATTACATGTTAATTCTATGCAGGTTAGTGTATAAAATAGTATAGACTTAATTTGAATGTACTACTGATGTACACTCTTGTCTCTGGATGCAGATGCAATGCCCAAAGGAAATAAAGGAGCTAATCACAGAGCCAGAAAAATAAAACTTAATTTTGAATGGTGCTGAAATAGTTTTAAAAAATATGAAACCTTTGGAAAAACATTTTTACTGTCTCAAGCTTAATTGGCAGAAGCATTCTGAAGTTACTGTTTGACATCTTGCATGCAAAGTATGGAATCACTTTCTGTAGGTATAAAGTGCTTAATTACAACCCTGATTCCAAAAAATTGTGATGCTGTGTAAAATGTAAATAAAAAAACAGAATACAATCATTTGCTAATTGTTTAGCGACAACAGTTTTATGAAGTGTTCTAAACATTGTCTTTGTACTGTTTTCAGTTGAGTATTTGTCAAAAAGATAAGCAAATTATCACAATCTGCTTTATGTTTTAAGCAGCATCTCAGCTTTTTTTTTGGCACCAGGGTTGTCTCTTGACTTCTTGTAAACTAATTGCAGAAACAGAAAACTATAAAGATGACTATGTAGTATGTACTGTTACAGTTAGTATGTAGTGTAGAATGAGGACACCGCATGTTAGTATGTCAATAACAGACAGTGTGTACCTGTTTGCGAGCAGCCCGGCTGCCCAGTGTGTCCAGGGCATGAGCAGCGTGTAGAGTCAGCAGGCGGGTCTGTTCTATCATGAGACGGCACTCTGCGATCCAGTGAGCAACAACTTCCTACAAACATAATGTAGAAAAAAGGAATGAGCATATTTACTCAAGCTCTAAAAATCTGTCCACTAGGTGTCAGTAGTAGCAAAGAGCTCAACACATGCCACAGCCCTGAAATGACAGTTATATTTCATGGGTCAATGTTCACTTACATGTTGGTACAGTTTCTTTCCAAACGTTTGCCTGGAGGAAGCACGCTGGCAGAGCAGCTCCAGGCAAACTCTGCCAGACCAACAGCCCTCATGCAGTGGTGCAGCCTGCCCGGCCCCAGACGGCCCTGGGCGATCTCAAATCCCCGTCCCTCTCCTGGAGACAGAACCCAGAGAAATAACAAAGGGATACCATGAAACCACAGGAGGGAAATTACATCTGTGGCCAAGTGACCTCATACACATAGTTGGATAATAAAGTTATACTGGCTTGACAAACACAATAAAGTCATACAGACTAATAAATTTTTATGCTTTTATAGTTGTAGCGTGCTTCTTGAGAAGACCTAATGTGAGTAAATCAGTGAAAACGGGAACACAAAACACAACAGCGTCTTACCCAGAATAATATTGGAGGCAGGGACACGCACATTTTCAAAGTGCACTTCAAAGTGGCCACCATGGAGAGCATCTGAGCACAGACACAAATGGAAATTTAGGAAATCTCTTGTCATGAGTGCATGCAAAAAGGAAATGAATATTGTGGAAAAACAGGAAAATATCAGTAGCACATGAAGATGTAATGACAGACATGATCCTACCATCCTGTCCAAACACTGTGAGTGGTCTGACGAGCTTTACACCTGGTGTGTCCATGGGGACGATGATCATACTGTGTTGGCCGTGCCTAAGAAATAAGTTTATAACCAAAGCTTTAAAGGATTGACATTTTATTTTGAACACAATTTTAGTGTTTTCTGTAAATCTACAGATCTTTAATAACAACGCATATTTTTCATACTGCTGTTAATACAACACATTTTAAAGCACACATTGCTGGTGACAGTCTGAGGCTCTAATTTATTTGAATCACTTCATTGCAAACAAGGTTGGGTGTGTGCGTTGTTACACTCCTGACAAAACAAGGGGAAAGTGTATTACATATCATGGGTGTGGCTGTTTCTCGATTTTGTTTTCCACAACCATTTTATATGTTTGTAACCGATGAATGTTTGGATTAGAAGATTTGTGCCAGTAACATGTCAGCCGCCAGATATAACTGACAACAAGTCTGAACAAAATTGTAATGGATACATTTTTATGCCATGTGATCCAAAGCTGTAGGGAAAGACGTTAGGCAGAGGTGTTATAATACGAGTGCATGCTGGGAAGTACACCCTGTCCACTAACCAAAGTCCATTTTCATTATAATTGTAGCATAGAGGAAGATAAGTGTAGAAAATAGCCTTGAAAGTAAAGTGCAAAGCTACTCTGACAAGCTTCATTGGTAGAACTGGAATACTGCTAACAAAAATCCTGGAATAATAAGACTTGTGGCTACAAACGTGACATCAGAAGCCTGAAATCTTGCGCAAATACAGAAATGGGTTTTTATAGTATTCTCACTCACTAGAGGGGGATAACAAACATGCCAATATTTTCAACCACATAACTGCTAACACATTACTGACCGGCTGCTAACATCCTGAGAGCCGCTCCTGCACATCACAATGGACACTTTGCACTGGGGATTTCCAGCACCTGCGGGGAACAGTCAGAAATGCTGCAGTTAATTTGACTGTATGCTTTGTGGCTGTCTGGTGGTATAAAAAAAAAAAAATGAGACAAGCAACTTTTCACAGCCTTGACTCTGTCCTTGACCACTGTATAAGACAAATACAATGTGTGACGCCAAATGGGAATGAAAAATGTGGATGGAGCTGGTGACAGATTAATGACATGTGAACGGCCATCTGAGGCAGCCACAGATTAATTTATGTTTCCTGAGTTGGATTCTTTCATATCTACTGACATTTAGTTTGTCATGAGCAGATCTTATTTTGTGGAAAGAAAATGAAGATTTTCTTGAGCTTTTGCTGGATAAAATGATAAAATTCCTTTATGGCAGCAAAAACATATACATATTGTACAAAACACCCACTAGAGGGCAATATTATATAGATACTTTTTTTCAAGATATCGCACAAACTAGATACAGTGGAAATGCAGTGATGATGTCAAAAGTTTGATAACCACATAGCTGAAGTGTACAGAGTGACAAAGACTAAATACTGAAAGTGGACTCATGACCAGGGAAATTCCAGACAAGACATATGACTTAGGGATCCAAAGCCTTGGATCCCTAAGGCACAGACAGAGTGACCAATGGTCTGTCTTCCTGTTTTCATTTCTGTCCGAGTGGCAGAACTGTCCCCTAAGGACAGCACATATGGACACCAGACAGCAACAGGCAGGACATGAATAGTCTTTGAATGTTCACAGCATGAGTGCACATCAACACTCAAACACAATCTGACAGATGTTAACTCCTTCTCTGACTGCAGAATTTGAAACACAAACATTATATAACACTTACACTGCAACACAGCACTAAATATTGACACCTGACTCCACCCAAACATCATATCTAGGAAAGCCTGTTTGGCTCGGGGGCAGGTTAGGTTTTCCTGTGAACCCTTACATAAGTCCATGATACAAGGTGAGCCCTGCTTTTCGTGCCACAGTCAAGTCCACACATGTCCTATCACCACTGGAATGAAAATAAACCTTCCCTGCTCGGTAATCCCTCTTCTTGAGAACATCCAAAATATTTTTTGTTGAGGAATTGTTTTGAGAACGTTCATGTCAGTATGACACACTTAAAAAACAAATGTCCTTTTTCTTTGCAAAAAAAGAAAAAAGAAAAAAAGAATTTCATAGAAGCATGCTTTTATTTATTTGTTGTTCTAAAATCCTGACGCTTTGTTGATTTATGTACAGATGCATTAAAAAAAAGAGAAAAAGTGAACTGCGAAAGCTCAAATGAGGAAACACTTTTCATTAGAAAAAAAACAGGAAACCAAAATACTGAAGTTCCATTCATAAATTTCAAGTTAAAAGCATCTTAAATAGAATGGTTTAGTCTGAATTGTTGCTAATGTGTGGGAGGTTGGTAAAACATGTACACAACAAACCAATAATGGCTGCATTCCAGCAAACCACCATAAACAAAAAGCCTTGTGAATGGGACAAAGTTAATCCATCCAGCATGAGAAATTATTTTATATCCTTCTTCTATTCTTTCTTTTCTTGCTCAGACATAAACAAAGGGCAGCCACCACTCCCTATCTGACATGAGGGGTTAGAAATCACAATTTATCTGAGGTTGAAAAACAACTTCTCTCTCTACGCTGTACTGTGCAAAGAGTCGCACAAAAACACACACACTCCTAGAGACACACGCATATGTGCACGTACAGTACAGGGAAAGCTACGTGGTGGAGGTGTTCCTACAGTGTCAGCAGTGAAGGGAGTGGGGGCGGGCTGAGCCAAAGGGATCAGTCGCTGCGGTGCTGCGGTGCACACAACTTCCCTCCTCAGGACACACACCAACTGTTTGTGTGTGATCAGAAAAGGTTTTATCATCAACTTTACAAATCCCACAAGGAGCAAACACAAGGTAAGAAAATCTTTTTCAACTAACACTTTACTCAATATTTGTTACTTTTTCAACAACTACAAAACAAGTCAAACTATTAGAAGAAGAACGTAAAGAATCTGTTTTTCCTCATATATTCTTGACTCTATTATGTGCTGTTGTATATGGAGGATTGTTTGGACCTCATGTTTTTTGAACATCAAACATATTTTATATGTTTGTATTGTTAATGTGAACTCACTAAATCAGCTGACTAGATTTTACATTTACTTATTACATCATGATATATATATTGAAAAGTGTTGTGCCTTGTTTTCCCTCAATAGTCAAAGGTTCACTTTCACAGTCAAAGTCCTTCTCAGGATATTTTATGACATTATTACAACCATAATGAAGAACTACCAACAAGCTAAACATAGCCTGTTATGTTTCATTTGTTTGTGGTCGCCTTTTTGCTTTCTTTAAACACTTTCTCTCACATATGACTAAAGTTTATTATCGTTATTATGAGTACTGTTAGTGTAGCTTAAAACATAGTTGTAAGGATAAACAGGACATTTGTCTCTGTTTTTTTGCTTATTCAGTTTTTTACATACAATAATTCAAATGCATAACGTGTGATCCAAATGTAAACAAACAGGACACAACGTGCTCTTCAATATATAGAATAACACCAAATTATTATCACATTATTAAAGTTTTCTGATGCTGTTAAAAGTTTGTTTACATCAGTAAAGTTTGTACAAATAGGGATATATTTCTGATCATAAACAGTTACAATCAAAAAGATTACTTTTCATCAGTATATTAAACTACTCAATTTTAAATCCAAATATACTTTAAGCACGTTTTTCTTTCACTATTTAGCTTGTGAAGACCAAATAAAGGACCCAAGGGTCCCAAAGGACCATATTAAAAACACAAAAGCTTGTACCAACATACACCCTGATTCCAAAAAGTAGAGCCATGAAAAACAAATAAAACAGAATGTGATAATTTGCTAAACCTTTCTGACACATATTCAATTGAAAAAAAGTATAAAAGACAATATATTTAATGTTGATATCTGCTTATTCTGAATTCGATGGCAGCAACACATTTCAAACAAGTTGGGACAGGAGCAACAAAAGACTGTGAAAGTTGTGGACTGATCCAAAAACACCTGTTTGGATCAGTCCACAGGTAAACAGGTTCATTGGTAACAGGTGATAGTATCATGATTGGGTATGAAAGGTTCATCCTGGAAAGACTCAGTGGTTCACAAGCGAGGATGGAGGGAGGTTCACCACTCTGTCAAACACATGATTGTGTAAAGGAGATTACTACATGGGCTCAGGAAAACTTGCGTAAAACAGTTGTTGATAAACACACACACACACACATTTGTTTGCAAATGACTGCTTTCTGTTTTAATTTATGTTTTACACAGCATCCCAACTTTTTTTGGAATCAGGGTTGTACAAAGCTGCTCTTATATATGAAGTGCAGCTGTTGACAGCGCTGAAATACTTGAAATATTTCCGTTCCTATGAACATCTGTTCAGTAACTCCTGCTCCTCCCATATGGGAGATAATGACTCATTATATAACAAACCTGGATACATTTCATAAAATGACTGTTGTCATCCACAAGTGTGATTGCCAAAAATGATCCTGAGATGCAAAATATTCAGGTCCTCGGCCATGAATTATATCATCTGCTATCTGCTTTTCCCGATTTCAGTTTCCTCAATTCCACTTGTAAATGAATTGGAGAAAATATGAAAAATATATATTAATTCTATGTGAACTTACATCTCAAATAGACTTAAGAGACTGACCAGAAGCACATACCACGTACAGTAAAAGCAACATCCAGGATTTGAATCTGGCAAGAGACCCTGGTTGCACTTTTTCTTTCTCATCTCTTCCTCCACATACTTCCTGTCATTGGTGACTCTGACTATCTTCTACAGGCAAAGTGGCATTAATCATTAAAAGAAAGAAAAGAAATCGGAAGTGCACAAGTGGATGAATCTGTTCACAGATCAGTGGTTTACAACCTGCGAACACACTGTCCCACATAACGCATAGATGTTATCAGTTTGCAGTGCAGCTTTTACTGTTATGCTTTTAGGAAAATCTATGACGAATAACGATCCTTTTCCTTGTTGTTTATCAATAATCAGAGATTGACATTAAAGGAGTAGTAAAACAAATGCAATCTAAAGTCCGTAGATCACCTAGCATCCAGCAGAATACAAATCAACAGAATTCAAAAGGTAATTAGTTGCTTCGTGAGTCTTTTGTCTGCTTTTTTTTTCTCCGAGTTGTGTTCACATTTGTTATTCAAGCCCTCACACAGTTCAGTGAGACAGGGCTTAAGCTATTAGGGAAACCATGCAGGAGAGATTCCTTTGATGCAGAAGACAGAGAGAACTCATGTTTCCAGGTTTCCTGTTGCACGAGTTCTATTGGGTAACACACAAATGGCACTTCTGTGCAGTGAACTGATTATATATCACACCATGTGCAATTAAAATCGGTGCAATTAAAAGTAATTTTTTCCTCCTTTTGAATATAAAGCAAATGCTTCCCTAAATTTGAACTGTTTTTTTTGTCACTACAGCAAAAAAAATGGAAGATGACTATTATTTCGACAATGAGGACAACTTAAATGACAGTTACGATTACAATTACGAACACACTGTCTGTGACAAGGAGGCGGTTCGCTCCTTTGCCGGCGTCTTCCTCCCAGTCATCTATGCCCTGGCTCTGGTGGTGGGCCTGGCTGGGAACGCCCTGGTAGTGGTGGTCTATGCTTCAAAGGTGCGACTACGGACCCTGACAGACGTGTGCATTCTTAACCTCGCCATATCGGATCTGCTGCTTCTCTTCACCCTGCCTTTCTGGGCTGCTGATGCCGTCCATGGCTGGAGGCTCGGTTCGGCAGCCTGCAAGCTCACCTCCTTCCTCTACAGTACCAACTTCAGCTGTGGCATGCTGCTGCTGGCATGTATCAGTGTGGATCGCTACTGTGCTGTGGCCCACAATCCAACAGGCAGGACTGGGACAGGTCCCCGGGTAAGGAAGCAGTGGCTCCTGGTGTGTGTGGTGTTGTGGGCTGTAGCCAGCTTTCTTGGCCTTCCCGAACTTGTGTTCTCCACAGTGAAGCACTCCCATCACCGGATTGCCTGTACAGCCGTCTACCCTTCCAGCATGGCCCGACCTGCGAAGGCTGCCCTGGAGCTGTTGGAAGTGACCCTGAGATTCGTGCTACCCTTCTTGGTCATGGTGGTGTGCTACTGCTGTGTAGGGCGGGCGCTGAGCCGAGCAGCTGGGGTACGGAGAGACCGGAAGTGGCGTGCCCTGCGGGTCCTGCTAGCTGTGGTGGCGGTATTCCTGCTCACCCAGCTGCCCTACAACGTGGTCAAACTGTGCCGAGCAATGGACGTCATCTACCTCCTTGTGACCGACTGTGACGTGAGCAAGAGCCTGGATCGTGCTGTCCAAGTGACAGAGGGCCTGGCACTGACCCACGCCTGCATTAACCCTCTCCTCTATGCCTTCATCGGGTCCTCCTTCAGGGGACATGTCCTCAAGGCCGCCAAGCGCCTTGGGCAGCGCCTTGGGAGACACCCGAGACATGTCAACGAGGAGCCGGCCGTGGAGATTGCACTCAACACGCATTCCAATCAAAACAATCAAACGCAATCCCAGTCTGCTTCAGAAGACCAAGACACCAGCACCTTCACTATTTAAGACTCAAGACATGTATCTGTTTTCCTGTAAACACCTTTACAAAAATCGCATTTTTATGTATATTTTTATCATCATACGAAAATAAGTATTATTTTACTATGATACCAGATAGCCATTAACAACCATAAATATTAATTCTTAGTGTAATAAATATATATGTACAGTGAATTTATATGCACTAAGCAAAATATTTTGTATAAATTATGTATTTTTGTTTAAGAAAACAAAGATCTTCAGTTACGTACATCAACCAACATCTGTTGCAATTAAATGCAGCTGAAAGTCAAAATGCTCTGAGTGCTTCTCTGTTTCCTCACGACAAATCCAATTCAACTTACAGTCTGTGCTGCCTTCTATGAGATCATCTGCAACGCATTTTCTTACATCCCGTGGCTATGGCTTAGGATGACGGATGGCTTGATTGCACAGTGGGTGATCCTTTGTGCAGAAAAACTTGGCAGACAAAGACAGAACAGCAAACAGCAGGAAAGACCACTTCATGTCGTCAGACTGCGAGACAGCAAAGCGGCATGTTCCTTGGAGGAGGTTTAAGTGTGACTGGTGTTTTTATTTGTCCATTTGTTTATATTTCAAATCATATGAGCTTGAAAGAGCAAATGCTTTGCAGTAGATTGCAATCCATAGATCTATGTAAGGACTCTGGTGTATAAATGCTCTCCTCAGGTTTCTAAAAATGCTCTTTTCCCCTTTGAAATGACACAATGCTATCATATAACATTATCCTCAACCTAACCCTGATACATTCGCCTCACATAAAGTCTAGCCTCAGAGCACTGGATGGCCACAGTCCAAGAGTCCAATGCTTTATTCAAGCCGGTTTACACGACGGTAGCTTTAACAGAGAAGAGTCAGATAGCTCACAAACATCCTTGGCATTGGACTGTTTACAATTCTTTCAATGACTAACTACCTGTTAGTCATGCTCTTTCCACTGTAATGGCTTACAGTTTGGATGCGTGAGAGCTGTACAAACCACAATACCCAAACTAGGTGTGTCTGACTCGAGAGACAAAAGTTTAGGCTACATTTTCAACAATTTCCAAGGAGATGAATCAACCAAAATAATGATGAATTGTATGATGATTTCAATCCACAACCAACAACTGATAATGTCACATGTGTACATCGACTGTGCTTGTGTGACAGTGTATGCAAATACAGATGCCTATGGATTAAAGATAAAAGATTGCAGGTCTGGGACTAATTTTACTACATTACCATGCCCATGGAACAATCTTGTATGGCCTCCATACCACAGAGCTGACTGACAACATCTATAGACCCTCCCATCAAGCTATTCAAATTTAGGGAAAAGGGGAAAGCAAAGAAGAAAACAATTTTTTTTCTGTGTGGATAGGCGTATTATTATTTCCAGTTTAACTTACAGTGGATTATTCCATGACAAGTAGCGGTCATTCAAAAATGCTACAACGGCCTAATGCAGGAAATGCTGTGTAATTATCATAATGAAAAACAGCATAAAAACCACAGATGAGACATCTTTACTTTCTACCCTCTATGGGAAAAACTGCTGCCCAAACATAAACAATTGTACAGATCTTCTTTTAGGGGACATGTTAAGACTGCCAAGGGCCAGAGTACGAGCAAACACCCATAATGTCAGTTATATAACCAGAGCTGACAGTGAAATTTGCTATTTGATACTTGGAAAGAATAAGTTACAATAGCTCAACATCTATACTTTCATGTAAATTATTAACTCAACATCAGTTTTACTTTCACTTTTGTGGCACATTGAAATTGGATTGTGTGTCTGGACACTATGACTCACTGCAGAGGCACAAAACCCTCCAATGTCTTCTCTTAATATCTTTTTGTTTACTAGAAAAGCAGCCACTGGCCACAGAAAGTATGGAAATGGCCATCAACACATTAGCATTCTTTCCTAACAGAGAGAAATATTCAGGCTTTTTTTTCTACTGATGGAAATTTCAATGCCAAAGAAAAGAGAAACATTGAGAAAAGAGTCTCTGTCTGGAGACCTAAGTGTCAAACTTGGACCATGAACTTGAACTTGGACCAAGAATTTGAAAATGGAAATTCTGCTCATTTTTAGTAAACCACAGTGCTTTAAGTTTTCAACGGGAAGAAGGTATTCCACGCAGATTCGGAAAAAACTGGGGCCACTGTTTTCCTTTAAGCCTCAGACACACATCTGTGTCACAGGAAACATCTGGAATATCTTTCACTTCACAGTGATTTAGGAGGTGCATGATAAACATCTAAAAACACAGATATGACTTTAGGATATTTATGTGATAACTATCAATTGATACTTAAGGCTTAATTTTACAGTGTTGGGGACTTCAGTTGCAGAGTTCTTCTCTATGTGAAATGATGTTGTTTGGTTATTGTAACAAAATACTGTGAACCAAACTAATTTACAGAGCTAATCAGAATCACCTTGAATCACTTAAAATGACTGATTAATGAAAAGTAAGTGGCTTGTGGCTTGGTTGTGATTTGAATCTGTGACCTTTTACTTGTCCAAGCTGCTGGAAAACAAAAGCCGCTCTGCAGCATATTTTCCAGGATTAAACGAATTCAAGAATTTTTAAGGCCTTAAAAAGCTGTTCATGTTATCTAATGCTTACTGTATGAGTCACGGGCACTTTTTTTGTTGTCCATATGTTGGTAGTTTGTGTAAGCACGTATCTCTGTAGTGCTTTGTTATGGCAACATCTTGATTAAATATAAACTCTTGAGCACAGAATGGAGAATAACTTTTTCAGGTTTACTCTTTTATAAACACTCTTTGATTTAAGGGAACTTTTCTCACATAACGATTTAAAGCCAGTACAACTTGTGACATGTTCATTGGGTCTTAAGCCCTCTAATGGCATTTTCAGTCCTAAAAGGAGCAAAAAACTATTCTGTTTAATAAAGGGAATAATACAAATAACTAAAAGAAATAAAAACAGACATACCACTGCTCCACCATTTCTTGCCGTTAATGACGTAGTTGTCTTCATCCCTGCGAAGAGTGCACTCCATGTTGGTGGCATCACTAGAGGCCACATCAGGCTCTAAGGAAGGGACCACAGCTCAGCTTAAAACTCACAACATAACAATTTTAAACCAACTGAAAGATAATGAGCAATGAGACTTAAACTCCAACAAGTTTCACATTTCCAGTCCCTCGCTTTCTTTATGTTCCATCTTTCCCAAAATTCCAGCCAAAACCACAAGCAGAGCAGTTAAAACAGAGAGCATTCACAACATTTTCATACATAAAACTGTACAAAAGAGGACTCTTACAAAAGTAAGGAGTAGGGATTGTTTATCAGCACAAGATGGAGGTTCCTGTTCCTTGTCATCCAGGGGAATAAATCAACCAAACTGGTGACAAAAAACATCCCCCAAAACACTACTAATTACCATCTGTGTTTACCAAAAACCATGGGGAGGTTCACACCCACTGTAATCACCTCTGGCAACAGTATGCTGCTGTTTCCAGGCAGTGTGAAAAGCAAAGGGGAGAAAACAGGGAGAAATTACTCATAGTGAGCTAATGTTTTCTGTTGGCAAGTAGAATTTCCAAACAAGTCTTTCACAAAATCGGTAGCAGCCGTATCATCTGTAACCTTTCTCATTTGAGGCCACAACCATTCCTGTAATGACAGAAAACCACATCAAATATTTTGACAACTGAACTTCAGCAGTTCCTTGTAACTAGGTGGAATATTGGTTTGGAAAGGTATTTGCAGTAAGTGTTCCAAGACGCTCCCTCTAGCCTACACACAGTAAATTCACTTCTTAAATTACATCCTTTACACTTTCATCACTCATATCTCCCTGCACTACAAAATATGGTAGGTTTCCTCTGTCCAGTCGGTTGTAAAGCACAGAGACCTGTGACATGAAGCACATGCTTAAAACCTTTTCAGTGATCAAGGTAGACACTGTCACAAAAGTACCTGTCATACAGAAGCAGGAGCGGATCTCTCCTCTGAGCAGAGGCTCCAGCCATTTCTTCTTCTGCTCATCACTGCCAAACATGTGTAGCACCTCCATATTTCCTGTGTCTGTGGATGATATCATGAGATAAGTTTGGAAAATAATATGCTCTCAGGGATTCTAATTACACTGATTTATTTTGTCTGACAAATAAATAACTAACAAGGCCAATCTGGGGGATCTTTAATGTTTTGAACCCAGTGTCTACATACAAAAAATGCATTGCTTTTATGATAAAAACAAGACTTAGAAGTTGACATCTGGAGAGGATTGTACCTGACACAGGAGGGAGGAATCTAGTCTATGTTGTATATACAAAGTGCAAGGTCATGTTGTAAGAATAGACCACTGTTTTGCCCTCTAAAATTATCTCCAATCTGATACCACATAGGATGCTTTACCAGGAGCCTGGCAGTTGAAGACTTCAGGGGCAAAGAGGCAGCGTCCAGTTTCCTCTGCTATGTAGGCATAATCCAACTGACTGAGACCACTGACTGCAGGCAGGAACAGGTTCCACAGCCCAGCCTCCCTGGCTTTCGCCTGTACATGCAGATACACATGCTATTATAAAAAGTGTGAGTGCAAACTGAATGCTTATTTCAAAGCAGACGCTTGTGATGACAAGCAGTGCTCAGGAAGTTGGAGTGAATCAGCACAGACACAAATCACTGTTTTTTTGTTGAATTTAAACACCTAATGACGGACTGCAGAGCGTTGCTGACTCAGAATGGAGGTGCACTGTTCAGACAATATTTAAATAAACTTGGCCCTTGCTGGATTGATATTGAAGCAATACCTCTTGGAGTTATTATTATATAGATTTTTCTTTTGCTCTCTAACACATGATTTTCATTGTTGGACAGTCTCTGTTGAAAAAGAAATGTGGCCACCAAATTAAATACAAGGCACAAATGATAAAAGGTAAAAAATACATACCTTTAGATCTTCTATTATTGGGGGTGTGTGCCACCTCTGTGGAGACTGAGCATGTTTGGAGAAGTACTCTGCAACTTCCTGAAGAAAAATAATAAATTTTGAAGTAATACAATTTTATAGTATTGCCAATATTAACTCTACTCTAAAAAAAAGAAATAAATTAATTACAAAATGATAACTATTTCTTCTACTTTACAGTGATTTAATGTAGACATTTCTGCAGGTATTTTTACAGGAGAAACAATTATTATTGTTAAATTGGTTTCACAAAAAATACACCACTGCTCCCATACATAAAACCAAACAAGATACTCCATCCATCTCGTAGCATCACACTGTTGCAATGCATTAAGACCTCTATGATGCCCAGCTAATGGTGATGATGCTGCGTGCAAGATAATTTACGTAATAAATAGACTTCTTGTTCTCTCTCCCGAATGAATGAGTCCTGATTGCATGAATGAACTGGTGCGCTCTGTCAGACCCTTTCATGTGCAAGTTGAAAGTCCATCCGGGCAAATAAATCTCTCTTTTGTTCCCAGCAGCTTTTGGCACTGACCTGCTGAGCAGGAAGCACGTATTGTCTGATGAAGTCTTTGACCTGCTGGAGAACAGCCTGACCTTTAGCTGTCTGCAGGAACAGACCGTCTTCTGTAGGACCTGGGCCCAACCTGGCAAGAAACACATTTCAAGCGTTGAAAAGCCAATAGGGAATATCGGAAACCGCAGCTGGATGCCAAATTCCAACTGTTGCTGGCTTCAGTTTAGTCAGCAGGTGGAATCAATCTGTTTTCGGGCCCACAACAACACTGACTTTTCTATTATCTGCTAACATTCTTTGATCACAGAAGGTTTTGACCGTCAAATTTTATTAATCGTGATATTAGCACATTATTGCAGTGATGAAATGAACACCTAATAAACAGGCTATGACTTTCATCAACTTCTATCAAACTCTGGGCATCGGTGACAACTTACAGATAAAATTACATTAGCAAAGCAGATATGAGTCACACTGACATTTACAACATCTAGCATCTTTTAAAAATAACTGTAGAGTCACTGTATTGATCAACAGCCTCAGTAAAAACAACTACAGACATTTTTGCTCCTAACTCTACACTAGTAGCTATACGTGCAACCAACCTCTGTGCAAGCTGCAATGCAAGCTTAGCCAAGGGCTCCACATACTGGCCAAACTGAGCTGCATTGGTGGCACTGGCATTACCCAGCAGGTGGCGTGCATAGATGCCCTGATAGATAGAGATGGCAAATAAAGGTGATACATTTGTTAGATTAAAATCTACTCAGATCCACTTGTGTCCCTTAGTTTAGAAGACAATGCCAATCCATTATTAGAGATTTTAAGTATCACAATGATGAATACCACAGTATGAAAAAAATATTGTACAACTGTTTATTACTTTTACCTGCTCCGTACATTTAATTTCAATGTACTGTATGTATAGCTAAAAGGCAAATAGGGATAATATTGCAGTAGAAGTTTGTATAGAAGTAGGTACAAACCTGGGCAATTCCTGCCATCTTAAAAACAGACAGGGCCAGGTAGAAATTCAACTGTGGCACAGCATATGGGATTCCCCGGCACTGGCAGTAAATAGAGGTCAGGTCACTCACAGTGGGGATACCTGCTCATTGGTTGGATAAGATGACAGAAAAGGCACAACAATTACTGGAACAGATACAAAACATGTTAAAACACAGTATGTCCATCTATTTGAGATGAGACTTGTGGTGTTTTGGATTGTTATTTGTTATCATTACCTTCTATTCCTTTCAAGCTGCCCATTGTGCTGATGAGATTGAAATTTGCAGGCCAATAGTGATGCATGAGGAAGTAGGCCAAGTCTGCCAAGGGCTGCCCAGTGGTAGACAGCTCCCAGTCCAACACTGCTATCACACGTGCCTAAGGACATCAAACAAACCATGTCACAGTGGCATGAAGCAGTTTTGTAAGAACAACTGTTCAAAAAAGTTGTACCTCTGTTGGATGGAATATCAGATTGTCCAATCGGAAATCTCCATGGACAAGCGTGACCACATTATCGTTGGCTGGCAAATTCTTCATCAACCAATCAGACAGTTCATTCATGGCTGGAATGTCTCTGTCAGCCGCTGCGGTGTACTGCTTAGTCCAGGTGGACACCTTTACCAGAAAGGTGCAAAGCCACTTTTGAACATCACAGCTCAAACTTGTTTTTCCAGACAAGATGTATAAAATTATGTTGATTTATTGAGCACAATGTCATATCTCACTTGTCTCTTGCAGTAGCCCGATCCTTTTCCATAGCTCTCAAGGTTCAGTGATACCAGGTTCAGTGAGTGTAGCTTTGCCAACACTTCCACTGCAGCCACATATAGAGCTGTTCTCTCAGCTGCACTCACTCCAGGAAGACGGAGATCCCTGTATATACGCCCCTGTTCAATAGGGATGGATAAGCAAGAGTATCTTTTCACAATATGAATCTTTTCATGTCATGATAGGTGATCATTATACGACAGTAGCACAAAGTACACATTTGAAAGCCTGTACATCAGTTTTTAAGTCAGTTTATGTTACTGTAAGTCAGCCAACACAGACAAGTCCAAATTTCATCTTCTATCAGTAGAATACAGAGTAAAGGTCAAACAACAAATACATTAGTTAGCAGGGTCAAGCTGACCTCGGCAGCACAAATCTACCTTCACATGCTCCATCAAGTAGAACTCTGTCCCAATGACGTCAGCATCTGTGCAGTGCAAGAGAGGCTGAGGTACAGGGAAGCCAGCGAAGAACAGGGCCTTCTGCACCCGATACTCCCTGTCCACCTGCAGACAAAGTCACAAAGATCTACCATACCCAAGCCTTAAGATATTATCCTTATATACAAATTACAGGCCCCATAGTTCACCAATAATTTCCTGCACAGATATGTACATGCAACCGTGAATCCATAAGAAGTGTCTTGAAAAGGATGTCATTTTGTATTATTTTTTTTTTTAAAAAGCAGGCAATATTCAGGTTGTACAATCTAATTCTGACTATCATCTAAAAATCTGACTTCATTTAAAGAGTGTTTCAACAGGTCAGCAAAATATGCAAAATGTGAAATTTGAGTTTAAATCAATCTGTCAGTTTTAAGATTTTATCAGGTCTTTCAAGGAAATTGTTCAGGAAATTAACAACTACTTATAAACTCAACAGAACACACCTAAACTCAAATAACGGTCTTATAACTTTCTCAATTTTACCTATAATTTGTACATACAATTTGTACCACAAAACTTTCTAGGAAATTACAGTTAGTAAAAAAGTTATTTTTTGTGGAAGTTTTGCAATGAACAAGTAGTGAATGTTGCTTTAATATTTTCATGCATTTCTGTCAAATGTGGCTTTCAGACAAACACATGGATTTATTTGTGAAGGTAACTTGATTATATGTGAGCGCCTCAGTCAAACTAAATGAAGTTACTCCCCCTGCTGGAGACGTGACATACAGCAGGGCTGCAAACAAACAAACAACCAACAAGAGTTATGGATTTATCAAACCTTACCTTGTGAGCACCTGGCAGCAGCTCACCTGGGGGCTTCTTCCTGAGAACATAGCTCTTTGAAGGTGTTTGGAGTAGGAAGGTTGGGTTTGACTGACCAGCACTGAAAAGACACCAGGAAACATTTAGCGTCATATCAGCTAGCCAAACATAAATCGAACAATGTTAGCTTTCTTTTTTGACGTCGCTGGGAAAGTGGGAAACAAGCCAGGTGTGTTCATCTTACCTGAATTGTCTGACGGTGAGGGTGTCATTATTAGACACCAGTGACTTGACAGACAGATAACTTAAAAGTCTGTCAATACTGAATTTATGTTGCTGTCGGACAGGAGTCGTCAGCTTTTCCATGTCTCAGCTAACGAGTTGGGTTTCTATGTAGAGGGGGTGGATTTTCACTTCTGTACCATCCCACTCCCACAGAAAAAAATCGTGGCCCATCCCACTCCTGGTAAAATGACCGCCACTCCTGTACAGCTCCCTTATCTTATTTCAAAAGATATGGCAACTGGAACAGTTCATCTGTGGTAACATAGGGAGGCATTTATTGTCTTAATCCAAACAAAAAACCTTCACTAAAGGGCACAAAACATAATTAATACATGGCCTGTGGTCCCTATAGTTTTTCTATAGAGGACCAGCTCTATTTCTGTTTCTAGCTCTTTTGGAGGTCAGTTACAGTAAAAAACAAACAAACAAGAAAACGGTACATGGGTTGCACCATGTCTACCTTAGTTGAATAAACCAAAACACAACATATAAAGTTGCATTTTACTAATTTATTGAGAAATTGTTTCCTTTAAACAGTGATACTTTTATGTTTAAAATTGCTTAAAGAAAAAAAATGCACCAAGCAAGAGAACTGTCCTCAACGAACAAAAGTGTATAAAGGCATTACCTTCACAATTCACATACTGTAGCTGAGCTTTGGAAAAAGAAAAAAAGTGCATATGATGCAAATATTAAATAAAAATACAACCATATCAGTCTACTTCCCCACTCTTTAGCACATTTGAATATTTGCGCATTTGCAAGAAAACACTGCCCACAGCAAAGGCTCTTAAATCTTGGCTGTACATGCGAGCAATTTTGTTGGTCAGACCAGACTTGACACCCGATGATAATTTGCGTTTGACGAACGGAGAGATGATTAGCTGATTCTTTCTTTGCCTTGCAAATGTGCCTCTTGAGACCACTAGTCCCTGGCTCACTGGTGTACTTGACTAAGACTAAACACGTTTTACAAGCAGCATACGGCGTCTGAAGTTCAGTAATATTTGCGACTTTCCTGCCAGTTCTGTGAGCTTAATAGATAGGTCGTTACTTCTGACTTCGCGTTGCAAATCCATTTTTATCACATCGGTTTCGGAAAGCAGCAGCCGGAAGCACTGTTGGCTTCGTCAGCCTCTATTTCTAAGTTCCAACTGCATCGTTAGCTTAACTTGTTGATAATAGCCGGACCACTTTACGGATGCACACACGACGTAACTTCCTCACAAAAATCATTATATTTATTGTAACATCTTTTTTTTTTTTTTAAAGAGCTGTTTCAAAGTCTAATAGACAGAAGAGATAATTTAAAGTCGACTCAAATCCTCAAAAATTTACTGGAATAATCCACCAATAATGTAGGAACACTTTAAGGTGTTGGTACTCGTTTTCTGCCCGGACGTTTTTTACAGTAACACGCGTCCAGACAGCTGATTTGAGTTGTGAAGACGTGTACTTTCACAGCGGATTTTAGCCATCTAGATACTAAATTTACACTCTTATTCATATCATCACTTTTAGTTCACGTTGTTGAGCGGTGTTTGTCCTGCAAATGGCGACGGTGGAGGAGCTGAAGCTGCGGGTGAGAGAGCTGGAAAATGAATTGATAAAGTGTAAGCAGAAGCAGTGTGCCATGGAGGATGCCCGAAGCCAGGAACTTCACAGACCCAAGATCGGCAAGATGAGCGCTGAAGTTGTGGATTCCAACCCATACAGGTGACTTTTTACGTCTAATATTTTGGTTTTGATTTTGTCAGGGATGCCGATAACTGGGAGGGGCTGCGCCTTATGAGTCACTCATCCCATATGGTTGTATTTGCATAGACCATCTAATATCAGCTGTGTTTTCATTGCAGTCGTCTGATGGCTTTAAAGAGAATGGGCATCGTGGATGATTATGAGGTATGATCTTTAAGGTTTATTCTATTTGCAATACAGTACTTTAGTTTGTGGTTCCTGCTCCATCCCCAACAGAAAAGATGATTATTATTATAAGGAAATACTGAAGGTATGGAAGAACTGATATTGTTCTTGATGCCTATACCAACTTCCAATATTTTATCACATCTGTATCCTTAAGGTCGTTTACTGATTTGAAAGACTTATGTGATTTTTGTGCTATTCATTAAAAAAATAAGAATTGCCCTAATTCTTGACAAAAGATTTTTTTTAAATGAAAGTGAAACAAAGTATCTCTAGATAGATTTTGAGCAATATATATTATATGTACATACTATATGATTTTTATAGCTGATATCAGATGGTACCTATCAGTGCTCCCTTAATGAATGGATGGTTTTAGCATTGAGAAGGATGAATAATCTTCAAATGTGTTGACAGAAAATCCGGACATTCACAGTTGCTGTGGTTGGTGTTGGCGGAGTTGGCAGTGTGACAGCTGAAATGCTCACTAGATGCGGCATCGGTAAGGTAATACAAACATTTTTTTTTCTCCTACATCACCTTAATACCTGTTCGTCTTGCTCAATAGTTTGTCTGCCTGTGCTTACCCCAGTCTCCTCTGTGCTTGTGCCATCACAGCTGCTCCTCTTTGACTACGATAAAGTAGAGCTGGCCAATATGAACAGACTGTTCTTCCAGCCTCACCAGGCGGGCCTCAGTAAGGTGGAAGCAGCAGAGCACACACTCAGGTACATTGTTGTTTATAGTAATCCATTTTCACCTAAAAATAGAGACATTTGGTTTCTTTTTGCTTTCATGTTTCTCAATTTATCCAACAGGAACATCAACCCAGATGTGTCATTTGAGACCCACAACTACAACATTACCACAATGGATAATTTTACACATTTTATGGAGTGCATAAGGTGGGCATTCCCACCCGCCAGTTTCCAGTTTTAATATTCTCTCACCTCAGTGGTTCAGGCCTTTAAAATGAATCATTCTGTGTCTTCTCAGTCATGGGGGGCTGGAAGAAGGGAAGCCAGTGGATTTGGTCTTAAGCTGTGTGGACAACTTTGAAGCCAGAATGGCCATCAATACAGTAAGTGCATCAAGGCCATAAAAAACAGAGCTCTTATACACTGTGCTTTATGCATGTTACTCTTACAGATTGTAATCATTTTGTCATATTTGTCTCAGGCCTGCAATGAACTAGGTCAAATCTGGATGGAGTCTGGTGTCAGTGAGAACGCTGTATCAGGACACATCCAGCTCATCATTCCTGGAGAAACAGCGTGCTTCGCTGTATGTCCACACACAAAAACTTACAAAGTTTACCTTTGTTTCACCTTCTTGGCACTGAAAAGATGTTCACCCCCTACAATACTTGAGAGAAAGAAAATCATTCTAGTTACTTTGTAATGCAGTTTCATATTTTTTTGTTAGTGTGCACCTCCTCTGGTGGTGGCCGCTAACATCGATGAGAAGACGCTGAAAAGGGAGGGGGTGTGTGCCGCCAGCTTACCAACAACAATGGGCGTAGTCGCGGGCATCCTGGTGCAAAATGTCCTCAAGTGAGATATCATTATTTATGGCCACTGGGAAACCTAAAGGTGTAAAGTTTTACAGACTGTATATAAATATATAATGTATTATTTCACATGAATCTCTTTTATCCTTCAGGTATCTGTTAAAGTTTGGCACTGTCAGTTATTATCTTGGCTACAATGCTATGCAGGACTTCTTCCCCACTATGGCCATGAAAGCCAACCCCCAGTGTAACGACCGCTACTGCAGGAAACAACAGGAGGAGTACAAGGTGTGTGCTGCTTGTTTTCAAGTTTTAGGATGTAGGACAGACTCTTAGACGGTGCTGTATCAGTTGGGGAAGATAACAGTGTCTACGTGCATGATTTTTTTTTCCCCCTCCAGAAGAAAGAAGCAGAGCGGCCAAAGGTTGAAGTTGTTCAGGAAGAGGAGGAGGTCGTACATGAGGACAATGAGTGGGGTGAGTAGCAAACAACTACTCCAGCTAACTGTGATAGATCTATAAGTATGATCTGTTTGCTTGAATTTGTCATTGTACAACATATGCTTAATGTGTATTAACAAACACAATTGTGGTGCACAGGTATTGAACTTGTATCAGAGGTGACTGACACAGAGTTACAGGCTGCGTCTGGCACGGTGCCTGACCTCCCAGAGGGCATCACTGTGGCTTACACCATTCCAGCTGAGGTAAGTGTTAACCAGCTTTGGCTGGCTTAAGAGGTTGTTTCACACGTTTGAGCTCATTAAATTGTAACATTCTTAACATTTTCAGCAACTTTTTTCATGAAAAAAGTTTTTGACATTTTTTAAATTCTTTAAAATTTAAAACTTAAACTATGAATGGCTAAAAAGAGCTTCTGGCTAAATAAAAGTGTGTTGTAAAAATGTATGTATGTAATTTATGTTTGTAGTCTGCAGGGTTTTCATACTGATATTAAATGAAAGTACTGTCTGGCTGTTAGACAGGAACTCCATCTAAAAATCATGACGCTGTCGTAAGGGTTCAGCAGTAATGACACTACTTTTTGTTGTTTACTTGTTGTTTTGTTGACTCACCTAATGCTGATAATACTTTGTTTTCTTCTGTTTGAACCAGAGTGCAGCAAGTGGGGAGACCATTGAGGAGACTGAACAGAGTCTAGAAGAGTTGATGGCTCAGATGAGAAAGTTGTAGGCAGAAATCTGAAGATGTATTTCTGCAATTCAGATAAGACTTGCCTTTTCTCCTGTGTCTATTCCATTGCATTCTTTGATAAAAAGCATCCTCATGAAAAAGACTACTAATGTCAAATAAACATGTACAAAATTAATCCTTCTAACAGATTAAGAGGGGAAATGCATGAAAAGTGCTGTTACAAACAAAGCAGTCAAATGTGTAATTTACTGGGAACACGTTTAGCACTTGGAATTGGTCTCTTATGAAAAGTCTATGAACCTAGAATAATATCACTGTTAGTACATTAACATGTATCACAATGTGTATTTTCTACGGTTTTGATTGGTGAATGAGTGTCCCGACCTTTTAATGTATGTGCTCTGTCATTCACTCAGCTTAAAAAAAACCATCTGCTACAACAGTACTGATGAACAATGAGCAAAGTTGTCTCAATAAAGTATTTATTAGACGGAATGCAATCTTCTCGATATATTGGATGTGAGGGTGTGATTTTTGTTGTTTTCCTGTACAGCTTTTACACATTTTACATTAATACACAAATATATAAAAACATTTAAAATACATTGTATGTGCTATATTTGGCAATAGGTTTTGGTGTCTCTTTTGGATTCATGTTCATTCAGTCAGACAATAAATCATTACTTTATACAATTTGAGGCATGTTAGTAGGAATTAAGTGTTTGAGTCTGAATGACCTAAATGTAAACCTGAGGCCCATAAAAATGATTATGTTAGAAATATTAATAAATACTTTTGGCAAATACAAAGGTTTTACGGACTAATATGGCAGACTTCATAATCATACTGGCAGGCACAGTATATTTGACCAAATCCTTAAACCTCCATCTAGACACTCGCAGTGTGATTAGCAGGATGGTTCCCTTTTTGATAAAACCATGGGCTCTTATGCTTTTGTTATTCTACGGTAGTTATAGCTGTCAAAACAGTCTTAATTGTTCTGTGGCACTAAGTGGCTGAACAGAGTCACCTCGGGACATGTGGGAGGGGAGCAGGTCCCCTCAGACTGAATGTGTCCCCACTGGAGGAATGGCGGGACCCGGCATTCCCACACACCAACGATGGCTCTGCCTCCTTTATCTCCATTGCACGTTTATAAAGCTCTGCTGCCTTCTCAAAGTCACCCTCTTCGTAGCTGTTTACGAAGGAAATAAAAGTAGAAAAAAAGAATTGTAATGCGACATTGATGATTAAACCTCTGATTAGCCCAACGTAACCTCAGCTACTATACCTTAGCACAGCCAGGTTTTTTAGGGTCTCTCCAACCCGTGGGTGTGAGCGCCCCAAGCTGTCTTCATATACTTTAAGTGCTCTTTCATAAAGAGGCAAGGCGTCACTGTGCTTCTTCTGCCAAAAAAAAAAAAATTCACAGTTCGCTTTGCTTTATACAACCGAAAATAAAGCTACACATGCTCACAACAGCCATTAAAGTAAAAAGAAATAAATACAAACAGTTATAGGGAAATTTGAAAATCAGGAATTTGATTCTCACTAGTTGGCAGTAGATGACAGCCAGGTTGACCAGTGCTGTGGCCACACTGGGGTGTTTAGGCCCAAAACTCTTTTCCCTGATGTCCAGAGACAGCTCATACAGTGGCACCGCCTTCTCCAGTTTCCCCTGTACAACACACACATCTTTGAATCGGATTCTCAGTCAACAACAAACACAGAAATTATCTGTTCAACAGGCACACGTGTCTCACTCTGCGTTTATAGAGCATGGCCAGGTGTTTGAGCGTGTATGCCAGCGAGGGGTGGTCTGGGGACAATGCCTTCTTGCGGATGTCTAGCGCCCTCTCATACATGTCCTCAGCCGTCTCATACTCCCTCCTCTCGGTGTGCAGTGCAGCCAGGTTGTTGAGGGACTGAGCGCAGTCCGGATGATCTGGGCCGAGGACACGCTGCCGCATCTCCAGAGAGCGGGTCAAAAATATCTTGGCAGCACTGGTGAGGGAAAATTTAGAATGATGTTGGACATACAAACAAAAAACTTATCAACAATCAGGCAGAAGGTGCAATTTGAGGTAGACTGAAATTACACATTTAGTGTCCATAATTAGAGTGTTACGTCTTTGCCTGTGTGCATGCCAGCTGTAGCATGTGTGCCTTACTCCAGGTTGTTTTGGAGGTAGTACAGGACGCCCAGTTCGTTCAGTGTCTTGGCGCAGTCTGCAGAGTCTTTTCCCAGAGTCAGCTCTTCCAGCTGTAGGGCTCTGCGCCTCAATAAGGTGAAGCCGTACTGAAGGGTGGATAAGACAAAATGCGTGTGTGATTGATTAAGTATGACTATGCATGCAGGTCTCTGTGAAACATGCTTACCATATGACCTTTCTGGCGAGCAGTCTTCTGACGGATCTTCACTGACATCTTCCTGAGTTTCTCTGCTTGTTCATATCTGATTGTAAAAATGCCAGGTGTGAGCCATTAAATGTGTAATTTAACACAGCACTGACAGTGTCACTGGCTGTTCAGATCATGAGATCATCACCCCAGGTGGGATGACACTTTGTAAACACATGATTTGGCAGGAATAACCAATAAACTGGACAACATGAACAGTAATTAAAAATAACATGAAGTCTATCCACACCAAGTGAGAACCATTTACTTGTTTTGTTTCTGATAGAGCATGGCGAGTGACTCAAGCTCTCGTGCCACGCTGGCATGCTCAGCTCCGTAGGCGTTCTCATTTATCTCCAGGGCCTGCTTGTACAGCTGCTCAGCGTTGCCATATTTTTTCCACTGAACATAAACCCCAGCCAGCTGGTGCAGGGAGCGAGCTACGCTGGGATGGTCCGGGTCCAGAGCCGTCTCCCTAATCTCAAGGGACCTTTGTAAAGGGGCTACAGCCTAGATAGACAGAATCAGATGTATACGCAACTGTCAATATGTGCACTTTTCCTAGTGTGGCGAACAATATGCTTTTAGTTATTTCAAAGCTTATACTCTTTCAAATATTGCAATGTATTGCCATGTACACTACCTGACTAGGGAGGCCCAAGTCTTTGAGGAAACGTCCTAAGGTCTCATACAGGTTTGCAAGCTTGGTCATGCTGTCTTCACTCTCACAGCTCTTCTCATAGTGTTTCAGGGAGTCAAAGTACTCAGTGGCCATGGAGCTTTTGTCTTTGCCCACATATTGCCAATAGGCCAGCAGCTCAGAGAAATGACCCCTAGAAAAAGAAAACAGCATGTGACTATGCCTAAGTAAACATGGCCGGTTTTGTAATACCAGCTTGTGTGTGTAGGCATGTTTTGTACCTCTTGTAGAGGTTTTGGGAGACAAACAAATTCAGGAGGCTAAGCTGTAATTTAGTCCTATCCTCCTGCTGTTGGAGCAGCCAGGGCAGCTCATCTGCAACACGCCAAGTCACACGGTCCTGGCTACACATACAAAACACACCATGACATGAGTTGTACTGCCAGAAGAATGTGAGTTGTGTTGTATGAGGAGAAGATGAGCATTCTTAAGCACCTGAGCTGCTGACTGAAGTAATGTATGAGTTTCTCTCTGTAAGCAGGAGAGCTGCTTCCTCCACCCAGGAACTCCAGCCTCACAGCCTCCCAAGCCTGAAAGACAAACACGCACAAAAACTTCCAGGTTGTCTATTCATAAAATTTCAGTCCCCTGGATATCAGATTTTTTTGTGCATTTTCTTTTTTAATGACTTTGTGCTCTATTATATCTATCTACTGGCCAAAGTCCAATTACCTGCAGATGTTGAAACCTGATGAGCCCACAGCGGAGGTTTACAATGCAGAGTCTGTTCAGACGGTATAACAGAGAGGACAGGACAGGCATCTCCACTTCTGGGAAAAGGTCTAATATCTCTGATTCACTCACACCATTATGACTGGCACATACAAGGCACAGAATCTAAAGAGAGACAAAAACAAGCACATATTGTTCTGCTACATACAGACAAAAAATCTGATGTGATATTTTTAACTAATCAAAAGATGTTGCAAACTATATCATGAACACACAATATATCACAGTGGAAAAAGTAGGTTTGCAGCCCACACTTATCATTAAAATCAACAATGATGACAAAACACTGTGTTTAAGTGGAGAGAAGCTATTCTTATTTTGTCTGAACATAGGCCACCTCTCTCATAATGTGTCGCTCTCTATCTGTGTTCAGGGAGTTCAGTGTCATCTTGAGTGCCTGGCGGTAGAGTGACATTGTGTCCTGACACTGTAGACACTGCTCCAGGCTTTTATCCAGTGACCAACATGATATGCTGCTGGGAAGAAACAAAAAACAGCAAAATCAACAAAAATGAAAAAATACAGTATGTAGATACACATACTCAGATTTACATACAAAGAGTGGGTCATGGGTCTTTTCCCTTAAAAAGTAGTGAAAACACATACACATTTTTTTAAAAATTAAAAGTTTTTAAGCCCTGTGGAAAGAAAAAGCTGATAGACCTATAAACACATTTGAAAGGGTCAAACAGGTTCGCAGAAAATGCTTTTCAACTTTGTATCTGTGCCTGTGACCTGGCCATGCAGGCTGGGAAACCAGAGGTGGCTGACCTGATGATCATCCTTGCCAGCAGTGTGACATACAATGCATTGCAGGTCGATGCAGAGCGACAGTGCCTTTCCAGCTTCTTCTCCTGGAACAAAGAGAGAACAACATTCACGTGTGGCATTCTCACAAAAAAACCTTGTACCTCTGGTAGTGATTCCAAATGTCTATCCACACTTTCAAATCTCTTCAGAGTATTTAAAAAGGAGATTGATGGAATGATAACTGACCTGGTCTTTGGTAAATTTGATATCCATGCTCTGGCACTCTGCATTAACAACACTCCTGACCTCTCTGGGACTCAGTGGGTCTAAGTGGAGTGTGGGCCACAACCTAAACGGAGAAGGTCACTAAATCACAAAAAGCAATACTATAGAAGTATAATTGGAAATATATACCACTGCATAGAAAATAAAGAGCATTTTGAACCAATATGACACATATAAAATGTATAAATTGACTGGGATACTTAGAATTCAAGCATTGTGTTTCACCTCCAAGCTTGAGGACATGTCTCTACATTGACAGACACCACCACTCTGACATTAACAGGGAGAGGGTCAATCAGCCACTTCATGTGTCTTTCTGCTTGCTGAGAAAAAAGGAGAAAAACTGTAGCGTTAGAAGAGTTATTCTGGAAAAACTGTAGACAGAATTATTTTAAAAGGCAAAACATGTACAGTACACATCTTGTGTATGTGTACATGTGGGTGAAAATGGAGAGGAGGTGTACCTGTATTTGGTCAATGGAGTCGATGATGATGATGATATTTCCTTGATGGCGTGCTGACAGTCTTTCAAGCCAGCGGGGAAACTCTTCCAAGATCTTACTGGGGTCCATGGACAAGCCAGAAATGGACCAGAAGTGCTGCAGCAACTATGTGACGACAGACAGGAAAGACAATCCCACAGTTATTCAGTAAGACTGAGTTTCTTCACTGGAAGCATGCCTATTTATAAGGCAATGACAGAGACCCCCTTACTTTAACTGTGAGGCGTTTAATAATGAGAACTGGCTCTGAGCTTGTGGAAAGTGGGCGACCGACAAAATGATACAGGAACAAGATGTTGGGGGACTGCTTCTGCTGCTGCTCGATCCTGAAAAGAATTAAAGGACAATTACCAAAGTAGACAAAGCGTACAAAATGTCCTGTTCCATGATGACACATCGCACCATTAAAAAGAACGGACACCTCCTCTTAGAGTATGACTGACAGCATGATACACAATCAAGCTGTAATGAGATCCAAATTTAACAGAGGAGGTCTTAGAGTTGTTAGAGAGACACTAAAAGATAACATGATATTAAAATGAACAAAACAGGCCTAAAAGTGTTCAATTAGGAAAACTACTCAACATCACTCAAAAGCACACAAAATGCTTTACATTACAATAATCATCCAATAGTTTGATTTAAAGAGTTCACCAGTCAGTGGACATAGTTTAATCAGTTCTCACCATTTGGAGAGCAGGAGAGATTTCCCTGAGCCTGGACCACCAGACACCAGCAGAGGAGGGGTGGGAGGGGGAGCAGCTATCATGTCATTTAAACGATCTATATACTGAGGAGGACATCAAACATAACAGGGACTTAGAGAGATTACAGAACAAATTATTAGATTCGAAGACAGAATTAAGAAAGCTACCTTCTGAAAGCCTAACTGGGAGGTGGTGCTATTGCAGGCCTGCTGGTAGGACTCAATCTGCTCCTGCTCATCGTGCAGGTCCCACAACACATCTCCCGAGTCTTCCTCACGTCCCTCCTCTATCCCAGAGTCCTTAGAGTCAACATCTGCTCCTTCGAGACCCAGCAACTCCTATATGGTGAGGGTAGAAGTGGAAGTTAGAAAACTTTAAGTGTTCACAGAACCCTTTGAGCACTATGTAGACTGATGGTACTGAGGGACAGTAAGTACCTGTTTGATGACTTTCTCCAGTTGGGCATAAATAAGGTCAGCCCCCTCCTCTGCAGAACCACTATGATCCACCACCTGGGTTAATGTTTAAAACATGTCAGCTTAAACACTGTGTGGCATCTAGCAACCAGGAAAATACAGCATTACCTTGCTTTTGCCTTGTTCATTGAATATATGGCACACACAAACCTTGACTTTAGCAGCCTTGTCTGCAGCATTGACCTGCTCGAGCAGTTGCCTGGTGGGTTCAGTCAGATTATGATCTTCTTCAGTCCTGAGGTAGAGCACCAGTGGGTGGCCATCTGGATTCTTCACAAAAGCCTCCTCACAATCCTCCACCACAGAGCTACACACATGTATGAATATCAGAAATTATAAATAAACAATATAATAAATGTACAATCTTAGCTAAACAGGGATATCCTAGTGAGGAGAGGTATAAGAGTTACTGTACCTAGTTACGGTAGTTTTGAGAAGAAGCACACACACAGAGCTCCTTTCAATCTCTTGTTTGCGCTCCACAGCGTATGAGGCAGCACTCTCGTCTGGGAAGCAGACATTCAGGTAGAAATGGCCGAGACCCTCACACATTCTCCGTAACACAGGAGAGTGTTTCTGTAATGAAAATATGAAGAAAAGATTTCCCAGACAAGCATTAATGGTGATTCTCTACATTTTAAACCAGGTTAACCCACAATTTTCAGTTTTCTCAGAGTTTTCACACTGGGCTTGAATTGATCAAACTGATTTCCTGAGGGGAGATTCAAGGTGAAGCAACTCTAAATGAAGCCTTAAATTGAATCTCTGTGAGCATGTTTAACTTAAGATTAATGCTCTCTGTCAATGGAGACACATTGATTAGCTTGTCTATTTCAGTGAAGATCAATGAACATCATCAGCCAGTAATTCTTGAGCAAGCACCTCAGTTGTTTTAATCAAAAAATTACCTGTTGACACAAGTTCAACTATTGTAGCTTATTTATTCTGTAACTTTAGGCCATGAATACAAAAGCACATTTACAGTTTGTTAGCTTACCGTGTACATCTAACCAACCTTAATAAAGATTTCAAGCTCAGCTTTGGTCTCTTGGGTAAAGATTAGGAAACAGCGCACTGTATTACTCCATAAGGCCTGGGGTACGTGAGGAGAGACCTGAAGCAGACTGGCCACTGCAGCATCCCAGTCATCTGTCACGAACAAAAAGAAGTAGGTAATGTATGTAGAGGTCGATTTCTATAAAGGTATAATTATTTTTCCAGTCATAGAAGCCATTGGCCCGTCTACAACCCATATCATGATGCCTCCCTTCTTTCTACAGACCTCTTGAAGTTTCCTTACCTCTGCTTACATTTGCAAAGGGTCCCTCCACATCTATCAAACTGTGGGCAAACTCTGGTCCCCGGAAGGTCTGCTGTAACTGCATCATGCTACCCATAGAGGGCTCACTTCCCAGCACACCACCAGACCAGTACTCACACTGTGTCCCTGCAGCTGAAGACAAACAGTGAATAAATAATACAGTGTTATTGAAGATTTAATCATACAAAGCCTTTTCTATTCTAATTAACTGATCGAGAATTAATAACTGATTGTAATGCAAATTAATACTGAAAGGATGCATGAGCAAATAAAACATAAAAGAAAAGATCCCAACACTGTGGATTTCTGGGTCTTACTGGTGACAGTGGTTTGGTTGTCATCTGAGTCAGAATCATTTGGGCCATAGACCTGGATGCCCTGAGCCTGCAACTGTTGCATTTTGGCCTCCAAGTCCCTCTTGGCTCGGAGGAGATCCTGAATCTCCTTTTCTTTGGTTTCCCGGAAAATCTGGCAGCCATTTATACAGTTGGTTAGGGCTGCAGTCATGATGACTGTAGAGAATCCTGCACAGTAACACATGTGGTGTGGTTTACCTTAAACTGTCGTTTGACTTTGTCCCTGTCATGTTCAAAGGTGGCAGCCCTCTCCATTGCTTGGTACTTTGCCTCAAGAGCACTCTCTTTTTCTCTCAGGATCTTCTGGTAGGTCTTCTGCAGAGCCTGTCGCCACATTGAAAATGATGAACACCATCAGAAAAACATTCACAAACCTAAGCTTTTGTAGCTGTAGTGCTATGATAAGATGGTAGTCTCTGGATTTCTCCAGTGAATTCATTACCTGTAGCTCAGCTCTCAGCCTCTTGTTCTCCTCATCCAGCTTGGCTTCCTTCTTTTGCATGGATGAAATCTCGTTATTCTTGCTGACACGGAAGATTTCATACTCTTTACGTAGTCTTTCATACTCGGCAGCATACTCCAGATCCACAGAACCTGTTGATTTGAAACTGGCCCCAATCACCCGAGGTCCTCTGCGGAAGGAACTGCGCAGGAGTCGGGCTTTGGGTTTAACCTCCACTGGGATCTCACAGGCTTCCCCACCTTCACCCCCATATCCATCCTCGATCACCTCTCCTGGGCTGACCAAAGAGGATGCGGTGCCCATGGTGGCTGAAGCTGTAAAACAGTAACGTTATCAGCCTTTTGGGATGCCCATAGTTGCAGGACAGGGGAGCACAGTGACAACTTTTGGAAAATTTTTATCTACCTAGCCTGTGAAAGGTGGCTGTGATTGTCATTTGTGTGCCCTAATTTAGTTTATCTGTGCTGTATCACAAACGCAAAACAGCTGGTCAATGTGTAGTAAAAGCCACAAAGCTAACTTCATTTCTACGAAAGCAACAATTGTTGTGGCCGGTATTTTTAGAGGAGCTACAAAAAGGTGACTTTACGCTAACAAGTTTACAGCTGCTAGCTAACTAGTCCCATCACAGCTATAGCGATAACAGTTTTACTGGGTTAGCTAACGTAACATTACAAAAACAGCCGTTCGTCGCGATATCTGCTGGTGTAAAGATAACAGGAACGACACAAAAACTTCCCTACATATTTCAGTTTTGAAAGGATGTTGACTAAAACCCAGAATTGTATGTTAAAACATAGGATGCTAGGCTAAACAAACAAGAACACACTTACGCTCCGCTCCCTTCGCAGCTTCTTCCTGGCTGCCTTGGTAACAAGTCGATGAGAGTACGGGTGCTCGCACAAGTCAAAATGTTGGCAAGTCAATCGTCAAAGTACAGGAAGTGTGCAGAGCCCACCTGGCAGGTGTTGTATCAAGTATCACAAATTTGATTTACTGCGCGATTTAACCGTAAATTATTCAAATACAATGCTATAATCATTACAGTAGTTATTGCAATATTTACTGCCACAGGATTATTATAATTGTAGGACTAATAACTTTCAGTTTTCAAATGCAGTCATATATTTTTTCAATGAAATATATTTAATAAATTCATACAAGATGTGTCCTATGATATGGTAGCCTTTATTTTCCCAAAACCAACAAAAATGTCCCTCAGGAATATGAAAAGGTTTATGACATGTTTTTTTGTGAAGGAGTCCTATAGAAATTATAGCAGATATTGACAATATATTTTCCTGCAGGATTATTATGTAAGGGCGTGAACCAACATTCAGAGAGAATTCGGGTCATGTCAAATCTCTATTAAAAATGGCCTGCTGAATTTAGACTTGTGCCACTATTTATGTTTGAGACAAGATGAAGTGATTCAGTGAGGGGTGACAGTGGTTTTAACTTCCTCAAAAAGTTGACACTGTTTCATACCTCTTTCATGCAAGTTATTTTTTTTGTAATTTTGACCCAATTACACATACACATTTTTTTTAGCCTGAATGATGGTAAACTAAGAGTCCCATTTAGTTTTGTTTAGTTTTGCTACAGCAGGTCTACGTTAAACAGCAATGATCACCTCCATTACTCAGAATACAAGATTTAAGAAGACGCCTGGTAAACAGGAGGAATACATATTTCTTTACCTGTGCAGTACCTTTAATTACTTTGTAACACTACATTTTAAAGATCACATAAGTTAACCCCAGGTTGAATGCATTCATGTCTCAACTCCTCTACATCACCTATTTATTGTCTACATGATATTTGTTATTTATTGCTCATCTTCCCGGTTTTTACAGAACAGCTGAAGCAGTTTGTCCCTGTACGCACGATTCAGGAAGAAATACATCACAGGGTCCAGTACACCACTAACGCAGGTCAGTGCAGATGTGATCCGATTGGCTCTTCCCAGTGACTCACGGCTTGCTGCTGTCATGTGGCCATGACTGTAGTTTTGGATGTAGATTACCCTGCTCACATGGTAGGGCACGAATGCAAACAGGAAGTTCATCACAACGAGGATGATCATTTTAATAGCTTTGTCTTTCACTGGCCGTTCTTCCTGTTGTTTGAGTGTCCTTAGTTTCAGCAAAATCAGTATGTAGGAAATCACTATGGTGGTGAGGGGAATAACAAATGCCACAATGGTGGAAACCAAAGCTGTGGACGATGTCTTTTCTAAGTACAGCTTGTTGCAGATGCCAGTTGAGTTGATGGTCACATCCTTTTTGGAGAAAAGGACAGGACTCATACACACAATAACAATCACCCAAAGTATGCCAACAACTACCTTTGCATACCCAGCCTTCCTAACTGACTGTGATCTTATCGGCAGAACCACAGCCAGAAATCTGTCAAGGCTGATGAAACTCATCAAGTAGAGGCTGCAGTACATGTTTAGGTAAAAGAGGAAGCCTGCTAGTTGACAGACAACATGTCCAAAAGGCCAATGGCTGTCAGTCAGGTGGTAAACTATACGCATGGGTAAAATGAGGATGTAAGAGATGTCTGCTACAGAGAGGTGCCTCAGGAAGACTTTCGATGGAGACGTGCTGTTCTGGTGAAAGAAGGCCCACAGCGCCAAGGTGTTCCCAGGCACTGCAATGATGAAAATCAGGATGTAAAATGTAGCAAAGATAATGCTTTCTTGGTGGGAGCCGGTGCCATAGAAGGCCTGTGTTTCCTCCTCAGAGATGTTCATTGTTGTTGTGTAGAGGATCAGCCTGGTGCAGCACAGACACAAACAACCTGTTATGATGATTGACAGGCCAGAGATAACCCAATGTCACATTACTACTCCTACACTAAGTCATCATAACAAAACTAAGAATGCAAGATTTGAGTGTGACAAAAGGATGACTTGTATGTGACAAAACATCAACTCACATCATGTGTAAATGAGGTTCACGAGAAAGAGGAACTGTCCTTGCACGGCGCCTGTGTAACCACAACTGTAGCAGATTTTAGTCAGCTAACAGCATAAAAGGATTTACTATAAATAAGCTACTTTCAAGAGATGATTTATCAGGTAGAACAAAAGTAAACAACCTTTCCAGAGTCATACAAATCAAATAACTGCAAATAAAATTACATTTAGGGTGTAAACAACATGTTATTGAATATACTGGGATACCTTTGTTTAAATAAAATTATGAAAAATATGTTTTGTCTCTTCAATGGTCAACATCTTGTAGTTGTTGTCCACCATCCAGTACATTTAGTTGAGGTATCACCAAGCCATACCAAGGCAATTAAACATATTGACACTAAATGGGTTAATGGGTGATTAACAAAGTGCTCTGTGACAGTAAAATACATCATGTAATCCAATGCAAAATTCTAAGAGTAGATTCAGCGAATATTACCTCACATGTGGCACTGTGTCATTAATATTGTTGATATTCATCTTCTTACCTGTAATTGTAGAAATTCCAGTATATATTTACTATCCGTGTCAGAATGAGAGGCAGGTGAAGTAGAACTGAGAACTGCTCTGTTGTGTGGTGCATCTCCACTTTCATATTTATGCACACCCATACACCACGCAAAATATTCACACAGGAATCAAACAGGAAGCCAGAAACAGAAAATAAAAACATTAAAGCTCAATGCATTAGAAGCATGCAAGTCTTTATTTTTGCTACTCCAACACAGTTTCATCTTTACCACATTGCTCATTTATAGTATGATTTAAAGCTTTACAAAAATGAGAGAAAACCAGATATTTACAAAATCTATCTGTGCAAACGTAATTCTTCTTTTACACCACTCTCCTAAAGTATTTGAAAGGCATGCATACAAATAAACTTTGGTATGTTAAAAAAACTACTTATTTTCTTAGTAGAAGCATCTATGTACATATGGTAGAACCAATTCATCACTTTGTTTTTAGTACAGTTTACATTTAGACAACAATATATGTTAACTTAACAAACCAAGACCAGCAATACAAACACTGTGGTCAACACTTCAGCCATGACACATATAAATTCCCCTACATCCTGTGACTGGATTAGGCCTGAAGTGAGTCATTGTACAACAACTTTGGCAAATAGGCACACTAAAATGAAAACTTTTATTACTCGTGATACCAGTTCCACATATCTGTAAAATAAACTGGCAGTTCATATGGGTGAAAAATGAGAAAATACTCTTAGAAAACAGAAGTTAACAATGAGTTAAACTTTAAAATGTCTGTATACATTATGTATACATTCATAAAAGGCATTTACAAGGGCTGTGTTGAATGTCTGGTAACATAAGAAATATAGAAGATTAAATATACTATGGTTATTCAATCTCTGGTTTGAAAAATAAAACAAAATTTTTACATGATACTTTGTGATTGTACATCAACTCTATATTCCCTATTCATAGCTACAGCAAGAAAAATAGATTTTCAACACCATGAGAGCCTTCCACTTCAACTACAAAGTGGTAAAACTAAATATTTTTTAGTTCCATTATAAAATATTTTGTGAGAACATCTGGTACACCTTCAAGCAAGAATCAGAATCCAAGTTAAGTATCTTTTCAGAATTGGAAAATGCAACTTAAAGAAGATAAAAGCGTTGGTGTGAGAATGCCAGTGTCAAATAAAACATGAACGGGAAGGAGTGCATCACATAATACTTACAAAAACTTTCAAAAACAGAACAAAAAACAGCAAAACTATATATAAAATGACACATGACCAGGTCTACCTGCTAAAGGGGCGATAATGGGGCTAGGTAGTGTCCTTAGCTGCTGTGGCTGTTGGGATGCAGGATTTGCCGTTGCTGCCGTTGTGGGACCTGTAGCTGTTGAAGCTGGGGGTGTGTATGGTACGGATGCTCTTTCCACCTGGGCCCAAAGGTGTGGGCGACAGAGGGGAGGGGGAGGAGGAGGAGGATGAGGAGGAGGAGGAGAATGAAGAGGAGGAGGAGGAGTGCACTCGACCATTCTGAGTCTGCGAGGGAAACGAGAGAGCTTTACCTGTGTGCTGTGAAGGTGTGGGGAGTTTGAGGGATCCGTTAGACAGGGAGGGGATGTGGGAGGAGGGCAGGGAACCGGAACGAGGAGTGTGAGAGGACAGGATGGAGGACTTTGTCACAGAGGAGGAGGAGGAAGAGGAGGAGGAGGGGTTAATGGGATTAGTAGCATCTGAGCTTTGTGCAGACTGGGAGCTGCCTTTAGTAGAGCTAGGATAAAAAGCAGGGATTTTAGAGATGGGTATAGTAGGGGAAGTAGTTTTATGATCCCCTCCCACTCTTTTAGCACTTCCGTTAGCCTGCAAACAGAGATGCCAAAACAGATACTGGTTGTCAAAAAAGAAATCTGGTCAAATAATACATATAAAAGGTGAGACGATGTTAAAAAACTACAAGTTATACACATAGAAACACGCTATGGCTACACAAACACTAATATTACTATTAAGACACAACTAAAAGACACCAAAAACAACATATAGAAGAAGATCTGTTTTTACTAGCTTACATGAAAGGTGAGACACATGAGACATGTTACCAAGAAACAGATCACTGCAAAGGTTAGACAGTGCGATGGCAGACAGGAGGGGCATCTCTACAGACTGCCTGGGTTAGAGGGAATGTTAGGCCTCATAAAGGGGCTGTGGGGGGAAAATTCATAAGGCAGAGATGCATAGAAAGGCTGGAGAGAATTAGATAACAGGGTTAGGAGTTTGAACAGTGAGAGCAGATAGGGTAAATGTGGGCCAATACTTCCAATGAAACTGATGGTGCAAGATAGTAAGTTGTGGCGAGGTCTTGAGGGTAAGGAAATGTATCACCGTGAGGTTAAGAAGCTATGCAGTAATGTTGGGTTTGAGCAGAGGTGCATTGTGAGAAGGAAGGTGCATAGCCGAAATGTCAGTTAGGTTTGTTTTTGAACATAGCCATAAGCATCCTGGGGTTTGGCAACACTGTTTAGGAACTCAGCTGTGATGGGATCTGGAGATGTGATGACAACTCAGATGATGACAGGAGAGGATTCCACTTTTCTTTGCCATTTTTCCATTTTTTTTGTTTAGTCACCAACACAGTGAAACCATGAGCAGTGTGGACATGCAAAAGCATACAGTACAGTGATGTTATGGGGTAACAGTCAAGAGTCAAGCATGCCTTCTTGTCAGAGCAGACTCGAGAGAAACATTAACAGATCCACAGTCGCCACCTTGGTGACTTCATTTTTTTCAAAACACTTGAAATCTCACAGCTTTGGTAGTCTTTTTTCCCCTAATAAGACATGCCTCATGTTTTTGATCTCTATGTTTGTTTCCTCTAGTCTCTGGTAAGGCCCTACAGTAAAACTACCTGTCGGAACTGCCTCTGAGCGTCCTGCAGTTTTTGCTGTTTTCCTGCTTTGTCAGTAGTACCCGGCGACTGCCTGGACTTCGCAGACAAAGGGACGGGCATCCGACTAGTAGGGGAAGCGACACTGGTGTTCTGCAAGGGGATCCAAACGAAAAACAAAAGAAGAAATAAAACAAAAGAAAGAAAAAAAAACACACACCATATAGGAAGCATGAAAAATCAAGGCACTGACAGGTAAGAGAACCTTATTTAACACCTCAACGATCAACACCAGTGAAAGATCATGCACCCAGTGAGACCATGAACCTTAGAGTCAATACACAGTAGTACATGCAGTCAAGGATAAGAAAGATATCAGAGCTTAATCATCATGAGAGTGTCTTTGATGATGAGTTTTCCGCTTGCTGAAAACCTCAGAGTTTTAGCAATGAGCTGAAGGAGGAATATGGTAGCCAGGAACCCAACAAAATGCCACCCCCAATCATGTCACCATGATTTCAGAGAGGGAGAAAGCCACAGGGGGCATTTCCAACAATTCCAAGCACCTGTGGAGGAGTGGATTAATGATTTTGTAATTTCAGCGGTTAGGATTGGAGTGAAGGTAGGTTGTAAACTGAAAAAGAAGGACCCAAAGCCTCCAGGAGCAACAAGAGCTAGAGAGAGACCTGTTGTACTGTGCTGGGGGCACTGGGGACAGTGGTGGCGGTGGTGGTGGTGGTGGTAGTAGGGATGACTACAGGGCGAGGAAGGAGCTGAGGTTTAGTCTTCTTCTGCAATGAATTTTTGCTGGGTACCTTAGGGCCTGACCCTTTGGAGGTAGGGAGAGAGGAAGACCTCTTCAGCCCCACTCCTTCTGAGCTTTTCCCATTCCCTGCTTTAGATTCCTCCATGCTGACTGGCTCTCCGGGGGAGTGCGGTCCCATCTCGCTGATAGTGGTCTCCAGCTGCTTGATGGTCTGCTCCAGGCTGTCCAGCGTCTTGTAGGTGTTCTTCCGGATCTCATTCGTCCTGCCGAGGGAGTCAGAGTTCTGTCTCTTCAGTCCGGTTGAGCCTGTTACCTTGGGAGTGTCTGCTAAGGATTTTGAGCGTGCAATCTCAAATCTCTTTGCTTCTTTGTGCTGTCTGATAGTACCGTCACATTCCTCCTCATCTTCATACACAACCACCTGTAAAGTCTTCTTGCCAGACTTGGTGCCAGTGCGAATCGCCTGGGTCAGTGCTGCCAGCTGTTTCTTAGGGAATTTAAACTTGAACTTCTTCTTCCCATCCTGTTTGATGTCACCATTTGAATCCAAGTTCACTCCGCTGTCCGTCAGCTCAGAGATTGAAGATGAAGAGGAGGATGATATACTAACATGGTCTGCAGTGACCTGTGAGGAGCTGACCTTTTTGCCATCAACCACCATGGTCCCTCCAGCTTTTACCTGCAGCCCTCCGCTCCTCTCTGAGTCAGACTCCTCACTCTCCTCCTCAATGCGCTCTTCCGCTAGCATCCTGTCCAGCTCCTCCTCACATTCAAAGATGGTGGACAGGCGCTTGTAAGCTGAACGGATGTCCATGGGCTCATCAAAAATGATGATGACAGGCTTCTTGTTGAAGCCATTATCCTGTGGAACAGTGGGATCCGTTGTGGCGTTACCTACAGTAACAGTCTGGACACTTCCTTTCTTGGCATTGACCAGTTCCTGGTACTCACCACAGGACAGGGCCTGAACTTTGGTGTTAGTGATCATAAATGCTATGTTGTCAGGGGGTGGAGGCGCCTCTTCTCCAGGCAAGTCAGGACTAAGACTAGCCTCCTCATTACCCTCCTCATAGTTAGCTTTAGGTGGATCACTGTCCTCACTAGGAGTCTTTTTTGGTGGAGCAACAGAAGTTTGAGGTGCCTCTTTTATGGTACTTGTTGTTGTGGTTTCCACAGACTCAGGGATTATATCCTTACTAGAAGAAACACGTTGCTGGATGACTTTACTTTTCTTTTCAGTGTTGATTTTATTGAGGATTTTTCCCTTCTCCATTTCTGCGTTGGTCTTCAAGGATTCAGAGCGTTTCACTTGCTTCCTTGGAAGTTTGAATGCTTTCAGTCCCGCAGGCTTAGGTGATATAGGCGGAGGTGATTTCTGTGTTGGTGACAGTGGCGGCTGCTGCTGCTGGCTTGGAGAATTGTCATTAACATTGACATTTGACACCTGTGATGGAGGCTGTGTGGGCTCTCGGTGTTCGGGGGTTTCCTCTGTTCCTGGTGGCGGTGGATGCTCTTTGGGAATCTGGCCAGTCACATAGTATATGACCTGAGAAATGAAGAAGTAGCTGTTTATAACCTCTCAAAATCTAAACATGCATTAACTATACATGAATGTAATGTTAATAATTGAAAGCTATACACACCCCTTGGCTCTGTCGGACAGTAGTATTGCCATTTTCATCTGTGTCTGGATCTTTATCCTCTCGACTGGGCTCTGAGCTCTGCTAGGACAGTGTGTGAGGGAATAATATTACTGTGCAACTGGTGTGTCAGGCTGCTGTGGATTTACTGTGAAATCACATACATAATTGCAGTAGCATCCACGGTGTCAACACTGCCTTGGGCAATTACCTTCTACAAGGCAAGAGCAAGATATTTAGAGTATGTATGGCTCAGATTGGCTCCAGTTTCATACTGTATGACATCACTTTTATACGCTGTACTGACATTAAATGCTGTACATTAAAATGCATGCAGGGAAAATGAATAAATATTACGGTTTAAAAGCTAAGACTATAAGCGGCTTTATTTACAACAGCTAAATCAGCTACTTATGGATGGCTAAACCCTGTCTGCACAGCCTTTCTCTGTGGCGCTTCTACTGTTGTTAATAAGGCACTTAATATTTCATTTTTATGTTTCATGATACCACCTCTACTTCTGGTATCTACAGATCTTCATCTTAATCTTGATACATCCTGTTTCCTGTCACGTTCATAAAGTATGCACTCCTAATAGCATGCAAAACACTTTCACTTCAGTCAGACTCTTTGCAATATCACATCATGTGCAGTATTTTATGGTTTATTGTTTACAGAACTAGAGGCTTACCATCTACTTATATGCCATTAATTTGTAAAACATTGTAAAACACTGAGAGCGCATGTTTAAAAATCTTGGCAGTGAAATTTGTTGCACTTAAACACACCTGTCACATTTACTGACACAAGAATATTACATATGTTTACTGTTCCAATCAAATGTGAAAAAATATAATCTAATCTAAATGTGAAAAAATCTAAGGTTGTGCTGGTTATATAGGTGTAAAGCTGGGGAAAGAAAACTGAAGTTGTGCAAAGACAAAGAGAAACAGAAAAGTGATTCCTCAGAAAAGTATAAGTGGGGGAGAGTAGCATGCAAAGTGGTCAGACTGACCTCTAGTGAACCAAGTCTGCAAAAACAGGTTGTGTCTACAGAGTTTTGACTGTTTCTCTCAATTGTCAATCATTTAAGAAATACTTTTTATGTTGATTTTGTATGAAGACGTGTACTTAAAAAAAGACACAAGACGATTTAATTGCCTGTAGAATACAGTGCCGAGGTCTTTATTGATTTGGAGAAAAAGACAAGCGATAATTAAATCAGTGGCAAAACACATCATTGTCTGGTCCAGACGCACAAAAGACACAGCATCTTTTCAGAGGCTTCATTTTATGCAGACTTAATCCTGAAAAATTCAAGCTGTGATATCCAGCAGAATCACAAGAGGAAAGGAAACTGAGGCAGCAAGGAAAGGAGTTTTTTTGGAGGCAGCTGTTACAGGTTTCTCTCGAGCCAAAGCAAGGGTGCAAAAGTTGTAGAAGGGTTAAGACACAGCCATCGATTCTATCAGACAGTTGGCAGAGGCAGGCAGTTAGCTGGGTAGCTGCACGGTGACGAATATTTTACCTTTTTCTCTTTATGGGGCAATAAGGCCCCCGGTCTTAGTTCTCTGATTTGTGGTTCAATTCGAGTGGTGGGTTCTACCAAATTTTTCATCCCTACATCCTTAACTGTGCACTTCTGGAAAACCTGAAGAGTGGAGAAAAGTGAAGGGGAAATGGAGATAAGGATTTGGAGGAGGGAAGAAGTTTGAGTATCTTCACCTTTTCCACGTGAGACAAAGTTAGATTCAAAATCAAGGAGTTTGACAGTGGTCAGTGCTCATCCTTTGCCACTTCTGAGAAAACCAACCACCATAGGAAGAAATGAAAACCCACACCCACAATGCAGATATCAGAAAATCCAGCGAATGTTACACCTACTGAGTGTGTTTGTTCAGATGTTTGAGGGAATGTGTACATGTATGTGCATCTAACCTGGAGCTCTGCCATGATCTTGTCCCCTTCGTCCTCCTCATCTCCAATAACAGAGGCAGTGACAGGTGGAGGAGTGGCTGGCTTCGGTTTGGTCTCTGGAGGAACCTTGGTGGGCTTGGTTTGGGGAGTGGGAGGTGGAGCATCCTCTTCACTCTCCTGTTAGAATTTATTTAACATAAAAAGCATAGCATAGCAAAAAATCGAGGAAAGTTAAAGACTGTTAAAGTTTGAACATATTTCATGAGATGACCTCCTTTCAGACTGACCTGGGCCGACACGGACTCCTTCCTGCTGGTGTAGACCACCTCGCCGGAGCGTGTGGTGGTCATGCCTGAGCCTGAGCTGGGGAAGGTCTTCCTGGGAGGAGGTGGTGGTGGGGACTTGCTGGACTTTTCAGACCCCTGCTTGGTGAAAGTATCAATGGGGGCTGGCTTGGTGGCAGTCTTGGAAGGTCTCTCTAGTACAGGTTTGGCTGGTTTCTCCATCACAGGCTTTGGGAGTTTTTCAGGGCCCTTCTTGGCTGGTTTGTCAGAGTGAGGCTCAGACTGGGGCTCTTCTGTCATCAAAATTACATCGATTCAGTTATATAGGAGTTCATGTAGCAATAAAATGTAAAGTGTGTTGTACATGTTTGTGTCATAAAGTTACATTCGTGTTAGATGTGTACCTGAAGGGGACTCCGCAGGTTTGTGGATGTCTGCTTGTTCTCCAGTGGCAGCAGGGGGCAGTCCTGGGTTCTCTTCAACATCGAGACTGGGAATGCCCTTCATCATGTTGGCCTGTGCCTCCTGGAGGATCTTCTCAAACTCTTTCCCATCATAATGACCCATGTTCTGCCTCCTCTCTTCCCACTCCTTCTCTGCTGCCTACAGGGTAAAAAAGATGAGGAGAGAGAGAAGTTCCTGATAGGGTCTCTGATTCTGGGGAAGCTGAGTGAGAGAATACTATTTCAAGGACAGGACAACAACAAAAAAGATTTACCACAGAAGTCTTAAGTTGACATTTCAGGATGCTAATCAAAGCAAGTGAATATCACCACACCTTTAAGATGCTGGATAAAAAAAAGGAAAGTAACTAAACATACCTCTATGGACATAGCTCTGTTTTTGCTCTTGTCTTGGCTGTTCTGGAGCTCCTCTATGACAAGACCTGGACTGGCAGTGCCGTTGCCATTATTCACCGGGTTCCCATGTGTCTTCTTATGACGAGCGGGACTCGGTGGATCCAAGGCGGTCACCTTGGGGGATTCCCGGCCTTGATTCTTGCTTGGGTTGGGACTGGGGACGTGAGAGGGGCTGGGGGTGAGCGGTGGGCTGGACTGAGCCGTCAAGGCTGCGGACTGCTGGGACTGCTGCATGTGGACCGGGGAGCTCTGGACGTGATGGATGACCATCGGAGAGGAAGGCATTACCTCTGATCTGATGGTGGAGCTCTGGGGCTCCAGCGGGGCTGATGTGGAGCCAGACTGGGCTGATGCTGGGGGAGCTTCTGCTGGGGCTTCTGCTGCTACTGCCGCTGAGGGGCTGTTCCCCACTGGGATGTTAGCAGAAAGGTCGGGTGCTTTCTGAGGGCCCTCAGTAGCACATCTGCACAGAGAAGGGAAACAGTCAGTGATACAAACCTTGTTTAAAACACTGAGATGCTTTTAAAAATATCGAACATTGCTAGAAATCCATTTTACAACAAACAACAAAATTCGTAATATTAATATTTATGATCTTTGTGAGTTCTCATCCGGATTGAAAACACATCGAACCTTATAATAAATTGGACAGATAATGTTGATTAAAAACACCACCAAAAGCTAGATCTGCCAACCGGGCATGTTTCGGGTAAAAGACGACAGAGTCATGGAGGGAGAGAGAGAGAGGAGTCGGGAGTGGATTTGGTATCTGTGACATATTAAAATGGAAATGAGGCTCTGCAGTGTCCTCCAAATTAATTCACTTATCGGTTCAGTGAAGGCGATGGATGCCACACTCCTCTGTCCACACAGAATGACCTCTTTGATGGGATGAAGGCCAGCTTGCCCGTATAATCAAATAGTACAATCTCCCACATCATAGACCCCTGTGTGAAGCTCTGCAGAGTGCTTTTTGTTTTCATCTTCAATGCACTCCCAGCCTCCATACCCCGGCACCTACTTCTCCCGATCCCTGCTTTATCTCCACCGACTCATTTTTTTCTCCATCTTTCCTCTACCTTCTCAGACTGCTGAGTGTGTCAGTCAGACTCTTGACCCTTTTCAGCATGCTGTCCAGTTTATGAGGCTCCTCCTTCAAAAACTTGACAGCTTCCACTTCCACCCTGAGCACAGCCCGCATTCTGGTTTGCAGAGCTGGGAACTCTCCTGGGGAAACACACAGGGAAACATACAGAATGTTTTTTGATCAATCTCAACTTTTTTAAAGTCTTAATCCAGAAGTTTTATTTTATAGATAGAATATCATTTAGACCATCATGGCACTACAGCTCTTCAGTGAAACTCACATTAACATTTCCAGAAGTACCCATCATAACTATCCAATGGGATACATTATTACCTTTGGCTAAAGTTATTCAGAAATACCTTTATTGAACAATTAAATACCGACATATCCTCTGAGAAGATACTACAGTTTTATACATATGAGTCTGGTCAGTGAGTCTGTGAGGGAAGAACATCCATCATATCAGATAAACGTGTCTTTTCAGCAGAATTTTATTGTGATATGATTTACCTGTGAGACTGTTCTTTAAAGTCATTGTCTAATAAACTAATTATAAAGAGAAAACTATAATTAAAAACTAGCAAAATTAGTTCAAGTCCATCTTTCAAAAATCAAATCAAATATATGATGTAAGAGCACCTTCTTGTATGTCACCTGTTTTATTCACAATCATATAAACTCAACTGAAAACACTTTGAAACAGAGGGTCATAAACAACATTGTTCCCAGTAGTGAGAATATTATCTGCTGTCTTACCTTTGAGCCCTGCAAGAGATTCTCCCACCTTCCTCAGAGTCACTGCTCCCTCCTCCACGTCCTTCAGGGTCACTACTCTGTGTGCTGCTGCTGAATCTTTCTGCAGAGAGACTACATACTGCTCCAGCTCACTGCAGAGACAAACACAATGCACAATGGAAAGGACAAAGATGTTAGAGTTGAGAGAGAGAATCCATTTTTCCTACAATGTGGATGGATCTTTGACAAATATTTATAATATTTAGTTATAAATGATAAATAAATAATTGAATGCGAACTCATGATCAAATGTTTTAATGTAAAATGTTATTCCACTTTAGGGACTATTTGTTTCTATTATATTGACATTTATCTACTCAGGTACAACTTGATTAAGAGACAGAAGAACAGGCAGATTTTTACATTACTGTGGCCATTTTTATTTACTCTTCACAAACACCAGGGGGCAGAACACAATCATTTATCTTAAAGATCACACAGCGATACTCGTGCAAAGGTGAGCTCAGCCTTTGGGACATAATCCTTAAAGAAAAGGAAAAAATTAGATCACATTCAAAACACTTACAAGGATTAAGACTGACATTCAGCATTTCCACTATGCAGTTCACTTTCCTGTCTACATGAGATTGCTTAGTCTAGATTAGACTGGATCTCATCCCAAAACCGCAAATGTTTGCACACTGAACGAGGGCTTATTTGTGAGCGAGCACTTCCTCACATAGAAAACATTATCACGCCGCTTCACAGCCATCCCAGCGCTCGGGAAAAATGGCTACTCAGTGGGGAAATGTGCCGAATGATAACATTGTGTGCAACGTTGGATTGCATGAGAGGGACTAAAATGGTGTTTCATTGTGGCCAGGTACCCTTGAGAAACACTCTTTTATACAACTCCCCTAAAGGGAGTGGGAAAGGCAATAAGGAGACAGTGTGTTAAATGCCCTGCTATGCCAAGACCTGCTGGTAATAGGAATGATGATGGGAAATTCCAGCTGAGGACAAAGGAAACTGATTTCCCTTTTATTATAAAGCCTCCTACAGACAAAAAACAGATACAGTACATCTCCAAAATGTACAAGTCTGTGAGTCAGAGAATAAGAGTCAGCCTTCCCAGATGCTCTAATGAGGTAGATAGCATTTGCTTGAGGAATCATCATGTGCTTTTCATATACTGTAAATTACTGTTATCAACTGGAAATCATCATCCTATTAAAAACTCCTGGGACTAATTTGTTTCCTTGCTTTTTCAAGTTTTCCTGTCCTTGAATTAGCAGCAAACTTTTCCACATAAGTTAAAGTACTGAGCCCTTTTATGTTGCCACAGAATTATAAACTGTTACAAAATGTGCCCTTATAGGTCATGATAGATTTAGTTCTCCTCTTGCGGGGGCAGTGGTTTTCACACCACCTTCTCCCACTGGTCTTAAAGCCAAACAGCCCTAATTATCAAGCCTTATTTAAAGTGCCAGCAGCCGTGTTTTGCTGACTCACAACTGGCTGGATACCAAGAGTAACAGTGAGTTTAATCCACTGACTTCCGCCTGTTCATTTCCAAGTCTCCACGAGCTGCTATCAGTGTGTTTATTAAGACGACGCTGTTTGACCTTGCCTGTAAACATCCAAATAAAAGGATTCAATTACTGCTCCCCGTTGGCAAGATGAGGCAAGTGAATTAAAATAAGAGCAGGATAGTGAGAAGTTACTCCACAGTTGGGTGTATTGTTCTAGGCTGCTGTCTCTTAGAGGCAGGCACTGCTTGCCTGTATAAACCTGTGGACTGTAATTTGAAGGGCGTTGGCTTGTCAAAGAGTTTAGGAGTGAATAGCATAGGTGAGGTGATAAAAATGAAGCCTTTTGGGGATTTCCTATAAATGGAAGCACCTTGACTGGAGTCACATGGGTGTGTGCTAAATCGCCTCTAATCTTGTGCGTGAAAGGAGTAAAAATCCTGAACAATAAACATCCAGTAATGAATGCAAACAACCAAATCCAGACTATATAAAACATGAAAACATACCCGAGTTGCGTGAGGACGCGCTCCTCGAGACCCAAGTACTTGTGCCTGTCCTCTTCTACCAAAGCTCTCTGCCTCTGGACAGGGTCCTCCAGACCCCGCATGGCCTCTGCAAGTTTGACACTGATCTCCTGCTCTGCCCGCTTCAGCTGGACCCGTAATGCCTCTTGGTTCTGCAGCTGAGGGGATGCACACAGCGGGAACGAGATGTTAGAGAACCGTTAGAGAGCAGACCAGCATGCAAAGCTGCAGCAGATACTAGCACATTCGAAATTAATTAAAAGGAGAAAGAGGTCTTGCCTGCAGCTGTCGCATCTGATGGAGCTGCACCCTGAGGTCAGAAACATTCTTCCTGAACTGCAGGAGGTCGACTTTGACAGGAACTGAGCCCTTGTCTGATGGGACTGCACTGCTCTTGGGAGCCAAGACAGGGGAACCACCTGTGTCAGGGAGAAAAAACATGTTATAGCTTGTGAAAATGTCACCTAAATAATACAGACAGGTAACAACAAACAAAACTGGTTTATTTTCATACAGATGTACACGCTGAAACATGTCTGCAAATATATTTTCTCTGGCAACACACTGGTCTGACTTGCTGTTCCTAATGTTTAGCAATGGTTGCCTGAACTCACTGTGGCTGTCTTTTTCCCTGCACAATAAGCACAGATACAGCGGCGCTCATATCGGCTGCACCTCTGAAATGTCTGTCAACTGATTTCAACATTTCAGTCATGGTTAGAGATGGAGAAAAGGTTGATAACCATGGAAACTAAGGGAGCTAATATTTGTGGTTTTGGTGAGTCTCTAAATGGCCAACGACAATAATAATTAAATTCAAAAACTCCAGCATGAGTTTTGACTCTAATGACCTTTATGTATTTTCATTGGATTCATTGGATAACCATCCAAGGGAGAGCTGAGTTCATTTAATATCAGTCAATAAATGGATCGAATCCATGTTTCCTTAACTGAAGATTGTTGAAATGAAGACTTCAACATTAAGTTTTTGGGTTTTCTTAGGGACTATTTTTTGGTTGGAAGTAGAGCTGTGGTCTTAAAAGTGTCATGTTCGTATTGAATTTTTTAAAAGTTGTTTTTCCCGAGGAAATTTCTTTCACCTCCATTGTACAACCCTGATTCCGCAGAAGTTGGGATGTTGTGTAAAACATAAATAAAAAAGAATGCAGTCATTTGCAAACAAACAGTGTTTACTTACAATGGTTTCTGAGCCCATCTAGTAATATCCTTTACACAATCAAATTCAGAATAAGCAGATATTTACAAAAATCAATGAAGTTGAAGAGATAAAACATTTAATATATTGTCTTTGTACTGTTTTCAATTGAGTATATATCAGAAAGGATTAGCAAATTATCACATTCTGTTTTGTTTTACGCGGCATCCCAACATTTTTGGAATCACGTTTGCTTAGAGGCGGAAATCTCAAAGTTGAATATCTCAAAATGTGGGAAAATTTAAACCCAAACTATATGTGCTTGGCAGGGTACCTGTGCAGGTAATAAAATATTTATTTTGTAGATTGGTAGAACCATCCTTTAACCTCAGAAACATTAGGTCCATTAAAGAAAGTAGTGCCTGTGTGTTAAACAATAGGTCAGGGAACGTTCACGCAAAGCTCCATTGTCTCACTCTCTGTTGAGGCCGTGAAAGAACAAACTTTTGTCTTCATAATCCAAAAACTCTCTTCCTTACATACCACCTGACAGCTGCCTAGACCTGAAATACAGGTTACAACGTACACAAAAGGCCATTTAAAAAAGTGCAGGCTGTGTGGTGTCAACGAAGAAGCAAAAAAAAAAAAAAAAAAAAAAGAGGGAGGGAAAAAAGTTGTCACTGATGTCTCACGTACAGGTTGTGAGATTGGTGAGATCAAAGTCTACGCGGTAACTTTTATGATGTTTTGGAGATTCGCACAAGCACAACATGACAAGTAAATCCCTCGGAAAAGCTACATGTGAATTGTATCATGAGACGTGAGATTAGCTCCCAAGACGCATGAATAGTGTTGTGTTTTTTCTCCGTGCCGCTGGTGAGGTTGCAGATCTTTTTATCAAACCTAGATCTGGCCACAGACCGCTGCGGAGCCAAGATTGAATCGCTGAATCATCTTGGCAGGCTTGAGAAGTAATAGCGTCTTGTTTTAAGTAGTGCTTTGAGGAGCTTGTGTTAGCTCTGCTGGCTCTCGTCTCTTATCTCCTATTAAACTGGATGTGGGGTGGGGGTGGGGGTGGGGGGTGTTGCAGGGAAATATGAACCCATGACGAGCAATGAAGCCCGACTTTGTTTTCTCTCCCTCCAGTGCTGCTCATTGCGGACTGTTGACTGACACTGATGTGTGGGCTTGTCTGCACAAGACATTATGGCGCTAAAACTGTTGTTTTGAAAAAAGGAAAAAAAAAAAAGTCATGAAATGGAGCAGAATAAAAGTGATACTAACCTGAGCTATGTGCGCTGTGGGCTGGGGATGATGTCTTCGGTGGTCTCTCGCTGCAGCCAGAGGAAAATTTATAAGAGCAGGATTTTTCGATTTTGACAAAAACATTATTTTGGGGCACGTTAGTATTAGTAAGAACAAACACATTACAACAAAGTATGATGGGAAAGACTGACAAACCAGAGAGGTTAAAATGATGTTAATGATGTTAACGAGCTTCAGTGGCATAGAAACATATAAATTCACTGCAGCCACAGACCTTTCAGTCTAACTGTCAAGCAAACACAAGGTCTCCTCAGAGAAGAAATGCAAAGAGCTGAAATGCAGCCAGATAAACCATACATAGTGGCCATTTATCTAGAGAGCAAATAACTTCAATATCAGATTCACAGTCAAACCTATTTCCTCTTCACCAGATGCTATTTGACCTGAGTGTTTGATATAGCCATTATAAAACGGATAGTTTATCTCTCCCACTCTGGCCAGATAGGCTTTTTATTTGAAACTCCATTTCCCCTGATGCCTCACTCTGTCCTATACTGTGATTGCTTACCTTAAAGGCTCCTTGGTGCCACTAGTGTTTGGCCCCTTTAAAAGTGCATGCTGAACAAGACCAGTCAAGCTGGCAATCTGGTGCTCCATTGCCTTCATTCGCTCTCTGCAGAAACATCAGAAAATTCTCCTTTCAACACTGAGGCCTCCTGGATATTAGAGCTGCCACTAGAGCAAATATTAGCTCAGAATGAAAACGGGAGGGCTGTGACAGAATAATCAATTGCTTTTAATCACCTGACCATGAATCTTTCTGTTATTTCATGGGATTACACAACTGAGATTTTATGCAATTGATTTGCAATTATGTCCTGAGTAAATATTGACTCCGGTCAAATAAATAGTTTCTGAATTACAACAGTGCAACAGCACTTGACACAGTCTTTTCACGAAAAGAAAAAGCTTGAGTCCAAATGGAGTAAACAAGATGGACGACTCGAGGCAAGAAAAAACCCAGTGAGGGTGTTGAAGTCATATTGTTTTTTAAATAAAACAAGAGTGTGTCACAAGTGGTGGCCGCTCAGAAGAGAATTGAAGGACAATTGGAAAATTACACTGCCGTAAGAAAGCCAAACACCAGAGGGTTGAATCTTACACTGAGATTGTTTGGTAAGCCTAGAGGTTGGAAAAGAGAACAGCTTTTGTTTTCAGATGTCATCATTCATCTTAAGGACGGATATGGGGCCAGCTGAGGACACGGGGGGGGGCTGTGGTTTTAGCTGCGTTATAGACAATAGACAGACACATGGTCTATGTGAACAAAGCAATGTCTAACCTCAGTGTCATGCAGCATATTTCACATGAATAAATTCTATGACAGCTACAGAGCTCCGAGTGTTGGGACTGTGTTTATTTTGAAAGTTAAGTACAGTACTTTCCCATTCAAATTCCAACACTCATTTCCCAGATTCCCAGGGCATTTCTAATGGGGGTTTTGGGCAGCCCAGGTGGTCCAGTCTGATCTGTTTGACCGATTGGGCCATTTCAAATACTTATTCAACCTGGTCAATATTTTCTTTGGTTTGCCCACGTATGCATATAGCCTCTGTAACCTCCCTTTTAATGAAACCGCGTTTGGCAGGATAAGTGGCAAGAACCCCTCTTGGTCTCTTTCTGTGTTTATGTGCTCTCAGTCAGAGAAGACAAACTCACCCCAGGTACCAAAATGTCTGCTGGATTATCCAATTTGAATAGACTCTACAGAGGGATTGTTGTTAGAACAATAGTCACAGAGTAACGGAAAAATATACAGTGGGTTAATGGGGTCTCCAGATACTATCCTGTTTCAGTGGTAGCTATGTCTGGGCCTTCATATTCTATAAAATCAACACTGTAAGCTCCAGAGTTTGAATAGAGACTGTGAAAACAATGGTCAGATAAGCAGAACTGGTTGTACACACAAACCAAACTGATGCATAACCATGTGCATTAGTCCTGTTCTTAATGTGCAGATCTGGATGCTCAAGACAGTGAGAGGGCAGTTATATTCTTGCCTTCAGTCATGGATGATGAAACAGAGTCAGAGCCAGGGATTGAGAACCAGCAGCTTATGGTTAGGGTGAGACTGGGATGCAGAGTTAGTCCATGCTCCCATGCAATGTCTTAATCCTAATTTTAACAATCCCACCAGCCCACTGTGTGTAACATCCGGTCCCCTTGGTTCTTACCGTGTCTGATGGTCACTGGCAGGTGGGATGGGCCCCTGGAGGTGACCCTGGAGGTCAGCAACAACAGGCGATCCCATGTTGCTCCGTTGCTTTGTCCCTGTCACTTCCTCCTTCCTGAAGGACTGGCGCACAGGTGAGCTTCTCTCAATGGGAACACCATGAGGTGGCACGCCATGAGGCGGCACGCCATGAGGAGGCCCGCCATGAGGAGGCCCGCCGTGGATGTCAATCAGCCGGACCTCAGCCATCCGGTGAGGGGATGGAGGAGGAGTCTTGGAGCCCAAAGTTGGCAGCTGGCTGTTCCTGGACTTCTGCCTGTACAGAGAGGGGTGATCCATAGTGTCTGTGGGGCTGGGCCCGCTGTAAGAGCTTGTGGAGCGGATGGAGGCACGGTGAAATCCCATGCCGTGTTCTGGACCATCAAGCCCAGAGTTGGGGTGTGGTCCGTGAGCACTAGCCATGCTCATTCTTCCCTCTTGGAGCAAGTAGGGGTCTGCATACAACCCCTCACTTCCCCTGGATAGAGTGTGGCTTTTGCCGCCCATGTCTTCATCTGGCTTGACATCCCGTCTCTCCAGGATGGCGCTGGGACAGGGTGAGATGGAGCGGGCTGGAGGGTTGGCGTTAGACACTCGTTCTCTTGGGATGGTAGCGCTGCCGGGTATAGAGCCCTGTCGTGGGCCAAACGGGATCCTAGAGGGGGATGGGGGCATGGAGTGGGGAGACGGGGGTAGCACTCCCTGCATGGGGTGATGCAGTGGGGGACCCATCGGGGGCTGTCTCAGAGGGTGCGGGCCATCGCGACCGGCATGAACCATCTCGCCATGCATCTAGAAAAGCACAAAAGCATACAGACATGTTATAGAAAAACAAACGTGAACTGTTATTACTTCAAATAACGCATAAAAAGAAAGAAAGAAAGAAAATCCCTCAATTTAAGGATTGGTCAATAAACCAGACTGCATACGTCTGCCTGCTTGAGAGGTTCACTGTTTATTTTGTATATAAGTATCCTGTATTTCTGGACTGAAGTTGCCTTTGAAACAATAACATCCATCTAACTCAGTTTACACTGTTGTTTTTCAAAGAATATAGACTGTCAGCAATTTCTCCTGAAGCAGAAAATAGTTATTCGCAAGGCTACTATCCCTGGGTACAGCATTTCACTCCAAGTCCTGGATGTTACACCCACAGGCTTCTGCAAAAAAATATTACAATACATCAACTCAGGATTATTTCTTTGGATGGAAAGTCTTCATAAAGGTGATTTGATCTACTTTTTCAGCCTCAAACAAAGTCTTTGATTGCTCTCTTGGAGGTAAGACTGTGGCTTTCTCAAAAGAGTTTACATGTGCACCTGCAGGGCTTGAAGGTGGTTGGTTAATTTGCAACAAGATCTGTGATTTAAACAGTCAGAAAACCCATAAAGGACACTGGAAGGCTAATGTACAATAAGCCTCATTTAACTAGAGGGGGTTTCCGGGTTAAGGCTCAGGATGTAGGTGGTAAAACTAGAAACTAGGAGGTGAAAGTTTTACAGGTACACAATAGAAGTAAAAGGAAATCTGGTTAATGTGATGAGCCACCTGCTGTGTGAAGTATGACAAGCTTCACCACTGTCTTATCTTTATCTAATCTTTGCATTACGCCCTCTACTTTCACACTGCCACATTTTCAAAAAGAAATAACACATTTTTATTTTTACAAATGTCAAGTTGAACTCAGAAGCAGCAACACATTTACGCACAGGCACAGTTTGAGTTAAAACTTACAGCTTCATAAAGGCAACAATGGAAGCCAACCTACATGCATGGCTACAATATAGTGAGTTCATCTATTTCAACCTTGAGTTCATTTCCCATAGAAGTAAACAATTCCCTGTGCTAACAAGCATGACTGAAATACAGTGTGTAAACAGTGACAGAACCCGTAGATATTGTGTTGTGCTGGGTATGATAACACTGTGCTGAGGAGTGTCACATGCAGAGCCGAATCCAATCCATCTCTCTTCCTGTCTAACTCTCTATTCCTGTTAAACAAACAAGCTATTGTTCCTTCCAGGTATGACTCATGGGTAACACCTACCTAAGAAGACAAGTCAAAACCTAATGCAAAGTTCTTTCAAAAAACTTCGGGTACAGTTTTTGACACTGTGCTTTTTCGGCGTTGTCATTTTTTATTTTATTCCCTCCTTGTGCTGATACAGATTAATACAGTGAAGAGAGCAATAAAGTGGGTGTGACGAGTGTATGAAGAAGGTGTGTGTGCGTGAACTAGAAAACAACAACTGCTAAAAGTGTATAGTAACAAAGGGCTCAGACTTGGCTGTGATAACAAAGGGGGAAAAAGAAAGAAACTTGCTGGCAGTGAAAACGCACACAGCCCATAAATATGGCAGCAACAAGTCTGACCCAAACAACAAAACATATAATAGGAAATCTAAAAAGCACAGAGCCACTAATGACATTCAATATCCAAGGTGCCTACACACATAAAAAGAAAAGTTGCCCTCTTGAGCAGGAATTTCCTAGGAGTGCTAAATAACATCTCTCAAGGCTTTGCCAATTTCAGTTCTGCCATATAAGAACAATTTGGGCCAAAGGGCGTCGCTTGTCAATCCCAAACAGATGTTACACCTTTGGAAGACTAACATTCTTAAAATATCCTTAAAATACACTGACTTTATAAAAACAGTCTGCATTTGTCTGCATGCTTATAAATGACTGCTTTGAGACAAAACAGAGGTGTAAAGGTTTGAAAAATACACACATGTGCGACCACGTCTTGCAAACGAGAGGCCGTGAGGAACATTTGGTTTACGTTTGAATCGCGGACGCCGTCTCTGTTTCCACCGTGCTCTTAAGCTTCCGGTAATGAGGGCGGCATGTCTGGTAGGAGCGCGCAAAGTCGCCTCGTTCTCTCGCCGTGTTGGAGATGGAGAGGCTTCCTGAGCTGATTCACAAAGTGCAGAGGCTCAGAAGCAGCCAAGCTAAACAGATAAAGAGGAGCTGTGCTGCCGCGTTCGTGCGGAAGTGTGTCAACATTTAAATAGCTGGGCTCTGTGGCCGGATGTGCGATTCGGCTGTCTGCATGATGATGTTAAAAAGGAGAAAAAGAAGATGGGAGCTGTTGCTAATTGTGAGTAAAAACAAGATAAACATTAAATTTTTCATTTTTGAATGAATACTAAAATTAGTGGATGACCCCGAGGAGAACAGGGGTCAGCCATGAAGTGAACCTCTGTTTACAAAATATCTCCTCCAGCTATGTGTACATAACATCACTCTGACGGCCACTATTGACTATTCCATGAATACAAAGCACTGCTCTGTGCACACATAATATTTCAAAATATTTTCTGCTTTTAACATCCAATGAAACATTACAAAAAAAGAGACGCTTCAAATGCAAGAAAATACCTCTTTATTCTAACGGCCTGCTGCATGTTCTACTTATCAAGTTACTTATCAGTTACTATGTGCATCTGTCCACCTTAAATCAATTAGTGACAGACAGGGTGAGACTTGTTTTCATAACCAGAGACAGCTCTGTTTGGCCAGAAAGCTTCCATCAATAGCAGAGGTAACTGCAGATGATAATTTAAATCTGATCTGAGGCCTGGCATTCCTGCGAAGAAGAGGACACTCAATAGCCCAAACAGATGTGAGGTGTACCCCCTCCCGAAAAAGTGTTTGAACAGGTGTACAGCTCATTAACTTGTAGTATTTGCCCTTTTGCTTTGAGTGGCAGGGTTTCTATTACATTATTAAAAGAGGTTGCCAAGAAAAAACCCCAAAAAACAAGAAAGACTTTTTCATGTCTCTCAAGCTTTCTTCATAAGGCAGACACAGCAAACAAAAAAATCTTCAGTCCGAGCTTTACAGCTGCCAGGAATAAAGACACTGTTTACAACTGGGGAATAAAATGTCTGCGTTTTGTTGTGGGAAGAGGGCAGCTTCCATTAATATTGTCACAAGAATGCCAATTTGTGGATTAACGCACAACACAAACAACAAACTCATCATCTAACAATTTTTTTTCTTGTGTCCTGCACCATTGTTTGGTTTTATACTGTTATTTGCTTCGACTGTGTTTGCAGTTGTTTTATACTGATATTGCCTTTACTGTTTCTGTTATTGTCTTTTTACCATGTAATGTGCCTTTGACTACCTTTTCAAGTCCTACATAAATTAAATATATTATTATTACTTCCACACCCCACAACCACGTCCAGTCTTTATATCTGTATCCACTGCCGCTTGGTGAAACATTGACAGAACTATTCATGAAAGCAATCTTCAGCCTCTCTCTACTTCACGTCTTGATTTCACAATGTTTGCACAAGAGGCTTTGTAAAGTTCTTCTCTTTGCTTAATGTGTTACAGTTCATGCAGTACGAGTTATATTTTTCAATCCTGTTCAGTCAGCAAGAGTTTTTAAATAGGCAATTTTAAAAAAACTGAACAAAATGGATGAGAATTACAATAAATTTTCTTTTGCTGTTGCCAGTCTGCAAACCTTTCCTGCTCTTAAACTGTCTGCACTATTAAATTCGCCTTTCACTTTTTCTGTTGTATCATTTTTGCCATCTTTTTTCACAAATGTCTTTTGTTCACTTCCCCTTGAAGGACCCCATTGCTGAGAGCCAGCCGGAGCCGCTCGCCTGTCAGCAGCAGAGAATAAAAAGAGTTTCTGCAGCACCCCAAAGTCGTCATGGCATCTGAACCAAGACCTCTTAAACCATCATCATGTTTGCTTCATCATTCCTTTAAACTTGATCAATTTCACTCTGCACTTATGTGACACATACAGTATGTGGCAGTGGGATTATAGCTAAGGTTAATGTAATTTTTGCAGTATCACAATGGTGCTGCGATGGCGACTGGAAATCTGCGGCAGGCAGAGAGGAGACACGGGTTAAGGGTCAGGCGGATTAGAAAGGTGGATTTGAGGAGGAACATTTGAGGAAACGGCTCTTCAGAGCTTTAGTTTAGTTACATCAGCAGGAAACAAACGTGCTGGAATCAGAACAAGAGAAAGAGATTAGAGCTGATATTGGGGGAAGAATGAACAAGGAAAATAGTCCTGAGATTTGAGCTCAATTGTCCCTGAAGCAAGCTGCACCAGAGCGAGGAGAGGCCCGATCACAGGCCCCTGGGAGAACAATATGAGACCCCCTCTAAACAGATTAAGAAGAGGCAGGGGGACATTCCTTCCCTTAACTGCAAACAGGATGAGAAGAATCGAAGGCTGGGCTTTTCTATCTGCCGCACGTCTGGTGGTCTCTGTGCAGCTGCCGCCGTTAACGAGACAATAATTTCCACTGCTGTGTTAGCGTGTGTCGGTCGAGCACTCACCCTGGCATCGCCGTTGGCAGGTCTCGGCCCATGGCTGAACGCCTGTGCTGGGTCTTTGTGGTAGACCTTGAGGCAGGAGTGATCTGTGATGTTCCTGTAGGAGGAAGAAGAAGAGGTGTCCCGAGGTAAATAGGCAGCCCAGACATCGCCATCAGACAGCGGACGATCCTGCCTCAGCCTGGATCTCTTTAGCAGCTCTGCCAAGGGTACATATCTTGACAGAGGCTCTGACAGCTCTCTGTTATATGACATTTCCTCTAAATCTCTAAAGTCTATAAAAACATTCACTAATACTGTGCAGAAACGTGGCGCGACTGCATAAGCTTCCTTTTGCCGGTCTCACTCTGTCTCTTCGTTGTTGCACCCTGGACACTTGTACCAACCTTTAGGAATCACGAGACTTTTTTTTTACAGCCCTGATAAAGCATTAGTCACAAAGTACACATTGCACTTGAGCAGGAACTCTGGAGACAACGGGGCATAGTTGCTTATGTCTTCAAAAGTTTGTTTTTTTCTGCAAAACAACTAGAACAAATGTGTGTATACTGTCTCGGCACATAGAATCTGCTGTATCATTGATAAGACATGCTGGTGAATACCAAACCAGGAAGGTACAAGGAACAAGAAAAGGCAGTGAGCTAGTGCGTGTGCTTGTGTGCTTGTAAATGATACACACAACTCGGTACACAATACTTTGGAAGCGACGCTCTGAAGAGCATAAAAGGACCTCAAAAAGTGTAAAAAAGACAAATGCTCAAACTTTCTATAAAACTTTCTAGAGTCAAACTTTCACCAGAGGAGAGAGGACAACAAGCAAGAAAGTCATCAAGATTACTCTTCAATTTGTTTGGGTATTTCAGAGGCATTTGCTATCTCCACATAACTTTCTTTCTAGTAAGTTTTAACATGAGGGTAAAAGGAAGTTTTCCTGGCCGGTGACACTTCCTGTGCAGGGCGAGTTTTGACAGGACGTGCTGCAGGAGGGGAAATGGAAAGGACTATAAAACCGTGGAGCATGAATATCCTGTTAACACAATATATGCTTTCCAATACACGCATTCTGTATCCATGTTCATCACACACAAACATCCATCCTTACCTGACATCGGTGAGCTCGTAGTACATATTCCTCATGTCGTCCTTGACGTAGACGGCGACGCTGGGCGACTCCAGCATCTTCATAGTGAGCTGCTGCGGGAAGGCACTAACAAACAGAGCTCTGACAGTGTCGATGCTGGTGATCTCATTAGGCATGCGGATCTGTTTGGTCTCGTCCCCGTACTGCAGGTACAGTACACCTGCGGACAGAAAGCAGGGGAGCGGGGCGATCAGTAAACCCCCTTCAATTCATGAAAATCTTTCCCATGACTAAGACGGGCATGGGATTTCTGCAACCTGCAGGAGTTGGGATGCACTTTTGTTTCTCCCCTGGATTGTAATCTCAGTGTTTTGTCAGATGCTAAAGACGTTCAGTCCTCCTTGCAGTGTTAATCTGTTAATTGGAACACTTCATGCGGCAGTGAAAACCTTTCAATACCAACCATGGCAGGGCTTTTAGTCTGAAACTGCTGCAAGAAGAATTGACTTACTAACCAAACTAAGCAACGGATTGCTAAGAACATGCTCAGTAAGAGATGGTCAAAATCTGGATTCAGCTATTTTTGATATTTTAGGATTCATGTAAAAAGAGAAGACAATGCCACAACAGACCAGGTCAGTCATTAAGGACTGATTATTGCAGTAAACCTTAAACACCCACCAACACATCATCTAAATAAAAATCACCTTTCCTGTGCCATTTCTGACACAGTTGGCATCCTGCCCACATCACAATGTCTCATCATGGCTGCTCAGTGTTGGACCAGTGCAGATATCTGACCAGTTTAAATTGAGTTAAAATATTAATTTCCACTAGTGTACCATTTATACCATCAAAGCCTTGCAGCTGACAAAACACATTCATCCTCTTTAATGTCTCAATACGTGGCTGGTGAACTGTCTTTTAAAGTTTTTTTTTTTTTTTTAAACTTTTGAATTGAGCCATCAAAGCCTTTGAGCTGATTCAAACTGTTCTGTGGTGCACGTTTTCCTGGTAGATTTTTAAGACGCATTCTTGTAAGACATGCGGGATTGTACTAAATCTGCCACTCATCTCCTGTTCATATTACTGTTCCTTTTGGAGAACATCATGCTCTATATCCCAGACAAATTACTTGATATTTAGAAAGTGAGTTGGGGCAGGAAGAAGGGAGAGAGAAGCAGGGCTGCGTGCTCCGGGTGGAACAGTACACGTCGTGCATCAAAAAGACCAAAGCCTGAACCTCTGAACTCTGGGTGTGGCTTCTGTACTGTGCTTTAGAAAAACAGATGTCTCCCCCGCAAAACTGAAATGGAAACGCCCACATTGCACTTGTATAAACAATGACAGGGAAAGGGAAAAAAAACACATTTCTATTTCTATTCTCTCATTCATTGCTCCAAACAGCATGGCACAGACCTTTATAAGGATTATCTTAACGAAAAGAACAAAGTTTCTCTTCTAGTTCTGTTGTGACATATTTTATTGTCGCATTTCATGAAGAGACAAAAGACTTGCTGTGACACACAACTTTTGCATGCAACTTTAAAATTTGTGTGCTGAAAATAGCTGGTTTTAAGGAAAGAAGGCACGGTTTTAGTTGGTGTAACCCCATAAAAGGGCAGAGCCAGTAAAAGCTACCAGATGTCGGTGAAATATTATACAAGATCCTACATGCTCCAGGAGACAGAGTGAGACAGAGAGAGGGCAAATCCAGGAAATAAAACTGCTGAGTCTATCATTGCTCTTTCTGGTCTGTCTGGGATTCTGGGTAGTAATAACTTAACAAAGTGCCCATTTGCAGAATAACTTCATCTTTCCCCTGAGAGCTGTTATGTTAACAGTCGGCTAGTTTTCATCCAGATGTTAGCAATTAATGTGAATGCGTTTGATGACAAAGCGCCATTGATGGAGCACGCATTATGAACTTTTGAATTCTTTAACATCACATTCATTTGCTGCAGCAAAGTTGAGTCGCGTTACATTCCTGAGCGCCGGGTTTCACTCAGGATTGGAAGCAAATGGCAAATGGGTTTCCTGACCAAATGGGCACAGCAATGCAGACATGCCTGAGCTTTAAAAGTTTTCCACATTCCTCCAGTGAGACACAAAAGTTTAAAGCAGGCGTAATCATTAAAAAATATACATCATTCTATGTCCGTTTGAAATGCAACCAAAAAAAAGATAAATACTACATTAGAACCACAGAATAAATTACTTGAAATACAATACACTTGATCCCACACTCTAGATTAAATCTGATACTCACGTTAGGGGTTTTAGGGATTTCCTGTTTTCTGAGTCTTTGATGCTCTGGAAAACACCACGCAACAACTCCTGCAGCACAGGCTGAAGACACTAAGCCCCAAGAAGAAGCCCCAAATGTCCGTTGGGACCCAGCGAAGTGTGTGCCTGTGTGTTTGTGTGTGTGTGTGTGTGTGTGTGTGAGGGACTGTGGGAGGGACAGTTAAGAGGTGCCCCCTTTTCTCTCCTCCCCTTTCATCACACCATAACCCCCCACTGTCATAACGCTTTGTCCTGATGTTTTGGAATGAGAGATGGAGCATATGTGTGTGTGTGTGTGTGTGTGAGTGTGTGTGTGCATGCATGTGTGGTAAGGCATATTTGTTAAAAAGTGTTTTTGTGCAGGTTTTGCATTTCTGCTTCTCAAGCTACTGGCACCGAGAAGTGTGGAAAACGGCACCCTATAGTTTCATTCATTTTCACTTTGGTCAAAAGGCGTGTCACTCAGACGCTTTGCTATTATCCAGCAGCCGATGCCTTGCTGAGTTGTGAGCTACCTTTGAAGACTAACCTCCTAAAAAAAAAATTACAGACTGTAGACTTTGTTTGGGGAGTTGTCAAAGTCTTTCCACCACTCTCACTCAGCAGCCTAATTCTGCACAACTTACAGCATTTCTGCGTATGGATGCAAATGAAGCGGCATGTGTGTTGATAAGACGACCCATTTCTAATCCTGTCAATAACACGATGGCATATTGTGGATGGATTCCCTAATCTTTCACTACAGAGGAAATGAATTCTAATTAAAACAGAGCTGTGAGCTGAGGTGGAGAGAGGAGGGAGGGAGGAGAGGAGAAGATAGATGGAGCGAGAGGAAAAGACTTGGACAAGGTGAAATGGTGAGATCATATTGTGGTTTGGAGTTATTTCAGTTCTAAAGTTTGGCCAAGATTATGCTAAAAAAGTTGCAAAATGTAGGCTATCAAAGAGGATTAATGTCAATTTACTTTCACCTTAGTCTGGTCACAAAGTCAATGTAAGATTTATTTTTATTCTCAATAAGTTCTTAATAGACTGGATAGAAGAATTTGAGGGCTTTGAGAGTGAATAAGAATTACAGGACAGTTGATTGACATATTTTGCTGTCAACAACAAGCAACAAAGCCTAATCCAGATAAGAAATTTTCAAAGTCTAATACACATCATACCTAGCGAGCGGTCCTTCGTCTGGTTGGTTGATCGCACCACGGGCAGGCTGGCACGAACCCGGCTGCCTCGGGTGAATCCTGTGGGCATGTCGGCCTCAGACATGGTGTCCAGTGACTCCAGGGAGGCCAGAGAAACGTGGTCGACCTGGTCGCCGACGCCGGGCTGCGGACTGGGGCCGTGCTTTGGGCTTCTACTCTGGAGGGGGAGGCACATAGGAACATAACACGTTACGGCTGAGACCATGGAAACATTGTGTACATGCTGTTTTTTATTCTGGAAATGACACAACAAAACTTTCTCATTTTCCAGTGATTTCCAAGCATCCTCTTCAAAATACAATGCACTTGGTGGAGTTAGAAAATAACACTGCATCTCATTCTTTGCTGAGACAGAATAAAGCACCTTTGATGTTGAGCTTGACTCCAGCACAACTAAATAAACCGAGTGGCTGCAGTCATGCAAAAGTGCAGAGACGTGTTAATACTATATATCACCGATACATGCTCACACGTCTAACACTGCTCACGAATGTCTCACAAGCACATCACAGCACTAAATGTTATCAAGCATGAGGAAGCTGGTCTCAACCATTAAATTAAATACTCACCCGCGTGAGCAGGAGTCTGATTTAATAATGATACTAAGAGCGAATGGGAGAAGTTTTCAAACCTCACATGATGTCACACTGAAGGAGATCAAACAGAAACCTACAATGTGGGTACTACAGAAGAAGAAATTCCTTTTAACCACTGATTAAGTATCAAGGCCCGTGTCATCAAAACTTGAAGATCAGTTGGCTACTCTGTAATTTGATCTGCATGATGTGGCATCCTCCAGCCACAGCTACAATAAGATGATGTGTGACAAGACTGCAGAGCCCATTGAGCTATTGTGTGGTGCTGTAAAAGGATCTGTACCACGGGGACAAGGTGGGACTAAAACCGAGGGGTCAACGAACACTGGGCTCTTTATGAAATGCTCTTCCTCCCTGGCGTGCGGTGCTGTCGAGCTAATGCAGCCGGAGACACGAGGGCAGGTCCGCCAGGTTATCTTGAACACACCTGCATGCACACGCTGCTGCTCTCTCGCACTCATACACGTACAGACAAATAAAGAATTTGAGCGTGTTATATTAAGTGCAGTTTGACATTTGTGGGAGCTTTCATGACCAGAACTGGTTCGACCTGGCAGCCAAGTTTGCTTGGCAGCCACGGACAGGGGAGGCGCTAAAGAGACACAGGGGCACAAGGGTTGGGAACACAGTCGCACAGCAGATGTTAGCGAGGATGCAAACATGGCCACACACACACACTAACACAATGGCATGATGCAGATAAGATAAAAAAAAGGCCGACTAACTCTGTGGGGCAATTGGATTTTCATCAAGTACCTCTGAATGTCAAGCTCAGAGTGAAGGGAGGAGAGCATGCCCTGTAAAGTCTGATGGGAGAAAAGAGGAGAGAAGGACAAAAAGCAAATGGCTAAGAAATGCCAACGGGAGGTGAGATGGAAAATGGTCATCAAACAAAACAGGGGAGCCATGGAAACAAATCATCTCAAGGAGAACCTCGATGCAAAGATACCTTCTGCACGATTTAACAGCAGAGCGTATTTAGTTTGCAATTACTTACCAGTTTATGAGCTTCTTTGAGTTTGACTACTGACACAGAAATCCGAGGAACCCCACCACTTAATTCCCACAATCACATTAATTGCCATCATCAATATTACACGACATCCCCGGAGCATTTCCGCTCATCACCGTTCTCAACCACATGTGATAATTCGCTGAGTCAAAGTGTGCAAACATTCATGTGATGCACCTTCACAGCGACCTCACACAGCAGGCAAAAACTGCTGAGCCATCACTCGACTCCTGTAAATCCATTAAAATATGCTTAGGCTGCAACACGCAGAGATTAAAAATACATGACTAAAAATGTGCTCTCATACTGTTAATACATGATGACAGTCACCTTTTAAAACAGAAAGGTCGTGCGGAGTTGACATGTCACCTGAAACCAGACATGTGTCGGGGAATTTAATCTGGAGACTGAATGATTTATGAGTGTGTTTGATGGTGGAGGGTCCAAACAGCCCTCCCACACTGCTGCTCTGTCTGCTCATATGCTACTGTGTCACCCTTGGGAACGTTGAATCATATTGGCTTCCTCCATCACCTGTAGGTAGTAATTATGTCAGAGTGGTCTGGCAGTGTAACACAATATTTTCCAAAATACCAAAGTGGAGGGAGAGGAGCTTACATTCAAACTTAAAGTTATATAAAAGTTTACTTAACTATCATATTTCATGATTATTGCATGCAAATAAATTGTTTCGCCCTCAGGATTTAGCATGACTGAAATCAACACAAAATACAAATCTGAAAAACTTTGATAACTAATTTTGTTAGTTTTTAATTACAACTGGCTGAAATTATTCGCTTTGGGGAACATAATTTTGTAAAACAATTACATGAAATGATCACATCATCACAATAAGATTCCACTGTAAGTCGATACACAGTAATTTTGAATTTTGCAGATAATTGAATAAAAAGTCCAATATTGAAATGTGATGGAGTAGAAGGCTTTAAAGGAATTGGACACTTTAAAAAATACATGATCCTGGCTCCAGCTTCATATCTAATAGATATGAGTGTGAGATGAGTCATCGAAGATAAAACCACTGAGGTGCCTTCACCAAACTGTAGTCAAAGCAAGACTGTGTAACTTTTGCGATAAAACCACTGAAATGTGATATGATAAAATGTGGCGCAACATAAACACAAGTAGGGAAGAGTCAGTCACAGTGCTATGAATCCAAAGTTAACTGACTGGTCATACGATTGTAGTGGCAAAACCCTCCCTTAAAAAATGTTGAATTTAAGAGGAATATTGTGCTATTTCTCCTTTTAAAAGTTACACAGTCTTGCTTTAAGTATGTTAATTAAATCTATTCCTTTCAAGCCAGATCTCAGGAAAACGTTCCAACAGACACAATGTGACAGCTGGAGAAGAATTGCACAAGAGTAAAAAGAAAGTAGAAAGTAGAAGCAGTCACATATAAAAGCGTAGGAAATTGCAAATGAGACCTTCTGCCTCCCTGTGGAAAGGGGTAATTAAGTTAAACCACTCCACACCAGTCCACATCTGACAAATGAGGTGTCCCCTCCAAAGGTCAACAATTTAGCTCAGATGAACTCCTCCGTCTCTCTCCCTCCCTGTTTCTCATGCATGCACACAGAGATCATCATTCTGACAGCGGTTACATATGATGCAGCCAAAAATGCCTCGCATCAAAAGCCACTTCCTGTCCCGGTTAACCACTTCCCCCTTCAGGGTCCAGACGCGAAAACCGCAGGCCAACCACTGATTAGCACAGTAAAAAAAAAAAAAAAAAAAAACTGATTCAACCAGCTCACACCTACAGTACATTCCACACCAGCGGTTTCCCCGGCTTCAGTCGAAACCATGCAGGTTGTGATTCTGCTTTTTCAGCAGTGACTCCTTCTGTACGCCACATTTGCTCTGACAGCTATGATGAATGCGAAACTGAGACACCGGCATTAGCTTATACACAGGAATATGACAAGTTATAAAGTCGTGAAAAGATCCCCTGGGAAGGAACGTGTCTGGAAAATAGATCTTTAAAGTGTCAAAGAAATGAGAAAATGTCTGTGCTACAAAGATCTGCGAAGTGCTGTAGCCAGTGTCAGTGAGTTGTTATTATAAGACCTGTGTCAAATATTCACCATGATTCGAGTTTGTCAAAGCAGGTCTAGAAATAACCCAGTGGTATTTGCCTCATCTAAATGCTCATGCTGTGTAGCTGTTGAGGCAAACCTTCTTCCTCAGGCACTAGCTCACAAAGGGACTGCATTGTGCATCTTAAGGTTTCTAATTGTCTCGAACATGGCTTGCAGCAGCTTTATATTAAACGGATGTCAAGTGTAATGTAATGCGGACAGGCGATGATTAGGCGAACAGCCGCACTCGCAGAGAAAACGGATACAAGAAAGCAAGTAGCTCAAATGTGTGCTCTCTGGGTGTGTTTTGTGTGTGTTTGAAAGAGAGAGAAAGAGGGATACAAAGAGAGACAGAGTGCGTGCATGAGTGAGCCAGGCCATTGTTCCAGAAAATCTGACCCGAACCCAGGACATCCTGAAAACATTTATGCAACAGTGGTCTGACAAACAGTATGCTGTCATTACAGAGGAAGCTCAGGTCTGTGCTAGTGTGTATATATGTGTGCATTACCAGGATATATAGTATAGTATGTAATATTCAAATTTTATAGGTGCATGCTACTGTATGTACTGCACTGTACTGTGCTGTATGTACCAAGGTAATTATACTTATAAAACTAGACTAAAAACATTTGAGTCAACTGAAACAAAAATAACAACTAGGCATTAGAGAAAACTAAATCTAACTGATATGATATTGTGCACCAACTAAAATGAAAATACACAACACAACATGTGTGTTTATAGAGACATGACTGTGAGTCAATCGCCTTCACAAAGTGTTGTGTCTCTAATTTAATACCTACCTGAACTCCTAAATTTCGCCCCTGTACATTAGCAAAACAAAAAAACTAAAACTAATACTGAAATTGATAAAAACTGTATTAAAACTAAACATTGTTGAAGAATAAAAACAGAACTAAAATGACTAAAGCCGCTCTCAACTGAAACTAAAATTAAAGACTAAACAGAAATAAAAACTCTAACCCCTCTGGCTTGTACATGAGCTTTTCATTGCTACCTGTTGCCTGTCTTGAATATTACAGAGGCTTTTCAAACTGAAGGGACAATGTTACATGATTTCTCCAAGCAGAACAGATTATGTTATATCACGCGGCCCCTGTCTTAGCTCCTGACAGACTGACATGCGGAGCCGAGATGGGGCGATTAAAGTAAATCACGATTGTTAAGAATAATGGCAGCTCCCACCAGGAGCCTGCTGTGTCACTCATGGAGATTTAAGTATAGACATAGCCTCGAAAACTGCCAGAGAGTCATGCACCACACCTGCTGCCAGCCTACACAGAGCCCACTGATTGGTGCCTACTTTCTTATATAATCAACATAATTGGGGTTATAATAGCTTTCTCATAACGTAGCCTGGCTTTCACCTTAAAAAAGAGGGCATTCTCCTGACGTCTCCGCAATCATGTCGATCCTGTCTGCTTTACTGTGGCAAACCGTACGCTGCAATGCTTCACAAGTCAAAGACAACTTTTATGTGGATGCTTTTATTTACAAAAACAATCACTAACAGGATCTGACTGCAATAATAAATCATTTCTTATGTTCACAAACAGGGCAAACACACACACATAGGCAACCGGAGGAACATTCACTCATTCTACATTGTCTTTTCAGATGCGGGAGAAGGTAAACATGAGAGTGGAGGTGGAAGCTTGTGTGGCTTTAAACTCAAACTCCAGTGTTGTGAGCACAGCTTTCCACTTAAGATGCTAATTTGGCCCTTACTCTGGGGTGCGGAAATAGAGCTAACTGTAATTACCTGGCCTGATCTGTATGGCAAACACATAAACAGAGGACGGTGGCTCTGCAGACTGTTAACCCCTTACTCAGCTTGTCTCGTTCTCATTATTTCGCCGTGTCTGGCTGGTTGATGTGGTGTCACAGTTGGGCAAGATGCTTTCAGTATTTGTGTCCTTCAGCTAAAAACACTGAATCAGCACTGTCCTCTCTTTTAGTCTAAAAGGTTTTTCCACAAAAATAAAAGTTCAAAAAGCGGTTCATTAAAAACACCTGTGCGAGTCAAAAACTGAGTGCCAGTGCAGTTCTGCTCAACTTTGAAGCATAAAGCCCCTGTCAATCAAGCAGTCAGCGCTCGGTCCGTATGCTGTCTGTGGACAGACCATCATCCTTTGTCTCCCCTAGCCTTAATGACATTATACCAAAATCCCCTAGTCATCCATTCCCATTCATTGCCACCACATCCCTCTCTGCCTCCCACCCCCTGATGCATTCCTCCTCTAATCCCTTCATCCAAATCCCCAGATGACCTTTCAGAGATGGGCCCGCTTGTTAATTGGTGTGTTAAAGGGAGACGACTTTATAGTATCCACAGTCAAAGCTGACAGCGAAGGTGAAGCCGTGTGCAGAAGTTGTGGCCGCAAGCTTATAATCAACCAGAAATTTATGGGCAAAACAATAACCAGAACTGTTACCATCTCATTGGCAAGTAAAATACAATCAGGCAGATCTGTCAGATTGCAAATGAAGTGCATAATCACAACAGACACAATACTGCGCCTGCTGACCCGGTGCAGAGAGGAGGTAAGATGACTATCTCTTCCGCCACTTGTGACATTTCCAACAACTGAGCTACACCGTCCAATTGATTTCACCCACTCACGCATACATGAGTTAGTCACGGTTATCACCAGCAGACATCACCCCCTCCTCTGGATGAGCGAGGCTACAAAAGTCAACTTTGAGTAACCATCAGATATATCAGCCGGTGGGAGTTTGCGGAGTAGAAAACGCTGTCTTGAGTCTTTTTAATAGAGTGTATGAATATATAATCCATGTTTAATCTATAAAAACATTTTAAGCGACAACAAAATGCTCTAAATTATTAAATGCAGTATTTACCATATCAGACCAGTGGCGATCTCCTTCCAGCACTGACTTCCATGTGAGACTGGAAACTCCCTCGTCAAAGGGAAACAGGGTCTTTTCCTCTCCTGTTATTTCAGCCCTTGTAGCACTTGCTCTGCACAACTGCCCTGTCCTGCTCCCTTCCCTTTCTGCTCTACCTCAGCGGATGCCCCTCCATCCAATCCACACACCGCCCCACATCCCAAACTATCCGGCAGCACAATAAAAAACACACACACACGATCCACACCCGGCGGACAGCAGGGCAAAGTCATTGTTTGTATGTCTGCCTTTTGCATTCGGGCACCATTGTGTGAGACAGAGATTGTGTTAGGGAGTGAGGGACGTCTGCACAAGTCACGTTCAAATATTTCTCACTCGGGGCGTTTCCAGCAGCTTATGAGTAGAAAATCTGATCCCTGAAACAGCTTTAAAACTCCATAAAGTTTCCATTCAGTGCTAAAAAAATACATTTTATCTTAAAACGACAGCTCCAACACTAATCCCCACGCCCAATCTCAGCTTCCATCTCACTTCCCTGAAGCTGTGGCTGAAGACAGAGAGATGACACTTGTGTCCTGAGGAGATAAGACCCAGCTCTTCCCTCAGGGATCCTGAGAGCCTATGCAAGATATACTCAGCAGGCCCTCGCCCTATAGAGCACACACGCTTGGTCACACCCAATGCATTGACACACATCCAAATACAGATGCATACACACGCACAGTCGCCATTTTGAAATATTCTAACTTTGGTTTCTGAGCAAATTTGACCATGATGAACGTTGGGATCATTACAGAAAGAGCAATGCGTGTTGCTAAGTGTATGTAGTTCTATTGATAAGGTGCTGTGTTGTGGTTGCAGTCACGCAATCAAATCAAGGTGTTACGTAAGATTACAGGTCCAGACTTAGACTAAGACGGGCAGATCATTTAGTAGTCATGCATGCAATGATTTGAATACACCTACGAGTGTGCACACAGGTCTCTCGCCCCTTCTCTCTCACTGTCTCTCTTTGCAAACAAATACATGCAAACTATTTGCTGACGGGCCTGCAGAGCCACGATCTGTCCAGGCTTGTTTTTTAGTATCACTTCATCAAGAGCAAAAGACACTTTACGGCTCTGAACATATACAGCGTCCCTGGATAAAGCAATAAATGTTTGATCAGCTCTCACAAAAACACAGGATCCCTCTATAGTGAAGCACAAAGAGAGCATCCATCCATATATACACGGTGGACAAAGCCATGCTCATATTTCGGAGGGCCCATTTATTTGACATGTCCTCACATGAACCATGGTCTGTCTCCAGAGAGTGTCTCTATGGAGGTAAAATAAAGGACCTTCCAGGTCTAATTTGAGCCTCTCGGGGTGTATATCTGAGAATGTGTGTGCGGCTCCTGTGGTCACAAACACAAAGAAGGCTTTCTTTTCTCCTCAGGAATCTGAGTCCTGCATCTTCTACATCATGTTGCACACACATAAACTCACATATAATCCAATTTGATCAAAAGGGCTACATTCTTCTAATGCCGAAGTTAAACTACAGTTTTGTACCTTTATCCGCTAACAACGAATTGGAAGTCTTGGCTGGTTTTGAATCGCTGCATTTTGTCAAGTGTCAAGTCTCCTTTTCGTCCCATGAAACCAGCCCTGATAATGGCTTTGCTATTCATGCCTAATTAACAAGTCACCGAGGACCACATAGGCTCCTCCACTGAGCCTAAGATTTATTATACCCACTCTCCCAAAAGAGTGTTTCTCTGTGCGTCTGTGTGTGTGTGCAAAGACTCAGATAATCACTAATAAAGTCAAGCTTTAATTAAGCTCGATAGGATGGCATCCAAAGTTTTGGCATTTCCTGAAAACATGATCCACTACAGAACACTGTCATGTAAACACTGTCAGCTACAGTTTATTCTCCCTCTGCTTATCTGTCATGCTTATTTTTATCACTGCCCATTGTTTTTTCCTCTGGCTGACTGGTAGTAACACGCATTTTCCTGCTTATCCACTTCGTGACCTGTTTTCGACCTCAATAGGAAACACTGCTGACACACATAGACACACACACACAATCCTGAGCTATAGATGAGTCAACCACATGTGAGAAGTCGTGAAACTTACTCTCAATAAACAACAGCAGCCATTTGTGTTGAATCACCAACAAGTTTTCTCTGGTTTCTTTTGTTGGCCACCTTGTTAACACCATCTGCTAAGTGTGAAACAACTTAAACAAAACATAGCAAGAGTTCGTAGACCAGAATGAGAACACGTGTATATGTAAAACACGGGCCGTAGCTGAGGTAGATTATGGTGTCATCCTGAGCAGGAGGTGATAAACTGCAGCACATGCTCTACTTCTGTCACATAGTTGAATTTATTACTGATTCCTTTAGCCGCTGACGTCTGAAATATATACTTTCCCACTGCATACCTACTCATATCCCAGGTGTTCCTTATCATCTATGTCATCTCGTTTGGTAAAAGAAAAACCTGCATTCTCCTTCTATCTGTTAAAAAATGTATTTTAAACATTCAGAAAAGCAATTCTTCTGACTTTGAGCCAAGTTGCTGCCATGCTTCTCCATATTCCCACACACCCACTCTCCACCCCCCTCCAGTGAGAAGGGCCAACTGGAAATAAAGCGCAGGAGATCAAAATAAGGTTCGAGCCAGATGCTCGGAGCTGGTCCTGTCAGTGGTGAAATCATCCCGGTGAGCCTCTGTCTCTGCTTTGCCTTTTGAAGTTGGGTTCATACCTTTGGCCCAAGGTGGAGCCCAGATGTCGGGCTGCATGCAAAGACTTGCAAAGCAAAGGTACAGATAAAACAAAACACCCCTCTTGCTTGCTAACCGTTTGGTTCTGGGGGTCATAAAGCTTGGAATCTCTTTGCCAATATATCACAAATATAACAGTTGTACCAGTAAAGGCCATCCATCAAAATGTAAGATTTTCAAACTTGCATCTGGCGACTACGACCCCAGACTGAAGACGGAACATGTTAAACATCAGCAACACAAATAAACTGTAGAGATTTGAAACATCAACACAACAGCACGTGCATTTCATTATCCTGACTGGTGACAACATATTTTGCCCATTATAGCTACTCATTAAGTCACTTAATTCCTCAATCTAGTGTAATGACTGGCATCATGTTGCAGAGGAAAACAGATCATCACTGCCAACAAAGGACGGAAAGGATGGCAAGATGCCTTTAGCCTAGTGCTGCCTTCAAGTACAGGTAAGCACATCTGGGAAAGATGTGACATTTGAGGGTGGAGAGCTTTCAGGCTATTGAGTAACTGACAATGAAACTAATCTTAGGTTATTAGTTTGTGTACTTACCGATGTTCATGCTTTTTCTTGTCATGTACTACATCATGTTGGCCAAACTATTAATAGATTAAAACCTCCGCTGGGCCATTAATGCTGCTTTGAGAAATTTGCTTTGCAAATTGGAAATTAACTACCAGTGCTCATTATTATATAATAAAACTGTCATTTGTTAAAAAAAAAAACTTGTTTGCCCTCTCTGTGATGTTATAGTTAAGTTGATTAGTAGTTTGCTAGACAACAGCCATGCTGATAAAACAAGTCAAGGAATGGAAGGAGCTCCTCGGGCTGTAACTGCTGTATTGACAAAGAGTCTTACTAGTACCCAGAGGAATGTAAGGGCTTAAGGTTAAAGAGGTCCCAGACATTTCACCTCCATTCTCTGACAAGAAAATATGAACTTTTTAGGCTCCTCATAACGAGTACCTGCCGTTAAACCGGAGGAGCAACAATACAGCTGAAGACAACTTCGACCTCTGTTGTCAGCCTAAGCCTGTGCTGGTGCAGCTCTGTTATGCTGCAGAATAGCACACTGAAAAGAGCTCAGACCTGATTAGCTGGTCTGATTAACACACTGGCATTGCGTTTTAGACAGTGTGTAAAATTCTGTCTGGCTTGACTCATTATCAGTAGTGATCAGAGGCAGGTCCATGAGGGCCTTCTGTCAGAGCGGCTTAACGTTCCCCCCCCAAAACGACACTCGGGATTAGACACAGCCTTGGCGCCACTCCATGGACCACTTGTCCTCTCAGCTGGGGTGCTGCACCCCAAAAACCCAACCCCCTCTGTCACGTAACCCCTGATAACTGGCAGGTCAACGCATGCCCGCCATTAACCTTGTGCTTCTTGTTTGTGTTACTCAAGGTAGCTCTCAAAGTGTCCCTTCATGCAGAGGTGGCAGATGCTATTAAAAGCAGTCCGGCTCCTGATGGTCAGTGGAGGAGGTGCGATGATTAAAAACAGATGTTTTGCTGCAGACCTGCTGCACACAGTGTCTTATTGTGTGATTTCAGACACAAGGTGCAATAGAGGCTCTGACAAAGAGGTGTTCTGTGAAAATATCACATGGGTTTTAAATGTTTCAGTATGCAATAATCCGCATGTTTGCTCACAAGATCATCTCTGTTAACACTGTGATACTTTAATCATAGCAGCGATACTGTGCCAGGAATGGAAGACAATGAATGATCATTTTCCTTTGTGCAATTTAGTTAAAAAAAGGAACAACACTCCCCCAAAACTCCCTCCCTATTATTTTCCTCTCTAATCATGGTCAGATCCCTTTTTGGGGAGTTGATGCATGCTCAGAGCCAGTGTTATCTCGCTGACCTTGGGATCTGAGGAGTGAGAGCAGGGCCAAGAGCCCACAGAGAGAAGTATGTGGGGGACTGTCCGAATGTTGCAACGTCTCAAAAAGACTCGGAGGGAGAGTTTACAGTACATTTACTGTCTATAATGACAAACGAGGGGTATTTATGTGGCCTTGTTCAACATTAATTGGTGGGAGGGTGCAGATACTGTGCACCCTGCCATCATACCGAGGTTGCTGTTACTAAATGCAGCTTTTTTCCATGCTTCATCCATATCACTGATCTGCTTTTGACCTCCCGCCAGACTAGTAGTCCTGAAAAAGAATCTCTTCTTGTGTGATCCTTTTCCAAAGCGTCTTCCAATTTTTGTTCCCTTTAAAAGTTTTTCTTTGCCCTCTTCTCAGGGGATATAATTATCGAGACAGTCCTGACATTTCTATTTTGTAAAGCACCCAATAAAATCTATTTATGAAAGGATAACTGTAAAAAAGTTTATTATCGTCATCCTATAGCGCTTTCCCCTATAGCTTTTTAATTTTGCAATAAAATTGAAACTTGGCAAGTGAAAACAAGTTTGACTTTGATGGATAAAGCAATAAAAGGTCACCAGCGCACCATTGAGTAACATTTTGAGATTTTTGATAACATCAGCAATAAACAGGCTTTTGCTTTTGCTTGTTGGCAAACTTTGTTCCTGCTGACCACAACACCCTCACTCTGAGCAAACATATCAAGAGAGGATCTGCCTGTTTGTACACACAATATTACGGGAAATGAATGGAGTTACATGTTGAACTTACAGGGGAAAATAATAACTTAACAAGATACAGTACTGCCAACAATAACCAATACATGATGCAATACAAGACAGCTATGGGCTTCTAGAATGGCAAGCGAACATAAGTTGTATTTATTCAATGCACTGAATAACTTGCTCTCAATTTCAGGAGCTGCACGACCTCTTGGCTTTTTTGAACACACAAGCAGAAACATGTTTAATATGTGTGACATAATTTCAATGACAAACAGCCAAAACCTGCACAGTGTTAAAAAGGTCTGGAGCAAATAAAGACATCTGGCTAAGTACAGAAGTCAAAACAATTTTGTTGCTGATTTATCAATAATCTTTCACATGATACACATTGTATTGGGATATATTGCAAAATTATCCCACCCTGCAGATTTGAAACTTTTGTGTTTGGAACTAAGTGATGTGAGTTTCCCCACTGTGGGACGAATAAAGGTTTATCTTATCTTATCTAAGTGAAAACTTGATTTCACATCTTAAGTTTTTCTCTATAATTGTAAGTATTTGTCACTGAATAAGAAATAATCATAATTTAAACCAGTAATAGAAAGATCCTTAGTCATAAAATTAATCAAATCAAACACTCATCTTTTCTTCCGTCATCAGAATCCGATTGTAATATTGTTCAACTCTCATTGGTGCATAGAAATATCTGACATCACTTTCTCCCAACACGGCCCACTTACCCACTAAACCACACACTGTGGGCCAACTACACCGTGAGCACCTGTCAAACACTGCACTGAAAAAACAGTTTACCCATCTTGACACTCACACTGTTACCATAATCTGCGCTCTCATCAGCCGATGGATTATCACAGTTTGGGGGTGACAGACCTGTCTGTCTGGTGCCCACAGCTGCACACAGCTGTCCTAACATGGCCGCTCCACTCGGCAGAGAAAACCGTTGGCCGAGCGAGTCACAGCTCATCACACACAGACACTGGCACACAGGCGGAAGGAGGGGAGTTTGATGTGTGTGTGTGTGTGTGTGTGTGTGTGTGTGTGTGTATCTGTATCTGTGATCAGTCAAGCGGTTCGGTTTGTGCTCGTCAAGGCCCCCGGGCAGAGAGAGAGAGGGTGAGAGGATGGGTGGCGGTCAGGCCAGTGGGATATTATCTCATCTCTCTTGGGTGGGATCCAGGTCTTTACAGGCCTGATGAGGAGAGGAGGAAATTAAACTACTCGCTTTTGTTGCAGGTTTAAGGATCACAGAAGGATGAAGGAAGAACTGAGGGGTACCTTATATAAGAATAAGTCAGTCTGTGTGTGTGTGTGTGTGTGTGTGTGTGCTCTCATGCAGGGTGGAGCAGGGTCATCAACTTTTCAGGCCAACACGATATCATCTTCCCAACCTCCGTTTGACCTTGATAAATCTCCAGCTTTGTAACTCAAACCTCCGGAGACAATTCTTTCTCACCTCTGAAGCATGTACTGTCGCCACCGATGCCGTCTTTCCTGTATGGTCGGCACTTTCACGCCTGTGTGAGAAGTTTTTTTTCCCACACTATCACAGATTCCACTGCCACTTGTTTTCTTGCTGTTTTCCCCCAAAGCAGAATAATTATACCTCCCCAGGACACTAAATGACAAACGCTCCAATAAACTTGTCATTTTTGTTTTGTTTTGTTTTAATTTTCTGCCGTTGACATTAGCGGGGAATAATTGCATTCCTCTCGACATTCAGAATTAGATTATGTCTAATGCAGTGTTCAATCATCTTTTTTCATTTATCAGCGCTGCATATATTTGGCAGAACGTCATGCTCAAACTAGTCTGTTTGGTGACAGCATCGTCTTTCTTCTCCCTTGACGTGACATATCCAGTCACCACTTCAATTTCACTCCGAACATCTGACTAACGCATGAAGCTTCGTGCCAGCGTTAATTTAAAAGTGTCATGTTGAACAAAGTGACAACGAGCACCAACAGATCATTTTACATCATTAGTCTCATTTCTGCAGCTGAAGGACAAACTTAAAAGAGTTTTGCAATTACACGAATTAAAACTTCATATTCTCATACTAACTCCACCAATAAGAAAGCACTTACAGATAACCTCCTGCTAATAAGGACAGAAAGTTCCCAACTGAATTCTCTGTGACCCTGGAATGACCCTAAACATCATTTTCCATACAAGTTCATACACAAGCAAAAGAAAATCCTCTTGCTGTATAACCAGGAGTTAAAAATCCAGCAATCCTGAACACATCAAATGCATTATAATGGCATCTAATCCCAGAAACAAGCAAACCTCCAAAGTCCATTCAAATAAGTCAATAAATTAACTTGACTGGTTGCCAGGAGTGAGATAATGAAAAAGCAACATGAAAACAGGTTTATTTTGACAGATATAGATGGTAAAAGTCATTCTGGATGTTTAAAAACTCAACTAATAATATATTATATCTAAAGAAATATAAAATTACTCACAATACTCTTGAAAGAAAACTTCGATTCTAACATTATGCCATTGCAAAAAAACATGCAGTAATAGTAATATAGCCTTAACAATCATTTATTACCAGCTATCTCCATAATCATAACCAAGAAATATCCTGCAAGATACAGCCTGTTCTTATGATAGAAACCTTAACTTCCGTTCACAATAGATCATTTGCTTTGCAATTACGGCTACATCACTGTCATTTGGTCCAGATTATGGGGAGGCTGCAGGTGATTGTACCTTATGGATGATTTACTGCTGACAACCTCAAAGCGTCCGTTTACTGAAACGCGAGTGAAGAGAGAAGAAATCAGCTGCGCTCAAAAGTCTTTTTGTTCCCCGTTTTTTTTTTTCTTCTTTCCTCCAAGTTTTGCATTCGCTCCTTAAAAGTTTTGCAAGCACCTGCCAGACTGCAGCACAAACACTGAAGCGCAATAAGCCATGCATTCATGTAGTGTTGCTCAACAATGGCACACTATGTTGGTTTCAATGCACCCGACTCCCAAAACGAGGAGCAAAATGTTCCGATCGTATCCTACCTTCACTGCCTGAGTCCGGGCTGCAGGAGCCGATGTGGCCACTTAAATCCGACTGTATGCAAAGTTTATTGTTCTTAATTATTCCTCTGCGGACTTCATGCACAGAGCTCCATGCCTCCAGACAAGCTTCACAGCCATCGCCTGTTCTGCAGAGCTCCGCTCCTGCACAGCTCTCTCACTCAGCCAGCTCGCTACAGCAGGCACCTACAAGTAAACCGAGCCCCTCCAGCGCTGACATCAACTGTGACTCCACCCCAGTCCGGAGCTGAACTTACCTGTCTGACTACCTACATTTCACCACTCCTTCTCTCTGTGCACTGGATCACAACTGCACACGTACATAGGTTTTTTTTTTTTTTTTTTTTTTTGCATTAATAGATCATCTGTTCATGGATACAATGTCACATGCATGCTCCAAAACAAACACCGGCTTTATAGGCTTGGAGTAACACCATCACCCCTGCAGGCTCATATGGACTCATGCAAATTCAGAGTTCATGATCAGAAGCAGCACCTCATGAAGAGTCTTTGCATATTTGCAGGCTGTGTGGGCTGGACTGAAAACAGCACACAAAATCCCTCTTGCACAATGCCTGCACCACTGCCTGGAGCTCCCCTGTGGCTCGGTGCCAGTCTCACCATTACTTCAATTGTTTTGTCTACAAAGCCAGCTCACCCCTCCCTTTTGTCTCCTCTGACCCAGAGCAAACAAACAGACAATGACCAGGTGAGGCAAATGTCCACCTAGTGACTCCCTCTGTGCCGCCCTCCCCCCGTCGTCTGTTTTCAAAAAGCTGAGGCACGAGGAGACTTTAAGATGAGTAAAAGCTCCGAAACAACACTGAGACATGCAAACTTTACACAACACCAGTCTGAAGCCATGAGCAAGTTCACTTATAGTGATCAAAACCGTTTTCTCAGTGTATAGACAATTCACACAGTTTGTAGTTCACATATTTTTCACTCCTGTTTCACAGCAGCTGTGGGAGGGAAACGTGACAAGCAGATTTATTGGATAGACTTCACATTTAACCTGCGGCAAAAAAAGAGAGGGGGAAATAGTTTTGCAGTTGCAGTGTTGCCTCATTCTGCAAGAGGAAAATAAAAATACCTGTAAATCCAAGAGTGGACAAAAGCTCTTAGAAGTGCACATGATTTTGTCAGTACATAAGCAAAATTATACCTCTATTATTTTCATTTTCATGTTGAAGAATTAGTTCAACATTTTTGGAAAATACTATTTGCTTCCTGCCAAGACTTGAACAAGAAGATTGATACCACTCTTATACCTGAGTGGTAAATACAGTATGTAGCTGGAGTCAGCAGTCGTCGGCTGAGCACAAAGACTGGAAACACGAAGCTCGGCTCTGTCCATTAAGGTAACAAAATTTCTTCAAAAGTCAATCATCATATATCTTGTCTGTCTAATCCTGATAAAAACTGTATAAATAAAAAGTGTATAAACAACCATTTGCCATGTGTTGAGCAGGTCGACCTGATTCCATTCCAGCTGCCTCCTGCTGGAAACAAGGTGGATGAGTTTGCAGGACAGAAAACAAAAACAATGCGCTGAAAGACACTAAAACACTCCTGAAGGAACTGCAGAGTTAAGGAGTTCTCTGTGGGTTCACGTTACACTTAATCATTTCATCTTAATCATGATCCATTTTAAATATACCGCTTAGTGCAGCTTTAAGTCTAACTTAGTGTAATCTCTTACATTAAACAAACAAGACATACATTTATTACTCAGATCATCATCATGAGCCCAAAGAAGCAACAACAACACACACCCACTCTTTCTCAACCCACTGACCTGCTCTCGCAGCCTCTCCTGATGGCCCATGATTGCTGAGGCATGATGGGGGTATTTCTGCTTCAGATGCTCCAGGAATGCCTCCCTCTTCTTGTCCATGTCAGACGGCTGCATAGCCAGAATCTCTCGGGAGCCGCGGCCTCCCCCTAACGTGTGCCTTCGAGGGACAGTGCGACTGCCTTTGGCGTCCCCTCTCGAAGGGGCCGTCCCATTTGGGGAGGCCTGTCTGCGGCTTATGTGCTCGGCGTCCTCTGGAGAGGTTACCTTCAGGTTGCTTTTGGTTTGTTCTGAGGGGACAAAGGGGACACAGACACATGGGGTCAAAACACATGTCCTGCACTGATGTTTTGACATCAACAACAAGTGCGTGAGTATATGTTATTTTTCCTGAGGTCATGAAGAGGACATGTGAGGGCAAATTCAACCATCCGAGACCTGGATGGAATAAATTAGGACTGTAAACTCTTCTCTTTCACTGTGAAATAGTCCATGTGAGAAAGTAAAGAGACAGAAAACTGACTGACTTCATATGCAAAAGGCTGTTAAAATTGTCTCCAGAAGCAACGCTGAAATAAACATTGTCTGATATGCAGTCAGTCCACTTCATTACATATTCATGCTGTTTTACATTTCAGCAATAAATCCACAATTGAATGCGACAGCCACAATATCGGTGATGAAAACGATGAATTTCAACAGCTGTTCATGCAGGCTTATTTCCTTTTTAAAAAATATCCATTAATGTAAGGAGACATAAATAGAGAAACCTGGAAACGATATCCAGAGCATCTGTTTATGCACAGTTTTATATCTATGGTAACATGACATTAAGCATGTTTCTGATAGAAAGCCTGAGCCAAACCTCTGCTGCATTTGGCAAATGTTCCCCTTTTATCACATATGAAAATCCTTTCTACAACAAAAATGATGTTAAAGATGAATATTTGATTTTAGGGCAGAACTGAGATTAAATAAACACAGTCTCCTTAGGCACATCTTTGCAAATCTTTGTTATCTTGTCTTAAATCAATCAGGGCCTGGGGAATACAATTATAATCCATCAATCTGAAAGCTAGAAGAGAAGAAAAGAGAAGAAAAGAGAAGAGAAGAGAAGAGGGAAATAAAGGAGAGAATATGGATGGCAGCAAAGGAAGAGAGCTGCTCGAGTGTGAAAACAGAGGGGAAAGAAGCAATAAAGCAAGCTGATCTGCTGCCTTGTTTTTTAGACAGGCAGGTAGAGCTATAATGTGTACCTTTCAGAGGGTAATGGTGGAAAATAAAGGACCTCTTACGGAGTTCAGCTCCTCAACAGTTGAAGGAGGATATTTCAAGTGATTTGCCACTATTTGGTGGGTGGTTTAATATGGCTTTTCTTTTCTTCTTTGAAAGCTTGAAAGCATGCTGTGAGCCACAGATGAAAAGGAATTTCTTGTTTGCCCCTCAAAGACATGTTGGTACTGAGACAGAGGTCGTATCGTAGGTTTAACTAGTGCAGCAACTTGGGTAAGAAAAAAAAGATGTGCTTAGTAGCTGTGACGATTCAACTTCCTATTTGTTTTCCCGTGCCGTGATATTTCCCTCCACTAAATTTCTCCTTCCCATCTTTGCATTTAGAGTTTTATTTTTTTTACCTGCAGGCCTGTTAAAGAAAACATAAAGCTCAGCACAAGATCAGTAGATACAAAAAGTAGGCATCATTTTTAAAAAAGTGTTGGTGCGTCATGAGCCCCGTCACCAGCGCCATCAGTCCAAACCCCCACCCTGCTCAAGTTCAGAGTCCCAGTACTCTCATGTACCTTCAATCCTATTTTTAACTCCCAAACACAGTTTCCCTGCTGCTAACCAAATTACACTCTAGCAGACAGAATAAACTCGAACCTCCGAAGGATCTGAAGTCATTTGCGGGTGGCATGTCAGAAAGCTCATTACCTTCCCCAAGTGAACGATCTTTGTCTTCATCTGCTATTTCCTCTTCCATTGCACTTTGGGATCAACACACACACAAACACACACGGTGACGGTGAGCGAGCGAGGCTGGGAGAATCAGCTAACTGCTTGCTTAGAGATTCCAGACGTAGCTCACGTGGAAAAGGGGGCTTGAGATAGGCCCTGCCCCACAGCCCCAGGATAGACTGGTGGGGATTTAGAAAGTCAACTGCATTCCAGGACACAGAGCGACTAGCCCCTCACCCTCGGGCTAAAAGCTCTTCAGCTACCACGGAGTAGATCTAGACTGAATGTAAATGTGTGTGAGAACGACAGAGAGTACACAGAGCATTTCACAAGAAGATACTGACAAGGAACACATTCTGTCCTCTTAAAACTGGACCCCGAGACTAACAGGTGTCGGTAAAACTGTCTGATACACACATATAAACAGTATATATACACACATATATACACACAGTCTGTTTATCAGGACTTTGTCTGCAAGCTGTCTCTTGTTTAACTCTCTGTCCCCGCAGAGGGGCCCACCAGACACTAGCATGCATCCAAATGTGTCATAACCTACTTCTGAGCCCCATCCAAACTGCTCTCAGCGCATGGCAGCCAGCTAATATGTGATCAAGTTATCTGATCAACACGACAGACTAAGACAAGCATCAGTCCTGCAGGCAGCATTGCTTCCAATTAGGAAGCTCGCGGGAGACGCCACAGCCTTTGTGTTTGCTGCTACTTTGGGGTTTATGAAAACCAACGCCATCCTGTTTGCCTGACAGTCAGCAAACACGCTCGCCGGCTTCATATAGTGTGCAAACACTTCACTACGTACACGTCGATAGCTGATATATGTGTGTTTATGCAAAAGACAAGGAGGGGGGATGGGCCCTGATTCTGCATGAGTTAATTTCTCTGCAGCTGCTGATGTAAGTGGCCTGATCCCAATGTGCAAGACAAAGGTGCAAATTGACATACCTTAACAGGAAAACGTGAGGGGATCAATGGCCTAGTTTGTGGGCCATGTAATTGAAAGTGGTGGAGTGAGCGCATGAACAAACACAATGCAGCAGCTGACGGATAATGTCTAACATATGGAGACAAGTCATGCTTCCACCCACTTTCTGTCTGCTTTCACTCCCATGCTCACGTGCTCAGGCGCCCGCCCACAATTGCCAGACGGTCAGCAGGCCAATAGACAGGGATCACGTCGTTTAATTATACTGTGGAACTGAGCTAGGTTCATGGTAATACTGTTCACACACTTATCTATAACTTTCATTAATTTCCAAGAGTTGTTCTGTTAAGAAATGCACAAACTTTAACTCAAGCTGCCTCATCTGCTTCCGCATAAATTAGTGAGTTCCTGTGTTTCTTACTACATGCAACAACCCCCAAGGAACATGTTGCATTCAACAATGTATATATGAGCAGATGGTGAGAGCAACAGCTATAGCATAGTACATACTTTCTTGATAGATTTATCCCTGTACAATTGCTGAAAATAATCCAGAAACAAGAACTTACTTAACCTTGCACTTTAGCTGAATCGTGATGCTATAAAACTCCACAAAACATTGAAGGTCCTTTTAAAATGCCCATATTATGTTATACTGACTGACAAATGAGCTCAAAGTCACCAATAACACCAAATGTTTTATAGTTGAATTCTTTGCCTCGTCTTTTGGCAAACTTGCAACTATCCTTAAATATTTTATTATGTTTCAGTGGAAATGATGTTTGAAACATGGTAAAATTTGATATGCTATGAGGGTTTTGGCTTTTGTGCCGACATTTACATTCAGTATTTGATGATACATAATCCAAAGTTGACACAAAGAGTGTCAACTGTGGTCTGAAATCTGAAGAGATGCTGCTGAAACAGTTCAGTTTTCATCTCAGCAGTAGCAGTTAGTGTCAGTGCAAAGACACATACATCATCACAAGCAACCAACAGGTCAGCCTTTGCCAACCCAAAGTCATAATTAAAGCAGCTGCTCCACACCAACAATTACATCCTGTGGTCTGAGCAACCTGCCTCGCTGCACTTTTACTGTCAGCGTTCCAGGCCAAAGAAATGGCTTCCTTCTTGCAGAGTGTCCCAAGAGATCTGCAAGTGAACTATGTCTCACTCCAATAGCTCGAGAATGTTGCTCTCTCTTTAACAGCTGCCAGTGTTGAGTAAATGATGGTCCTCTCAATTGAAAGACAACATGAAACACTTGCCCACGAACACCCAGGTCTTATGGGGAGCAGGGCCTCATGCTGTTTGCAGTTACTCTCTGGTTGTCACTTATTTATGGAGGAATGTATCCCTGTGCGCCCTCCCACTCTGCCCTACTATTACTGTCCCATAACTATGCAGTTAGACACAAAGCACTGTTGTGTGCAATAACAGCAGGGCTCACACAGCAATACCCTGAAGCCATGCACAGTGTGCACACATGACAGCACTGGTCCACTGTATCTGACAGAATGTTTATTATATCAAAGCTGGGATATCAGACGGGCCGATAAGAAATCATTCAATTTGACTGATGACTATTTGCAACAGGTGTGGCACGTCACATATGCTTGTAAGATGCATTATGGGTATTCAAGATTGTGACTCTCTGTGTATATCGGTAGTCTGAAGAAGAGCCTTGTGCTTGAAATGTCACAGTATTAAAATCCTTTAACGGGAGCTACTTGGTGTCTATTTGCTTTAACTCTGTTACATATCAGATGATCCGTTCATGTGGAACTGAGCCTAGTGTACAAAAAGGATCTTATTTAAATATGATTAGAATAAATTAAGCTTCTAATACACTACAATAATATCCAATTTAACAAGTCATCCGGACCATCACTGAAACCTAAAATCTGGTTTGATAAATGCTGCCAGTGGGCTGAAATAATAATGACCCATTAAAAGGTTTTTCTCCATGCTGGCGGGGTGGTTTTGGTCGGGCAGTCCACCACTTTGGCCGGTCTGAAATATCTTATATTGGATGGCCATGACATTTTGTACAGTCATTCATGTTTGGCTCTATGTTCCTTCATTCAGCTGCATTCTCACTTCCCCAGGTCCCCTAGTTGCCATTCTCCATCAGATGCCCCCAGACTTAAATAAGTCTTGAGACATGATTTAAAGGAGGGCAGTGACTTTTCTTTTCCTCGGGTAAGCTGTTCTGAAGGGTTGGAGCCTGAACAGCAAAAGGCCTATCACCCTTGGTCTTGCCTGAGGAATAGCTAATCTTATCAGGGCCTTATCAGAGGATGTCAAGCTATGGGCTGGTGAGTAATGATTAAGATGCTTTGCCAGGTGTCATGGTGCCATAACATGTAAAGTCAAGATTATAATTTTAAAAGCAATCATAAAACAGCCAGCCAGCCAGTAAAGGGAAGCTAAAACAGGAGAGAAATTATCATGCTTTTACGATTTGATTTACAATCTGGTGGCTGCGTTTTGGACACCCTGAAGCTGAGTAATCATGGTTTGGCCTAAGGCATGTAAATACAGCATTACAGTAATCCAAATGAGAAGTGATAAAAGCATGAATAACTCTTTCAAGATCATTAAAATAAATACATTTCAGAGACATTTCTCAAGTGAAAGATACACAATTGAGCTTTAAACATGGGAAACTTTGTAGGATAAGCACAGCTGAGTATCATCTGCATAACAACGAATAGAAATATGAAGCTGTTTGATAATGAGATAATGTGGCCCATAGTTAGTAAATAAAAGAGAAAAATGGTCAGAGAATGGAGCCCTGTGGAACCTTATATTTGAAGAATGTTTGAGAGAAGGTAAAGCCATTAACGAACACAACATGGTCTCTGTTTTAAAAGTAAGGAGATAACCACTAGAGGGCTGTCCTCTAGATACCAACCCATGTTCCCAACTCCTACCAGGGCAGTCTCTGTGTTATGTTGCTGTTGGAAAACTTATTGAAATTTGTTGAAAATATTATTACTCATCAAGGCTTCCAACAATTGATTTGAGACATTATTCTTTATGATTTTTGAAATAACAAATAGATATAAACATAGATAGGGAAGCTTATTGGTCTGTAATTGTTTTTAGTTGTTTAGTCTATATTTCAAGACCTGAAACTAAAATCTTGGCCTATAAAAAAAGTAAAGAACCTTTGTTTTCCCATCAGTCATCCTTCCTGTGTCAGACAGAGACCACCTGATTTCATGCCCTTCACTTATCACATTACTGTCTTCCGCCCTCAGCCGGCGCTGCACACTGACCCTGCCAAGCTACAGTACGAGGCTAATGTGTGAGAGCCTGTGGAGGTGACCCGCTCAAAGCCCACAGAAAGAGAAGCTGACTTCCACACCGACTTGTCACTGATTGCTGATCTGACAGATAAGCTCTTTCCGTGCAGGTAACTGACACCAGAGTTCGAAAATGGCCCCACAATGCAGCTCTGCCACATTTTTAACACCAAACACACACAAACATGCACACAAACACAGACATTCATGCAACACTCACATGCAGGAAATATCTGACTTCCTATCTGGGTATCTGTTTCACTATTTGCATAGTCAGATCACAAAAACTACAACTTCCAGGCACGTCACACACATTTGAATTTTGCACACAATGGGAAAAATATGCCTTGTGTGAAAGTGAATCCTTAAAAAGAGAAGGGGAAAATAGAAGTCCTTCATAAATAGGAGGGATTTAATTTCTAGTGTAGCCCGAGGCTTGCTGCCAAAGAAAATTGTCCACATATGAAATCCACCAATCAGAGAGACCATTGTGAATGAGGCGACCTTTGCCCCCGAGTCCTTCGCTCCAATAGGCTGTGGATCAGTGCTGCTTTGTTTTGATTTGGGAAGTTGATTATATGAGTTCCAGGTCAGAATGTCACAATTACTGAAGAACAACAGGCTGTTATGACTTTTTATTTCCTGTCTTAGCACAGAACCGGCCTTAATAAATTCAATATGGTTTTGAGTATAATTATAGGTATGTACTGTACTTGTTTTGTTGTTTTTCTATTCATTCTCTTTATTCTTTGACACAAATATCCTTCCTTAGGATTCAACCACCACCTTCACCTTTCTGTGTGTACATGTGACCTGTTGATTCAAGAGTGAAGTCCACAATTTTCATGTGTACCATGAGAGCATTCACCCTTAGCTGTGGTGACACTGTCATGCTATAAAGTACAGCACAGTCAACAGACTGGCTGTCCTCCCCATTAAAACACACAACTGTCCACTCCTGCAGGAAATAAAATATCATAAAATAAAGCACCAGATATGAATTATACATATGAAGCTGACAAATAAAATCTTATTAGTGGCTTAAAAAAGTCACTGAGATTTCAGATGTTAGATTCCTCTCCTGAAGTTTGCTCATATATTTTTGCATCTCTTCTTCACAATCTGTCTGTCCCATCTATTCTCCCCTCTATCTCTCATCTAATGAGCCACCTCCCAGCTGCCGTGCCGCTGTTAATGAACACCGGTCCCCACCCTGTTAGCTAAGATCACCGCAACATCTGTCTCAGCTCAGACTTGCAGACATCCAGACCTCTGCGGCACATATGCTGATTGCACCGCACCTTTCAATTAAGATACGTGTGTGTATGTATATGTTCGGTAAGAATGTATGTGTGTGTAGTCAGATCCGCAAACCTGTCCAGACTTTCCGCTCTGGTGAAGCCTTATAAACAGACAGGGCTGCCAACGTGACAGGCAGTCGGCCAAAAGATATGAGTTACAGGCATGTGGTCAAGCGTGTGAGTGTGGGTGTCAGCGCTGGGAATAGTAGGGTGAGCAGATGTGATATCAAAACAGCTACAGAACAGCAGAGAATATGGCAGCGTAACATTGCAAAATAAAGGTTAGATACATATATATCACACAGGAGACCCAGAATATTCAAGTAAGGCTCTTTACTGTAGCTGGACTCAATGAGGCAAGGCAAATTGATTTTACTGCTGCTTTACCTCCAAATGGAATTGCTTATCCTGAGTGGGTGAGATTTGTAGATCTTTAACTCAAGTGAAACGTTAATACCCTTCTTACTGAATGGACTACAACTTCGATAAAGTTTAACTCAGCCTCTGGAAGAAACGAGCCTTTCTGTCTTTGTGAAAGTAAATATGACTTAAATCCTTGGTAAAAATCAATATTCGCATGTCTGCAAATCCATCATTTTGCTCTCAGTCATCTCTGTCTCCCTCATCCATTTTTCTCCTGCCGTTGAACAGCAAACAAGTGGAGGGGAGTTGAGAGACGAGCTGCTGGCAGAGCAGGTTCTGATACTTTCACTAAGACAGCCAGAGGACAACTCAAACAAACAGCTATGTTTATTGGCCAGCTCCACTCATTAGCACAAACGCTGCGTCTGTCTGCTACCCCTCTCTGACACACATCAGCACCGGATCAGTTCGAAGTAAATTACCGGCCTTCTCTGTGGTAAACAAGTTTTTGCTACATTTGAGATGCATTGCATTTTCATCACACCAGGGGGTGCTGCTGAACATGCACCAGGCATGTTGCGCAATGGTCAGGAGGAAATTATACTGTGTGTGCCTGTGAATGTGAGTGTGTGAAAGAGAACATAATAAGAAAGTGTGTGTGTGTGTGTGCCTCCTCAGTCTTGCAGGAAATAAACTCGAGAATATTTCCTTTGTCATTTATTAACTGAGACACTAACTGCTGCTTAATGAACCAGTGTGTTTGTTAGTGTGTCTCTGTGTGCAATTATCAGTGTGTATGCACACAAGTGCACATGTGTTTGCCAGAGAACCCCAGCAGTGTGTACACTTCATTAACTCATGGCCAGAGTAGGTATAAGTCAACCTAGCCACCGGCTCGGATGTTTGCTGGTCTCTCGTGACAACCGTCTCTGGGCCAACAGTGAGGCCGGTGGCGTCCTGAGGGGAAGGGATGGAGAGATGCTGAGAACAGCTGCAGCTGGGAGGAGGACGTCCACCCAGGAGCCACAGAGGAGGGATTTGCTACCTCTTCTCCCGTAGCCAAAGGCAAATTTCTTCTTTGGAATCTGACTTGCTCTGGGCTGACCACAACCTCCCGAGGACCAGAATCTCCTGAGGAGATCCAGCCTGAACTCACTCCCTGGATAAAGCGGAAGAGGGCACTGGGCTAGAAAACATTTCATTGCAGTTAATTTAATCACACCAAATCCCCAGTGTGAGTGACTCATCTGTTTAACAGCCTCCCAAGTGAGACGAGGGCTGGGTATCATTTGAAAATCTTTGATACAGAGGTGCTCCAGAGCCCTTACCGCAGCGGCCATGGTTCGATTCCAGCCTGGGGCCCTGAGCTGCATGTCTTTCCTTCTCTCTCTCTTCCCCGTTTCCTGTCTCTCTTCTACTGGCTCTACTAGTATCAAACATATTTTTATACTAGTGCCGATTTGTTTTTTCAGCTTCAATATCAAAGCATACTTTTTGCCAGTGACTGGCATGGTAGTTATATTTAGTCCACCCTCACCGGTAAAAGGGACGGAAATATTAAAATAAGAAATAAATTATCAGAGTTGCCACTCAGCAACACACAATATGCTTCAACACAAAATACAGCCTCCAGTATGGCTATAATGTTGAATTAACACCTGTGTAAAACCATTTCAAGAAAAACTGAACATTATAATCTTCATGCAGGGCTCCTGCACGTATGTAGACTTCAGTCGTTATGGCGAGGTGGACCTAATAAACGAGCAGCACACTTTTTTTCTTTCTTTTGGGGAGAACTGATCCATTAAGCCTGTAGCTGCCTGGGACTCCATCATCTCTCTGCTGAACTCTGGCCATGTAATGATAATTTCACTGTGGACATCTGCTCTGCTGGCACAGTTATACTGTCCATCAGCCTGCAGAATGTTGCCGAAGTATTGCAACAGGAACTGCATGAAGTGAGAAAAAGTTGAATTGTCAGGCCTCCCTCCAACTGTGTGCTTGTTGATAAGATATCTCGTATCTGTTTTGGCAAGTTCTCAGTCAACAAATTGAAAACAAGTGCACACAGCACTTGCACAGAGATGCACTCATGATATCAACATGCATACAAAAAGCAACACATGCACATATAATAAATAAATGATATGGCTTATTTTGCACAAACAGGCTTAAAACACAGGGGTCTTATTATTATGTGACAATTAGATGGCGTAAGACATATTTTAAGACAGATGTGCATGAAGACGCACAAGAGATATCACAGCAAAGCCCTGAGCAAATTAAAGCAACTTTAGTCCCCTTTGCTGCAGCGAGGTAACTATGCATTCAGCCTGCATATGGCTTCCATTTAAATATGTCTTTCAATATGCCTACTCCCTCACAAGTTTATTAAAAAGTGATTGCTCTGCAATTGACTCTCTTCATAGTGATAAGCAGCTTAGGGCCCGGACTTGCCAGCCAGTCAATCATGTGTTCCTCACTTCCCCCTCTGCACTGCGTATCTCTTCCTCTCCCTCCCTTTTTCTCCGCATGCTAGCACAGCGTAACCGGCGTAAACTTAAAGCTTATTACAACCCACAGCTCAGAAATGCTACGAAAATGAAACGTGTTACAAAATCAAATAATACCAAATCAGCATTTGTCACACAGTAAATTCACCGTATGACATCAGGCTGGAGAATAAATGTCTTATTTATTATAACATTGTATATTATTCTACCACTCAAACACCTCAAAACTACTCAGATTGCATTATATTCTCGAAGCAGAGAAAGCTAAGTGTTTACATCTGTGTGTGTTAGAGAGCTGATGAAGCTGAGTGGCTCCAGCCTGCTTTGGAGAGGTGAGTGCTGCTGGAGCTGATAAGTGATGCAGGTGGTGGAGGGATGTGAAATAGGCCCTGTGGAGGGGGAGCCACTCTGAGAATCCTGGGAACACTAGCGCCTCTGTCCCACTCTTTATCTGTGAAACCTGCTGTGTGCTGTCCGTGTGTCTGTGGCTGTGTGTCCCAGTATGGTATGTGTGTGTGTGTGTGTGTGTGGGTCAGTGGGTGGACTGCATCCAAGCTTAAGGCTCTGTGGAATAGAAGGGGCTGGAAGGTTTGTGAATGTAGACCAGCTTGGCCAGACCTATTCAGAGGGAGGGAGAAAATGCCTTGCATAAAGTGTGTATAAACTGTAATGGTGTCAGCTAAGTGCATTCTTTCTCCTCAATGCTCCGTGCAAAAAATGGTCAATGATCTGTAGTTCACTTAAAACACAGAAAGTGGCTTGTATGGGTATGTAAATATTTTCAAGAACTGTAAGAGGAGATTTCTTAGTGGAATCACAAGAACGCAGGTTGAACTTAAGGGGAAGTAAGGGAAGAAACAACACAAGCTTTATTATGTTGTGGTTGCAGCAACAGAAATGTTGCAGCTTTCCCATGGGAGAGAAGGAGAAAAGGGGAGCGCCTGCAAAGTTTAATAGTTTCACCACAGTGGGGCCATAATGCACAGCCAGACAGGGATCAGGTCACAGTGTGTTTGGATGACAGTGTCTAAGTGGGCACAATGCTAACAGCACAGCAGTGCCACAGATTGATTGTACTCACATGAAACAGTTACCTGGCGTCATGTTGCCTCCGAGTGCTATTGGCCTCTGTACTGCAATTTTCTGCAACAGTTGTGAGGAATTTCATATTTAAGACCTAATTTAACACCATATTAAATTGCTCAACTCCTCCTTGCAGCACAGCGGGCTAATTTAATAGCCTTTACTATAAAAATTTAAGAGGGGATGCGACAGGAAAGGCAAGGCATTGCGTCTCTGAAACTGCTCTAATCAATATTTTTATATGAACTTTAACTGTCTTGAGAATGAAAAGCCACAGGTTTAATGGTTGGTGAGTCCATTAAAGGCCATGTGTCCACCTGTAGTGAAAATCTGTTCACACATGCTTGCTTTCCCTAAATAAGGGCCATACAGAAAATTTGCTCGCCGTTTGCTTAGCATTGAAGTCACATTTTTTAACAGTGCATTATGCATGTAGTTAGCTGCTCAAAGTGAAAAAAGGCCACTGTTGAAATCCTTAAAGACAACAGTCAAAGTGAATTTAAAATGTCCCACCGACATGAGCTCACAGGCTTGAAATGGATGCTTAGCGCTGCATGGTCCGTACCAAACACGGTTAAGTAGAAACTATTCATGTGGACAGGCACAAAGCCGTTCCTTCATGTGCTATTAAGTTCGTTAAATGCTAATTCCCTTGGGGCTACATTTATAAGGCTCTTTCCTCTTTGGGAGAGTCAGCTCCGCTTACCCTTTGCTCTGTGGCAGAGGCAGGAACAGGTCTGAAATATATTTGTTTTAACACAAGTCTAAAAATATCCTCAGGAAAAAGCACACAAGACACAACGGCTCCACGATTTGAGAGGAGGAAAAGACATTTTCAGAGATCCTACTATTTCAGCCTCAGGAGCTGGCCAGACTCTACCGGCCTCCGAGTTCTCTGATTGGTTATTAATGACATCATCCCCAGGGCCGGTCCTCCTCCCAGTCCGACGATGTCATCAGTGCTGAAGCATCTTAGTGATGTAATGCAGGGAGGGCCATGACAAGCACTCAAGTAGCACCCCGTCTTTCTTCCACTGCCTTCCTCTCTTTCCTCCTCCTCCTCCTGCTTCTCCTCTCCCATTCCTCTCCATCTCCATCTTTTCACTACGCCCTTTTCCGCTCATCAGCTGCATCCAGATAGAAATCCCTGCCCACCTGTTTATTAGCGCTCAAATACAGGGCACAGATTTGCAGTTAAGCCCAGAGCTATTAAGGGCTTTTAAATTGCTCCTAAAAAGACGAGGAGAAATGACAGAAGGAGAGTATTTACATTTCCTAATCCTGTCTGTGTCCTGCAGCTCTAATTAAAATATGGATCAGAGATCATGCCCGTTTTTTTTCTCCCACAAGGTGTGAGTAAAGACATGAAAACCCAGGTGGGCATGACATCATTAAATTGTAGTTAGAACCGCTGTGGCTAAATTGCTCTGTACATTTAGATCCATACAACTGCAAGACAGAGTGTAATGGGATAGACTTCACTACAAACGCAACCTCTAACTCACAAGAAGTGGCACAGCGTAACATAAGTACAAGCAAATGTGTAGTCCTACATTTGAGTGTTATGTCAGTTTGTTCCCATTTGATTTATTCAGACCATTTCATCTTTTTTGGCAAGGCCTTCACATCTGTTTTTTTAATCACAATTTGTGAGAGAGAGAGAGAGAGTGTGTGTGTGTACATACGTGTCCTGGGCAAACATCCAGAGCTCAAGCGGATTAGTGAGGGGACTCTACCCTGATCAAAGCGGCACAGAATCCAGCTTACTGGGACATACTGCGTTACACATAACCCCCACGGAAATGATACTGTACATCCTGCACACCCATAGACCAAGGACTGCACTGCACAGACCCTTAAAAGCGGACAATTTAAGAAATCTTCTTATGCGTCTAGACAAATGGAAATCAGAGAAGTGACACTCAAACTAAGTGCTGTCATCAAGTGTGAAGTGTGCAGCTGCTCCATAGAAAGTGCACTAGTTAACAGTCCAAAGAGAATCTATTGGATGTTTCTGGAAGAGCAACGAGGGCAGATTTTCTCTTGGTGTTGCACATGCATTTTTGGTTCAGAGTTTACGACAACACGCCAACAAAATTAAGTCAAATACAAATTCATGAATTTTCTTGTTCTACAAAGCCTAATGGATGTAACACATTGGGTTTGCGGAATATAATTAATGTCCAAGAAGCCTGTGGCTGGTGTGGCATCTCTTCTTTCCACTATATATTTGTTAGTCAAAAATGTTTTGTTGGCCAGACAAAATAAGCAGTTTGAAAACTCACCTTTGCCTTAAAGTTGCTAAATCAATATTTTATATTAAGAATGGATGAAATGATAATGAATAATATGAAAGGAGTCATTAGTCCAAAGGAAAATTATAATTTGACTCTTCAGTATTTTAGTGTTTCTCTGTGTCTTGTGGATGTGTAGGATCCAGTGTATATAGGTAGGAGATTTAGTCTACACAAGTATTAGAACAATGCAAAACTTAATGCATAGATTACAGATGAAAACAGGCCTTAGTTACAATGCTGCTTTCCAGAGATTCACTTAAAACCTCGCTGAACATCTGCAGAGAAACTTCGTAGTTCTGTCACGATTATTGGTCGACTCTAATTGGGGCACGCTGATACCAAGTAAGACATGCATTATGGATGCACTCCCAGTAAATTCAGATTGAGATAGTGACTGTAATTAAGTCATTCTCCATCTCCACAGAGAGTCCTCCATCAAACTGTTTGAGCTTGACTGAGAGACCAAATGGGATGTGTCTGCGTCTAATAATAAAAGGCCTCCTCATCCATGGCTGGGATGTGTCCGCCTGAGCAGATACTGAGCAGCATTTGGCGAAAGGAAGCTTTAATAAGCAGTAAGATGAATTGATATCTAATATATGAATAAAGCTTGAAAGGCACATTCCTCCTTTTCAGAGGCTTGTTGTATGACTGGCAGTCTGCCGGTTGGACAGGCAACGCGCCACATTTCAACACAGCCGCACGTGCGCACACATGCAGATAGCTGATACAGTACCCCATTCCTTCCCTCGGCTTCATTATGTACGCAGTGAGATGGTTATTTTGTGATGCCTCTGTGGCTAACCGCCGTCATCCACCAGCTAATGGCTTTAGCATGTGCCTAGCAGCCCATGGCTCCAGCGGTCTCAGATCTTAGAGAGCTGAAATGAAGCGGGGCATTGTTGTGCAGCTGCCGGGGTGGATACACGCTCCTGTGAAAGGAAAACCTGACGGGAAGGAAACTTCGAAACAAAGTGCTAAGAAAAGGTGATAAAGGGTACAAGGGACGGAACTGTGTGTCGGTGTGTGACTGAAGGTGTGTGTTAAGGGGCTGCTTCCCCTCTTCCTGCCATTATAAAGACTAATGGAAATGTTCAGAACTTCGTGGAATGTCCTGTGGCCTTGAATTTTAAGGTAGAGGCAGAGCGGGATCTTGGGGGAATGGAAACTCTAAGCAATTACTGGCCATGGTTTTCCTCCATTTATGGGAAATGTAATGATAGACTGGTAAACCTTAAGACTGCCCCATAATATAGGTATTATCTGCAGAGACGAATTTTAAAATATAATGTTTCTCAACATGTCTTGTGAAGGCAAGAACTCCGTCACTTCTGGGCACACTGAAATGGAAAATACCTAAAGCCTATTATGATTTATAAAGGCTGCAGAAATATTACTAAAATATTTTCACACTGGGGACATATGTAATTTTTATTAACACCGGCAATACCATTGAACCATATTAAGATACTGAGGTGAAACAGAAAGGTAAAAGACTTACTCTAACATTGAAAATGTCAGGTTGTACAAGATGGCTTTCATTACTCTGAGGAGAGCCTGGGGTGGAAAAGCTCACTGGCACAAGAGTGTAGTCTGGATTCGAAGCTCTACGGGTGAAAAAAAAAAACTAAAGAAAAAAAAAAAACTCTTATTATTTATTAACTGACTTATTCAAAGAGACATACATAATAAAATATTGCATCTGGCATTATTCTCTATTTTTCTGTCAACAAATCCAATAAAAAAACCAAAACCAATAATACAATAAAACAATAAATTGACCGCCTATGTGGCCAAAGTCTATTTTCTCTGTGTCATGGCTATCCATTGTTGTCCAAGAACACAAACATGAGCCACACCATTGCACCGGGTGACATGTTTCTTCATTATGATGAACACAAGTTGATCCAACATACATCATCCTTGTGCCATATATACCAACAAGCAGCAAGTTTGTGACTAAAAATAGTCCCCAACAAGTTCACTTTTTGCTCCTCTTTGAGAAATGTTTGCTAAAACATACAGTGCCCAGCTGTTTTAGTAAATTATTAAGCCTTTAAAATATGAATTCATTGACAGTTGTTAAAGATTTATGCCATCAATGGGAATGAATGAGCTGGGTAACTTGTCTAGTGTTGAGAGATTGTTGTGGGTTTTGGTCTTTTCATGGGATTTCTTCAGAACAATACAGAATATTGCTGCCTTATCCTTTAATAAGACTAAGACTGAGTCTACTGCCTCGCGGCTCTGTGAGGCTCATTGTAAAGACAAGCAAATTGCTAGATAGACGGCTCAAAATATGAAAGGGGATCACCAAAGTTCATACAAACCATGAATATCTGCACCAAACTGCATCGCAATCCATCCAACAACAATTAGATGCCGATGACGCTAGAGGAAAAACTAGGGCATCACCAAAGTCATGTTAGGATTCATCCTTCACTCATCATGGATGTGTGCACTAAAATTAGTTGTCAAGATATTTGACTAAAAATGTTAGACTCATGGTGCAAAGAGAAAAAGTCATTCATCATCTGGGACCAGGATTGTCAAAAACAAAATCTCATGACAATCCTTTAAAAACTTGTTGAGAGATTTCAACCAAAGCGCCGGACTGATCGAGCATCACTGCCATCAACAGAGCCACACCACTAAAAAACAGCTTAGAAGTTAACACTGCAGTCACAAAACTTCACTGTCACCAAATGCTGTAACGATCACGTGTGACCAAATCTGTTATCAACTGCAGTGCGGATTTAAAGTTAAGAGGTGTCACACTTGTATAATCCTACCACTACTTAAATAAAGTCCTCAGAGTAAACAGACTTGATTCTGTGCCTTCACGTATCCAGACAGGCGGCAAAAATAGCAACTCTCTCTGTATATCTGTCATTACATTTATCCTGAAAAGGCTTTATTTGATACTCATTGAACTGTTCTGCTGCGCCTCTTTCCAATATTTACATGGTCTCGTCTATTATCAGTCAGAGCAGGAAGCAGCTCTTTAAACAGCCCAAAACAGGCCACGCACAAGTAGAAGACAGGTTTCCTCAAAACTTCCATCTCCAGAGCTCAGGTAGCTGCTGTTCCTAGAATAGCCCGGCTTAACGAAAACATCCTGTGTGTCACAGGCTTTACAGAATATTTTCAGAAATAGGAGTTTTATAATCTCAGGCGTGGATAAATGAGTGTATTGAGTTGGCCAGGCGGACGGGTAATTATGAAATCATGCCACGATAATGACTCATTAGCAAGCGGTCAATTCGGTCAATAGAGGACATAAAAAAGCTAACATGTAAGGAAAAAGAGCAAGACACAGCAGGTTGTTAAATAGGGCTCAGGACAGAAGTCTCATCCATATTTATTGGGATTAGGCAGCTTTAATACTCAAATTCAGACTTTTCTTAATTAACAACGCTACATGGGGACAGAAAACCTCGAGCGCTTTGTACACTGTCAAAGAATGACGTCAGCAAAGTTTTACAGGCCTGACACATTGGAGTCCATTTGTAAAGACAAATTATAATTTTTGTACTCTCATTGTGCCGAGGCAGACACGGCTGGACAAAAATATACATCTCTTGTTTATGTGTACATAAAGCATCTGTCAGTGGACAAAAACAGGCCTGGTGTGTTCGTGTGTTGTGGGAGGCTCCACGTCAAACCAAACGCTTAAAGGAGTAGACAGATGGGAGAGGCAGAGGGATGTTTACACTGAGAGAAAAGAGCTGGGGGGGTTAATGGCGACTGAAGGGTGTCATAGCAGTGTCCGCTCGAGCCTCTCCCGCCTCCGCCTGAGCCCGTGGGTGGAGAACATTTGTCTTACCCCCCTTCTCATTACTGCCAGAGAAAGAGATGGTCAAACAAATGACTTCACTGAATAGGTGGAGTCAATGAGGTATGTGAAACTTGTGAACGTTGAGAGGGAGTGAAGAGTGAGGAAAAGAGTGATTTTTAACTCGTGTCATCTAAGTAGGGCTTTTTTTTTTCTTTACAAGAATGAAGATTTATTTCCTGAGTGAAAAAAACATTTTTATGACCAATCCCCAGATGTTTTACAGTTGTCCTCTTTACTGTGGGTCCACCCATTTGTAGGTTAACCTAAAGTGACTTTTTCCAACATGCTCTTTGCAGCAAGGACCTCCAAAAAAAAAAAAAAATCTAATTTTATGTCTTGGCAAATTTTCCATTAGCTCCACCAGCATCCGACATCACGAAAGGAAGCGTGATTTTCCTCTGAGGATAATCCTTGTTACAGCAAAGCCTACAGCAACGACTCTAGCAAATGCTGAAGTCTAACATAAGCCTTTACAGTTGCCCAACAGGACAACAATAAAAGACAACATCATCATGCATGCCCATTTTATTTTAACTCTGCAGGACAGATATTTTTTGATATCTTAAATTTTGTTTGGATGTCCTCCAGTTTTTCCATTCAGACAAATGTGTGAACATCAAATAAAAAGGCCTCGGGAAAGAAGAGAAACTGACACTAATAAATCATGAGCTGAACTAAAAAAATGCCTTATTAAATCATTTTCTGCTCATCTGTCAAACTTCCTAGAACAAGTCATTCAAATGTTGACATTAGCTGACGGGAGAAAGTCATTTCACTTGCATCCAAGAGGAGCTCAAAAAGTCTAAGTGTATAATAGAAATGTCTTATCTGCGGCTTCTTTAAAGTGTGGCGAGATAAGGTGTTATATACTGTACTTTTACCTTCACTGCAGAAATAGTGCCTTCAACTGTTCCACAGAAAATTACTGTGCTCAAAATGAGGTCAATTTACAACGAGTAGAAGTCAATTAACATGATGGAGATTTTGTGCGATTACACCTTGCAGTCGTCCCCACCTCTGTTAGACTCCAGTCGATTTGGACACAGCTTCTGGTCTAAGCTGCTGAAACGATAGAAAATCTTCCCAGAGGATGAATCAGTTGTTTCAGCGCTAATTGAGAACATAATTTCCTTCAAGCTAAATCTTAAAGCCGATTGAACAAAACTGATGACATAATACCAGCAGTGGACACTTTCCTGTCCCAAAAAACTGTGAGGTGACCCTGTGAAGAAGTCAGGACTTATATAAACCTGAAAACCAAGAAGTTGCTTGTGAATAAGTTTGCTGGGATTGAAGGAATCAGAAGTGGTTTTAAAGGTCAGTTCAAGCAAATTGAAAAAAAAAATACTTCGCCTGAAGGTTCATTATTGACACTGAAAATGGTACAAGTTGTGGTAAATTTTGCAGAGCTTTTAGATATGATCACTGGATTGACATTAAAAAATCAACACCTCGTTCCAGAATCAGTGTCCCTGTTGTTCTGTATGAAACCAGTTGCTAATGTAATATTTTTTATATTGTTTTAAGCCAAAAGCAAAATATGCATTAACAGCATTTTCTCTCTATTTCAGTATTTTTTTTTTACAAACCTAATTCAACAAGCAAATGCACTTTGGCAAGCTTCATTCAGTGGGAATGTTTTATCATATCCATAACTCAACCACAAATAGGAGCTGAAATGAAAGCTCTGTAATGAGGTTTGATCAAACCCTGAAGCTCAATGAGACGTGGCGCAAGTTGGCTCGGGGCCCAATGAGGGATGACAGTGCAGACGGTTCGCAGGAGAAACAGTCAGGCCTTCTACCAGCCCCCCTCCCACCCCCGCCGGCCTCAACGCTGCTCGGCCACATGCCACTGGCCCAGGTGTGTTTCCACCGAGCTCGCTGTCCCGTGGCAGCCATCAAACTCCACAGCCCCAGATTTGCATCAGCTAATACATATGGCCCAGGTTAGTGCTTGATCTCCTGCACAGATTCAGACATGATCTGTTATGTCTGGATACTGACGCAAGAGAGCGGTGCAGCCAGGTAATCAAGTGGTCAAGACGTAACCTTAGCGTGTCGTAATGATATCAGACAAATGGAGGCATATGGTCAGGAGCTACTGTGTGCCTTCGCTTGTAAAAACACTGCCAGAATCACTGCTCCTCATGTGCTAGCACTTAGACAAATAGCTCGGCTGAATCAAACTGGCAGCCAAAGCACTGCCTCCTAGTTAATAACAGTTTCCTCTGGTCTTGTGAGAGAATTGACAACTTGCTACATCAGCATAGCGCGGTGAAAACTTGCGAGAGACAGTCTAACCCTGTCAAAGTGGCAGAACGAGCGATGAAGGATGAGGTTCGGGGGCTCTGGAAGGGGCGCGAGGGTGCAAGCTCGTTTGTCTTTCTGACGAGGCGATCCTCTCCGACCTGTTTACCTTCCCTCCCAGCGGGGGAACTGAAGTTGATATACTCATTGCTGAAAGAGACACAACAAATCACACCCATCACTGCACCTCACTAGTAAAAAAGCAGGGTTATGGAAACATTACGAAGCCGTGTGAGTCCAGAATTGAATCCAAAACGCTGCTGAAGCCAAAAACTGGCTAATTGGTGGGCTGCCTGAGGATGTTACTTACTTTCTAGCTAGTAAAATAAAGAAGAAATTTAACAAGAAAATCTGGTTTTTAACAAGTTTTTCTGATGGCATGTTGCTTTTGCTGGTTATTCATTAAATGTATGTGGATTTTTTTTTTTACGATTTACAATTGAACGTTTTAAACCGGGTTAGACATGAAGTGACGTTCAAATCAAGACACTTACATGTGAACGGCTGTTAAATTGACTTTTTTAAAAATCAGTTTTCCATTTGCTTGTGCTCGGGCGAGCCAGTCTTCTCCAGATGTAAATCTACTCAACAGTGGAAAAAAGTTAAAGCAGTTCCAGTGGTACTGCAGAGCTCCAGACAGGAAAATAGGCTTGTTAGGACAATAAAAAACTCAGAATGCTATATTACTTGCAGTGTGGTGACAAACGAGTGAAATAGTAGTCTCTAATAGACGTCACTCTCACATAAAAACAGGTCACTACTTAGGAGAGTTTACTGGTCTGCCTATGAATCTATGTGACATTCGAGTATCACAGTGTCTTTGAAGTCGCAAACTCACGATGTTCACTTTGAGATGAGGAATGCATCATCTCCCCGGTGGGAAAATTTAACAAGCCATTTGATCCAGAGAGCAAACAGCCCCATACATGCTCAAGTAAATCTGATCTCTCATCAGCTACTTTCATCTGCAGATATCACTCCTCTGTGATCTATAAAGGGGGGGAAGCACAGTGGTTGAATCTGTGACGATTAATGTAACAGTTTGTGTAAGGACTGTGTTTTGTGAAAGTGACCGTGGTGTGTTCAAGTTCCTCTCGTGGTCTGACCCTCACCACTCATCTCCCCCCATTAGCTTAATTAGACACAGCCACACACACATTAGATGGTCCCCCTTTTTTTTTTTTTGCTTCACACGCTGAATGGCTGGCTGCAGTTCAAGGCATCACAAAAAAAAAAAAAAAAAACCAAGCTATGCAAAACAAGCAGCTTGCAGAGCCAGGGGAAACCATCGGCAAACAGCACACACATTAAGAACACTACGCCGAATACCATTCAGAAACCCTCTGGAATTTAAAATGACATTGCGTGCAATAATAACAAGAAGCCACTTTACAAGTCATGCAAGAATGTTTGCCTCAGAATACATCAGTTTGAATCCACAGAGGGAAGAGCAGGAAACGGGTGTTTGTCCTCACATGTATGTGACTGAGCATCTGTGCATTTTTAACTTCACATCTGTGTCAGAGTGTGTGTGTGTGTGTGTCCTTGTGTGAGATGCAGCTACTCACCTTTCTTCTGGCTCTCTGCATTAAAGTACGTCCTGATAGAAGAAGAAGCCAAAGTCTGGGACACAGCCGGAGTGACACAAACTAACTAACACACCGTCTCTCACACCGTCGCAGTCCCAAACTTTTTGCTCTCTCCCGGCAGATCTGCACACTTCCCCTGCTCTCCCTCCCTCCCCCTCTCTCTCTCTCTTACTTCAACACTTCCTGGGCTGCTGTTTATGCTCCAATCGGGCCATCCAAGGAACTGCCGCTACCCCTCCCCCCCCCCCACTCCCTCCCTCTCCCTCAGCCGACAGCCATTGTTTGGCGGGGGCTTGTCACATGTAGACGTCTCTGTGTGTGTGTTCCCTCTTGACCACGACCTGAAGTCTGGCTCTCCTCAATCAAGAGAAGAAGAGCGAGGAAGAAACTAGAAGCTCGAGGATGGGAGCAAGGCTGATAGGCTGAAGAAAAACACATGGAGGGGGCTTCCTGCTCGCACGTCTTACTGAGACAGATACACTTTTCCAGGCATGAGGAAAAGGGGGGTGGCAGCTTTGAGTAAGGGTTGGGGGTGTGTCTGGAACTTTCTCTCCAAATCCAACAGCTTGTTGTTACAAACCGCATTGAGGCTCAGCCCATCGTAGCCCCCAGAGAGCCTCAGAGCTCTGTCTCCAAAACAAGGCGCCTTTCCCATAGTCTGCCAAAAGTTTTCACCACGATACCTCAACCCCTTCTCCCAAAGCCCCAGCCTCTAATTCACCGTCTCACTAAGCCAGCCGATCTCAGCCAGGCCAGCTCTTTCCAGGCTTTTTTGGGTGAATTAAAGAGGGCGGAGGTGTGAGGTGGGGGTGCAGGGTAGCAAGGTGAAAGGTGACGTGTGGGAGGAGACAGGTTGACAGCAGCACACTGAGCCTTTGTTGGTGTTGTTAACAGTTCCATCATCGCATGACGGCAACACCTTGTGGGTTGAGTTCAGACCAAACTGCAGACATTCAGGTGGTATAACTTGTAACACATGTTTTACTTCAAATAAAAATCCTCCAGAAGCAACAAATATGTTTGGAATTTAGGTGAATTTGTGAGCACAGGATTAAATGCCAACATCTTTTCTGGAAGCGTAGACAGTCAGACGATTTCGGTTTCAAAGATAATTCTGGTTTATCACAACTTATATTGGTATGATAAGTGCATCAAGACTTGGATACACAAATAGCCAAAAGTTCTAAACAAGCCAACGACAATTTAGCCAGATTATCTGAACCACTTAATTTGGAGGAAAACCAGACGTGACACCAAAAATGTAATGTAATAATCCCTGAATGCACAAGAAAGCTGCACACACAAGTACAGCAAGATTGTAATGTTGAACCAATGATATATTTAAAATTAACTGTTTGGGTAATAATTTGATCACCTTCTTTTTCCCTTCCATGTAAATTTATTTACATTTCCCATAATGCAACTTGATGCCGTCTTTCATTAGAGCCTCCATGCCTGCCAAACACCCATAGCTTTTCACAGGATGAGCAGTACTTCTCATGGTGCGTAAACTGAACTGAGTATTTATATCTGTTTTGCCCTGTCTGACTTCTTTTTAGCAACATTGCTACATTCCAAGCGCTCAACCATCAACTTAGTCTGTTCAATGCTATTATTAGAGATAAAAACGATGGCCCAAACTATGAAAATAAGACCCTATTTGTAATAAACTGGAATTATCCTAAAATGGACAGTAAAAACCAGACTTGACCAAAACAAACTAAATGTATCTCTTCTGCCTTCTTCCCCACTCCACTCGTTCCTTCCTCTCTCCTCTCCTATAACCTGTCCTTTCTTCTGCCCTGAATGCGATTCATTCAGTCAGTCCGTCAAACCACACGGGCAGATTGGGGTTCCTCCGTGCCAGGCTGGATTCAGGAAACATTCATCTTGTTGTTTAGTCTGGGCACCATGTGTTGGAGCGGGGAGGCCGCTCCCTCCTCTTGTGCACACGAGCACAGAAAAGCCCACACTGACAGACATGATTTGGACGCTCGCTCCTGCGGTCCATTGTTCGGGGGCTCAGATGCACAAAACAACGGAACTTCAAAGCGGCAGTTGCTACAAAACAGCGCCCGACATGAAAAGAGAAAATGTGCTCTGTCACTCCCTCTGTGGCTCAGGTGTGTTAGCACAGGGGCTTTGAGCATCAGCATGTATTTCTTATGCTGCTTTAATCACATAATAAAGAATGAGAAAGAGCTGTTGACTCAGAGCAAAGAGTCATTTACGGAGCAGATAACATGAGGCAGGTGCAATCAACTGTACACAAGGCAATTTTTGTATAGCTGTACATATGTGAAACTGTATGTGCATGTGCTCATGATTGCGTTTTGGACTCATGATGGCGTGTGACAGATAGACAGGATATGCCTTGACATCACTTTCTTCCTGCATGAACAGTATAAACAGAACCTACTTTGACTAATCCCTCAGTGCTAAATCCCTCCATTGCTGAAAAGAGACTCAAACAAATGGAGAAGGGAGACAAAATAAATCAAAACATTTGGGATTTAACATTGAGAGAGCAGGTGAGGATTACACCTGAAGCCATTCAGTTCGGAGCCTCGGCCTGTGCCAGTCTTGCCATTGAGGAACCGATCCCGCAGTCTCACACTGAATGAGCCACCTGTGTGTCTTGGAAGAGACTGAACTCCACTGCACTTGTATAATGTGACTTGAGTAAAGAGAGTGAGACGACAGGCACTTTGCTTTCAGGAGCACAAATGCCAGCAGATTCAAGAAAAGAGATTCAGCAGCTTCATGGTGTCAAAAACAGCTAAAAAAACTCAAACATTTGAAAAGACTGCGGGGAAAAAGCAGTGAAGGCACATATGTGAAATCCTGTAAAGATAAGTCATATCATGCAAAACAGTTGAGTTCTGTTATCCAACATGACGGCTTGTCATATGGCCACTTTAATCCAGCTGTTGCATCGTTGGATATTCTGAACAAGGCTGTAACGCTGAAACATCTTTGGGGACGTGCTGCAGAATTTCACATAAAAATACATTAATATTCAGCACTTATCACTAAGGTATCTGAGTAAAAATATATTTTATATTTTATGCAGTTTTACTGTTGACCATGACCTCCTTAACATCTATTGTTGCCCTGTAACACTGTAAAAACAATGTTAACTCTAAAAATGGACTCCTCTTTTTAGAATGAAATGTCAACAATACTAACTTCTCCTATGAAGCCTCCCAAACATCATAGAAACAGTTAATGAATGATTGATAACACAGACTAACATAATAAATCCTTAGAGTGTGTTTTAAAGCATTTATTAGCCGTTGATTCACATGTGTCAATTATTCATGGGTGGGTTTAAAACTATTTATAACGTGTTAAAAATTCAAGACTTGTTCTTAATCTTGGAAATGATAGTGTGACAAAACCACAGTTGTCACACAGATTAATGAGGTTATAATATATAAAACCTTAAATGTAATAAATGTAATTGTGAGCACTTATATAAGCCAATAGATTTCGTACGTATAATAAATAATGTTTCATATTCTCTGATGTTGTATTTGAAATTATTACATTTACATATCATATAATGCCAAATGTATATTTTTTGATGTACATTAATACACATGAAAAATGTCCTCATCTACTTATAACTATAATATAGTGTGTTAAAGACCGTGTATAATTGACATCTTCAGAGATTCTGTGTATTTACAATAACCTGAACTGAACCTGAACTAAACTGCTGCACCACAACTGTCAAAGGTATCGCTGCAGTCATTTTCACTTCAATACCCAGAACATCAGAGTCAGTGTCTTGGCTCACATTAGGTTTTGGTTTGCAGGGCATCTTTCTACAAAACTGATACAGTGCAAAAAAAGGAGGCACCAAAGGCCTTGGCTGCCGTCCACCCAGATCCCACTCTAGCCCGTGGACCAAGCTGCCTTTTACGTATATTTAGCCTCAAATCATCCAAAGCCCTGGTGAGCTGCTGCTCTCTATTTTAAAGCCAGTTTCATAATCTTCAACAGGAACGCTGGAGAGTTTAGCCGATGGCAACAATGGAGCCACTGGTCTTGTGTGATCTCTGAGTCAGCGTTGCACACTCCAAAAGTGCATGAAGAGAAATTTTATTTAAATTCTGAATTGATGACTTTACAGGTTTGAGAACAGTCCAAAGACGGCGAACGTGCCTAAACTATGCAAATAATGCACAATGCTGTGTACGACCTGTATTTAACCCGTCACAAACACATCTGAGTCTGCAGAGACACCACAGCTCATGCTCATAACTTGATGTGGCAGCTTGGTGAATCTGCCTGCCATTATGGATTTCTGGGGAGGAGAAGTTAAACAGCTATTGATTAAATAAATTAATAACAGCCAGAAGTAATGAGAATGTGAAGTGAGAGGTGTGAGATCAGACCCGGGTCGGAGAAGTGAATGTGGCACTATGAGGCCAGTCTGATTGTCCTGTGGGCCGCGGCGAGAGTGACAGAAAGGAACAATGAGACATAACTCATCCAGAGAACACAGCACAGAGGGTCAGAGGGGTCACATGACTGTGTTTCTGTCTGTCTGCATGTCTGACTGTCGGCTTCTCTGTGGCACATTCACATGCCTGAATACAAGCGGCAGCCTCTGCGAAGATGTGCTTCGACAGATTACATCCTAGAGAGAACATGAGCGCATCATCCTGTGCTGAAGGCCGGTCACTGCTGATCAGTCTTCAAGACAATCTCAGAAATATAAAGCAAAGAACACGATGTTCAGAAACAGAGGTATCAGAGATGGTTGGCTTCAGCGCCAGCTAGGCTGCCGAAATGTTGGTGATCACAGGTATGAATCTCAGACTGAGCAGTAATACCTCAGTAAAGAAAGTTTCTCACTCAACAACTGTCAGGATGCCTTTGAGTAAAACTGCCGGTTAATACAAGAATGGAATTACAGAAAGAAAAAGCCTTCACATTGCATTGCCTTCAACCAAAACCAAGAATTATCATCATTTTTTACAGCCTACAGTTTAAAAAATGGCACGATGGGTTGGGTTGAGTGTCACGGCAGGAATGTGTCTATCCTTTTTATTCTGGTTGAGAGCGTGTTTACTACAAGCTAACATTTCTTTAATCTTATTATAAAAATCCAAAAATTTCTTAGTGGTGCAGGAAATTGTTAAAATAACTTCTATCCTGTGACATGGAGAAAAGGTGTTGGGCATATTTTGACAGCCGTGTAAATGTAAGAGCTTGGGATATTATAAGAGAGAATTTCCGTGAGCATTTTGTGATCTAACAAGTCAGGCAGTCATTTAATTTAACAAACTATTAGAAAAACAACATGCACAAACATTCATGTACGCATACACACCTCTGCAGATTTTTTCAGCTTTCAGCTCATCATTGCTCCTCTGGCCTGTCGATCCGCTATCATAAAACCACTAACGTTTGTTCTTGGCCAAAAAGTTCACAAAAGGTTTATTGACCAGAGAAAATTGCTCAATTCTTGGTACTGCATGATTTTATTGGTACCACACTTGATATCACAGAATCTTTGACCTCAGAGTTTGAGAAGATTTGCTACGGTGCAATTTTTGGACAATTGGTCTAAAATAATACTCGACCAGTTTGGTTAAAGTGTTCGCAGACAGTGATGCAAAACTGGAACACATGGGATTGTTTTGGAGTCAGTTTATGGTTTTTGTAAGAACACTGAGGCCTTAAATCCACAAGAATCTTATCTCCAACAGCTGGATCCTGATTTTGTTATGAACACAGACATGCCCTCCATGCACTTGGCATTTGAGCTTTCCACTCTTCTAATAACAACTCTGCTAACTACAGTGTCTTATGGGACAATTTCAGCTGTCACTAACCTCTGGACAGTGAGCGTGTGTGAAATGCTTGACAATAATGGCGGGTCACCAGCTGGTTTAGGCAGTGAACCTGTCAGGTCGGGCTCTCCTCCTCTCCCACCTGGTTCCACATCTGTCCATCACCCCGTCTCTATCTCTGTCTCTCATACTTCCCCTCTATTATGTAACACTTTCATATTATTGCAGCCCAGCAAACAATAACTGTAAATACATGTTTTTTTGTTGTCACAGAAATTTGATTCCTAATCAGGTTTATAGAGTAATACAAAGCATTTAGCTTAATTGTGTTTGGCCCATAAGTGCACTTCAGTGCTGCCTGATGTGATGTAACAATGATTGGTCTTAATATAATGCATTTAGAACGGCCAAGAAAAATGAAGGTACAATTTTTCGTTGTTTTATGTAATGTCAAAAGAAAAACGAACAAATATGTTTTCCTCATAAGCGAGGGTTTTATAGTTAACTGCAGAGCTGTGTCTGCTTTTCAAAATATTTAGTATGCAAAACATGTCTGCAAGGAATTTGGAGATAAACGGCCCTAAAGATATAAGTCATTTGCCTATCGATAAAAGCCGCCTTTATTGCTACTCCAGAAAATGTTTCATTGAATAATTGATGATTGCTGGTTGCACATCACATTAACTGCCAGCTGTCGCATTGTGAACTGCGAGCCTCAATCAGCAACTTAGTGCACCCTTCTTGACTTCCCATTGATATAAAAGACGCTCCCTGTTTGCCTGTCAAAGGATTTCAGGGGATCACACAACAACAAACAAACACGCTATGAAATATGCAGAGCAGAGAAACATTTGGCCCCCGATAACAATTAAAACTCTGTCTCCCAGAACATAAAGCGAGTAGGAGAGGAGGGAGGGAAAACTAGTTTGCTTTCTTATTACATCTACAGCATTTCTGCGGCTCCATATGTTCACAGGATGAAAACATCTATACATCTGCAAATAAATCTGTGAAATTACATCAACTCACACAAGAGGAGTCACACTGTTTTTAGTATCCCGATATTACTCAGTGATTTCATTTCTATATCTGTAATTTAATTATTAGAATGTTTTATGAGAAAAATGAGTTTTTCCATTAATTGCCATTATTTCTGGCAACATTTAGCTGAATCAACTTGACTTCTTCTGAAGTGCATCTGCTAATGAGCAGGGAAGTGTAAATTAAGGTGAACACTTAACGCTGTAATCACAGCGAGACAAAAAAAAAACAACGTTGTCATACAAGTAAAACTGTGAATCTGTCTTGTCAAGTGTTGCAGGCAAATGCAGAATTCATCAACCTCTCGTTTCTCTTAATGAAATAATGTGTTTTAATTGCATGTTTCCAAAAGCTGGGAGCATTTTCTGAGCCAACCTTTTAGTCAGAGACAGGAGAGGAAGTTCGAAAGAGAAAGGGTTGCATTAGTGGCCTTGAGGAGGGAATTATGGTCAGTGTGGGGTGCTGAAACTTTCAGGATGTTTGAACAGAGTCTGGACACAGTCTGCAGGGAGCTGCCTAAGTCTGCGCCACCACCAAAGCCCGTCAGCCCAGCATCTGTTCTCTGAAAACAACAAGCCTGCAGGGACAGATGCACATCCACACAGCGTAGCCATCATCACCCGGGAACTTCCATGCATTACACCTGTGCATGTGTTGATATATTTATGAACCCGTGCTGCTGTCAAGGTGGGACACAGATGAAACATGTCACATCGGAGTACTACAAGGCTTTACTTTCCATGCACAAAAATACGCTCTGCCATGTTTCCAAAAAGATCATATTTGATTTCCATCCTTGTTTCACCGCCTGTTGTATAATGTCAGAATGGGTTCGGCCTGTTCTGCCTTACATTGTGTTTTTCTCCAGTCTTTCTGGTCATAAGAAATCAAATATTACATAACATGGGATGTTAGATAAGGGTTTCTGATGCCTATCACAACCCATCTACATTCTTCTGCTGGGCGTCTATTGGCGGGAATGGTTGTTTGGCTGAGTATAATTCGAGGAGACAATTGCAGCCAAGAAAGAGACTCTACAAATAATGGATGCAAACAATTGACTTTTGCACAGCCAAAATAATCTGATTTAAAATGTATTTCACTGTTTCTCTCGGAGCAGTATCAAAAGTATAGTAATGAAGGGATTAAATCTTTTTATCCTGTCGCTCGGTTGAATGGTGTATTAAATTTGCTTCTATCCAGCTTCCACTACCCCAAAACTGATAACATATTCACCCTTTTTGATTTAATTCTTGTGATGAATTGGAATAAGCGTGGCAGGACTGGAGATAAAACTCCAACATAAAATGGTGAGTTTGGAAAAATCCGCCGTCACGAAATTCTCATGTGCTTCCCAGTCTTCTGTGAAGTATTAAACTTCCAGCTGTTAACATCAGTTTAGTCTCCCCCTGATTTTCTCCCCGCAGCTCAGGCTGAAATGCTGCGTCAGTCTTCATGATAGCTTTAGCTGCCTAGCTGGAAAGCATACATGTCTTACCAATGACTTCATCACAAAGCCAAACCGTATTATTCCCCTTTTGAAAAATCCCCAGATTTAGGAGAGGGTGGGGGAGGAGTACATTTGATCCCTGATTCAATGTTTCTAGTGTTTAATACTGTAAGAATGTACCAAAGATGCTCAGAGGCACAGGGCGGCTGTCAAACCTATCTCAGCATTTCATATTTAGGGGAAAGGAAACTTGGCAAAAAAAGTAAAGTTTTTAGTCACAGGCCTAATTGAACAAGCTGTGCTAGCAGGGATAAAAGAATAAACGTCAAATCAAACTCTTTGACAAAACCGCATGAGAGGCATAAACCTACATGAGGACTAAAACTCCAGTGTGGGCATAATGAATCAAGTTCAAGTTGAAATCCTATTCGCTGTACAGCTGGGGGCGCTACATGCCAGGAGCTATTGAACTCTCCAATATAGAGTGGAAGAAACTCAGCACACTTCCTCTGCAGACTGAAGTGTTGTGAGGTGTAATTACAGTAGGTGGAAAACCTGCCCGCTATCAAAAGCTAAAGATGAGGGATTCCATATGCGGCCGGGAAGCCTGTTTCATTTCCACTTACAATAAGCTCACAGTGCAGTGCAGCAGGAATAAATCTGGCTTTATAGTTCTGCTCTTCCACATATTGCACAGACATGTCGGCCAAATGAGCAGACAACCTGAAAATCTACATCCTCAGGTGCTTATACAGTTTGTCAGTACAAGTAAAAGGTCAAACAAAAGCTGATTTTTGTAAAAACACAATCAGGTGTTGAATGAGAGGCAACAGCAAAGTCAGAGAAATAATGGAGGATGAAATGATAGAGACAGGTATCTGTGTTATGAATTTGTCCCCTTAATTATTTTCTTACATCGACAGAGCACACACAACCAGGAATTTATAATTCAGTGCACAGGGGTCACGGCGATCTTAATGGCTTCAGAGCAGGAGGAGGGTGTTCTCCGTATCTGACAGTCATTACGTTAACTACGACAGGCCGAGACCCCGCTGAGCACATGACAATTATAGCACAATGTGTCTGCTCTGCTGGCAAATGAGATGCATTTAAAACCGACTCAATTATTTTTGGTTTAGCCACAGTTAGGGCTGCACACACGGTTATTAATCTGGTATCAGCGGTGCGCCCTTTAAGACCGAGCACTCGGTGCACTTGCTGCTTCGCTGTTGATTTGGAGCGCCATGATATATTATGGAAGTCAGATCAGCCTCAATATTAATGAAAGCACCCGGAAGGATTCACAAATGTATTTCGGGATTCATGTATTAATGACTCTCCGGTATGCACACAAAAATTGTTACCAGGTATTTCTGACACACAAATATTTCTTAAATTAGTGCAGTAGAATTCCAAAAATATGTGTTTAAAGGTATTTTCATTTTTTCACTTTTGCTTGTGAGAATTTCTCTCTACTTGTATTTGTGTGTGGGTGTTTTTGAGACCACCCTGATGTGGCTCGATTCACAAATGCAGACGGCTCCTTCCACTTCAGCCAATCACACAGATTCAAGGGTGTGATTTAATGTGATCACGTAGCGTTACATCTGCACAGTCTACAATTATGAATTAGAACATTAGGAGCGAACATTTGCAAACAACTGCCTGGCATCTGGTAGCTGCTCCGCACAGGAGAGTGATAACTCTCTTGTTGTGCATGATTTAATATGTTTGACTTGTGTAGTTTGTGATGACTAGACTGACGTTAACTAACTGGTTATCCATCCATAAGCTAGCTAGCGAATACACATGACAAACAGTTTGTGAAGGCAGGTTCAACAGTCTGTATATAATGTAACAACATTCAAATATGTTTTTGATGAAACTTACAAACATACCTTATTCTTTTACATGTGGATTCATTTTACATTTACATACAATAACTACTGAAAAATAGTGAAAAAACATGCTGAGAGCTTTGTTTGCATATAAATCCTGAAATACATATGTGAATCTTTCTGTGAGCATTCATTAATACTGAGACTGATCTGATTCCATAACATTCACCCTGAATCTCTTTCTGTCTAATTAGTTTCTGATGAATGTGATTACAGCAGTCGGGGCTGAGATAAGCATAGATCAGGTCTCACTGTGAACAAATGGTACACAAACTGTATTTCTTGCTCATCCAATTTGTATTTTATTTCATTTTATTTCATGTTCTAAATCTATTTTTTTTTCTTCCTTGCGAATTTTATTCTGGTTTTTATTGCTTTTGAATGCGATTCAAATGCTTTTCTTCAATATGAAAAGCAGTTTGAATTCCCCGAGTTTGAAATGTGCAATATAAATAAAGTTGCCTGGCCTTGCCTTAATAAAATCTAATACTACACCATCCACATATTATACTGGCAATGAAAAGTCTTTTTGCTAGTTATGAATACTCTGTTCATTACACTCACTATCGAAGGCTTGAAGCAACGCAGCTCATTAACACTTAGAGACTCTCACAAAAACACAAAAAAACCTCTCTTGACTCCTGGCATCTATTTCTAAAAGCAAAACCACGCACAAGCTACTGAGTCTGAGGAGAAATTGGAACAGTTTGCCTTTGTAAAGAGACACATAGTGGAGTTTATGGTGAGCAAACGCTGACAGAGTTGACACAGTTCTCCAACAGAGGGGAATGCCCGAGTTATCAGTTTCATACATAGACATTGGAAAAAAGAAGGGGAGGAGGGGGGGTCTTTCTCTGACAGCAACAGTTGCTTAGCATGAACACAATGAATGTGTCTCATCTTGCAAACCTGAAAAGGCCCTTTGCCACCAGAGCCATTATTCATTATTATCAATACACTGTAGCAGGTGTTGTAAACATAATGTCGGGCTCGTTCTGGTTTAAAGCTGCTGTGAAGCAAATAATGTCAGAGAGGTCGATAAAACCTCCTTAACCACCGAACAAGTAACTACAACTGTGGGTAAACTTTTCTCATATCACACTGCACATGCCCCTTTATTAAATAAACGTTGATGCATGCACCTGTCTGAATTGTGCAAGTCAACACCCACCCACACACATACACACATACAACGAAGAAATGCAGCTGATGCAGCCAAGAAAAAAAAAAAGACAAATACAAAAGCAAAGAATGGACCAGTTCTGTCTGGCATTTTTTTCTCCCTCCCGCAACTTTTTAATTTGTCTTCTTCATCCGTCAGCCTCTCTCTCTCTCGCTCAGTCCTGCGAGAGAGAGAGAAAAAGAGGACTATACATCAGTGAGATTTAATGCTGCCTCATCCTGCTCAGCGCTCGTATCACATGGTGTACATCATCAATAATCTTTACGAGCCAGTGCCTTGGCTAAAACACAAGGGTAATGTGTTGCTCCTGCTGGAACTGCAAACTCCCAACGCAGGCATCCTGGAACTTATTTCCAGTCTTTATTTTGTACCTTTAATTGCATCACAGCATTAAAAAAAAAGCCATTGAGAATTGAACAGGCTTCTCTGGCTGAAAAGTGATAATCAAACACAGGATGGTGGCTTAGAGATATATTGCCCATAAGACAAGAAATGTATGTGTTATTTGTACGCTGGCATGTCGAGTCTTATAAGTGGATCACAGATGAAGAGTCATCAAAAAGCTGCATTGTCAGAAATGTAATCTTCCTTTTTATCCTTATTGTTTGCAGAGCTGTGTGACTGTCACATCAGATACTGTACGCTCAGCCTGTTGTCATTTTCAGTGTCGGAAACTGGGACAGACAAGGGCAGTTTTGAGGCACTAAAAGCTGCTGTTGCAGTAAAGTGGCACAGAAACCAGGGTAAAGTCAAGAGGAAAATCCAAAATTACCGTGGTGCTTCAGACGTGCATGATGCTTCTATTTTTGAATTTATAACCAGCATTTACTGAGCAGAAACTGAAGACACTCTATTCCAATGTGGACATGACATATCCGTTTCCCTTTACAAAGTTCAGAGATCAACCAAGAAGTAAACACACCCCTTTCTGTCCTCGACAATGAATAGAGACATGACTGCTTTGTGTTGCCACTAGTTTCTTTTCCTGACCATAAACCACAACTATGCTTTCAAGAAATGCCGTTAAAAGCTTTATGCCCTGTCAGAGGACTCAAAACTCTGATGGTGCTTCTACTGAGCGTCACTGAAGTTCTCGTTTGAGAAGTGACCTGAACAAAAAGGGGCATTGGAATGGAGAAAAAGCAGCAATCTATATTCTCTAAACAGACTATGTAAAGTATATAGTAAGACCCACTTGAACATAAACAACTGGAGAGAGAACGTGGTTTGACTCAAACCTCTGGACATATTTTTGGAGCGGTGATTGATTTTCCTTATCTTATATGTGATTTAGCCACACAGTGTCAACTAAAGGTCAGAACGCCCTAAACCTCTGTAACCCAGGATTTCACGGCTTCACTTTCATGCCTGTCATCGCTTGAGGTAATAAAATCACTCGCTCAGTCTCTAAGAAAGTGACAATACAAGGAAGGAAAATCAGTTCCCAGATCTACCTGCAAATTTCTGCTCTAGTTTAGACCCTGAAACAGAACACGTAAAAGAATAGCAGCTGTTAATGGAAAGCCAGGAATCTAAAAAAATTGCTTGAAATATCACTTAACACAATATCACATGCACCTTGTTTATTCACTCACTTCAGCCACATCACATGTCCTGATCATCTGATGTGTGTACAGTAGGAAGTCGCTTCCCCGTGTCGGATCACGTGGTCCACATATACACACCTACATACAGTAGGCGGACACCATCAACATTGTTTTATTCAAAGGAATAGTTTAACATTTTTGGACATATACTTGTTTGCTTTCTTGCCAAGAGTTAGAAAAAAAGATCCCACTCATGTCCTGTCCACTAAGTATCTCATTTGTTTATTATGTGCACAACCAAAATATAGAAACGAAATATGAGTTTATACATTAAATTACATGCAATTATTTTGCACAAGACAAGACTCCAAGAAGTCACTATGCTCGACTGCTGGTCATTCAATAAATAGGTAGCACAAGACTCAGGAACTAGAACTCATTTTTCAATTTTTGCACACATGAAACAAACAACATACAAGAAGTTAATAACTGAGCTTTAGAAGTGTATTTTTGAACACAGGTATCGTGACATTAAACAGCTGTTTCTTGGCTCAAAAAGCAATCCATCCAATCAGGGCCATGGGTCGGACAAACGCCATTATCAAACTTTTCTCAAACTGTGTGCCGGAACCAAGGAGGAGTGATAACAACATTGCTGAACAATATAGATAAGATAGACGCTGCTATCAAGGTGGTTCTTCGCCAGACAAAGCAGTTTGTTTCTATCCGCTCGAACCCAGGCAAAGCAGTTTGTTTGCATGGCTATGCATCAGCGACGACTTAAAATGGCGATTTGGGTGGACACGCTGATCTCCAGTGATTGCTTAGGGAAAATCTGCTGCCCAACAGAAATCAGTTAGAGTGGATGCAATGTGAGACTGAAAATGGAAACGGAGTCATAAATCAGACCAGTTCCTCCCTGCTTCCAGTCTTTATTTCAACCTAAGTTAATTGTCCAGTGGCTTTAGCTCCATAGTCTTGTTGTCACCATAACAGTCGCTAAGAATTGGTCACATAACTCCAGGTAAAACCATAACTTTCTTTTCACATTTTGTTGGTTTGCTTTTGCGTTTAGTTCCTTTGTGTACGCATCAAACAAATGAGATAAAATGTGAGCTTTCGTGACTTTTTTTCCACCTGCTTCCAGCCTGAATAGCTGAATTATATTATATTTAGCGCATAAACATGAGAGTGATATCGATCAACTCGTCTAACTCTCTGCAAGAAAGTGAACTGGCATATTTCCCAAAATCCCAAGCTATTCCTTTAATTTCAATTTAACCTTGAACTCAGTTCTGGTAGAGCATCTCTTCTAATCTGTATGCCACATGGACACAAAGTTATTTTAATGACCTCAACCAAATATTCTTCTTGCAGATGATCACAGATGGGTACCGCTAGCAACACTAAATTTTAATGTAATATTAATGAAACGTATAAATGAAAAATCCATTCCCCTGAAACAACATGTCGACGTGAAAGAAATAAACACAGCTGGAAATTCAATTTGTATCTTCTGAACTATGGAGATAAAAGTGTGTGAATATTTAGCAGTTTGTGCAGACAGCAATGTGTGTGCACGTTGACTCAAACAGACAGAGAGACCAACACACACACGCACACACACACACACACACACACACACCAGATCAGGTTTGCCTGGAGGTCAAAAGGGTGTAATAGGGGAAGTGGAGATATTGATTTCTCTGTCGACTTAGGCTTTGGGCAAGAAAGCACACACATTACATTAAATCGAAAAAAAAAAAAAAAACCCAAACAGTTTTGTACTGAGATGTCTCGTTTGAAGGAATTTCATGCCACATTTGCAGTATTAGCTTTGAAGACTTTGCTGTGTGATCAAGCCAAACTAACAGGCCACACTGGAAAGTAAATATGCAAAAGATGTAGACATGGTAATCAGTTTGACTTCAACAAGTGAAAACCTTGGGACCCGAAGTCGGGACGGGCATTAAAGAGATTAGGGCCTGTGTTTTATCCTTCGTCTGACATGGAGAGAAAGCCAATCCTCTGTGCTGTCTCTCTTTAAGAGTCGCACAGGCTCGGGAATCAGGAGGAGGCAACATTGCCCCAAGCTACACCCTGAAAGAAAAACACACACCAGACCCAACAGGGGGATTTACAATACACTAATAGTCACATAACTGAAGCTCTTTCTTCTTGCTCAGTGGCCCGATTACTGTCTGTTTCTGTTTGAGGGATGAGTCACATCCACTCATTTTCTAAACACAGACTCCAGGTCCATGAACACACCATTAACTCACCTACTCCCGTGCTTCTAATGACTGACTGAATTTCTCCCCAGTCATTGGTTACTTATTGGCAAGCCAGAGACAAAGGTGCGGTGTCTCCCACAGCTGAGAAAACATCAAGGCTTTGTCACTTTCTACCTTGTGGCATTTGGAGGAAAAGCTCTATAGAAACTTTATAAGATTCTCTCAATGGACTTGAGACAAAAACCTTAACAAAAACAAATGTGTGTGGATTAGAGGATCTGACGTAAACGGATAACAAATGCTGCCCCCTTTTACTTACATTCAGAGGCTCATGTTTCTCCTGCTTGCTCAGAGTGCGGTGCTCTTTCAGATACTATTCACATAGTCAGGTAAATTTCTCTTGCAACAGGTGTGAAGGCAATGGTAAGAATATGAGTCACATGAATCCATACAGTTTAAGTTAGTGATTGCTCTATTCAAAGCGAGAATGAGGGGGTTTGCTTAAAATCAACCCCCTACTTACGGACTTCAATTTGTCAGCTCATTCACAAAAAAAAAAAGGAAAGTCTGGATAGTACAAAGGAACTCACTCTCTTGAATTCCCTGGCAGAGTAAAAAGCGCTTTCAAGACACTGCACAGTGTCAGAAACTTGTAAACTATCCAATCCTGTAACAGATATGTACATGAAAAGATAATTAAAACAGATTTCTTAGGAATCAGAACTACGCATCCATTTTAGTGGGTCACTTGATGTGGAGGCAGAGTACTTCGCAATCTTAATAACGCTTGCAGTCGGCCTGATGGTTGTCAGAGAAGAAAAAACCCAGAGAGACAAACGGGGGTTTAAAGAGTCACGAGAGGCTGCAATTAATGTAATCCCTACTCTTGGCTTCAGTGTCAAAGAAATGGGTGATCACATCCCAATCCTCAAACTCATTCCCATTACACTAAGCTGTTTTTTCAACTTTTGTCCAAAAAGGAAGTAAGGCAGCATCTGTGAGAAAAGTCAGTCATGGATACGCACCGCTCAGACAATCAGCAGTGAGTGTTGGAGCAAAACTGGCACAGTGAGCAAGTAGAAGCATGCAACACTTCTCTAGCCAATGATTCACATCCATACGCTGTTAAGGCTCTTGTCAACAGGCATAAGTACACTTGTACGTTCATATACTCGGGGCAACACTGAAATGTCTTAATAAGCACTTGAAAACATGCTGAAGCAACACTGCACATTCTGATGTGGTAACAAATCTTGCAAAACCATATCGGACAAGAAACAACACAACACAAGCGCTGGTGCCTGTTTCAGGATGAGTAAAGAAGATACAGACGAAACATATGAACCCCCCCCCCGTCACAATCAGGCCGATCTCTGCTTCTTTTATTGACTCACCTTCTCAATCGCCAGAAGGTGAGGTCATCCACAAATCTGAGCTGTGACTTTATCTCAAGAGCATCTTGGAAACTAATCCTTGCATGATGGGGCATGGGATCAAAGGACGCATATGGTTACACAAGAGGTGAAATACTTTCAAGTTGGTCTAGACACAAAGAGAGGAACGAGACTGGGAGGTTTGAAGATAGCGAAGATTGATAAGAGAGCAAAAGGTTAAGTCTTTAACCTTTCCAGATGTTTTCATCAACTGGGTAGTCTCGCCCAGTTAGTTTACAATAGTCTGTGCTGATGTTTGCATATGACTCATGTGAGAAGAAATAACACATTCTTCCTCTAACAAATGAAAAACTTGAAATGATGAGTAATAAAATGCTCCATTCCTTCATCCAATGCACTCTGGGTAGCTGAAGTTAGGTAGACATGGCAGAGTGGGTTCATGTACTTGTTGACTCTTCTCTTCTTATGCTCTCTTATGTTTTAGCATTTGCCATTATGTCTGTTGTCACTATTGGCCGACAACAGTTACATAGTCTTACTTTAAGGCAACTGGAGAAGGAAAAATACTCCACAACTTACTTTATTGACTGATAAACTTTATTATCCCCTGAGGGACACACAGGGTTTGCAATGCGTAAGGGGAAAAAAAGCAAGACATGTACTATGACCTTTTGGTCCTGTGCTTAAAGCAAGATCCATAAAGAAATCATCTTCAGAGTTTGGTGTGGAAGAACTTGACTGGGCTGCACAGAGCCCTGACCTCAACCCAGCATCTTTGGAAAACATTTTGCGAGCCCGGCAATATCAGCCAACACCAGTGCCCGACCTCCCTAATGCTCTTGTTGCTGAATGGGCCAGGTTCTAAATCATGTCGAAAGCCTTCTCAGAAGGGTGGAGGCTGTTAAAAAAAATCCCATATTGGTGTAATGTTTGGGTGTCCACATGATTTTATAGATGTACATCCAGGATAAGAGATGCTTGAAGGAATAAGCCAAAATGTTGCGGAACAGTGGTTTGATGCAATGTCACACAGAATCAAAAAAACTTGAACCTGCACTTGAAACTTATTATACCCTCTCTGGACAGAAAATGTCAAAGGGATTTTGCTTTTGGAGGAAGCTGCCACTTTAAGACTGAAATTGGGCCCTTTGGCGAGCAGCAGTCAGCTCTGAAGCTTTCACACAGTGGAAATGTCACCTGTCACACGCACTTATCGTCTGCCAGTGCAGTGTGCATCAGCTCTGCGCGACCCTGTGGGCCTGTGCTTTAGCTGCCGTCATGCCCTGTAACTGGCATTAGCTGGGGAGATGGAGACCTGGCACGGTCTGAACCCCCCACATTAACCAGCCTTGTTTGTATACAAGCCATAAGTGGATAGGGAATATGATGAGCTGCCCATTAGCCCGCAGTGAAAGGGTATTTAATTGTGCTGGCCTATTTAAAATCCAAATACTTCAGCAGCACATGGCTCCATGTAGCCAACAGCAGTTCCCTAAAGTGAAGACCTTGCAAGGCATGTAAAAATAAAGCGTTATATATCAAAGGGTTGTGGAGCCAGCCTACTGTATAGCTAGTTTCTAGAGAGCCTGGGCTGTCGGAGCACTGCCTTTTCAATGTGGGACTTCAAAGTTACTGTCGGTATCAAGAAATGCACAAAGTTCTCGGCGTCTACAAGCGCGCACTTGAAAATGCACACCAGGACAGAAGCGAAATGCAGAGAATACACACAGTTCATTTATTCTGTCTGTTGCTCTTTTGCGAGTTTATGCGTTTGTGTGTGTGTGGGCGAAGGTGGCATCTTTCAATAACTCATTCATCCACTGTCAAAACACGGCGGGAACAAAAGGAACGAAAAGGAGAAAGACGCGGGGAGAAACAAAAGTGGAGAGGGTGTTAGAGAGAAGAAAGACACAAGAAAAGGGAGCGAAAGAAAAGCGCCGCGCGAGGGAGGACATGACAAAAGAAGACAAAGAGGAAAGACGTAGAAACTGTTAAAAAAAGGGGGTTGGATCACTTTCCATGCCCTCGAATGAAGACGTACGTTCCATTAAGATTTTTAGGTCCAATTTCAGATTCTTTTTTTTGAAGGAACGTCAACTTGACTGTGTTACTTCAACACACATTTTGGACCGAACGAACTGAAGCCACACTGACCTTAAACCTTGACAAGAGACTCAGCTCTGCAGAAAAGGCCATTTATTTGTGTAAAGAAGCGACTGGAAGCTGCACAGACAAGAACATCTGGTTTCCAGTGCAAACTTGCCCCCTTATAACCCATAACCTGTCTTTACTGCAGGGAGGGATTCACACACAGCTCAAGACCTGTTGATTTCCCAGCATGCCCTGCTCACATTCCTGACCTCCTTCTGTCACTCTCTTACTTGACTCACCCCTGTTGCCTACATCTACACACTTAAACCCCTTCAACTTCTCAAATGCTGTCTTTGAGTACAAGCTGAACATTCGAGAGAGACTGACAGGAAACATTTCAACGGATGGGGAACACAAAAATATCCGGTTTGTCAATCAGACTCTTAACAGCTGCTAACAGTACAGTATATGCACAGGGTACACAAATTCATCCTCTTGGTCAAGTTGCCTTTGAGAGTGTGAGATGACTGTGACCTGACAAAACCATGAAAACTGGCGCCCTGCAGAGTTGGGAATCTGGCGAGAAGGCCAAATGGGAATGATAAGAACACTTTCCTCAACCTCTTGGCTCCCATTTCTTAATCTGCACCCCACAGAGACCGAGTGGGAGTGGAATAGTGACAGCGATCCCACGAGCAGTTATTCCTCTCTCCTCCATCGAGGCCGTGTTCGCAATAGTGCTGCATCCAAAAATTAAGCTTCCTCATTCATTTCAATGAGGCCAGTGCATTGGCACAGCAGGGTTATGGACGCATAAGGCACGGAGAGAAAATGCAGGATCATCTAGAAAAGCATGCAAGGTTGTGCAGCGAAAAACTGAACCAGGTTTTGCTGCGATTCATTGCAAGGTTATCAGGCGAGAACACAGAGTGAAATTAGTACAATTCTACTGTTTATTGTGACATTGTCAAGATGAGAAAACATTATTGCCACAGCGATACCTGTCACATAGTATAATCAGCTGTGCTATGCTTTTCTGCCCACCCCCCAAAGCAGACCCTTTCTTTTCTGTAGCGCTATTTTTGGCCCCCGTGGCTGTTAATCGTGGATGCCTGACATGAGCATCCAATCCTTTGCCACCGGGCAGGAAGAAGATCACAGATAACCCGAGAAGACCTAATCCATACGGCACACAACACAATGAACTAGCATTACAGGAGATACACAACAAGCAGAAAAAGCCTAATCCCCGACATGCTGAACTGACCAACAAATGATGACAGATGAGTCGAAGGCGGACAAAGCATTTTACGTTACACAGTTTAGGGACAGAGAAGTGATTTACAACTGAGCTCTGAAATCTGTTTATGCATTTAAATAGACTGAAATTGCATGTTAACAGATCACAAATTTAAAAATGAGACAAGCTGGCTTTCAGATTATGAAGTTGGGTGCATTACTTACTGTGCACAGAGCCTTGGTTTGAGGCTTTAGGTGGGCTGATCCTGCTCTTGGGAGGGACCATCTCCATATTTTGGCCCTTCTCACCTGGACTCTGGCTGGGGGCCTGAGTCTCAGTCAGGGTCTCCATCTGTGCTTTGTCCTGTGGCACAGCGGCCGTTAAAGACTTCTGTCTGCCCAGGATACCGTCGCTACCTGCCCTCATCAGCTTTTCCCCAACGCTCAGCACCCGGGCTCGGCTGGCCGCAGCGGCCGTGCCAGGGCATTCCTTCCTGGGGGAGGGCAGCTTGGATCCGGCCCCTAATGAGGGGGGTCGGGCCAGCCTGGAGGCTTTGGACATTCTGCAGGTCAGTGGATCAGTAAAGCTCCTCAGTCTTTCTCAGCCAGTGTGACTGCAGCTGTGTCCCGTGGGCAATCCAGGGTTTCTCAGCTCTCAGTGAGTGTGACTCTTTGGCTCTCCAGCTCCAGCGTGTTGTGACTGGTGCAGGTAGGCTGAGAGGGCCAGAGGGAGGGAGGGAGGGCACTTTTGGGAAGCTGGGTGGGAGGTGAGTTGAGGGTGAGGGGTGGGGGGTTAATAGCTCCTTGGAAGGTGTTCTCTTCTCTTGGCGTGGCCTCCTGAGATCATCCTCCAAAGCAAACAGTGTGTGTGTAAGTGTGCGTGTGTGTGTGTGTGTGTGTGTGTGTATGTGTGTGGTAAATTGGTGTATGTGTGGATAAACCTGTGGAGTGACAGGACATGCTGTGCCAAATGCAAACAGAAACTCAGGTCTCCAATGTCAGCGCATTCCGGCTTTTTAATCCCCTCTCCGCCTCTCTTTACCCGTCTTTCACACTCTCTCCTTCCTCATCCCTCTCTTTTTTTGCAAATGCCTTGTGCTCTCTCTCTTCCTCACTTGCACTCATAATATGGTTGTCAACTTCTCCTACCTCATGCCCAATAATTCTTTCCCATGTTACTGTCCTCTTGTGCCTCCTCTCTCCTCTTCTCTTGCGCTTCGGTTAACTCTCTCTTCTTTGCTGATGCTCAGCGGGTAACCATTCCAGTGCTCCGGCAGCCAGAGAACAGCGAGAGAAAGATTTAGAGACAGCAAGAGGAAAAAAAAGAAAAAAAGGGCACGAGGGAGAAAGAGAAAGTGCCGGCAGAGGCTTCGCGGAGGAGCCCTTCTCTTCAGGTGCAGCTGCTCAAGCTGTTCCAGATGTGTGTGCAGCGCTTCACGTCATCAGCCGACCGCTCAGAGCCACACTCTGGTACAATCACTTCACCTCGTCCTAGTTTCCCTCTTTCCTCTTTCTTCATCTTTTTTCTCTGCCCGCTCTACAGCCTGTACTCCTCACATGTGATGAGATGTTCAGGCTACCAGAGGCAGGAATGCACACACGCATGCACAACACAACACGCCGTTCACTCAGTGGTGGAATTTACAGAGAATTGGGGGGGAGCGTTAGAGCATGTGTGTGCAGACAAGAGACACAGAGCTGTTCTGATCTCCTGCACCGAAGTCATCATCTGTGACAAGAGAAAAATACAGCAGAAGTTGGCTGGGAGAGAAACAGCGAGGAAGAGAAGATCAGAGCTCTCAAGGCACTTCTCTTCCTCTTACCCTCTGTCCTGAAAAAAAAAAATCCACTTCTCATCCTCAAAAAAACTCACGAAGCAAAAACATTTCTTCTCTTTTGACATAGTGCTCGGAACAATTGTCTGACCCACAGAAATTTCCTCTACAGTACACAGTGATCATTGCCAGACAAACACAATAAAGTATGAATCATTGTTGGTAGGGCAGAAAGTGCAAAAACAACAACTTCAAACCATTAAACATTTTTTTTCAAAGAAAGAGAGAACCAGTCTGTTAGGTGTAAAAGCACATTTTGCTGACACAGACCGACCCTGGAAAGTAAACCACAATCCTGTTAACTTGTCTGATTCATTAAATCTGCAGACAGGTCGCCCTGTTCAGGCTCCGAGCCTGTGACACTTGTGTAATATGCCGCAGCATGCGAAATAGACATGTGATATAACGCACAGGGACGCCATTGCGTGCTTACTGACTAAACACCAGAAAATGGATTACAGTGAGCGAAAGGATCAACTGTGTCCAGGCAACACATTATAAAAGAGCAACAATCCACATGGACTGGACCACTGGCTTAGTTTCACACGGGGACGATTTCTCTCTCTGAAGTGGGGCTGTGTCACTCAGATATCATAAAACATCCCAGTTAAAAGGGCCAGAAGAGAAAAGCCAGATTTGGTATTTTACGTGTGCTGCCATGTTTTATGTGCTGCTCTGTTTGGAAGTGCATGGCATGATTATACACTGAAGTTTACACAGGAATTTAGAGGTAAAAAAAAAAAAAAAATGCACTCAGATTTGTACAAAAGATTTTATCAATCCCTACATACCAAGCCCCGATGATTGCCTTTTAGACTACTAAGCCCTCTGAACACAATGACAGCCATCGCCGATCGTATAGATATGAAATATTAATCATATTGCTACATATCCGTATGGCTTTAGATAAAAAGCAAAGCAGATTGACCTACATACTTTCCCAATGAATAGTTCGCTGACAAAATCGCAGGGCTAAGAACCTCATGGGAACCGCTGCATGACTGATGGATTTTTGAAAGAGAGAAAAAAGTAAAGAAGATAGAGACATTTGCATAAGATTAAATATCAGAATTGTGCCAGATTATATTTGTGCGTCACCGGTTTGGCTGAGGTCCACTATGTTTACAGCATCGTAGTACTCAGGATTACGTCAAACCTAAAAAAGGTTGAGCGTGAAAAAACACAGGCTCCTTATAGGTTTCAGTGAGTGAATGCTAACTCTCTCATACTATGGTTATATGGCTATTTATGTGTGTGCGTGTGCGTGTGTGTGTGTGTGTGTGTGTGTGTGTGTGCGCACGCGTGCATGTGTGTACATGCTGGAGTAAATGAAAGCCCTCTGTGTGGATTGGATGCCTCCCAGGCTTTAAGCCAGTTCTAACTGTAGGCAATGCCGGGTACTTGGTTCAATGGCTTTAAATAACATAGCATTTAGGGATGGATATAATTTGAGTTTCCTAATTAAGCCTGTGATTTTGTGCAATGTGATAGATCATAAAGTACGTCTGTGTATCAAATAACAAACCTCGTTGTAGACACACTATCCAGGCATGGCATCAATTTGCATTTCAAACTAGAAGTGGAAAACAACCGACCACAAGTACAGTATTTCAACTTAAAAAAAAAAAAAAACTAAACTTGTGAAAGATGATTATCTGAGGAGTTGAAATTGGCTCTGACAACAAAGACCCGAATGACAAAACTGCCACCCACAGCTGTGTAAGCAGCTAGTCCTGGCTAGCACAAAGCTTCCAAATGCCAAAGAGCCAACTACTGTTTCACTTTTCAAGCAGGGAGTAGACAGTTGGGGATTGAGAAGTTTCAGTTGTGGAGCAGTTGGTTGGGATGGGCGGTTATGGAAATACGATGGTGCAGAAAATCCCACACGTTCTGGTATAGCTGCTTATGGCCCTTAAGTGTGCAGAGGAGGGGCTGCTGGACATATTTAAGAAGGGTGGTGGGCTCAGCAAGAGTTGACTGAGTGCCTCTGTGGTATTTCTCTAATTAACTGACTTTTCTGTCTGACGGTTATTATTAAACTGGGTGCATGGGTTACAAATGACTCCCTCCACATGAGCTGAGCTGAGCTGAGCCAGTGTAGGTTGCAGTCTCTGTCTGTATGTGCTGTTTGTGCAGAATCTGCCTACAGCTTTATACATACATTTTCATGTACATGACTGCTTGTTGTCACTTCAGGAGAAATGCAATAGACTCGATAAATGCAATATGACAATATAAAAAAATGTAAATGTTTAAAGCTGCTATAGTCAATATTTTTATACTGACAATAGGTCACTTAACTACATGCGAATGTGAAAGGGGTCACTCATAGTAATGAACCAACAGAGAATTATCATCTGACTTTATAGTTTCCCTCAGCTCTATGGAGCTTTATAGCATCTTTCAGCTTTCATACAGAACTCGATACTACCTGCCCAGTGCACACAAAAAAATGAAGTTAGCAATTAGCTGGTGAACACAATGTAGCATTAAGCCACTAAAGAGACAGCTATTTCCTTCGTGAGCTGGTGGAGACCAAAAACAGACTGAATATTGGACTTACAAGTTCAGCATATCAATTTAAGAGATTTGTTAAATCCGTTATTGCTGATTTAACATTAAACCTGCATTAACTGATTGGCCACTTGGGAGCAGCATAAACTAGCAGCATCCACCAAGTACAGAGCAACATTAGTATGTATTTAGGATCGTGTTTCTGGCCACAAATATAAGTCAAGCACTCATTAGCCTATTAGCTGTGGTTTGCTCCTAACCCCCTCTTTAGAAAACATATTTAGCTCTTTATGTTCAACAGCTAGTCACTAACTTTGTCTGCAGTCTGGTGCTGGTCAGGTGGTGCACAGTCAGTTAATCAGAGCTTTTTTTTTTTTTTACTGGAAACAGCTGCCTGCTGCAGCTGGAAACAACACTGATGAGAGTGAACCAAGAGTAAAGCTGTGGACCTCAAGACTCAGTGGTAATTATCTGTGCACTCATGACTCTGAACAACCTTTTTCACATACACGTAGTAATTAAATCCACTGTTAATGTGAAAATATTGATTATAGGAACTTGAACTACCCAGCGAATCTTGATGCAGCAGAATGAACACAAAGGCCAAGTTTATTGAGGGCTTGTGGTGGACTACGGGTTGGGGGATTTGGGAAGCAATTGAGGGGGATGGGTGAGCTGTGTACCTCTCTGCTGAGGATTAAGGTTGAGTATGTTTTCCAAGCCCCCGGGGGTTGGTTGTTTCTTTTTCTACATTCCATCTCAGCGCTCCCTCCCAACCATATCATGAGTCATTACTGACTGTAACATTCACTCAGTATCAGCCACTGAATCAGTTACTGAAGGCACACAGGCTCTACAGAAATGCACACATACACAACAATAGCATTGAGTGTCTGACCAGCACTGCACCAGGTTAGGATGCCCACCAAAAAAAACACAGGTTTTCTTCTGGCTTTCCTGTTATCCTCTGTCATGCATTATACATCAGGACAGAAACAACATTAAATAATCTTTTAATCTATAACTTATTGGAAATTGCTGCATCATCCAGACTAGATGTAGTTGATTTTACCTCGAAAAGTAGGTAAACTTGGTCGAACTTGCACCGAGGCTACAGTAAAATTCAAAAGTTCCTCAGAATAACAATTTCTCACCCCAGCAAACAATCAATATTTCATCAGAGACTTTTTAGTAGTTCACAGACTCATGAAATGAACATCTGAATCTGAATCTCTATCTGGAACACACTGTATCTTAAATTGGTCAACAACATCAACAACAACAAACTGTGCTTCTTCTTTTCCAATATGAATTCCTTTAGTCTCCTCTGTAGTTCTAACTGTTGACTGCTTCCAGGCAAAGAAAAGTGACTCAAAGGAAGAAGAAGTCTATAAGACGATAGGACTCGCTGACAGTTGGGACCAATTAGTCTTAACACTCAGCTGCTCCCTGGGGACAACCACCCAACATGTCACATTATCTGCTGCATTAAGTCCCAGTAAATGCAGCACTGATCATGGCAGAAGAGCTGCCACTCACTCAGCTGGTCAAAGGAGACGGTCACCGAGTCGGGAGAAGCACCGTCTCTGTCATTATCGTCCACTGTTGCTGAAACAAACAAGATCGATCAAGGGGAGTCTGCAGGATTCTCGGCTCGCCCGCATTTTAATTAAACAGAACAAAGTGGCTTAAAGCATTAGAGTTGGCACTGTTCCATTTCCAAGTCTCTTGAGTATCACACTGAAATTTAGAGGGCAATACAAAGAGCTTTTGTTTGAAACATACATTACAGATATTTAAGAAAAAAACATAATTCTTCAAGTTTCGCTTCCTACATCGATTCATTTTCACATGCCGTGGAAATCAGTTTCAAAGATTTGAAGGATGCTCCCAAGTCCAAGAATTAATAATCGCCCGCCAAAAAGCATTACACTGACAAACTATGTTGTTGAAACATCAAATCCAGAAGCATTCAGTGACTGCTCGTCTCCGCCAAGGCAGCGAGATCATCCAAATTTGTTATTCTAACAAGAGGAAATGTTTAGCAATGTTTAGTCTGTATCTGGTTCTTGATCAACATGGAAATACACATGATGATAGATAATAATAGGATGAAGTAAGTAGCTCATGAAAGAAGAGTAAAAAATACCATCTCACAGTGATTACAAATACTTCAAGAGGATTTATTGGATACCAGTGTGGATATTTGTATCCAGACCCACATAAAAAACGGATTACTTGTTCCATGCCCCATTGCCTAACTTTCCTCCAAGTTTGATTGAAATCTATTTTCCAATTTTTGAGACATTACGTTAACAAACAGACGGACAAACACGACAGAAAAGCTGCTCCTTGGCAGAGGCAATGAGCAAAGACGGATGTTTTTGGAAAGGGAAAACGTGAACATCACTTCTTGCATCAACTGGCTCTTAAATCTGCATTATCAAACACATCAGCAATGAGAGTTTGCAGTGAAACAATAAGGTGAATTCTGAAAAAAAAAAAAAAAGTTTGTCCACAATTTTACTTAAATAGAAACAAATGGCAATCAGAAATCAATCAAACCAAGTATGGTAGGGATTAGAAAATAATTCATGTGTGAAGTGATATAAAACATCTGGAAAACATGCAGAAAAAGGCTGGTTATGGACACTAGATGCAGCATCTTCTTAAAGTGGCTGTGCTCAAATGGAGGAAAAAGCCTCTGAAAAATCAAACTGCTTTAGGGAACAAAGTCATGTCATCTCATTTTGGTGAGCTCCTGTCCCTGGAAATAAGTAGAACCCCATCTTAACGCGGACCAATAAGAGGATTAAGGGAACAGATGTTGAAACAGAAAATGTTTACCTCAAACGTTCTATTCACATGATACAGCAGCACATATTACAATGAGTCAATATTGAGTTGTTATACAGCTCTCAGTGAGAAGGGATTGTACATGACGTCCCACAGCCTGTGTCATCATGAATTCTTTCTCCTTATGTCCTGTCTCTGGGGCCCCCCTGTGGCCTTATGAATCACTCCTGCTCTTTAGCCTCAATGGGCATTGACATGTGAGCGTTCACATGCTCCAAACCCACACACAGTTCGGGAACGTCTACCTCTAAACTCATATTTTCATCCAGTTGCCCCAGAGGCAGTGGCTACGCATTAAGCTCACAGCCTCGTCCTATCCTTTACGCCTCAGCATTTTAGGAGAGTTTAGCTTCTTATCTGGACAGCCTGTCAAGTGTGTTATTGGAGGCAAACTGAATGCTTCTGCCTGAAGTGTATAAAGAGGATATGGGGAGAGACAAACCACCTCTCCATTCAGACTGATGTAAATAAGAGGCTTCTCCATTCTCTTTATGGCTTATTGATTTTTAGTTCGATGGCTGGCTGCGGGCAGACACAGAGAAAAAGAGGGAGGGTGGGATAGAAAGACAAAGCGGAGTAGTTACTGATTTCTGAAACAGCAGCGTGTTTCTGCGAACAAAAGCTGTGCCATGTTAATCGCACCTCTGCTCCATGAAGCTCATTAGAATAACATGTGAACAAGTGAGAAAAAAAAAACATGCACTTGCCCACACACAAACATACAAACACAAGCTGCAAGGTGTGTCGTAACGAAATCCGAGCCACTATGAAAGAGAGCTAAGACAAGTACTGTAATTATATTGTCAGGATTTTATGGTAATGAATGGATTTTTGCTGTGACACTGTATACTATATATGTTTTGTTCCCCTAGTTAAGTAGCCAAAACAGTGACAGTATAAGCCTTCCTGTCAGACGCGGTTGGGAAAACACAATGATCTTATTCACATTTTGGTTGAACAATGTTCTAGTATTACAGCAAATGAATTAAGGGGATGTTTCCAGGGTCAAGTCTGGGCTCTTCATAATTCAGAAGTCAAATGAAAACCCTGGTTTTGGCACAAATACATTCACGGCCAAAACAAATACATCGGCTTAGGAAACAGAAAAAAAGGTTAATATATTAAAATAAATGCTGAAGGGAATATCTCCACTTGTTCATCTGAGCTAAATTTGGCGTCAACGCAAAAACACAAACTCATAAGAGCAGCCACACACCCGAGCAGACACACACATCCACACCATAAGGACCTGTTAAATCTTGTTGTTAGCATCGTGTAAACAGCTTGAGGAGCTAAAGGAGCCTTTTAGTGACTCATATATTATGGAGGAGGAACGATCGTGTTTTCTGTGCCGCAACAGCTGCAACCTTGGTTTCGTCCTTCCTGAAAAAGCAGGAGAGGTTCTCAAATAAATGTTCAAAATATATACGCCATACGGTGCTGCATGCAGGCTGCTTCATTAAAGCACAGTTATCTCTTTGCAGAATTTAAGTCTATGTGCTTGTTAGTCTGACAGGTATGATAGGTGTCGTGCTTAAAAAATGGGCAAACCTGGCCTATGATTTGTGCCACTAGGAGGCAGCACTATTAGAAATATGGCAAAATTAAATCCTAAAATTACAGATGAAAATTCCACGATAAACAGGTTAGGATAACAAAAAAAAAAGATTCTAGAACTATTAAGATTAAAATGAGGGAACGTTTCCAGGACAAATGCAGGACAGAATTTCTCTTGTAATGTAAGAGAAACACTTCATCTTGTTGAGAACATGCTGCTCAAAAATCTGCTCGCTGAATGATATGAACCTTTAATGTGGTTAATCTGGTAGTTCTTCAACCTGAAGTAAGTAATGTTTTATACTGATGACTCCGTTTCTGCCATAGAAGCTGCGGAGCACCTAAATTTATGCTCACAACGGCTATTCATTCGTGACCTTTAACATGTGAAAATGCCATTTGTCTGAGCACTCTCAGGGGGATTGTGAATAATCTGTGTGTCTATATCTGCATGTGTGCATGTCTGTGTGTGCACATGCTTGCCAAGAAAGTAGATTTTCATTGGGGGTTTTCATGGCTTGAGTCTCTAAATCAAGCTGACAGCTTTCAAATGACCGATTATCATCCCCATAAATTTGCATACTTTCACCGGTGAACATCATTACACTCAACATCACAAATGCACCAATCATTACAGTTATATGTCGTAAATCACGCTGAGTTGAAGTATGTGGAACACATGGCAGAAATTTTACAGAGGCAAAAATATGTCACTCATAATTCACAGGATAGAGGTTTATATAGGGTTACTCAAGTATTCTGTGTTGTCATTTAAAAGGGTCTATTAAAACCAGGAATTCATTTCAAAGCTCGGTTTAATTTCTAAACCATTAGTACGTCTGCATAGGCGAAATAGATTGGGCCGGCCAGCCATGCGATGATCTACAGATCTTCATTAAAGTGGAATTTCTTTCATTCCTCGTGGCGCATCTCTTGCGTTCCTCCACTGCAGTGCAGGAGGTTTGGCCAAGTGCTTGGATGGGAGATGACATCGGAATATGATTGCTTTTCCAAACTCTTAGTCATGAAAAAGATTGTGGGGATGAGTTTTAAACAAATGACTGTGCCACATGCTCTAGTGGGCTGAAGATAGTTTGAACAGTAGGGGGTTGGAAACTGTTTGGAAAGATAAAAAGATCACCTGATAGTAAGGAAGAAAAAAGCTACTGACAGAGACACTAATATATGTGCCAATAGTCTTTTTTTAAAACATGCGACACACAACTTGAAATACTCACAACTTAAATGTGAAAAAAAAACTCATTTATTTAACAGTTTAACAGTCAAATTTACAGCTAAACAGCTTCATCAGGACTGTGTCAGTGTGGATGGATGAGGTTTTATTGACAGTAGCTGAAGGAGATACCTACAACTGTAATCAGATTTTGATTCAAATATGGCTATATCCTGATTGGTGCTCAGAAACAGGTGACATCATCTTTACTAAGTGAGACACGCCCACTTCAAAGCAGTGAGAAAAGTGCAGACAAAACTAAATATATAAGAGTCTCTCGGGTAGGACCACATTGCTCAAAGTGAAAAAACTGGACCTTTAAATTTGTTTTGTAATATTTCACAGTAGAAAAATGAACTCCTCAGTCCTCTGGTAGACAAAATACTATATGTAAAGGTGCCGCAAGAAAAGAGAGGATAGTCCCTGTAGCCAATGAGCAACAGCCGGGACAGAGCGACAAGTGAACTGCAGGGACAGCAAACACCAGCATCCATGTCACAACCCAACAGGAAGTGCTCCAACGACACACATAAATGCAAGTAGGCAGGCACATGCGCACACACATGCACGGCCACAAAAACACACAAGGCTTCAGTCAGCAGCCGAGATCTGCTGAACCAACAGCAACTGGGCAAACACGGGACAGAGATAAGCATCTGACGCAAAGGGATACAAAGTGATGAGGACACAAAGAAGGGGACAGGAGGGAACTAAATATGAAGCTTGAAATACGGGCGGTGTAAAAATAAATCAGGGCTAAAAAGGCTGCTAATGATGGAGGGAAAGCTGCAAGACTGAAAGGATGAAGAACAGGGGTGGGGGAACTAGTCATGCGACATATGAAGCCGTTCTGGTCTCAAGACAAAAGATACAGATTCTTTAGCTCCACTTCTCTTAATTATGCTATGGCCCAAATGCTCCTACAGGAATAATGAGCTCCAATATTTATGACTCTCCTCTATGGCAATAACATGAATTAACAGTCCAGTTCCTCGGCTAGAAATAGCATTGACTTGAAGCTAATTGTAATAAATTGCACAAGAAAAAAAAGGGGGAAAAAAAGAAAAGACAAAAAGCTGCAGGCAATTGTTGACAGCCTCGCCTATGGGAAACAGAATTATGTCCAATTTTACTGTAGGATGAGTCTCACGCCGCAACATCTGGCGTTTATCTGCTCAATCTCAGGTCCACTTTGGGGAAAAGATGGTTTCTGTAAGTGTCATTTAAGAGCGGAAGTTTCCATAACTACTCACAGACAAGAGTGCAAGGTCTCGCTTGACAAGAGTCGATCACATCCACCAAGACTCGGCTGTGCTTTGCTAACAGGGAGTGCAATGACACTACAGTGGGTCTTTGTTTCCCAGAGTTAATTCATCAAATATGTCTTTTCAACAGGAAAGGCAACCTAACTCGAGCGCTGGCACACATGTTTCTGATCGGCCTTCAATTTCAAAACGAGGGTCAGGGGTTGGTTGGGCCCACCCCTTGTCTGACATCTGCCCTGACCCTTCACCTCATCGGAGGTTTGTATACATACGTTTCAGTGTTGGCGTCCAGTTGACACCGAGCTGGACCGCCTTGGGTGCGGGTCCTGCGCTGTGTCGCGCTCTCTGTCTCCCATAAGCACACCTCCCGCTTCCTCAAGGTGCCGAAGAAAAGACTTCAGAGGCCCGATTCATCAGGGCTAAGGCCTCCTTAATGAACTGATGAACTCACTCTGAGATGCAGAGACACTCTGGGTGCCAGAGAGGCTGATTAAAGAAAGGAGGGGAGGGAGAGGAAGGAAAGTATAGAAGGGTAGAGAAGAAGAAGGGAAAAAAAATCCTCCTCTCTTGAGGTACAACTGGTCCTTCAAACTCTGCTGTCCCTCTGCTCCGAGTGGAAGAGGGAGGGGGGAGGGCTTTGGCCAAAAACCCCGGAGTCTGATCCTCATTAAGAAGCACAAAGAACATCAAAGACCAACCCCAAACCTCTATCAGTCAGGAGCACCCACAATCCCCATGATATTAAAACTCCCAGGCGCCATTCAGTGTCAAATTCTGAGGCAGGCACATGGGCTCGTGTGACTCAGGGGTTGGGGGACTTTGAGGTCCTGAAGGTCAGTGGAAAGTTTGCTCTAACTTCTCCTCACCTCAGTGATTGGCTGCTGGTGAATAATCTTTCTGCTGGGAGGGAAAAAAGGAGGAGAAGATGATAACTAGCAGCTGTCGGTAGATAATGGTAACTAACAGCTGCGAGACACTGTAAAATATTTAAAACTATTTAAAGTTAAAAACACAAGTCTCCCGGCCGACCTAAAATCTGAAGCTAACTGGTGCAAAACATTGTTTATTCATTATTTGTTGCAGCGTAAGGTGACTAAAAATTCAGAAACTTCAGACATTAAGTTCAATCCACAACTGTTGAGTCATTTTTGCAAGGGTCACTGGTCAGCTTTACTTTCCAGTTACATCTTTGAAGTTGTATCAAGGTCAGTTCTTCATATGCCACATAATCTGCTCAGCTCTTCCAGCAAAGTTAAGAGCCACTTTTCCTGTCATGCTGAAACTAATATGAAGGTAGAACATCTAAGGGCAAGACTCTCAGTGGCTGTTAAAATAAGGAGAGTGAGCACAGGGACTGAAATGCATACTAATCTCTATCATGATTGTGTCTATTTTCATTTTTTTGAGTTAACCCTAAAACAATGCATGCTGGGATATTGCTGTAATACATTTACAGTGTTTCTCAAAAACATAATTTGGTGAGTTTAGGTGAAGTAAGACTTTGAACCACAATGAAATAATGGTGTGATAATGGCAACTTTTAACTTTAGAGTTGATATGAGAAGTGACAGTGAACCAGAAAAAATGATGTGCTATAAAAACAAAACAATGAGCTAAAAGATGCTAAAATTCAAAAATGTAACCCTTGTTAATATGAAAATGCTGATGGATGCAACTTTGAGTCCGAGATAAAAATCAGTTGATTTCACGAAACAAAAGTTGTTTTTTACAGTGCAGGATGATTTCACTCTCTAACATTATGCGAAAGCTTTGCTTTCGAACTTGTGAGACAATTTGTGAGAAAACCACATAATGACCATCAAGGAGACAACAAAAACCTGAGTTCTGATTAGCTGAGGCCGTCAACTCCCTGCACAAATGTACTCTTAACCTTTTCTCAAGAGAGCTATATAAGACACTATGAGAACACTGCTTGGTTGCGTTTAAAGGAGAATCTAAATGCTGAGTATACATTCCACCCTGGCGGTCCGAAATGTACTCGAGTCAGGTCACAAGAGCGCAGGATGACTGAAGGGGCTGTTTCCATCACGGACACAGCAGGCATCAAACACACTGATAATTCCCCTCTCATCGGGCCGTGCTGGGATGTGAACCCAAAAAGAGGGTTTGAAACACCGAAGGCTTAAGAGTCAGCAAAGTGCTACGAACACAGTATAAACTGCAGCATGCATGATGCTCATATGGACACATGCACAAATGCAACTGCAAAAACATATGCATCTGTGTGTTATTATTTAAGTTTGCAAGCAGTTAAAAACACCCTTTAATTCATCCTACTTAACAAACTGAAATATTCATTTTGCTTAAACATTACTGGCAATATAAGTCACATGAATCATAACAGAAGCATTTTTTGACAGACAAAAGCACAAAGCAGAACATCTGGAGGTTGGGAGCACCAAAGTATTTTTTTTTAGGATGACTAACAGACTGATTGAATGAGAGAAGCAGAGAATAAAGGACCTTGCTGACCTTGCCAAAAGGTCTGATGATTGCTGCCCCCTCTTTAGACCGCCAGACTCGGCCATTAAATCTCTTACACAACTGCTGGCCTTTGCAGTGGCTCCTGACAGCCAAGTCTGCATCATCGTGGCGTTCGGTTTCACATGGAGGCAGCGCATCATATTTGATTGTTAAATATCACTGGAGTCTCACCTCCGCCGCAGCAGCTGGAACAGCTCTGATAAGCTAAAGCGAAAGGTGTGTTAAGCTGCGACGGGCTGGGGGAACCAGACAATACGACAAAATCATCACAGCAATCAATCATAGCATAAAGAATAGACTCTATATAGCGATTCAAATTTATTTTTCATTTCTAACCAGTAACATTTCTGCAAAAAAGAAAAAAAGAAGAAACCGACTTCTGTAAGCCTTATTTATTCAAGAAGATTGACCGTAACATAGTGAATGACTGGATTTAAATGTGGTAGGTGGCTCAATATAATAGAAAAGGCTCTTAATTAAAAAATCCTTTGTCTTCAGATTACAGTTTGGATCAAAGGATCAACAGCCATTTGCTGAGGCCAGCACCGCACTTATTGGCACGCTGGTATTTCAGAGACTTTCCAGGGAGTAAAGTGGATTAGCCCAACTTGACCTGAAAAATCACAGGAAGCACCAAAGAATTCACTGCACACAGCAATGCCTATATTCACTTCCTCATTTTCACATGTGCAATGTTTGCTGATAAAGTTTTTTATAAGGCGTTTGCTGATAATGCAACGGCTCGCTGCTTGTTCTGCCACTCATTTTTCTCTCTTATCATCAAAAATAGAAGTTAGGATAATTGCTGTATGACTGTGGTTGAAGGTGTCATTCAAAGAAAAAAAAATGAGCCGTGGGGTCATCGCAGAACTTCTCAGCAGTTTCTCGACACATGCTTTCCTCCCACAGCCCCTCGCTGTGACCGCACCCAATCAGTGGCGTCCCCTCCACTTATAAACACCCACTTGTATCCTCGCTCCATACCTCCCATTTATCACATTGACAGGGGCGGCTTGCGGTTATTGACTGGGAGAGGATTCTTTTCCCATCCACAAGCTCAGTTATCAAATTAGATACTGAAGCAAAATGTTTGGAATGTTAAATGAGTGGTGTCAGATGGCTTGTTTTTAGCTAAGTGAGCATAAATTACTCGTAATCAGGAGGAGGTTTATCAAATACAGTGTGTTCCTGAATAAATGAGTTCAGGCCTGTGTGTGGATGTTTGATTTCTCTTATACCTCTATCATTTATGTTGAAATATAGGCGTCTCGGTTTGTACAGATCGTGTGTCTAAGCAACACAAACTTCCCAAGAAATATTACTGGATGGTGAGACGACATAATGACAAGGCTCACACACAAACATTAACACCCACACATACTGTACATAGAGGGCAGTGGTTCTTTCTTACAACTGCACCCGACCAAGAAATAGTCCCACTCATGCTGTAACTCTGTGCGCAAACAGTTGTTTCTACACTTTTGGTGCACAAATTAAACAAATGAGAAACAACTTCAGAGGTTGGGAGAGTTTGTTACCTTTGCACAAAGCCAGGCCAGCTGTTTTCTTCATGCTAAGCTAAGCTAAATGGGTGTAGCCTCATACATACTGTCCGACTCACACCAAGAAAGCAAGCTCCAAAACAACATATAACAACAACTATTAACTAATAACAATAACTACTTTTAAGATGAAAAAATTATGTTAAAAACAATGATAACAATGAGGATGCAGAAACAGGAGTTCTTTTGTTTAAGTGTGTGTGTGTGTGTGTGTGTGTGTGTGTGTGTTTGTCTAGGCCGACCTCTGTGGCAGTGACCCACATCCTTTGATTGATTTGTAAAGTCATTAAAATCACAGCTGGTGAATAAAAGACTCAATGTCGTCAGAACGGAGTTTGAAGATAAGCCTAAGATAAGCCTAATTATCAGGTACCCACACACACACACACACACACACACACACACGGTATACACACACGCAGACACACACTTAATATTTAGCATCAGCGCTCAGCCTTACTCACATAAACACTGCCTCATTTTCTCCCCCACATACCTATTTGATATTTTCCTTTGAACATGACCTCGCCGCAACATCAAAGGAGAGACTATTTGACTTCTCACTCATCTGTGTCCAAATCAATTTTTTGTTCTGCGTTGCTCCTTTTAAAAAAAACAATGTCATCGGGCCTGGCATCACGCATCATTAGTGCTTGGGGAGAGCATGCAGAGAATGTTATTACATCCCTGAATCCCAACAGCACAGAAATACAGCCAGATTGTCTCTAATCACCAATAAAGTAGCACAGATATTTCAAGACCGCTGCTCAGGGCGGATGAATGACAACTGTGCGGAGAGCTGCGGCACCCTTTGGGAGTCATCACTTTAACAGTGTACATTCCCATCTGTGTATTATCAGGCCTTAGATCCTTCTAGACTTGAGATGCCTATAAACAAGATAGAAGTGTTTGTGTACTCCTCGGCCGATTCCACAGGCGGCAAAAAGAGCGGCCGTGGGAACGACGACGCTGTGGTGTCTGCAGGCGCTGTGAGCGAGATCCAGCTCAGCTGCAGCAGCCAATAAGAAGCTTTAAGTGCCTGGCGCTGAGAGGTCCATGTGTCACTTGTTGCTGCCCAACAGGTGAACTTCATTATCTCCCTCTTCTTCATGTAACAGGTGGTGAAATTTTGCACCGACATCGTGCGCTGCTTCAGTTCTACCGCAGTTTGGAGAAAGCTACAGATACTTCATCGTCTCCTCTTCGGGAAGGAGCTCATGAGGGGGAATCAATTAAAAAAATGAATTAAAAAGGAGAAAAAACATCTGGTTCCTCTCCACATAGCACCGGCATCCCGCTGCTGGAGAGACAGAGGAGTCAGGAGAGGGTGGATAATTCATTAGGCACGCAAAGTTTCACGATGCGTAGCCATTCAGTGAGACAGAGATGATGACTCAACCAGGAGTAATTTCAGCCACAGGATACCATCTACTGTACATTATGTTACACTCGCTCTGTAAATCTCTAAATGTGATGCTTTTTTTTTGGTCTTTTCAAAATACCATCTCCCTTTGACTTCATTTCTCGAGCACGACCTTTACGTTAACTCTCCTCTCTCACAAACGCTTGATGAAGGAACAAAATGTCAGGAGTCAAAAAATAGTACGCGATGTTTTTATTTTTTTAAAGAACGGGCCATAGAGAAGCGGCGTGCTTTCTCTTTCATGTGTATGTAACATGAATAGTGAATAAAGTGCCCGATATGAAAAGGTCAGCAGAAAATGGATGAGATGTGAGTGCCGGAGATTAAATAGACGCTAATATATTTTAAAAGTATATTAGGCTCTTCTGAAATGTCTGTAAGCGATTTGATTTGTATTTGCAGTATCATCAATGACCTTTTCAGCACGAGAGTCTCAATGAACTCAACGCCTTGACCAAGAGAATCAACACTGGCGTCAATAAAGCTGAAAGAAATACTAGTAAGCGAATTACAGTTAAAGCATCTGCAAACCAAACCTCAAGCAGACAGTGATTCACTAGTCTCATGCCTGAAAGTATGTTCAGCATTCAAGCAACAAAAAACAAAGTAGATATCAACTCAAGGTTGTTGCCTTTTATCAGAGAGCGACATCCCCAGTTGAAGCTAGAACAACAGCGTATTATTCTCGGGGCAGAGGAGGCCACATCGTACCCTTAAATCTTTGTGTTTTGAACTCTACGGGAACTTAAGAGCCCTTAAGGAACAGGCTTTTAATCCACTGTGAAAACAGCTGTTTAGTGTCTCAGGGGCCCGGCTATTTCCAGAAGAATCATCTCAAGTGCCTATCCAGTGTGATCAGCATCTTCAATGGGAGAGACAGCAGGCCAAACATGGCATTTCACACCTCACCCAAGCGGACGGCAAGTCACTAAAAAGATGACATTAATAGCAGTGAGTGAGCTATGTATAGAAAACACGTCATAGGAAATTAAGGCCATGCTTTATCCCCACCTTCCAGACTATTTGATTTGTTTTTCGTGCAGAATTATAAGCTGCGAAGACAGCACCCGCCCCTGGTTTCTGAAGCTCGACACTGGCACAGACACCCTCTGCATTCCTGAGCTGGTGGAGAAGCTCATTCTGTGATTATCATTCCAACACAGCATTTGTCATTTCCAGGCAATCGCATATAGGAACAGTGAGTGTGATAGCGTGCAGCCATGTTTACTGTTTGTCCCGAACATCCCGACAAAGGGACGCCGATAAGTGTTCGCAGCGATGTAGTTTTAACAAGGGCAAAGTGGAGGCCCATTCAAAGTGAGTGTTAATGGGCTAATGGAGTCTGCCTCACTGCGAGGTCTCTCATTTATTACGATCATTAGTTTGTTCTGACCCTTTTCTTGTGTAGCACTTTATAATACAAATAATGTGGAGTTTTATTTTGGAGCTTCTCATTAAAGTAAGGTCGGCCAAGATATTTCATTCAAATATGCAAATACCTTTTGTTTTTTAAAACACCCAGGATACCAGCCAGCTGTGTTCATTTAAAGCTGCAATCTGTAACTTTTCACACGTTGTAACTACAGCGAGGATCAGTGTTGCACAAACAAGCTGTTTAACATGGCTGCTGTTGTTGGTGGGTGCGCAGGGAAAGCATCAATAACATGAATGCAAGTGTCTAATTTACTGCGGTGACGAGGTAAGAGCGCACAAGAGTTGTTTACTGGACAGGTGTGACCCGACACTCCCAGTCAACAACACGTCTGAATACTGTTTAGAAGTTTGATACATATACTTTTCATGTTGTACGTCAATATCTATTATTCCATTATGTTGAATTTTATATTCCATCATCAAATTATTGTCTGCACCTGTCCATTCCTTTTTTTTTCTTATGTGCATATTTTTCCATTACTAAGTGTTTTTACTTTTACTTTCTCTGCTACAATCATTAATTTAAGGTTGCAACTAACAACCTTTTCTATAATTAAGACTTTGGGGACCCTGATGATTAAGATGTTTATCGTATAACTTCAGTTTTCCTGGTTTGAGGTGATTCCTTTGTTGCATGTTTCATAAATGGAAGGATTTGCTATGATAGTAAATGAAGATTTTGAACTGCTGGTTGGACAGAAGAAGAAATTGAAGATGTCACTTTGAGTTTTTAACATTTTATAGACTAAATTAATCAATTAATCATGAAAATAAAAGGCAGAATGACTGATAATGAAAATAATGCTTAGTTGCAGCCCTAGAAAATTGTTGCTGGTTCATTTTTTGTTGCTTGATCAATAAAATAATCGACTTACTGTTTGGAACGTAATTAAACTGGCATCATATCTATCTTGGTGTTAATTATTAGTATGATCTCTTTTAACATAAGCTCATAGATAGAAAATGCATGTATATAAAGGGCAGCGATATGACAGCCTAGAAGCAGATGGCTCTTGAAAGAGCGCTGCGGACTGACAGAAAATTTGGACTCACAACAAGTCTCTTTGATTAAATTGGCTCGTGCACAAAGAGACATGACAGACTCGAATTAACGAACAAAGACCGAGTAAATTAACGACAGTAACAACATCAGTTAACAGAGCTTCTTGGCAGAGAGTAAACCACGGAGAGCTTTAAGCTGCTCCTTGTGAAGATCAAGTTAATGATTGAGTTGGATGTTAAAGTGCTCCACCCTCTCTCCATGACTGATGGGAAAAGGGAAGGCAATAACTTCAATCATCCAATCAAGACAGAATAATCCTTCTCTAGAAACTGTCGCTATAATCTTCAAGTTTTGCTGGAAACCGAGATGGTGAACATCAGGGCTCAGACTGCAGCTGTTCAGGATGTGGAGCAGCTGAGTGACACACACATCACTGTTTTACTCACTGAATGTGCAGCTTTACAGGCAGCTACCCTCAAAGCCAAGAAAATTCAACTCACTGTAAGAATCCCAATTCCTATCTGAAGCTTAAATCTAAAGGAAACTGCCAATAATAACGATGGCAACTTTACAGTCCATAGCATCATCGGTGTGAACAATGTGAGAGATGTTCTGGCTCTTTAAAGGGAAAACATGACTCTAAAAGTCCCACTGTGACAATGTCGAAGAGTAAAATAACAGCTGAGGTCAAAACGGAAAATGGGAACATGTTGGAACAGATCAGGAACAAGGGAGAAACAAACCCGTCTCCATGTAGTCCAGAAGACATTCAGATGAGTCAATGAATCTCTGAGGAGAAAAACCACATCCACACTCATGCAGCTAAATCTGAAAATGCATCTTTGTCTTTTAGTCTCTTAGCCTTCGATCCACACTAACCCGGCGTTTCTCACCACTGAAAGTGGAGATTTTCCAAAGCGACCTCCAGAGTAGTTTTACAGTACTGACATACAGTATCATTCAGTTTGAAATCACCTCTTATATTGATGGTTTTCTTCTTTCCTTCAATAACAGCTATTTTTAACATAAATAAAACAGTACAGACACCAGATGTATTATTTGCATTTAAAATCGTTTCAGCTGCAAAAAAAGAATAGTTAAATAATTAAAACGGTGAAATGTTCCATAGCTTTCACATTCTTTTCTCGCTCCTGTCCCAACTTGTTTATAATGTGTTAACATCAAATTCAGAAGAAGCAGAAATTTACAAAAAGCAACGAAGTTGATGAAGCGAAACATTAAAATATATTGTCTTTGTACTGTTTTCAATTGAGTATGTGTCAAAAAGGATTAGTAAATTATCACATTCTGTTTGACACAGCATCCCGACTTTGTTAGAAATGGGCTTGTATGTTGCATGTCTGACATGATGAGTGAATGAGGATTCTCGCTGACCTTGAACCAGGAAGGATTGTGAGGTTGTGCAGGTGAGTGTGTTTGTTTGTGAGACATCAGAGAGAGAGACTGAAACTTGACCCCACTGTCACTTGCATCTGTACGGCAGGAGAAACGGACGGGCTGACTCAGAACGTGTGGTTTGTCCTTCCACACACTAACCCAACACAACCTGAGCACGAGCTGCACACAACATCAGCCCTTTCACCCCTGCTGCCTGGATGCATGTTACTGCCTGACTGTGACAAAAAAAAACCCCAATCAAACCACCAGAACATCTGCCATCACAGACACAAATATCTCACAAGCTTGCACATGCGCTGTCATAAAACCACAGCGTACCATAGATGCACCCCTTCGGAGGGCTTTGCAGCAAACTGGCAATTTTCCACTGTGTCCTTGCTCACGTGTCCTGTCATTCAAGCTGTCACCATGGAGATGAGCTCAGCTTCTCTCGTGTCTCATGCTGTAGTGCATAGGCTACACTGCAGCACACAGCAGCAGAGGCAGGCACCCCCGCTGACACTGTCGCACCTCACATGCAACCAGGAGCACGTCTGGGAACAGCAAGAAATGCACAAAAACCCTGAATGCATCGCTCCTATTTAACAGACAATAATGTGTTGTACTGTAAGACTGTGCAGGGAAGTGGTCCCTAAATGCATCTCAAGGTGAGCGTCACCTTACTGAGACAGAACATGAGAAGTGTTAGACTCACTGAGGATAATAAAGTTAGCAGCAGCACATACTGTAAAGGGCAAATGCCACTTCAGATAGGCGTGTGAGTGGGGACTAATGAAATCACAACACTGATGCACATGAAGAAGACATTGAAAGATTCAACGCAACCTCCACAAAACAGTCACTGCATAAGAACATAACATATGAGCAGTGGGAATATTATATATGCCTGAAACTGTTAGATATGAAACACCAAAGTTTTGCTTCAAAAAACTGGAAAACATGAGAAAGCAAATTATTTTAAATACTCACATTTAATCAGTTGGAACTTTTGATTAAATTTCTAATGATCAATTGTTTTGGCATGTAGAGAAGTTTAATCATAGAGTGATGGAGCACAAAGTGTGCAAAGGTCTTTATTTGCTTATATGGACCCAAAAAACCATATATGAAAGAAAATAGAAACATTTCAGTTCAACTCTTCCTGAATCCTACATGACTACAAAACTACTACACATGAAGTTATTGTGACATTAAAGACTATAAATAAGAGTTTGCTCACATGCTTATGGAGAAAAAGTGATTTTCCTTACTGTGAAATTTGGGACTTCCTTTGTGATCATTTGGAGGGAGGTCTGCGAACTGCACCCGGTGTCCCGACATGTCCTTCTCAGGTCAGAGCCACCGACCACCGACCGGGATCGTCTCAAAGTATCCGGTAACTTCCGAGCTGCAGCTGCGTCTCCGCGCGCTGTGGTGCGTTCAGGAGCCCCCCCTCGGAGAGACGCGCCGGTGGGGAGGGTCTGTCACTGACTTCCCCTCTTGCTCCTGACTGTGTGCCAGGACTGCGGGGAACAGAAGCAGCAGCCGGCTCGGTCCACTCTCAGCTGCCCTCTGGACACTTTGTGCTCCATAGGAGACGCACTGGAGCAGGGACACACTCGGTCTCTCCTCCTGCATTAAAACACATCAAAACTTTTTTTTTCTCTCTCCCTAATGTCCACATGACTGCAGGGTTACGTCATCACTGTAAAGCTTTCAGGGGAAATGATCCATAATAACCTCATGATGAAGTTGAGCATGCATAAATATATTAGTCTATTAAAGGAACACATGGCACATTCATACATGTTATTTGAATCAGGAAGCTGAGACAAAATTATTCATCAGCATTAAAAAAAGATTCTAAGTAATGATTCGAACTTTTAAAAACAGTAGTTCATAATTCCCCTATTATCTGTTTCTAATCATGAAACAATTCACATTTTGCTTTTAACATTCAGAGCCCATTTAACTCAGTTCAGTAGATCCCATAAACCCGATTTGAAAAGAAACAAATTCCTTTATGGACTAACTTTGTCAAAGAGTGAATATAGGGGGCTACAACGACACCTACTGGAAGAAAAGTGCAACCATACCAATACAACAATATTATGCAATCTGGCACAACTGCAAACTATTGTTTCATGGATGACACACACGTTTCAGAAGTCACAAGAGAGCTGAATCAGTTCCTGACACAAATTATTGTAGTAAATTTTAGTGAGTTATATTCCTTCTGAAGTATAATTCTAATGTTGGTCTAGAGTGTTTTTCTCCCACACAAACTTTTTCATCATTTGTTGAGCTGTATTTTATGACATATGTGAATTCCTCCCCCACAATACTGAGACTGTGGGACATATATATTGGCATGTATAGATACTGTCTAGGCTTAAGACAAATTATTCTGTATTTTTACATGGAAAAAAGGAGGAAAAAGGTGAAAGTGAAATACTAAAATACAAAACATTGTTAATATAAAAAAAATATGCAATACTGGCCCAAAACCAAATTAGGAGAAAAAAAACTTCCTTTCCTTAAACGTACTACAAGGACTGGTTATGTCTCACTTTACTACTGATGCCTCTATGGGACCTATATAATCAAGCCCATCAGCTGGGAGAGGATTCTTAAATAGTTATTCTTAATGCCTGCCGCCGGGTCAGATTCAGAAAATTAAAACTATTTTCATGGTGGAGAGCTGGAGATGAATTGAGTTTTCTCCCAGCCTGAGGAAAGAAGCTGCTCCGTAGTCTGGTGGTGCAGCAATATTATTTATGTTGCTTTTTTTTATTGTCGCTTTATGGAGCTTTATTAGCTCACTGTTTAGCTGTCTGGTCCACAACTTTACTGTTCTGGGTCACTCTCACTTCTCTCGGTGTCAGTTTTGGTTGCAGCAGGATGTTGGTTTCAATGTCAGAGCTCGAGAAACTACTCCACCGCTCAACACCAAACTAGAAACACAGTAACTAGCTGGTGAACATAGTGGAACATTTAGCAACTAAAGAGGCACATATTTCCCTCAGGAGAGACCAAAAACAGAGCTAAAAGAGAGTGAATAATGGACTCTGTTTACTGAGATCACATTGACTTAATTTCTGCAGCCTGACCTGAATGAAAGGCTCCAGGGCCACTGCATGTAATAAAATCCAAACATCACTCTTCACTTTAGGACAGCGGGGGGTGGAGGATGAGCACTGCACACATCACTTTGTCTGGCCTGCCGAGCTGCAATTTAATAGATGGATTCCATTACAGGAATGTACAATTCTGCACAAAGGATGACACGGCTGACATTATTATTGTCATAATGGATAGTCAACCAATGGGCGTGTAAATAAAACATGAAATTAATGCAAATCAGATTTCTTTATTTTGAAATATTCTGTCAAAAGCCTAAAAAGAAATGGAATAATAGAAGAAGAACCCATGAATTGTTCTCACAGACACAAACTCTCTGGACTTGTCTGATAGGACTTTTGTGCAAAAGAGAGTAGCTATACAGATATTAAAGAATGAAAAATGGCAAACCAAGTTTCTCTGTAGCTGACAAAGGCCTACAAAGCACAGACATTATAGAAAAATAACTGGTCTGACAATAAAAGACAAATAAATAGTGTATACTCGAGAACACTGACATGTACAGTAAGTGAACAGCATTCAAGAATTCAATGCAAACATAACCCAAACTATCAAGAAAAACAGGCTCACACACTCTTCACACACTTTCAGAGACCACTGCCACTAATTTGGCATCACTGACATATACAAAAACCAAAGTATGTGCACTGCACTTCCTTTCTCTCACGATAAAAATCTTTTATAAAATAATTTCAAGCATGTAGAAACCAAGCAGAATCAGTGGTTTCAGTGTGCATCCTTTACTCGTCAACATACAGTCATTTCTTTCACGCACATCCGTTTTGTTCAATGTACATTTTGGATAGCGAGGCCGCCATCGACTTGGCCAGCTCCTCGTCTCGTTTCCTCTGCATCTGTGAGTTCCTGCACCAGTCCTCGTACTCGGGGTTGGGGAGGCACTTGTCCAGGAGGACGTCGTAGTGGCCGTTGCTGAGCCAACTCATCCAGATGGCCGTCCTGGAGGCGTCTTCCTCCCCGAGATAGTGCACCATGGTGGAGACGGTGGGGCTCTCCAGGCTCCCCCCTGTCGTGAGGTGGATGTTGACATTGAGCATCTGGCTCATGGCGAGGAGCTCTGGGTAGCCGGCCCAGGCGCCGTCCTGTGCCGCGTTGATCAGGAACTCCCCCACGTCCCCTTCGATGATGGGGTTGAACTCGTCCAGGTGGTCGGCGATGTGGTGCACCGTCTGCTCCCTCAGCTCCCCGTGTCTCGCCTGGTCCCCGTACGTGGCCTTGCACACAGCTCTGTACAGACAGTTGCCATCTGGAATGATGTGGTACCTGTATTTGCGCCTCTCCTGGAGGTACTTGTTCTGTTTCTCCACTTCAGCCAGGTACCGGGTGACTTTATCGTTGACATCCTCCCTCCCTTGGCACCTCTGAGGAGTCGACTCCTGCAGAACGCTGAGCTCAAAGGCGCGTCTCTCCTCTGATGCTGCAGCTTTGCCTCTAGTCAGATCACTAAAATCCTCCTTTATGAGGTCTTCAGGCTGAGCTGCCCTGGAGGGATCCAGCTCCTCTTCGTGTAATGAGGCCCATCCGTTGCCTCTGAAGGGGGCATCAGTCACTGAAACGGCATCGTCCTTGCTGGAATTTCCAATTCTCTCGTCTTCTTGTATTCTGCCTCTACGGATGCTGTCACTGTCGAAAAGGTGATTCCCAACCAGATCAGAATAAACCTCATCAGTCCCGTTCCTCAGGTGATCTATCAAATCCACAATCACATCAGAGTCATTACAGAGGAAACTGTCACCATCATGGGGGTCAGGACTGGGGGTTTGGTCTTGGTTTCCCTCATGATGTGGACCGGCACAGACCTCTCCACCCCATCAGGTCTGCGGATCAGAATCTCAGCGGTGGACGTGAAGTAAATGGGCCTCATGGATGAAGCTTCATAACAAGAAAAGGCAGGCATGTTTGCGGAAGAAGCAGCCTCTCTCTCCGGATCCCTGCTGTTCTCTGAACTTGAGTCTGGGTGTGGAAATCCTCGATCAGCCTCAGGGGAACTCGCTGTCGTCCCGTTCAGTCGCTCAGATCCGGTCAATAAAGTTACTGTAACTTTTCGAGAGGACCTCGGGAAGTGTGTCAGCACACTGTTGTACACATGCATTTTGAAGGAGTCCTTTATACTGACGGCTGCAGCCGGGCTCTTACGGAGAGATGACAACAAGGTCTAAAAATACCCTCCATGTCATCAACAACAGCAAAGTTGTAGGGAGCGTTTCCATGGTCCTGAGTCCTGTTCACAGTGACCCCGCAGAGACCAGCACACCGTCCGCTTTAGTCCTCTGGCGTCATTTGCTGTCGGGGTGCCTCCCTAATTTTAGACTTCAAACTGTTACAGGACACTTTTTGCTTTAACGCAGTCAAGTCACAGAGAATGACGCCGACAAGTTTTCTGTTTAAACGCTTTCAAAGTAAAATCGACCAACGTTATAGTTTCGTCAAGTAATGCACGAGTAAAGTAAAAGTAGCAATACATCAGTGTAGGAATACTTAGTTACAAGTAAAAATCCTACATTCAAAAGCTTACTTAAATAAAAGTAGAAAAGCTTTAGGATCAATATACTTTAAATACCAAAAATGAATACGTTTACTTTTAGTGCTTAAAGTATTAGGGTCAAAATACTTTAAGTACCAAAAGTATTCATTTTGCAGAATGGCCAATTTCAGAATCATATATCTTATTTTAATTGATAATAATGTTATGTTGTTTGAGCTGGTAAATGTGGAGCTAATTTCAGCTACTTAGATATACTACTAATATTTTAAAAATTAAAATTAACCAAAATTTGTTTGTTGGTTTATGTTTTGCATTAATTATCTGAATCTGCAAAGTAACTAATGTTCTCAAATAAATGGAGTGCAGGAAGAAAAAGTACATCATTGGCTTCCAGAAATTATAGTATAAAGTACAAATATCTCAAAATTGTACAGTACTTGAGTAAAAGTAATTAGTTACTTTCCACCATTGGATATACAATGTATTACAGAAAGTAACGTTGGAATTTAGCCCAGAATCACAAAAAACAATTAATTATTTATATCATTGTTATTGTTGTTATTAACTAGTCTAAGTAAAGTGTGCTTTCCAGGAAGTCTTTTTTCTTAGATGAGATTTTGATGGTAAAAGTTTCATAACTAGTAACGTGATAATTAAACTTTAACCTTTGCGTTACTGTTTAACCATGTTGTCACTCTTTCTAGTTTCTTTTCAACTCCTCCCCAATAAAATGCCAAGAAAACAGAAATGCACAAAACTATGTTCACTGTAATGGATAACTTGGATAATTCTGAAGTGTTTTTAATATATATTTTCGAAACAACTTGTAAAAACAAAAACAAACAGTGGCTATATGCCGACACCACAATCGACGGCTAATAAAAACTTTATTTTGAAGGCCACGTCACCTCATGTCCGGTATCGTCCATGTTGTCCGTCGGTAACTTGACGCAGTTCTCAACTTTCAGTTTCAGACTAAAGCGGATCAATGTTTGAGCACAAGTCGAGAAATGTAAAGGATTTGATGTGTCACACTTAAATAAGCTGTGTGACAATGTGTAAAGCAGTAACGTGAGTAAGTGGGCAAATATTATATTTTTCGGTTTAGGCAAAAAAACGAGTAGGCGATATTTCTAAAACAAGCTTGTTATTAAGATTATTTCCAAGCATATGAAAATGGAAAAAAACCAGGTGGACAAAGGCAAAGTCCTATCTAGATTTAATAAGTATGAAAAGAACTTTGAACATGTATCTGAATGTACACAAAACCTCTTTTTTTTTACTACACCTCTTCTTTACACTGTAAACATTTAACAACAAAAGCTTCAGAAAAAAAAGTTCAACTGAGTTACTATTTTGAATTTAGCGTAATGGATAATAAAGTAAACTATTTACAACCAGTAATTCTAGTATTGCTCTTATTATCATTATTATTATTTTGCTATTTCTCAGTATGACACACAGCTTATAATAAAGGAAGTGGCTGATGATGACTTACTGGCAACAGCAGGCTGCAGCATGCCGAACCTGCTCATATCTCTATTTTTAACACATTGACTGTTTCAGTTTATCCGCTTGAAACACAGCCACACTACTTGTGTTTGGTAAGAATGTGAGTTCTTTATATAGATATTACCTCAGTGCAGCTGTAGAATAAACCTAGAATGAAAAAAAATCATGAAATAAATAACATTACTAACTTTGTCTCTGGTGCGCTGCCAATTTTAATATATTTTACATTTGTCGCTATTAATCGAGGTTGGAAATTCAGTTTTTGAATTTAAATGTCAAATGAATTTGTCACACATGTATTTGTCGCCTATATTAAAAATATTATAACATGGAGCGTTATTGTGATGTTTGTAAACATATTATATAATTATATAAATATTGCATCTCCTGGGGTGATTCCTTCATCAAACCACCAGAGGGAGCCCGAGGAACTCATGTTCGTCAAGCGATGTTGCGTTCAAGGACGGTACGACAAATCCACACACGGGGGCGACATTTACCTTCACAGGGGAGAACTGAACGCCTGTCTGGAACAAACACATGCAGACGATGCTTCAGCAGCTGTCGCAGGGTTGTGCACCGCATACAAATGAGGCCATTGATCGTTTCCTCCGCTCTACTGTTGTCTTCAGTAACCTGAACTGGTGCACTAACCTCCAGCTGGAACAAGGTTGGATCACCGTATTAAACCCACATGTATAAATATACTGTATTTTACACAGAGGAACACAAAACAGAGTGAGCTACTATAGTGAAAGTGCAGCAGCATAAACAACGTCTGCTGGTATTACCATAAACATAATACGGGTCCCTTACACAATGACAATATGGTGATGTGATGTGAATTTTAACAAGCAACAGGACCTCAAATGTTACTCTTAAAAAACGCAAACATGCATTAGGATTATTATAAAGGCAATTATATGTTAGACACATTTGCATGATTGCATGATAGAAAATCTGAAGTGACTAATTAAACTTGTTCCTGAACGCACACACAAAAAACAACAACAACAAAAATATATATTCTGTAGTAATAATGTTGTGATTTTATTTTAGGTTGTTATTTATGTACGATGTTACCACGAGGTCCGCATTGATCTACAGCAGCCTGTTGTTGTTGTTGTCATTCAGACTGAGGCTCCTGAACGCGCCTTTCTGCACATCACAATTTCATATGCAAAAGTTGTTGTGTGTTTGTTTGCTTTGTTGCGAGAGGAGGGGAAATGTGCAGCAGTTAAAGCTTAAAGAGAAAAACTGGATCCATGTCAGTGGAACAAGCCCTGCTGATGTCAGAGATTTTTCCTCTGGCCTCCACGGTGGGAGGATCTCTGTGCGTTGAGTCACGCAGCTGTCAAAGATAGCTGTCACCCAGTTTCACGATCAAACACACAGTCAATGAGAAAAGGGCTTTGAGCCGAAGGGACGCCAGAGATCTCAGGTAACCCCCTCAAGTCTCCAAACGAGGACCAGAGGAGAGGAAAAACCCGAGAGAGGGACGCGAAGGGAAAAAAAGCGAGTTTAATGAATAAGGATTCGGATACACGCTGTGGATATCTGGAAAAGGAAAAGAAGAAAACAGCGCACTAACACAAAGACTATTTTTCTTCTGCGCTTCACGGGGACAAAGTGGGCACATTTAGGACGGAGATGAAGACGAAAAAGGGTGAGTTGGATGCTTTTTGAGAAAGTGGAAACGAGTTTAAATAAGCGAGAGAAGCGATTAAGAGCGATTTCCCTCATATGCAAACCACGCAGTCTATTGTTTCCTTTCCAGACATGACAGGGGGCTTTTTTCTGCCATGTGCTGGCGCTATGTCAAAACCCATATATGAGCTTTACCTTTTTATTTCTATTATTCTTTATGGATTTTACTCAAGTTTGGACTCGATAAGAAGCGTCTGTTTGGCCATGTGTTGTTTTTCTTGTCACTGTGTAATTAGGTTAACTTTTACTGATCCAGTGAAACATCAAAACCAAATGAAACCAAGCTTCATTTTTTTTTTTTTTTAGTCTGTGTATAATTTAAGTGGCTACATTTGTTTGATTAAAAGTGAGGAAACAAGTTTGGCGACTACTGTGAGAGTTTTTTTTTAAAACAACCTGTAAGCTTCCAAAAATGATCAAATGTATCTTTAAACTATCCGACACGACCAGAAAAAAAGCCTCCAGCAGCTTTAAACTGTATCTAAATCCCAAATGTAGGCTAATGTTCATCCTGACCTCATTGTGGGAAGTTGCCTTGTTACATTCACGGACCTCGTGGTGCACACACACACACACACACACAATAGAAAACCCTCTTACAAGTTGTTTAAACTTACAAAACTAGTGTCTTCGTGGCCTGAAATCGTGTTTTCTGTCCACTCTTGTCAAGCTGTGACATTTTGGAGGGAGTTGAGTTTATGGAGAAGTCGCTGATTGCGTGTAGAAAGTTTTGAATTGCATACAAAGAAGCACGCAGCCCCAGATTCTTTTGTTTAGTCTGGAGACGCTGATTTGCAACAGGTCTCCCCTCCCCCTTCTCCTCTCTCCAGCCTACGTAATTACCTCATCCTGTTGGCCGCACAGACTTGGGAACTTTCTTGCTCCTTTCCCACTAGTTTGCACCAGAGCAGACTGCACAGGATTGTGGATTTGTATGTCTTCTAAAATTCAGCATTTTCTTAATGGAGTCTGGGCTGCCTGCAGAGCAAGCTGCACAGCATCATCCACCGGAATTAAAACATATGTGCTTCTTTATGTTCATGACTCTTTCTATAAAATCCGACATATGCTGAAAACCTGGCTATAATTATAAATATATTAAAAACCTGATTAAAGTGGGTTTATTTTCCCCGGCTGAAACTCTTCACATTCAAAGGCCCAAATCCTGTTTGATCATGATTGACTTTGATTAGACATGCCTGAGACGCTGAATCAAAAAAGAAAAGCAACTCTGTAATCTTTGCAAATACACTGTTGCCGCTCTTCAAAACAAAATCTCCCTTCACAGGCTGATTGTTCCTGTGGTCAGCCCAGTGTGCTTCACTTATCCAAGCATGCAAGGTGTGCTCTCAGTCTGTGCAGCAGACCTGGCTTGTATTTGTCGAGGCAGGTTTTATAACTGCCACAGCATCAGACCAGCCTTTGTGACGTCCCCCTCCCTCCTCCCCCTCCTTCCATCCCTCCCTCACTCCCTCCCTCCTTCTCTTCCTCCTCCTCACACCCTCCCTCGCTCCTTATATGAATCACATGGCTGAACTTGACAGCTTGCTTCTGACACATCAGCTGCCTCCCAGACAGCCTGCGTTTGGCGAACGGCTGCAGCAGACTGACAACAGGGTGGTTGACATCACGGGATACATATTCTTCTTTTGTCCTTTTCTCCTCATACGCTCTCTTTCTCTCCTCACGTGTGCTCGCTGGCGCAGGTTTGATGATGCTGTCAGGGAGCGAGACAGATGACGAGGACAGCGTGGACGCCCCTCTGGATCTGTCGTCCAGCGCGGGGAGCAACGGGAAGAGGAAGCGGCGGGGGAATCTGCCCAAGGAGTCGGTTCAGATCCTCCGGGACTGGCTGTACGAGCACCGTTACAACGCCTACCCCTCCGAGCAGGAGAAAGCCCTCCTGTCTAAGCAGACTCAGCTCTCCACACTACAGGTATGAACACAGATATGACAGAACAGATGAGATTTCCAGCAATGCCTTGGAGTGTAAACACACCACTTTTAAGAGTCAAGAGGAAGCAAGTGTCAGCTTGACTGAATCATTTCCTGTCTAGATGGCAAACAAAACATGACACATGAGCAGTGAATTGAAGGTCATCCAAACCAGCTTGATGTTGCAACATTAAAGCCTGAGACAACGTGAGTAAACTCACTCCTTGTGTGCTGTGGGTTTGGCTGAGGCACTTGGACAGGAATTTCCCTCCCTCCAGCCCCTTTCCATCCCAGCTGTCTGGGAACAATGCAGAGTCATTTACATGGTTAGAGCTGCAAGTCTCCCTGAGCCAGTTACGACTAGCCTAGAGGACTGAGGAAAAAAGAAGAGAGATGTCCCTGATTACTGCTATGACAAAGGAGATTACTTTGTATTGAAGACTAGTTTAAATACAGGATTAAGAAGTTCAAATTAGATTGAAATTTTTTGCTGAAACTTAATGTTTAGCTTCTCAGAGTTTGAGATGTGATAATCTTTGGAGCGAATCTTAGAGGTCAGGTTTTTCATTCCTGCAGTGCTGGAATCATATACACCAAATGCTAATGGTGTGAAACACACAGCCTCTGGTGTGAAATACTGCGCGATGGGTGGTGTTTACCCCTTCAGTTTGATTTCTATATTGAAAACACAGGTGCAACCTGCACCTGGGGATAAGCGTACCAGCAGATTTTCTTTTGAATTGCAAGGCAGAACATAAGTGATGCGGCGTTCTCACAGCATGAATTTTTTTGTTGTCTTTCTTTTCCAGGTGTGCAACTGGTTCATCAACGCACGACGACGGCTTCTTCCGGAGATGCTGAGGAAAGATGGCAAAGATCCCAACCAGTTCACCATATCCAGGAAAGGTAGCAAGGCTGGCGACAGCTTCTCTGACAGCTCCCAGTCTCCGAAACACAGCAGTCCCGCAGCAGGTACGGAGGACAGCTACGACAAACGTGTCCTGCACCCCTCCAGCTTTGAACCCGCCATGTCTGGCGTCCTGAGGAAGGCGGTGTCTCCCTCCACACCCTCTCCAACCTCCATGTCCCCCTCCCCAGGGCTCATGCCCACCCGTCCTTCTGTCATCTGTCACACCACTGTCACCACAGCGATGCAGGCCAGCCCGACAGCCTCCCACCCCTCTGTGCCGGGAATGAACTGTGACAGGGCGGCTGAGCTGTTGCAGTCTGCGCAGGCGCTGTTCAGGTGCCGGGATGAAGGGCCGGGCAGCCAGCCGCTCCCCACCACCGCCACCATCCTCAGCAGCACCGGCATGGAGGGCAACCTGAGCCCCCGCAGCGGGCTCTTCAACACCCCTCCCCCCACCCCTCCAGACCTCACACAAGACTTCAGCGGCTTCCAGCTCCTGGTGGACGTGGCCCTCAAACGAGCCGCAGAGATGGAGCTGCAAGCCAAACAGCTGGTCTCCTAAAGGGAGAAAGTGACAGGAGAAGAAGAAGAGGAGGGAATGGAGACTGACTTTGTGTCTCGACTATGGAGACTCCTCTGAGTTCAGTGACTTGTCCACACGCAACAGAGAACAAATCCACATGAAAGCCTGATCATTTCTATTTTTGGTATACCAATCAAATTGATGAGGATGTTTTTTATGGGAAAAAAAACTGTATCGAGGTGCCTTGGCTGTAAGTTGTTTATTCATTTCACATACATGCGTATGTATCTACATGTGTATCTTATTTGCACACAGGGACCAAAAATGTTATCAGAGAAATGCTGCCTGTCTTATGTCTTTCCATTATACTGTATACCATTTTAGAGAACAGAGCAAGAGCTAGAATCAGCCCTCCTTCAGACCAATCAGACGGATTGGCCGCATCCACACCTGTTTACTCTTATACATTTCAGAGATCAGTTCATGATTGGTCTGCCTCGTTTGTTTGTTTGCACACTAAAGGCAGAAGAAGGTCATCTCAGTGTCTTAAACATACTTTGCTCTTGGCATCTATGACAAACTTATTCACTACTGTAGTATTGTTATGTGTTTTCATGAGTATAAGTATAGTTTTGATTTTGTAATTTACTTTTAGCTATTTTAAAAGAAAAAAAACTCTATGCTTTTTTTTTTTTTTACTCTTTTTCCCACCAAGGGATATTTCAGATGACCAATGTAGCAGGTTCTTAGTCTGAGCCTTCATCCCATCACTCAGCGAAAACGACGGCCAGTGGACTGGAAAATTAAACACTACAGATGTCTTTTCTGCATTTGCTGTTTTGCAAACCTGACAAAAGACAGCATTTTTGAAATCACCAAAAAAAAAGCATTATCATGTATAATAGGACCATGTGTATAGTTAATGTGACATGATGCCCAATGATGTGATTTCTTTTCATACTGTGCAATGTTTGTGGCAAATAGGGGTCACATGGGATTCAAATAAAGTTTTGTTTTTCTACATCTCAGAATTGATCATTTGGTATTTTCCCTCAACGCGCTTTTACACGGGCTGTATTCTTGTAAATCTCACTGAACTTTGTGAAGATTACTGATTCATCCCTCAAGGATAAGGAGAGTGTATTGAGTCAGAATGTTCGGTAAATAAAAGGAGGGAGGACAGAAATAGTATAGCGCTCATGTCTTTCCACAGGCTACCGTTAGGCATTCAGAGACATTCCTGTGTGAGAGAGGTTTACAACAGCTCCTGCCAATTAGCATAATCCTGCATAAATTAACACGAGCATACAGCAGACGTCAACAGTTTCTTGCCAGCGGGGCTTTTATGTGTGGCTGTGTCTCAATAGAGTCAATGTAAGGCAGCTTACAACCGAGAGCGCCGGCTCGTTCAAGGCGAGGAGGACAGCTGTTCCCTTCTGGTCCTGCTAAAGCTTCTCTTTTGGCCTCAATAGGATTTGTTGTTTATATTTGCTGAGACAGCCTCTCTTTCATTTATTACATGTTCTCCTCTGAAGCTCAATGCCAATCTATTTTTCTGATTTGAAAGGAGTGAAAACCTTTGCTGAAGTTTTCTTTTGTTTCACTGAAAAAGACCCCAGGAACAATCCTCACTGCACTAATCAGCCGGCTACAATATGCGGTCGGTTTGTCATAGATAATCCTGTCCCTGCTGATCATCAACAAATGTTCAGAATGTCTTTTGAGTTTCCCACCTTTTTTCAGATGCCGGCTGTCTAAAGTGACAGCTCTTGTGGCGGAGGCTGGGTCCAAACTTGGGGATGTAATCACTAATGAGGGTTTAAACAGACCTGCAGGCACACAGCGGGCAGTTGTAGCCCACCATGGTGGGCCATCTGAAAGGTAGAGAGACCCAGGGCCAGGCTTTACACAAAGACAACACCCACTTCCGCAACCCCCTCTTTCACCCCCAACCCCCCACTCCTGAACTCTGGCCACTGAGGTCAGCGTGCCTCCCCTCAGCAAGACTGATGTGTGAATGACGAATCACCAGAAGCTGCACGTACAGGAGTGACGGGGCTAAGCCAAGGCCAAAAGTGCTGTCTAATTATGGGGACCCGCCCCTGCGGAAGGGAAATGCCCTAAAAACACACCATGCTGGCCTTGTAATCTGTTTAATTATATTCCAATTGAAAACACATGTGGAGACAGGGAAAGAAATGAACACCACAAAATTATGGCAATGATACTTTTTTTTTAATGCTGATAAGAGCTCATACACGTGCCATAACATCAACAGTGTAATAACATTAATTACAAAATGTATATCTGCTTAATATGTTATTTGATTGGGTTTTTTTTAAGTTTACATTTACATAGGGAAACATTCATTTATGTACAAATGTTTATCTGAATGTTTTTCTCTTAATATAACTACATCACAAGCTTCAGAATGGCCAGGATTGCTGGAGTGTCTTTTGAGTTTAGCAGTTAACCACAATCCAACATTCTGGTTTCTATCTCCCTGCTATATCAGGAGTATTATATTGATATGTTAATATAATAAACAATAAATAAGAAGTCAATCATTTGACAGACAAGTCAATTCAAATACAAGTTTCCAAAGTAAAAAATACTAAAATGAGCTTCATATACATAAAATGGCATTAAGTTTGAACTATTGTTACTTTTATGCGTCCTCTCTAAACTTCATATCGACCGACTAAAGGAAATACAAATCATACTGTACGGTTACTTCATCACATGAGTTCCTTCACAAACGTCTCTTAATGAAAACTTCCGGTGGCTGTTCAACAGGGACAAACAGCAGGAATATATCCTTAATTATACTTACTCAATGGCACAAAACTTTGTCAGATCAATACAGAGAATTGGACACCAAAGTCCCGCTATTCTGTTATCAAAACACTTATGTGATGGCTAAACCGGCTCAGGATTGTCTCCACATTCAAGCAGCTGACAGAAATACCTTGTTATACTGAAGTAATTAGGGCTGAGATGTTCAATAGGAACATCATTCAAAAGATGGCATGGACACTATTCCCTTGTTTAACATCATGGCCTATCCTTGTGGCTGGGGTTATATACAGTAAGAGACAAAGCCATGGGTTCACATGAAGCCAGTCACACCCTCTCTCTCTCTCACTCTCTCACACACACACACGCGCGCACACACACACACACTTCTTCCCCTGAGACTGCTGTTGTGCTCGACTATCATATTAGAAATTAAGGCTGATCACTGAAACAGAAAAAGACAAAAAAAAGAGGTGCCTGTCATGCAAAAAGAACCAACATAAATTAAACATAAACACAGTATAAGGGCCTTGTTATCAGTGCATAATAATAATCACAATGTCAAGAAACAGTCATTGTTCTCCTAATTAATAAATTAAACATGAATACAAAATATTACAAATTGGATTTTTTTTTTGTATGACCTTCAAATAATTGCTTCATTTGGAGGCAGAGATAGTGCACACACAGTGAGGAGAAAATAGTCCCTTTTTCAGTCCTTTAGTCTCAATACTGTCAATAAACCTCTCTTGTCTAAAAATGACATAATAAAATATAGTACAACTACCAGTATTGTACCAAATATCAGTATTTTAGCATTGTCTGTAACACCGAAGAGTTTGAACGCAACATGAGAAAGGATTAAACCTGTTTAGAAAAGACAAAAATATCAGTTACCTTGTGTCAGCATGCATGTCATGTCATTATACTGTATGCTCTTTATACAAACATGGTCTGCTCAGTTTAAAATGAGACGAGATGGGTGGTGTGTTTACAGTTTGTTGATACTGCTACCTTAATCTTCAATTACAACTAGGACCCTTTAGACCTAGAAAAATAGGAAGCACTTTTGAAATGAACATCTGAATCATAACGCACGCACACGCGCTTTCTCTCACTCGCACGCACAGATTAGGTTTGTGGCATTTTTCAAACAGTGATTCTTTCAGTGAGCCGCACTATTTGCAGAACCTCAGAATCCGTTCCTGGCTCAGCAGCCACTTTGGCTCACCTGAAGGAGCAAAATCGGACCTCCTGACCTTTCCTTCAGGGTCGACCTCCCGCTGCTGGAAAGGCCCATTTTCAGACAGAGGGTGAATTGTGTCACTGACTGACACTATGGATTTCTTATCTGGTCACTATTATTATTACTTTCTAATGTCTGACCTCATATACAAATCTAAAACTTCCCAGCTCCCAGCTTATTAGTCTTCAGAATCAGATCATGGGATTTTATACAAATATAAAAATAAAATCGGACATGAGTCAGTCAGTCTGGACTCTGGGTTTGATCTGGGCAGATCAGATCACTCGTTGTGTGTGTTTGCATGTATATACATACACCCACTGCACATGGACATGCATGCTCCTTCCCTGTTTTCCTCTGATTCTCAGCACCTGAAACACCTTAATGTGAAGCATCACTGCTGTGCTACACCTGGCTTACTTTGTAATATTAGGCCACTTAAAAAAGGGATTCATAAGATACGTCTTGTGAGGGGGAGTGGAGGTACAGGAAGAGGAGAGACTGCTACATCGAAGCTGGGAGATGGGAGGAGGGGGGAGGGGGGAGATAAATAAATAAATAAATACTGTAAATGTACATTTCTTATTCAAACAACGTCCATGGTGACTGACCCCACAGTGATCTGGGAAGCAAAAAATGTGATTATGTTATGTTAGCACCCAAGCCTTACCATTCAGTGCTATTGTGTGGATGGGAAAGTGTTTTGGGCATGTGTACATGTGTTTGCGTGTCTCATAGTCTGGTCTGAGCCTCAGGGATATAGATCTCGATACTGTCTGCGCTCTCGGTAGCAGAGCTCTGCCGAACCGACGCGGCACGTTTGGCAGCTAGCAGGCGTTTGCGAGCCTCCAGACGCTGGCGCTCAGAGCTCTCCAGCGAGCGGTCCCTAGCCAGGGGAGGGTGGCCCTTCAGGGGCTTCTTTGGCACAGGAGGGGGCATCCTTCTCTCCTGGACAGGAATGACAAATAGTCTTAATGACAGACCACTGAGTCCTCATGGCAAGCTGCAGCTAAACACAAGTAAGGAGCAACACAACTGCAGCCGGCTTGCGTAAGGGTTAGAAAGAGTGGCGCGGCCGTTGTCGGCATAATGTCAGAGCATGCAATGAGATTATGGTTCACAGTGGCAGCCATTTGTTTGGGGTAAGAGAGCACGGTGGTGGCCTTTTGCATGAGGTAAAAGTGACCATTGGAGGTGGAGAGGCCCCAACGGTGCATGGCAGGTAGAGTAGCTTCTCAAAAGCAGCTCACTGTCAACAACAAGACAGAACAAAACACACAAATACAAGTGGTGACGTCAGGCAGGCAACATGACAATACGCAACACATGTCTGCATGCTACAACAAAGCTTAACTGAGAATCATTAGGCTCAAAGTGCAAAATAATGACAGCAGATAACATGCGGGTTAGTAAAGCATTCCAAAACTAAATTAAAAATTGTAAATGGTTGTAGTCAATATTTGCCACGTGTGTCAGCACCTGAATTTCTGGTGGGGTGAGAGGTTTCCAGTTGTTGGCTTTGAGCTGGTGGAGTTCATCAAACTTCAGGCTAATGTTCTCGATAGACAGTTGGAGCATGTCCCAGAAACCTGCCAGGTCCTGGGAGATGGGCCGTGGGTGTGCGTTTGGGTTCTGATACACAAAAATTGCATACATACACACATGAGCACACACATACAGACACATATTTGTTTATGTGCTTATCACACATGTTTGGAAAGAGGCTGTTGCTACGCGATGATTCAGTTTAACAGCAACTGCGTGAATCACAGAATTTCTTTCAAGTGAGTCAAAACAAACAAGTGAGGCAAGAAATGAAATGACACATTTTTATTTAACAGTCACCATACTGTAAATACGGAAATAGGCTTGTATCCAGAATATGCCTTTGACTTCTTCATTAACCTTTGTTTTTAAGATAAGATAAGATAAGATATACCTTTATTTGTCCCACAGTGGGGAAATTTACAATTTAATCTTACGTCCACTGTAGTTTAACCAAAAATATCAGTTTGTCAATCTATCTGTCTCTTCCTTCATTCAATAGAAGTGGATCACTGCTACAACAACATTATAAATATAGATATTTTCCAGTTCACAAACAGTATTTCATTAAATAATAACTAATTAGGGTCAACAATGATTTCATTCAAAGGCAGAATTTCTCAATGTCAGGTCATATACTTACATGATGGGTAAATTATTCAACACAGGTACTTAAAATATCTGGACATGCAAATAGAATATATATATATTGCTATCAGCATCTAAAAATCCCTGTTTGTCAGGCTCTAGTTTTCATACAGCAGGTTCTATTTTCTGAACGTGAAAGACAGTAAGGGTGTGCAGATGCACACTCTACACTAGATGCATAGTAAATGAGCGCTGGCCTGGTCTGTCAGGATGATTTGTGCAGGATGATGTCAGTGTTGGGGGTGGGGAGGGTTGGGGGAGCATGCAGAGGATGAGGTGACACATACCAGATTCTCCTCACACAGCTCCCGGAACTGCTGGAACTTCTGGGACATCAGCAGCTGGGCACTCCCCACTGCACTGCGGATCTTCCCCAGGACTGCAGAAAGACACAGACGCACATGCATGCACACACACGCACACGCACACACACAATCCACAATGCAATTACTCACAGAACCGCATACTGCAGGCATGTTGCAGCACTAACAGAGAGGCTGCATTTGTAATGCAACAGAAAAGGGATGCACTAGAATCCTCTTTTATCTTTGCCTCTAAGGAACAGTAGTCATTTACGGAAGTGAAATAATTACTGAAACGCGCTGAAATTCCAAATCTAAAGAAATGCACTCCAAAAATAGAAACCCTACATGAACACAAAATTAAAAATACCATGCTTACAGCACGAAAATGAGAAATGAAATGATTCAGCTGCTGTCATTTTAAAAAAAAAAGAAAAATCCAGCACATGGTCCTAAAAGAACGTACTCTTTCATTTCTCTCACAGTGCCTTTTTGGCAGACTGATATTTGAGATTAACAAGGTTGTACTGCATAACCTGACTCCAATGGTCAGTCCCATTGACTCACATGTCCCCGTGGAGAGGAACTGTCAGTGCATACATTAGTCTGCATGAAGAAAACAGGATCAGAAACTGAGAGGGGGTGTAATGAATCTGCACTACAGATATAATGTCTTTCAGGATGTGTGTGTGTGTGTGTGTGTGCGTGCACGCACGGTAGCGTGGGATCTGGGAAAACATAACCTTGAGACAGCCTCCCTGTTCTGCACATTCTGTGAGAGAATCTCTTGCCTGGAACCATAACAGCACACAGGCTGCATAAGCAATGACATTGTCGGTAAGACATGAAATCAGCTGCACAGCAAGGACAGGTATAACTACAGTGGCTACTGCCTGAGGCTTGTTTGCTCAGTCTGGTATGTGCATGTGAGTGTGTGTGCATTAAACATATTCAGACGTGTGTTTACAGGCATGCACTGCAGCGTGTGTGTGTATGTGCGATACGTCAATATCAAATAGTTGCCTTGGAGGAGCACTGAGAGAAACCCCTTCACTGTGTTTGTGTGAGAGATCATTATACAGTGTGTCTAGAGGACAGATGTGTGGCTGGGGCCAGCAGCGGCCTATTGATAAGTATGCACGGTATGTCTGTGGAGGCCAGAGGGCCTGAGACAGGAACAAGCAGCTATTGTGGTCCGATACCAGGAATACCAGCACCCTCCAAATCAGAGGAGGAGAGGAGAGGAGAGGAGAGGAGGAAAATAGACCTAATATCAGTGTACAACAGACTTTCTGTTTCCATATCTTGGCACTTCGGCTCTATGACTCAACTCACTCTCATCAGGCAGCTCATTCTCCATCTCATCCTGCTCCATCTGTCGACACCAGCCCTCCATACGCTCCGTCTCCGCCTGCAGCAACTTGAGGAACCAGCGACCATCACGGGGACACACCGATCGTCCGACAGCCTCCTGAGCCTCCACCTCTGGCTCGGCCACGCTGTCCATCCACGGGTCTGGAGGGGGCAGGATCGATGGGTCGAACCCCACCTCCCCATAGTCGTCGCCGGCACAAGCGTGGTAGTGGTTCCCCGAGCCCTGGATGCTGACGGTGGACGTAGCAGCATCGCGGGAGTGCTGGCGCGGCATGGTGGCAAAGTGACGCGGCGGCAGCTCTGGGGCGTCTGTGGGGCCATCGAGGTCAGCCTGCACGGCTGTGGTTACACTGTTGGAGCGGGTCATCCTGCGGTAACTAGGAAAGGAAACAAAGAACCTTAAAAGATCTGATTTTATGTAACTGATCACTCATATTTCACATTAATATCACATTAGTCTCCCTTTTAGCAGTAATTATGATAATACTGTTTACACACAGTTCTTGGAGGAGCTCCCGGTATGAAAAAACTGAAGTGATCACAGCCATCTCATCACAGATAGAGATGAATAGCTTTTGTAGTGTGGAACGTCTTTTGTGCGTGTGTGTGTTTTGTCACCTGGCTCATTCAGAAGCAACAGAGTGTGCAATTGTCTGTCACACCACAAGACCTGCTGTGGGTCTGATGCACATACACAAACGGCACATGCACACAAGCACACACTCTCACACACACCTGGGACCCTTCTCTACAGCTGGGTGTGCCATGTCGTATTTGGCTCAGAGGCTTTGTGCCGCTGTCGGGCAGCCTTTGCCAAGTCCCTCCACGCTATGTGCAACAGCAGACGCACACACACTCGTGTGCAAAGATTAAATCAACACACACACTCACATTTGGCTACGTTCTATAGAGCAGCTCACCACCCCAGTAATGAATGGGACGCCAGAGGGACGCGGGTGTCGGGGAGAGAAACTGGCCAACTAAATGTGCAGTGATTGGAGGAGCCAGCAGTTTAATCACTGCAAGATTACAACTCAAAGTGGTACACGACTCAAAGCACATCTTTTATTAACACATACAAAAATGTACCAGAGCGCTGCTCATTGAGCTACTTAAAAACAACTTTGATAAACAGAGCCGGCACAAACAGGGGCTTCAAAGATACAAACAAAGAGGGAATAAAAGCACATTAGTACCCATTCACATGTGTACTCATGCAAACTTCATATTCTGCTATAGAAAGCATGCTTTATCCTACTGTTAGACATGTGTATGTTCATATATTTGACCATTTCTGCTGTCAATACACAGCAAATTAGTGGAACAACTTTACCAAGCCCGAAAACAGACTGATTTGTTGCCTGTTAGCTGTACTCTGATCCAAACATGCCTCCAGTCCTCTCACACATGAAACCTCAGCTTGACCTGCCTGCAGCGCGACACACACAAACGATCACAGCTCCATCACGTCTGCCTGGGCCCATCTCCGGACGCACAATCCTCCTCGATGTTACCCATTCACCTCTCCACCTCCCCCTTTTCCTCATTCATCTCTCTTCTTCCATGAACAGCCAAAAGAGAGAGCAAGAGCAAGGGAGTGGCTTCGGGTAAGATCAAACACGGCGTGTATGTGCTTTATGTGTGCGTATCAGCAGCCCCATGAGTATGAGTGTGTGTGTGAAGAACAGTTAAAGAGTAACTCCTCCGAGCAGGTGTTCAGTTCTAATGACCTCAGCCTGCTTTCTATCAGCCAGCTTACAACTTCCTGCAGGGGCAGAGACGGGCAAGGCCAAACACAGCCCAGACAGAAACATATTAGTAGAGAGGAGGCAAAAGAACAAGGAAGAGCATTTAAAAGGAAAAGCCAACGTGAGGGAGAGAAGAGACTACAAAAAATGAGGAAGATATATATGAGAAGAAAAAGGGGCTGAAAAAAGCAGAAAGTCCATGTTCTCATTACATTCATGTGGTGAAAATGACAAAGTTGTAAATCACAACAGAGTCTTGCATTCCATGTGCTGCAGCTTTCACAAGGCCTCTTTACCTCAAGGTTCATTTGTTATAAATCTTCCTCTCATCTACATGGTTCAAACCACAAACATGAGGGAATACTGAAGCATCTATAAGCAAAAAAAAAAAAAAAAAAACAGCCTGATGTCAGGCTGACATTTGGACAGAGAAAGACACGCCAGAACACATGTTGGATGACAGAAAACACAGCACCACACTGCCACTTGTGCTATTACGCACCACAAATTGACAGTCAACAGTAGCACATGCACCTGAGGCTTCTTGTTTGTTTGTCTTATGCCAGTAATGACAAACCTCCAGTCAGTTAGGAGTAAAAACAAAAAGACAGGGAGGTCTGGCTGTCCCTTAAGTTGACTTTTCAAGACGGTTGTGCATATGGTTTAGTCACTAGGGCCATGAGCAATTCTCCACTTCCCCTGTGACTGCAAAGCCATCTGGCAACCACCAAACCCAGACCCTAAACTTGCAGGGCTCTAAAATCAGAATCCATCAATGAATCCATCAATTCATTTACATATCAAAGTTTGTTCTTTTCACTATTTACATGTTTGTGATCAGATACTTGCATTTTTCTAAATTTCATAAATAATTTAAAGAATTTGTATATTTAAAAAAACACTGTAAAATTGACTCTTATGCATCTTTGGGTAAATAAATATGATACATGAGCAAAAAAAATTCCAACATTTCACAACAGAAAGAAGTCTGTGCATTGACAGGCAAGTGGTTTGTTGTGTTCATCTCTTTTCCAGCTCTCTTCTACTCCCGCTCACTTAATCCCAGTTCAAACAGCAAGGTGAGGTTATGACCTGAGACCGCTGCATATAAACACACAGACTCTCACACACACAGACACAAATAAGGGAGTTTGAGCAATGGAGCGAGGCCGTAGGAGTTTGGCACTCTCACTGTCTGGGAATCTAATGTAGGGGGCAGTATGCCCAGACCTCCCAGGTACACACACACACACACATCCATGCCAACAGGTAAACAATCAAACATGCACCAACAAAAATCAACCCCCTCCTCCTCTAAACATTAACCAGAGAAATGCAGAGCTGTGCTTCCTTACATCCAAGACTCGGCAGACTAGAAGGTGTCTGGATGAGTTAATATTTGGCTTGGCAACTCAGGAAACTCAGAGCTTGGTCAGTCAGCTGAGACCTCCCCTTTCAGAAAGCCCCTCACATTCCCTGACAGTGTGTAAGTGTGTGTTTTTAAGTGCTGGACCCAGCCCTCACTGTGACCTTTGATTAAAGGTGATGTCTCCTCTACTTCCTGTAGCATGCAAACCAGTACTGCGGCTAAATCTGTCAGCTTCCCTCACCCAGCAGAAGGTCATCGTTTTGACAGGGTGGACAAATGCAGACAAAGACACCATCGATGCCTGCGTGTCCCACCAGAGGCCTTGATAACATGGTGCATTGTAAGCTAATGAAACAGCATGCACACAAGGCTGTTTCTCTTCAAACTGGGAACATGTTGCAGAATGAGAGACTGTGGCTGACAGCACAGCAGTCTCTCTCAGTGCTCTCAGACCTAAACAAACCCAATAAAACTCCCTCCCCTTGTTTCTCTCTCCCTCCCTCCCACACATACACAAACACACACACACACACACAGCCTCAAAGTAGCCTGAATCACAATGACTGCAGCAACAGATGGCTGTCAACTCGCCCCCTCCACCTTCCCAGCTCCCTGCACCACATCCTCTGGCACAGCTGTCACTTGGGGCCCCTGGCTGAGGGGGCTCTGACGCCAACCTCCCCTGAACTGGGGACAGCTGCTGTGGGGAAGCCGGCGCAGGGGGGCAAAAGCTTGCGCTGCACCCTACAAACCTCCCTCTGTCTCCACAAGTCCTCTTCCTGTTCATGCTATCTCTGCCTCATCCCTCCCATCAGGCTTATCCAGTTTCACTTTTACAGCCTCTTTCTCTTTCCCTCTTTGTCTCTCCACTCACCATCGTTCATCCTCCACCTGAATTCCAATAGACTGAAATTTGGACTGCTCCTCTGTCGGCCCTCCTTCCTCTGGGTCCACCTAAGAGGAGGAAGAGAAACTGTCAAGTTGCATGCCAGAGGTTTATTTTAGAGCTTCAACAAGTTCAAGTCCCGGGCTCAGCTACAAACCTGGATCCCTATGGAGAGGCACTTGCGGAGCGCTTCCCTCTGCGCCTTGCTGTCTGCAGAGACGTGCGCGACGGCAGAGGTGGTGGCGGTGGCAGTGATGGTGATGGTGCTGTTGGTGACGTGCTGGCTGGCGGGGCCGTGCACCTGAGCATTAGCCGCCTCTATGGCCGCTGTCAGGGCCTTCATGCTGTCGATGCTCTCCGTGGAGTTGGACAGGCCCGGCTGGGAGCTGATGCCCGTCCGCGGGCCAGAGCCGCCATCCATGTAGGCGTCCTGGGCGGACTCGGTGCTGCTCTGGGCCGTGATGGATATGAAGGGTTTGGACGGGGTGGTGCGCGGTGGGACTGGGGGAGGTGTCTTCTTGTAGGTGGTGATGCATGATGACACTGCAGGGAGGAGACAGAGAAAGAGAGATAACACATGATGACACTATGAAAATATGCATCTCAAAAAAAGGTCTTTAGTTAAATAATAGATCAATTCAAATTTTAAAGTGGCACTCCACCAATTACTGGAGTATTATAAAACATCTGTACACTTTCTTCTGTGGCTGTGGGAGGAGCTTTCCAAATTATATGTAAATAAATATGTAAATAATGAGTATATGGATGATATTAAACATGCAATATCAAGCAATTACAGTCCTACAGTAAGTAGAAATTTGTGAATCAAAGCATGAAATTACTGCACGCATGCAGGTGATGCAACGCAGAAAATAATATGATGAAAAAATTTGCAATCAAAAAACATAGATTATGAATACAATATATATAATATAAATTAATTCACTGCCTGAGAGGAAACAGCTTTGGTGACAGCTGACACCCTGACTGGTTACCCAGAGGTCTTAGGTCCCTGTGTGGGAGTCAAAATGGACAGTAGATTAGGGCCAACTTTAACAAATCAGGGCCTCGTCTAGTAATAGGATTAGTATGTCAGCCACTTGACCCACTGATCTAGATGGTTAAGCCCTCTACGCACTTACTGTACACATCCAGGACAGTTTGATTGTGCAGAATAGAGCTCTGCATGCTTGCGTGCTTTGCTGTTGTTTACATGCACAATTGCACAGAAGTTACACGACATTCACGATAAAGCACAGAAGTTAAATAGCCCTGCAGAAGAAAGCTGGAGAGGTGAGGATGCTCCAAAGGCTTTGTGTCAAATCCAAGCAAATAGATATTAAAAAGCATCATAGTGCTGCTTAGTAACACTCTCCCTCTCTGTCAGCGCTCGCTCCCTCTCAGGTTACAGCTGCACAGACAATGGAGTCTCTCACACACACAGACTCAGAAGCCAGTGTACAGAAACATGCCAACAGAGAAAAAAATCATAGCCCGTCTAAAGAAAGACTAAAACAGTCACCACCTAACTACATTATGCCTTGGAATCTCCTTCCTGGCCTGGTGTTATCATCAAAACTAGGTCTCTCTCGCTCTCCCTCTCTCTCTCTCTCTCTCTCTGCTCTGCAGCAAAACTAGGACAGCGGGTTTCCTGGATCCCTTTAATCCCTACAAAAGACAAACATCCTACCGTGGCGAGATCGCTGCTCTGTGTGCGGCAGACAACTGTTGCCAACCACACCCAGCACGAGCAGCCATGTCTAAAACTATTAGAGCCGGATGGTGTTTGCTTTGTGTCTTGCCATCTCACTGACAGCTACAGAGAGGCCTTAACATGTTGGAGGTGAAGAGAGAGCTGACTTCATCCTCTTGGTTTGTCAGAGTCACCCGTCGCCCTCCACCCGGCCCTCCCACCCTCCCTCCCGCCTCTCCGGCAGTGATTGGCTGATCCGAGATGAGATTTCAGTCAGGTTTTGACAACCTGGAAAGTCCTCAGACGGGATGAATGCTGCCTTGAGATTAGATCGAAATTGCTTATGTGAATGCCTTTGATGGTCGCGTAACAAACCGCAAGAAAGACAAAAGATGACTTACTGTATTTCCGTCGACGGCTAAATGTCGTGTGTGTTTCTTTTGAGTGATACTGTATGGAATTACTGCCAAAGTCATCGCAGACGGAATCGTCTGAGCTTGCCACGATGTGCAGTGCTATCTCGACTTTTCACAGATGTTTAGGGAATATGATCGACATCCAGGGCTAATCTTCGGAAAGGTCACGGAGTACAGACCCACAAGAGAACCAAAAATGCACAGTGAACACACACATGCACTCGCACAGAGGGAGAGGGCGAGGTCCTGCCCCTATCAGCCGTGGAGGTTCAAAGGATAGAATGTCAGCCCCTTTCAGAGCTTCTATCCCCTGAAGTCATCTAAAAGTCATGTTGGATGACTGTATGTGTGTGTGTGCTCCTCTCAGACCCAGAGAAGGGTTAAAGAACAGAGGGTTTTCATGCACTCAATGTATGAAAGAGGAGACGACGCTCCGTGTCCCACCTAGCTGTCACTGCTAGAGCCAGACGCGCAGCGGAGAATGACAGAGGGTTTTGAATGCTGAGACAGGTTAAGTAAACACACTCAGGAGTTGGAGCATGCCCACGTACACATGCACGCGCACACGGGCCTGCAGACATTCACACGCAGGCACAGAGGCCCACAAATAACAGTGACACGACCCAGCTTAACGTTTCAACCTCTCCACATCAAGGGAGACCACAGACTTCCTGCCACTGATAGGCTCGCCATCCACCAGGAGCTCTTGTCTACAGCAACCCGGCCCAAACCCATGACTTGGACGCAAGTGTGCGCAAAGATGTGTCATCAACATTTAGCAAAACGAGTGGATTTAAGTTACTTTGTTGGAAAAGCTCTGTCTTCTAATCCTTGCCTGTCTGACAATAGTGAGAGGAAAGCATCTGACCAAAACAACTGTCCTGATAAGACAGAAGCCAAGTTTCCAGTTTCCACAGAAATGATAAGAAAATAGTTTGATCCTCTTGCAGCCGTGAAAGCATTAGACGGCTCCACTGCCCTGGACCTCCCACGCACACAGACCGTCAAGGACAGAGTGAAGTAGGAATGTGACGCAGGATTCCATCAGACCCTTAAGGAGGAATGTGGAAAAGTCTTTCCACCAAACACAGATAAACACTGGTGAGCACACTAAAAAGTTTTTCTGTCACTTCATCATATCAGCTTAGCCGAGCTTTGATCACAGAAAAAGAGAGACATCAATCTGAATCTCTCTGAAACGACTTCCTCACTTAATGGAAGTGGAATTGTGGAATGTCATCTCCCTTCCCTCGCAGAGGCACTGCCAGCATTGTCATCCCAAAGAGAAGAGTTTGTGAATGACAAAACTCTAGTGGCTCTCTGCCAAATCCCTCTTTTGACAAACGCTTCAAAAGTCCCACGCCGACAAGTTGGTGTGAATAGCAGTTCTTCTTGGCAGAGCACTCCCCCCACCTCGGGACTTGATAATATCAAAGAAAGCCCTCTTCCCTCCCCTGAGACAAAGCAAAGTCTCCATTCATTTCTACAGCCTTCAGAACAAAAACAGACATGCCAGCCACCTCTTTTTTGGCTCTGCTGATCACTGTCCCATTTGTGTGTCTGCATAGGTGTATGCCGTTTCCTTTATTTAATCATCGTGTTCATGTTACCGGACAGATTGAAGGCAGGCAGCTGCCTTGTAATCTCCAATCTGTGTATCTGTGATAGGCCACTTCAAAGAGCAGACGGTTTGGTTTAAGAGGCTAGCTAACAGGAACGGGCTCCCCCGCGCGGGGGCCAAGGGCAAATCCACCACCCAACCAAACAAATACAAAGGCCCGGAAAGGGGGCGGTCAGTATGGGGGAACATTGACAGCTGAGCCCAGCTGCACTGTGTTTGGGATGAGGGTCTGCCAGAGGGGAGAGGGCAGAGAATAGTGAACAGACAAGAGGAGCAAGAACAAGAATGAGGAGGAGGAGGAGGAGGAGGAGGGTAAATCAGAGAGTTACTGCCTGGCTCCGTCTGCTCACTCTCTGTCCATTTGTCCGTCCCCTCTCTCGCTCTCCGTCACACACACACACACACACACACACACACACACACACACACACACAGAACCAGCTGGAGTCCTTTGTGATAGCGTCACCATGGCCACACATACAACATGAAGTTTGCCGGGAGGCTTGGCGCTTCACCAGCAGCAAGCGGAGGAGAGCTTGTGTTGGCCATTTGTTTACCTTTACAGGGTACACTGCAGCTGCACCGACACGCACCTAAACACCAGCCACCGAGAACACAAAAGCAGTAATAATGGGTCTCAGCTAGCGTAACTTTAAAATCAAACAAACACCAGGATAACAGCACAGGGAGAGCAACTGGGTGCCCCTGTGTTGCAAATGAATATCTAATAATGTTTCTAGCCCTGAAGCATCGGGCTTTGTCAGAATGCTGAACTCTACCAACCAGTTTGTCATGGATCCTTGTCAAAAAAACTTGTCACCAGGTCATGAGATGACAATAACCTGAAAAGTTTACACCATGTGATGTTACACTGCCGTTGTGAGAAACAATGCAGCAATACAAAGCACATCCTAAACGGCTCAACACAGCCTCCAGTAGGGGACTATGAGTCACACCACTTTTACACCAAAACTAAGATAAGATTTTCCTTTATTAGTCCCACAATAGGGAAATTTACAAAACTAGTATGTATATGCAATTTTTTTAAATGCAGGTAAACCCATTAAAAATATATTACTGACTCATTTCCCATTGCCAGTAGACAAGTTTGCCTTTCTGCTTTTTTTTCCTGGTCACAAACACACCGGAAAACAGGGAACAGCCGAAAACAGCATGGAGGTCACGAACAATGTTACAGCAGTTACTTTTCTAGTCTCTCTCTCAAACTCAACACCATCTAATCATGATCAAGACAATAAATAAAGACTAAAAAAACCCAATAAATAGTTGAACACACGTCATAGCACCATGCCAGAAAATGAGTGTGTCCACCCAGGTGTCATGTTTCCATCCCATCAGAGCTGTAGCTGATAAATACCCATGACTACTGCAGAATTATTTGACCTGGGAACTAGTGTCGATTGTCCCACTAAAGACCAAAGCCAGATGTTATTATTAGTGGCTTTTCGCCCAGTGTGAAAGGGGTATTAGTGTAAAAAAAATGAAAAAGAATTACAAAAGAACTAGAGTTTGAAAGTGTTTTAATGTGTTGACATAACCTAATGTAGCAGGGTTCTTGGTCATCACTTATCACTGTAATCAGCTAATACTGCAGAGACACAACAAACCCTGCACACAGCGTGTACAATGGTCCTTTAAAAGTCCTCTGACAGCCCCCTGACTCACCTGAGAGCCTCCAAGAGACCCTAATGTCAGTCTACAACTCTTAGCCACCAGAGGTCAAAGGTCATCAGAGAGGGTTTCTGCTCTCCAGATGCCTGAACTCTATCAGACACAATAGCTCACTGTGTGCGGATGTATGTGTGTGTGTGTGTGTGTGTGTGTGTGTGTGTGTGTGTGTGTGTGTGCGTGGGGACGGTGGCAGTCTGTGAGTGCCTTTTAAAAGAAGTATATTTAGCATGTGTGAGTGTTTGTCGGGGAGGGAGTTTTCGGTGCAAATGGTACCAGAGTTGTAAACATCCTGCACTAACTGCAGCATTAAACTGTTTTTTTTTTTCTTGAGTTAAACATAAGCATGCATATCAGCGCGAAACATTTGTTAAATATGCCTCTGGTGTCCCCACACCGACGGTGCTATCAACAAAGCCGTGTGCTCAGTGTGCCCCTTTTGACAGAAACCCGTGTCAACAGTGGGTAGCTGCTCTGGCAGGCTCGCGTCTCCTGAATGACTAGATAAGAGTGTGTTTACAACTGTCAGCCACCGCTAAATCTGGCAGGCAGCTGCTCCCTGTTAGGCAATAGATTCACTTCACTTAACCCACTTTCCTGTGCTTCAAGTTCAAATAGAGAGCCTGGTTACCTGCATACCTCTTTTATGGCCTGACGCTCTCCTTGCCCTGTCAATCAGTGACAGGCAGGGAGAGACATGCTGGGAAACCAACAGGGGCGGGGAAAGGAAAATCGAGAGTTCATTTTCAAAACACTTTTAAGTGATCACATTAGGTTCTTTATTCAAGATATCTATTGCTTTGGAGGTGTAGTGTTTTTGAAGCTCACCTATGTGGGGGAGGCAACACCAATGTTTGAAATATGCAACTGATTGTTTCATATACCTCTGAAATCACAAAATAACTAACATTTACTCTAACAGCAGTATAATTGTCAGCATCAACACTGTAAATAGCAGCTAGATGACATCTGTTGCACTGTCAGGTATAATCATCCAGGATTTGGTATAAATATGCAATCCCAAAGTTCCTCCCTGTACAGTACTGAAGCATGCGAGCTAATCTCCTGAAGACTTTTCTTACATGAAGGGGGTTTTCTCATTAGGCCTGCCCTGTGACGGCTCCGGGCCGTTTCCATTGTTCTAAGCTGCTCCTTGGCAAGGGCTTTACCCTGACTAGTCCACAACCACATGAAGAGACACATCAGTCTTTTGTTTCTGTCTAAAAGACCTGCCTGCAGGGGCTTTAAAAGGAGAGCACAGTCATTGAACATAAAGGGGAGAGGCAGAAAAGGAGGGAGAGACAGGAATAATAGGAAGAGAGGTGAGAAAAAGGAGGAGAGGGAAAGGGGGGATAGGACAGAGGAGAAGTTTGCAGTGCTGTTTCCTTCAGTTCCTGTACATTCCAGCAGCTTCGTGGGGCATAAACCTGAGCATTAGCCCTAACACTAAAGCTAACACGCCCACACATCTCACGCATGCTTTCACTGCACTCATTTCCCACAGCATTGCTCACCGGCTGACTGAGACTTTAAGAGTAGACTGGCTCGCTGTGCGGAGTGACACATCGCGTGTGCCGGCAATGACAGCATGGGCAACTGCAACAAGTCATGGCATACCCAAAAACAGAATCATGTAGCTGGGGGAGATCAGTTAGTCATCAAATGAAACTGGCTTTATGATTGAGCGGTGACTAGCTCTTCATAAATCCAAGAATATGTAACTTGTTAAAGTCGAGCCCACAGAGATAAAGAGCGATAGAAGAAGAGAGGACAGAGTCTTGACGGTGGCGTTTTGTGCTGCTAAGTGGATCATACAGTCCACTTAGGCCAGTTCCTGCTAAACTAAAAATACCCCACAACAACACAACAATGTTGCCACCACACTGTCTTCCAAGTGCTAAACTCAGCTGCCTGATAAAACATGACAGACTGTCCACAAGAACTGAAAGTGTGTGGAGTTACTGCCGAGTACAGGAAAACATAACCGCAAGCCTGGGGAGTAATGGGACAAAACACACAGCCAGACAAAAAGACAAGAGGCTGACACACACACACACACACACACACAGGAATCAGCCTTAACTGAGAGGGTTGAAACACAATGCCGATGTCATGTCATTACATGAAGGATCACTGCTTGCTGCAGCTGCTATTTACATATAAATGCAGCAGAATGTGGTCAAAAGTTCACTTCTTCTTTCTCTGGTTTGCATGCAACAAGCTCTCTGGGGATCAACTCCAAGCAGCCAAAAAAAAAAAGCCATAACCTGATTCATAAAATGACTGGGCACAAAAAAGTAACAGGAAAGCTGGCTGACGGTTTTTACAAGCGGGAATGTCGTGAAACATCAACGTCGGGTGTTGTTTCACAGTCCTGGAGTTTTTTTTTTCTCCCCTCGCATTCCTTCCCCCTTTCCCCCTGTTTGACGTTCTTTGTCCTGACCACTTGCACATGGAGGCGAAAGGAGACACTGGCGGCTTAATCCACCGCCAGAGGCATGCTAAAGCCATCTGGGCCCAAAACCAAACGGAGGGCCTTTTGCGTCTCCTATATGAGAGGAGGAACGGGGCAGGCGGGGGAGGACGGAGGGAGATGGAAAGTTAAGAGTGAGAGAGAGAGGAAAAATGAGAGAAAAAAGAGAGGGAGAGAGAAAGGTAGGAGGTACAAGAGGGGCTAAAGGGGGGGTGTGGAACAAGAACCAGGCTACACTGACGCACACTGTCTTTTGTGGTTTCCAGTCCTGACCCTCTGACCCTATACATCCTGTCGGCGGAGGGGGCGGAGGGAAAGACGAGATGGCAGCTATAGGCACTGGCTGCATGTATGTGCATCTGGGTGCGTCCAGCGTAGCAATGCAGACGGCATGCATCGGGCTAAATATGAATATCTGTGTCAATGCTACAGTCTGTCTCTCAGGTGTGACTTTTCACACCCCTCTTCCCTCTCTTCCTATGTGTTTACATCCACTCCCTGCAGAACCTTGTGGGGGAGGAACAATGGCCTCTCCAACATTCCCACTCTCCTGCCGAGAGCACTCGTTTGTCTCCTGCATTCCTTTCCCCATTCATCTCTTTCTCTCTCTCTCCCCTCCTGGACAGAAAAAAAAAAATCTCCTGCTACTCTTTACACGGGGGAGGGGTCCGAGTGCGCGTCTTAAAAACCTCTGAGTGGAATCAGTCCCCCTCGAACACAACCTCCCCCTCCTCCCCTTTTCCTCCCCGTTTTACTTGGTTAGTGAAGCAGCAAAGCTCAAAGAAAGGGAGGAGAAAGAGGAGATGCATTCTTTCTCTCCCTCTCGCTGTCTCTCAGTGTGTACCGGGGTTGAGTTGTGGCTTATTTTTAATGACTGGTTAAAAAAAAATAAAAAAGAGGGAGGGCTGGGTCTCTTCCCCCGCCGGCTGCTTGCACACAGGCTCAGTCACTCATACACACACACACATATTACTGTAGCTGAGTCTGGGACTTTCACAGAGAAGTCTTTAATTTGCACCGGGGCCTGGCCTCCCACACTGCACAGCCCAAACCACCCACTTATAAAGCCATGCACCATTCCTCAGAGTTACTCCAACACACTCCCTCCCCTCCTGAACAGTGAAAGCAACATGAACTCTCAACCAATTTAACTGTCAGGTAATGTTTCAAAACTTTCAATATTCTGTCAAGAGATCAGAGGGAAAAGCATGTTTGTCTTTTCATTTTTTTCCCCTCCCTCCTGAAAAAAAAAATCTCCTCCAGTGTTTTTCATTCACCCAGGGCTTTAGGTTGCGGGCCCTGCCTTGCCCAGCTTTAGCATGCAGGAGCCATGAGGATCATCCACAGTCAACACTGAGGAAATCCTTTCGGGGCTTTGCTTTTCCTTTGCTCCTTCTGATGCCAAAACACAGACAGGAAGAGCGAGAAGGGAGGAGTGGGACAGCCCCTACCTGACAGAGCAGCCCGTGTCCACTTGATCAGACACGCCAAATGCGCTGTTTACATCTCGGCGTTTGGGAAAGTAATCCTCAAAGTAAACCACAGATTGGTTCTTTTTTTAGCAGTGAACTGGTGCATGTGTTCTCGCTGCAGAGCGGGGGGGGGGCAGCAGGGGTCCACTGCTGCAGCCATTCTTTGTGTTTGCCGTAGCCCCGTCAGCTCCTCCCTGCGCTCCTCTCTCATTTTTCCTCCTCTCTCCCGTCTTGTTTCAAACTGAGAGCAGGAGGAGAGGAATGAATGACATTCTCTTGCTTGCGCTTCCTGTGTCAAAAGATATCCAAACACCGCTCTTCCCCCCTAAATGGCTATAATCAAAGCATTCCAGGCCCTAACAAACTGGGACCAATTAAGTCGTAAGTAAACCTAAACACCTAACAGCCACTAACCAAAGCTTCGAGTCCTGCAGATTTATCCTATTGACTTATTCTGCTTTAGAGCATGTCCAGGCAGGAAGCCACTGTTGATTCAGGTCACGGAAATACACAATAATTACACATGATTGATACTATGATATAGCTATTTCTGCACAAATATTCAGCAAGTGCCTACAGGTGCGGTTCATCTGCTCCAGTTACTTAGGATCACACTGCATCAGAGCATCAGGTTACGCATTATTTGGGCCATATTCAACACCTACAGGTTGGACCAGACGGCACAAATTTGACTGGCAACATGCTCCAAAGCAGCTGAGGCTATGACGACATCTAGTGAAAGAGTCCATATTGCAAGCCAAGGATTTTTCTCGTTTCCTTGCTTACATCTGGACCACATGAGCATGATTTACTTCAAACCAAATTTGACGTCGGACACACTAGAATTAGATTCTTTCAAGTGGAAGTTCAGCAGGAAGATCGAAGCTTAAGCACATTATGACAAATTAAAGTGCAACTGTACAAGCTGGAATAACAGGTAGTAAAACCCACACATGCAAAGCTTTTGAAATTAATTCAATTTCACTGCATCTGCTCATCAGATGACTAACACCCTTAAGCTGACACTGAGCCGTATGAAAGAGATGCTGAGTGTTTTCCCCTTGTGTCAGTGAAAGAGCGACAGTGCAAGTTCCCACTGGCTTGCATTCTCAGACAGTCGTGACAGGATGAAGTAATTACTGAGTGGTTGACACACCAGCATGGCGAGGATTTATCTCCTCCAGGAAGAGAGATAGCCAAATCACAGTTTACCCACATCGAGCTCCCAGTTCGGGCTTGATCCTGCAGCTGCAGACAGGGAAGCCACACACAGACACTTTGACACTGTACAGTCCCGTGCACGCACACATGCACACACACATACACACACACACACCCACATGCTCAAAAGCTCCATCGAGCTACAGCTTCCAACCACAACTGGTGCCTTTCTCCTTTCTGTTCCACATGTATGCGTGTGCTAGTGTGCCACCACATGCCTCGACCAAGCCCTTGTTTCCTGTCAAACACACCTCCTTGCACCATCAAAGCGTGCGGAATGACAGCATTATGCAGGTGTGTGTGCGAGAGAGGCAGCAACAGAGAGGATCGGAGAGACAGATGACACCAGAGTACTGTTTAATTTACATCCCCTCTTTGAATAATAATTCCACCTTAGAGGATGGCAGCTTTGATCCGCTGACACACAGGTGTATTTCTCATGCAGCGGCGTACGATGCTAAGGCAGGGCTTTATCTGTCCCTGTAATTAACACGAGAGCAGGAAATAGAGAAGCGTCCAAGTGTGTTTGTGTGTGTGTGACTGAGGAGCTGACATGGCAGGAGGGATTGATGGAGCTCAAAGGAGCATTCCTGTGCAACGTCCTCGGTGAACATTGTTTGATCTCAGTGTCTCTCAGGGACATATACATCAAGCAAAGCATGACTGTCAGTCATGAGTCAGTACAGGAGTACAGTATCTCACACACACTCTTTTCCTTTGTCTTCTCCTCTGTCTCCGTCTCTTTCTGCCTTTTAGTCACACACAAACACATTGGAACTGTGAAGATACATGATGTGTCTAAAAATAATGTCTGTCAGCAGAACTACAAGATAAAACTTGTGAGTTGCCCCATTTACTGAGACCCACTGCTGTGGAGAAACATCTGAAGACAAGCTGGATGTATTCTAAAAGTGAGGATCACGCTCCCTCTAGTGGTGACAAAGCAGAACTGAAAAATTAAGTATTTCTGATTGAGATCTAGGTTTACAATAAAGTCTGTTTTAAGGATGTTAGACCTTAAAAATGCTTACAAATCCTTGTTTGAGTTACATATTTATTTAATATCCTACATATCTACTTCCCACCTCAATTACATTCAAATAAGGAAATTCTTTTTGGGATGAAATGGTGACTTTGGTAGTTTGTTTTTCTGACGCTCACAAGGATGTAATAGTTACATTTACTGTCTTTAGATTCAGGGAATGACATGTTTATGCAGGTTATGCTTTAGTTGGTTAAAACTGGATGGTATGTTAGTCTAAAAGAAGAAAAGCAGATCTGTCCATGTGCTGTCTCAGTGATATAGGAAGGGAGTTTAACTTTAACTATTTTTGCAAGGTAAAACCAGAAATTAATTTTTAACATGTGGAAAATGAGTTGGCTTTTTATCCAAAACGATTAATGAAGGCTTTCAACAGCTTTGTTTTTTGTTCTCAGAACTCCGACAGACATGAGCAACATCTGCATCATACTGGCATATAAAGATATAGACACTATAGAATCTGTAAAAGCTGCTAGTCATCTTTCCTCCGACCATCAAAACTGTGGGAACGAGAAGTCGAATATAAAATGTTCAGATTGATAATAGTTTAGCTGGCATCATACGAAACCCTCTCATCCTGTAGAGTTCATTTTGCACTTTGTTTCTTACAAATATTTTAATGATACTGTTGAATAACTGGGGATTTTGTTCACGCATTTCAAAACACAGGGAAAAACAAGCTCTGTGTTTTCATACAGGAGCTGTTAAGTACCGACAGCCTCCTCTCCGAGGCCCCATAGTGCTTAATAGCTTAGTGCGTAACAGTTTTAATTAACAACCATATTTTCACCTGACCTCTTTATCTTTGTTCTGTCTCTGTTCTGCTTTTTATGTGGATTATTATAAATCTGGAATTAACTTTCCCCACAGCACAGAGGAATTAGGAGGCAGATGAAAGAGGGAGGCTGAAAGACTGTAAGGAATGAAAAAGTCAGTGATTGAGTGTAACAATAAATACGCAGGAAAGATTTTTAGATTTTTACTTTTACTTCATTCTTCATTTATAATATTCCTGAAGTTCAGCCAACTAACACATGGAAGTCCTATTTGAATTACATCTGACCCTCATCATTCTTCCTCTGTTTTGTTTTCAGCACCCCTGAGCCAGGGAGACCGTGTTTATGAGTTACCTGTCATCACATCTCCATCCAAAGTTACTGCAAATGTGGACGCCTCATATTTTCACTCTGACTGGAGCAAAAGTGTCTCCCTTGGCAAGTATTTCATAAGTTTAGCTTTAACATGATAATTGCTTCTGAAAATGACACTGTGGAAGACAGAGGGGGGCAGCTGAAGTCTTAGCGCCTGTTAAAAGTGAGCTGCTGTGAAAATATGACCAGATAATTGACAGTGCATGATCGAGAGAGAGAGAGAAGGAGGGGAAGAGACTCATGGGAGTGTGCTTTGGCAATACTGTCTGACTGCCTCCAATAAAGCCTCTTTGAACTGAACTGAGAGGAAGAGAGAGAGAGGATGAAAGTTACAGAGAGAGAGATGGATATTGCAAACCACGACTGGATCTGCCGGTCCCTGTGGTCACACAGCGGAGCAACAAACCTGAGGAAGCTGGATATACAAAGTGCTATCAAAAGCACTAAACCACACCAAAATCAACAGCATTGTCTCAGCTTAGAGTTTGTAGCTTAAAGTATCCACAGCAAAAAGTATCCTACTGTAAAAAGTCTTCCCAAACATACAATATAATCTACTGTATTTTGTACATATATATAACAGCATAGCTGGCATAGCATAGCTGGCATCGGTGGCGAGCATGTTATATGAGTATATTGACATATTAAATAAATTAAAGCGGTGCTATTAGATGTAATCTTTTTACCTCTGGACAGAGCCAGGTTAGCTGTTTATGCTAACTGTCTCCAGCTTCTTATCTAAGGATCAAATGTGATAGTGGTATCTTCCTATTCAACCACATGCCACATTCCCAAAATGTGGAACTACTTCTTTAAACTTGCATCTGTTTTTTTTTTTTTTTTATCTAGAGTTAAACCACAAATGCAACATATCTGGTGATTTCAGGCAGTTTCTCAACCAGTTAACACAGATCCACATAAGAATGTCAAGCCAGAAGGTAAAATATTATTAAGCAGATTCCTTTTTTTTTTTACTGATATACTTTGTCCAGCAATGATTCTGCTCTTTAAGATGGCCTTGCCAGCTGGGGACGGTCATTCCCGAAACCTTTTACTGCACCATCAGTTTAAATTGTCAATACATCTAAGCAGCTGGCATGTCAAAATATGGTTGTGTAACCGTGCCCTCGAGAAAACATTTTTCAGGATGATTTTTGAGCCAGCACTGATGGGTTGGAACAATTTGTGAATGAAACTGAGGGAAACTAATGATCCCTCAGGGCAAAGTAGGTACAACAAAAACAAAGTAATGCAATTCAGCCGGGAGACAAATGACTGTATAGCATGAGCACAAAAACAGAATATGAAGAAGTATAATGAAAAAAAACAGAAAAGCAAAGAAATCGATTGCGAGAGAGATCGAGTTCATCACATTTTGAGTAGCTTATTGAGTCTTACAGTAAGCTCTTACATACAGATGTTACTGGCAAATAAAGTTTTATAAATAAAAAATTCTACTAACTCCCTCTTAAACTCGCAGTGGTTTTATTTATACCCTGACAGCTGAATTAATCCATCCTGGATGAATGTGTCAACAGCTGACCCCTTCCCTAACTCATATTCAGGACGGCTTGTGTCATTTACTGTACTGTATGACACTAACATAATCCCACGTGACTGTGGCCTACTTGGATCACCAGAGACATGTGTGTCCGTGGCATGTTGCGCTCAGGAGGGTCTCGGAGCCTCGTCCGAGAATAGAAATCGGGAAGCTGGTAGGTGTGCGGGCGGGCGGCATAGCTGGCATCGGTGGCGAGCATGAACTGAAGTGTGTGCATGACTCACTGAAACACAGATGGTTGGTCAGAGACGTGGGGGCCACAGACTGTTCGTCTGTCACACAGTAGGGCGTTAGAGGCCCTCCACCTACTCTGATCGCTTTTCCCATAAGGCCTGTGGGGCTCAGCATCCATCACCCCTTCCCTCTGGATACAAGCACAGAAGCCTGAGATGAACCCCTATGAACTCCAATTCCAGAGGGGCCCCGAGTCTGACCTAAATAACTGGACCCTGCAGAGGCGTGTGCTGTGATGCTGTGCCAGGCGTTGCTCTGTGTGATGCAGGCCCCACCTGTCGTCCTCCTATCAAAGATATGATACCAAAATAGACCTGGGGGCTGGAAAGTGATCAACATTTCCCGGCCTCCATGAGCGGAGGGGAAAGCAAACAGCATGTAGGTTAACCTCAGCGAGCTCACATGGGATCTAGTTTGGAGGGAAAACATCAGACATCTGTTAGGAACCGGCCGCGTCTGACTCCACAGAGGGAAAAATAGTGTCTAAACATTTACTTTGAAATCTAATTTAATCTAAAGTTATTGAAGAAAAATCAACCAGTTTATAATTTTTTTTAGAAATAAACTATTACAATATAGTAATAAACTAGTTCTTTCGTTTAAGTTTCTTTAATTTTAAGATTTAATGAGGCTTGTTTATATTTTTATTTAATATTAACAACTTATGAGACTTTGTCCATTGTCATGTGAAGCATGAATAAGCAGAAAACACGGGATGGGCGCAGATCGTTTCAGCGTCAAGTTACTCGTAATAAACACGCACTTTCCGGTGTCCGCTTTCAAAATAAAAGCCAGTGACGCACTTTCAATTTCACTTTTAAAGCTGATTATTATACAGTACATAATATACTGCATCTTATATTATTAATAGCATTGTTTGAATTTAGTAGGAGGCGCTGCAATTCCATTATTGTGTCTGATACTATTTTTTGGTATTTTGTCACTTGTTGCAAGCGAATGCCGCTTTAATTTTGAAGGCTGCATCACCTAACTTCCTGCCTGTGCCTCTCCTGACTCAGCTGTCATCGGTCATCATGCATCGCTCACAAACAGCAGAGAAACACAACAGTGATTTTTACTCACACAGGCGCATCCAGTAGTCACACATGCTGAGCAGCCACTGCAGGATCTTCATCAACACTGTGGATCCGAAACACTGAGCCGAGACCAGCTGCCTGCAGGAGTCTGTCCCTGTCTTTTCCTTCTCTACTCTCACTCTATTGGATCTTATGTCAGGATGTGGACGCGCCTTGATCCCCCCCCCTCACCCTGCACCAACACTTCACAGCTCATTCAGCTCTGGGTGGGACAGAAAACTTTACTTTGATGCCTCTGAAACTTCCTCTTCTCACATCTAACGCCTGTGATGTCAGGTTAAAAGCCTGTGATGTTTTTCAGGTTTTTTATTAAAAGGCATTGCATCTTAGTAAATTTTTAATTTTATTTGTATCAGTTTGACAAACTACTAAATTCAAAAAACACTGACCTTGATGGAAAACAGAAAGTGATTGAAAAAAAAAATAAAGAAAAAAACATAGAGATGCTGCTGATTTTTAGGTTTTCTCCATTGTTCAATATTTGGAGGTTGTGGCTTGACCTGTTAGAAGCAATATAACAGGACGACTCAGGTCATGAGAATAAACTGCATAAAACATGGGTCCAGATTCCCTGAGCGCCCCAAAATGTCATTTTATTTATCCATTTAGATGTTCAGTTACATTCTTTTGTATTTTTATCTCAATACATGATGGTCTTACTGTTGGTTTTCTGTCCTTCCAGAATGTAATTCTACTAAGTTTATTTAGTTTTCCCCCTAAAATAGTCAATTCTGAGATATTAAGTCTCCAAAAAGTCAGAAGTAGCTTTTTAAAATCTCACATATACAGTGTAGACTCTTTAATATCATTAAACATGCCAGATTTCCAGAAATATTATGACCTCAACGCCTCAAGTGGTTTGTGTCTTTGTAGTTTAAATATTGCACTATTATTCAATTTCAAATTAAAGTTCACTTCTGAAACTCACTCAGTCTGCAAATGTAAATAATAGAAAATTCAAAACTACACTTAAATATACTGATATACTTCATCTGAGTACATTTAATAGACAAAAATATTCAGCCAAACAACATGTGATTCATTAACTCAGACTAATGACTGCCACCTTGTGGTTCACAGAGCACTTTCATACCCAGGGGGCAAAGGTTTAGCAGGGTTACCATTTGTTATTGCACACAAAGCTAATATTCATGAATACATCGATATTTTTTACAGTGGGGATTGGTGCGGTTATAATCTTCCTGTGGACATCACTGTGTATTTACTTTACATAAAACATCTTTTATAACCCAGATTTCGATCTCCGTCCAATATTTGGGCTGTAAAAACGAACAAATCACCGGATAGATCCCATAGCAACATGCACTAATGCCTTGATTGCACTTTATTCATGCAGGTGGAGGGATTATTGTCCCTTCCTGACCTTGCTCTTAGCTCATCACTCTGTTAACAGACACAACAGGCAAGCAGATGGCCAAATCCACAGCTACTGACTGCAGCAGCATGGAGCAAAGAAACGCAGCTCAGGTCACTGTTCTCAGGACCGATAGTCCTGTCAGAGCTAATGCTGCCACAGGGGCCTTTCACCTGTAGTCCTCCTCAAACCCACCTTAAGGAGGAACCTTCTCAAGGCACACAGGAGGTCCTAGAGCGGCATTTTTCTTTGCCTTTATATCATGAGTCATCCTGACATATGAAAAACAAATTTCAGTCTTGCTCTTGGAAATGTGCGTGGGCTGGTGAAGGTGTGTGGACGATTGCTCGGTTTGATCTTGACTCCGCCAGACTTTTCGTAGTCTGCAGCCCCGCAATTTATATTTAGCACAATGGGAAATCCAAAGTTATTTAATCTCACAAGCTCTCTCTCAGAACAGAACTCTTGGAAAAGTGCCAGCGATGGCAGTGATTGTTGTTAATTGGGTCAAGCTGTCTGGTAGTTTCTCATCCACCCACTCACACAGCTACTGTAGGAAGAAAAGGGCAGAGGCGCAGTGCTGTGTTGCACTGAGCCCCTGGGGGCAGTGTTGTACAGGCTTTACTTTAGCCTGTAGTCCTGTGCTGTCGATGGAGCTGGGAACACACAGGAGCCCCATGTGATCTCAATACAGCCAAGCTTGCAGTGCAGTGAATCTGGTTTTATAAAGTTACTCTTCCAAACTGAAAAGAGCACACTGAGTTTTACTAATGCAATATACGGGATTTGGGAAACTAGATAGATAGATAGATATATAGATAGATAGATAGACAGATAGATAGATAGATAGATAGATAGATAGATAGATTAGATAGATAGATAGATAGATGTTGTATGTTTAAATTCATTACAAAAATGTGTTAAGTGTTCATGCACAGTACTGTTGGGTTCTCTTGCTTCTCAGTTTTTTGCATGTAATCCGCATTACAGAAAGGACAAATGAAACTTTACTTCAGGTATGGGATCATAAGTGGATATATGGATTCTAGCAGTTCTATCACTATGAACTTTCTTAGTTAAAGTCTGTTTTCTGCAACTTTTTCCTGTTCTTCATTATGCTTTTAAAGTAAAACTAAGAGCTTGAAACTGCAATACCTTAATGGAATTTATTTTTACGTTTTAATTATCAGTAGATTTCCTGGATTATAGATAGATAGATAAACAAGTTGTTGGTGCTTGAAGAAGGATGCTGGTCAAAACTTGACTAATAAATAACTGACAAAGCACAGAGTCTGAATGCGTTTCCTATCATTATTTCTATTGAAGCAACTTCTTCATCTTTATTTCTATAAGCCAATTTAAATCTTTAATTGTTGTTTTGTTATATCACATTTACAGATAAATCCTCTTTAAGAAAGTGGGAAATCTGTCTTATAATTCTGTACATTTTTTTTTTCATTTTATTTCAGTTCGTACAGTGAGAACAGACAAAGCGCACAGAGCTGCATCAGAAAACTAAATGAAGAGGTGGTATTCCTCTGAGTGTTTGACAAGACCATCAGCAAAATGAGCCACAAGCATGCCTCGAACACTTACTTAAGGAATGCTTTATTGAGCGCAACGCCTCTGTTCAGGGGCCATAGGAAATTCTCAGCCATTAAATTAAACATTGTCCTGTAGCCTATTACAGCAGCTAGGGGAGGAAAGCCACTCTTTTCAGCCAATCCCTCAGCACCTCTGAAAAATAGATGCCGGTAAAATGAGGCTGGGTAATTGACAGCAGGTCAGTGAGCCAAGGAAACCGAGGGTGAAAGGAAGAGAAACAGAAACTGTGGCACATTTCCCAGACTTAAGATCTGTGTGTATACTCTTTCTAATTGAAGGTCAATTCGTCTTCTTAGTGAAACAACAGGTTGATTTACCCACACTCCGAACTGCTGTTGTGAAAAAGGCATGGGATCTGGCTGTTGTGTAAGAGGCCAAGGAGGGGAAAGACAAAGCGGAGTGAAGAGGTGATGAATATGTTAACTGGAGACGACGCGGGGTGCAGGAGCCAGGGCTTAGAGGCAGTAAAATCCTCACATTAACCGATTGCTATGGATTTTCCCAAGCTTTAGAAAGAGGATCTGCTCCAGATTTTGTTAAACCGATCCAAAGGAGCTGATGTCTAGGCCAACGTGCCTGACCAATGCAGTAGTAATATGTGTGTGTGAGCGATTGCACGGGTTGGTGTGTGCGTGTTGTGCGCCGGTCTGAGTGGGCGCGGAGGCAGGCAATAGCAGCCGCAGCCACTTGACGTTCAAAGAGAAGAGATCAAAGGACAGCCCCTTACTTCGGTCTCCTTCCTCTGGATTAAAAAGATCATCAATAATAATGGGCTGGAGCGGCGCAGTGGGCAAACTGGAGAGGAACATGAGCAAAAGCTGAGGTCTCTCACCTGTGTGTGTGTGTGTGTGTGTGTGTGTGTGATATTTTGGTTTGCCGCGGGGACAAGTGGGAGCAGAAACCATAAGCGCGGGCTGTTTTTCTGGAAATGCTGCCTGAACCATCCGTCTGAAACATCATGCAATATTCACCACAACAACGTCTTCACTTCTCACTTTGGGCTCCCAGCTGATTTCCTGTGAAATGTATGAAAGTGTGTGTGTGTGTGTGTGTGTGTGTGTGTGTGTGTGTGTGTGTGTGTGTATCCAGTGTGCGTTTGTGCATGTAAGCGTCTGCATGCATGCTTCTCCTGCATGGTGGAACAACAGAAAAAAAGCTGTGATTGTTTACTTGTCACCGCGCCTTCAGTTTTGAGTAGTCTATGTATGTGAGAGCAAAAAGAACGATTATATAATGCATACTGTTCAAGCCTATAAGAGCCGGTTTCTTCTATGGATATTGTGTGTGTGCGCTGTGAAGCGAGCGCTGCACAATGCCTGTGTGCAATGACGTTACAGCACATCTCCATTATGTGTCCGTGTTATGCCACGCTGACATCATGCGGGATGGGAGGTAATGTTTCACATCATGTAACTCAAGATGGCAACTGCCAGTCAGTCCTTCTATGGGTTTGTTCTAACCCCAAAACAGACTCATATTAGCATCAATAAAACACTGACAAAATAAAAATTACAATTCTCAAATGTATATCAAAAGTAATATTACCGTGACAACAAAACACTAATCACTAATAGCAAGTGTAATTGGAAAATAATGAACATCAGCTGTTAATGTTGAGTTAATGTTGAGCGACAGTTATATGATCACAGTGGGGGGTTAAAACATACTGTGCATGGTCAATCTAGGCGTATAGACACAAAAGTAGCATTTAATTACCTTGAATACACTGTGACACTGCACTTTAGGGATTTTAATCCAAATAGCTACACATCACACAATGAAACATCCTATATGAAACAGAAATGTCAGCAAAAAGATATATAATAATAATAATAATAAATCATATCATACATGTATTCAATGTAAATTAGGCCTTTGAAATATCCAGAAGAGGAGCAGGACTGTATTAATAAGCCTACATTTATAGCTTGCATTAATTTGGAACAGCAGCATGACTTTGTGTCCATGCAGTTGCGGCCTGAGCAGTGTTTGCATTAGGTGCCTGTTCACTGTTGCATTTAAGCAAAAAAGGTAAACTAATTAGCTCAATCTCTGAAACCCCCCAAAAAATCTGATTTTAAGATTTTCAAGGGGTATTAATTAAGATTTAAGGGAGTTAATTAAAGGGTTCATCCACGTAATTCACACACTACATGAACAGAGTGTGAAACTCCAGCAAATGGTAATTACATGAACTCCCAAATGACGTGAATGTGGCGGTGGCGCACGTGTTGTAAAGGAGGAGAGTGAGACAGGAAAAAAGGATTGTCAGACTGAGATCTTTTCCTGTCCTCCTTCCAGTCTCCCTCTTTTCCTCTCCTCTTCAATCACAGCCCTTCCCCCAGGAGGAGAAAAGGGAGAGGTAGCTAATTAATTACAATGACTGACGACTCGGTGGTGAAGATCTAAAGAGGTGATGAATTGTGCAGTAGTACAATTATGACAGTAATCTGAAGCAATCCTCTACCTTCACTGCCAACCACGGTGAACTGCTCTCCACAATGCCTCATAATTTCTCACTCCATCTTGCTCTCCCTGTCTCCTTTGCTTGAGCCTGAGCTGCAGCTGATTCTGAGATACAATGAGATCTGCAGCAAACGAAGGTCAAGGGTCACAGGAAATTGACAGCCAATCACGTCGAGCTATGTGAGCCAGAGCATGGTTTGCCCTCAATTGGAGGCAGCAGCATAATGTTGGATTATCAGCGACCACACAGCATTAATAACTCTCCTCTTTACTTCCACACCGTCCATTCATCATATGACACACTCAGGCACCAAAAATGGATGTTCATTAAAATGCCAACAGCTGTGAGGCTACTGCTGCAGACGTGTGTGCTGCATAACACACACTTGCACGCTCAGACATCTCTGACAAGTGTTTAAAGGTGTTATCTTTACATTATCAGGAAATGATTACAGATCAAGAAATTTGCATGTACAAAGTGTGTGAGAGACACTAGACAGTTGGGAGGAAGAGAAAGAGAGACTTCCTGCGTCATGCGTAGCACTGGAGCACCTGCCTGGCTTAAAAACAAGAGTTAATTCCTACAAGACTTCACCTGATAGATGGTCTTCATTATCTCTTCCTTCCTCAGGGGAAGGAGCTCCGAACGTCCCTCGATCTTTTCAGTCTCCTTTTACAGATCAATAACTACCACCACACAGCCGAACAATCAACTGGATCCTCTATTGCCCTTAATTGTGTTGTTACCCTGAATTGTCAATAGATGTTAAATGATAAAAATTGACTCATTTCATTAAGTGGAGCAAGAAATTCTAGTTGTGTAGGAAGTGGGAAGGCAGCTGCAGCAAATATTAAACAGCATTAAATAAATGTTTGCTCAGAGTCAATTTTAAGCCATTTGAATTGATTCAACTAGTTTTGCCAATTTTCCAATTTGCAGTAAATGGGTTTAATTAGCTGACTGTAACCTTGTCGGCTAGGTTTGGGGAAATGCTGCCTTTTAATTGGCATAATTAAAAAAGGAATGGAGAAGAAAGCCAGAGTGCGTCAGACGACAGTGACTCAACGCACACAATGCAAGGGAATGACGTCTGGATTTGCAGTGGGAAACATAGAAGCACCCAGTGCTAGATGCCAGCACCACTCAGCATCAATACTGCATGCAGCAATGCTGGAAAGCCAAGCGCTCCAGACCATGAGGCACACAAGAGGGCTAAAATAAGACCCAGCAGCCACTGAGCTTTACAGCTTGAATAAGCTCTTATTTGGGAAAACAGTTCTGCATTCATCATATTGTATCTGAGAAGAAAACTGGGTCAGATGGATAATAATGCAGAGGGTTTGGGTCTGCAAAGTAAAACTACTCCCTGGTCAGTTATCCAAAGCAACTCTTTATGAAAATCCTCAGTGCCAGACTGGTTTTCAACACAAACATTTGACGGCCCTTGTTCCACTGCCCAATCTTTATACGAGGATAAATCTCACTCCACTGCAGCACTAATTCATTTATTCTTTTTCCTGTTGACACTATACACATGCTGCATAAGTTAGGCAGCACATCTATAATACATTCTTTCTATGCATACTCATCAATTTATAATGCGTGATGAATTATGGAGTGTGTTCACCAATGTTCATGAGCACATGAGTCTGTGTGTGTTAAGTGCATGTTCCCACCGACCTGTGCTGCTCTGGATGGTTCTGACAGTGGTGGTGGTGCGTGGGGGTGAGTTGGTCCTCCTGTTGCCCGCTGTTACGCCTCCCTCCTCCTCTTCCTGCGAGCAGCCTTTCTCTATGGCACGCACGTAGCTGTGGCTCCGCATGCGGAAGCAGCCGGGCATGGGCAGGTCCAGGGCATCCACGGCCTGCGACTCCATCTCACTGAACACTGACTCACACACCGCCTCGATCTGCCCGTTCACCTCCACCTCGCTCACCTGCGGAGGAGGGGACACACGCAGACATACAGTACGTGCGCGCAAACACCCAGACGAAAACACACACACACACAGGAGCATACGCGCCCAAACACAGGGAGAAATAAAAATGAAAAATAAAAATGCACAGCCGCACGTCGCCACAGTGCAAGACAAAGGAGAATGGACAATATATTAGAGAAGCAAAAGCTATCTCTTTGTGCTGCAAGATTCAATGTTGGAGAGCTATTCCACTGATTAAAGCTTCACTAGGCAGGACTTTTATATATAAAAACGCTTAAATCACAAATTGAATGCAGCAATAGAACACAGTGCTCTAGTGTTCCCATAATTTGAGGCAGCCAGATTGGCTATGTTTGCCAAAAATAAATTCTGTTGTTTGATATGGACACTTCTCTGCTCGTGGAGAAACAAGAAATAACTGTGAAGTGTCTTTTCAACAAGAGTTCTTACTGGCAAAAGTTCTTTTTGACTCCACTCCATTAAGAAAAAAAAACAGATCAGATCAAATCAGAATGTGAATTTTCAGTCAGATATGTTCTCCATGCAATTTGGTCTTCTTTGGGGAAGCATCACAGACCAGTCTACTCAGTATACTGTGTTCAGGTTAAGCATACAGTATCACATGATTTCTTTGACCGCCACGCTGCCTTGTGAAGCTTTAAGCCATGTATAGAAATTTACATATATTATAAAAAAAAAAAGAAATATAAGAAAAATAAAAGAACGTCCAAGGAGTGACGAGGGGGAGGAACCACTGCGGGATAAAACTTCAAAGGGCCCATACAAGAGAGTGAAATACTACAAGTGCTGCTATTAAAGGTGAGAATTAGGGAGTGTCAAAGCTGGGACTGCTGGGAGTTGAGACGTGACTCGAGGAACTACACCTGCATCATCAGCTAGTGCAGTCTGGGTTTCAAAACAGGGTCGAAGGCAAAAACAAAACTGTTGCTACAGACACGTGAGATGGGTGTGTGTTACGGGTTGTGTGAGGGCAGATAACGTGAAGCTCCATTCCATTCCTTAAAGTCGCCTGTGGTCCAAATAGAGAAAACGTCTGCACAGGGGGCAAAACATAGGAATGGGATGTGGCTTAGGACTGAAGCATTTGGCTTCTGTGAGAGTCAGACGAGTGCGAGTATACACTGTAGAGCTTGGAGTCAGAAAGGTTTGTGGACCTCGATTCAATCCACTGATGTCGAGCCTCTCTTTTTGGTGTGTGTCACTTCACACTCTATGCACAGTCATGTCAAATATGAGAGTGGGTGAGTGAGATAGAGAGCCTAGCAGCACCTCTTTTATTCTGTGGCATTTCTGTAGATGCCAGGTCCGGTGTGTCACTCTCCTCTGGGGCCCGCTCCGTGCCAGGACTTGAAGGGACGTCTCATGGGTCCATCATTCAGCCGGCGAGGCAAACTGTTGCCCCTGGGCTTTGGAGGGGAGTACATATCCCCGTTACCCCGGGCTAAAAGGTAAGCTAAGCTCCCCTGTCACTCCAAATAATAAATAGAGTACGAAGCCGCGCTCAAAATCCAACATGACTAACATCTTATTTGGCCGCAGCTGTGGCTGTAACAGACCTCCGCTATTGAGTGTTTCCTGTCAATATATTCAATAACTATCAAATCAACTCAAATGCCCATCATCATTTGGAACCAATCCCGATTTTAATTATTCACAACATTCATATGGCTGCGTGTTAATTCTTGTTTTTCATTTCTTATATAACAGACGGCAAATTGAAAAGAACATTTTTAGGCCGTCATTTTGCTTCACAAAGTATGCCGAGGCAGAAGGAGCATATTAGGGTAAAGGAGGGGAACGGGGGAGGGGAGGGGGGTTCTGTATGCCCTCCTGTTTAATTAGCCAATCTGAATACGCCTGTAATCATCTGAGCTCCAGAAAACAGCACGCAGACGTATACACTAATTGGGAGATTGGGGGTTTTCGTACAGTTCAGACTTTGCCGGATGGTGACCTGATTGTTAATTCACGCCTTAGGACGGCTACGGATGGGATTTCCTCCCCCCCTGCACGACCTTATTGGACATAGCACTGGAGGTACAGGGGGCGTAAGGGCCGACGGCAGAGAGGCACGGGCCCCTGGGTGCCACTAACCTGGCTGATGGTGCTCATGGCTCTCATGTAGCTCTCGTTTCGCGAGCGGAATTTAGGCGAGGCCAGCAGCCCTGCCGGGTCCAAGCTGTCCAGACTCCTATTGATGGAAACCTCACTCACCGCCCGCAGATAACTGTGACTCCGGATCTGTAGCTTGGGCGAGTGCTCTGTGGAAATCCTGCCACGAGATGGAAGGGGAGAGAGAAAAGAGGAGGGACAAAAAAAAAAAAAGAAGAAAAAGAAGAAAAAGTCAAAGCAGAGAAAAAAAAGGTTGGTAGAAATTTAGAAACAAAGCGAGATGGAGTCAGAAAAGGAGCAGGGGAAACAGAAGGAGAGATAGAGCGAGAGAAGGTATTTGCAAAGTACTCGGCAGTGCGTATGATCCCAAAGATACGGATCAATCCACAATTGCTTCAGGAGACACCCTTATCTAATCAACAAGCGCAGTAGTATTGAGAAACACTCGCAGTAGCTTAGGTAGTCTGTCCTTGAAGCACCTTGTAAGCACTTTCTAAAACACTTAACACTGAGAACACTCGCATGCACATGTCAAAAGAGGGAAGAGGAACTGCGAGTGTTTCATCTAAAAACAGATATAACACAGACACATAATCAGTGCAAAAACACACACACACACACACACACACAAACACATCCCTGTCTGCAAGGAAGATGAATAGGTGTCTCATTAGCTCTCACCTGCCTCCAATCCGATCGCTCAGCATGCTTCACGCCTATGTGCGTGTGTGTACATGTGAGAAAGTGTGTGTGTAGGTTATACAGCAGTTGGGTGCCAGCTAAACAATTCATTAATCAGGGGAAATAAAACCTAAAAAGCTGACTCGCTTTCCTCTTGATGAACATCGTGGCCTACTAAACCGACTTCCACAAAAGTGTGCGCATGAGAGAAATGAATACATCTCAGATTAGGGAGTCTATTCCAATAACCCCTTTATTTCTCTCACACACACACATATTGTACACATACACACACATAATTCTTATGACTCTCTGCCTCCAGGTCAGGTCTGCTTTAATTATGTATTTCCTCCTTAAAATAGAGCGTGGTTACCACAGCAAAGCAAACTAGATTACTCATTCTTGGATGGAAGAATGGAGGAGAGAGGACAGCGAAGAGATCCAGGCTAATGAAAGGACGGATGAGCTATTGAGATGAGAATAAAGGTGATGATTTTCAAGAACAGTTGCTAATATTAAAAAGCATCTCCGTGCAGCCACGTTGTCCTCCGGGCTTTTTAAAATTGAGCAGAAGCCACTGTATCAAAGCTCCCAATGGTTACTCACTCTCGCCAGTTCGTTTAATCAACACAGTTCATTCGTGTTTAAACTGAGGTTTCCCACCGAGACGTTCTGTAGTCGCACTTTAAATGCATATTTAAAACAGTCTTTCTCTGTATGATGGGCTGTCAGGAAAAACCTGGATGTGGTTTGTCATCACAGATTCATAGATGAAGTACTTTGCTAGACGTGCTGCTTTTTCATGTCCTCTGTCCTGACACCACGGTCAAACAAGCTGGACGTGAAAACCACCACTAAATTAATCCCTCTGTGATATGGAGCCCCGGAGGTGACACATGGTTGTAATAAGCTGTCTGACATTTCAAAAGTAGAGCTGAAACAATTAGTCAATTAATGGATTTGTCGATTCATTTCCATTTTGAGTAATTATTTTGGCAAAAATACTAAATATACTAGTCAAAGCTTCATAAATGTGATTTTTTTCTGGGTTTTATTTGTCTTCTCTAATAGTAAATTGAATATTTTTTGTTGTGGACTATTGGGTCAGACAAAAGATGTAATTTCAATGAGAGAACTTGACATTTAATCAAGAAAATTATAATATATACTAATTTTGTTGGTCAGTTATATATCTCCTTCTGTGTTGTTTACTCAGAGTGAACCAGTATAAACAATATAGATTAGTAATCAATCATTTGATTAGTAATGAAAATTTTTTGAAGGTATAACTGTAGTTAAAGAATAAAAACAATGTGGAATATATATTTTCCCTTCACCTCCAATTAGTTGATAAAATACATGAGAAAATTAAAAATCAGTTTAATGTTCATATGAGCACCCGACTATTGTTTTAAGGCAGACTTGAAAAGTTGTGAACCTACCCCTTTATATTATTTTACTCTTCCATATGTCTTTAACTAGCTCCTTAGTCCTTAGTGTCCCCATTTTCCCCCATACTCAACTAAAAAAAAATCAAAATGTACATCCCAAACCTCAGACATCGCTATGAATCATCCCTGTCAGATTGGTATGAATCATCATCTATCTGGAGACTGTGACTGTGGATGATGCACAGAGGAATCAAGTCAAAGAAGAATCAACCAATACCATTATCCCCATCCACACCTGCTCTTGATTTCCCTGTGGAGCTGATTATAGGCTGAACCAATGATGTCTTTTGTGGCAGACCTCGCCTGTAATCAGTACCACCTACGGGGGGAAGTTCAGCCTTTCTCAGGGTGTCCCTCTATGGAACAAGTGACATTAACGAACACATGTTCCCCTCTGACAGTCAGGAATCAGGGCAGGCTGAAGCTGTCTGTTGATTTCTCCTGCGTTACCCAGTGTTCTTGTAATCCTTGATCTCTTTCTTTCTCTTCTTCCCCATCATCTCACTTTGTCCCCCTGATTGCTTCACCTTGTTCTCCTTGTCAATCGCTTCTCCCTGCTTCCTCATTTGAGAAGTTTTCTCTGCCCAACATCCCTATCCTCCATTTCCTTCCACCGTCTTGTCTTTCCGCTCCTCTTAGTCATTGTCTGGATAAAAAGTCTTCGCTGTGGTTGGAGGAATGCAAGGACAGAAAGACGGAGATGTGATTACTGCAACCTATTATTCAGGATGTCAGGATGACATAAAAAAAATAAACATGATAAAATCGGGGGCCGGGAATAAATGAATTCGCTGCAAAAAGAAAGGCGACTGTTAGTGACGGAGGGAAACAAGAAAGGATGTCATTTTCTCCTGAGCTTGTTTGTCAGCCAGGAATAATTCCAGCCGTTTAAATACATGCTTTATCTGTGCGCTATGTATTTTAATAAGGAAGGTTAGCATTGGGTGAGAGTAAACAAATCCCACAACTTCTCAGGAACAATTCATCACTAGTCAAGGACACAGTGGCCACAGAATGGGCTCCGAGACATATGGAAGAACAAAGCTGATTATTTAATCATTGCGGAGTGTAACACAGACTTGTGCCAGCTCCCAAAAGCTCAGTGTGAAAACAAGACGTCAGCTGCTCCCGCCTCATTCTCTATCTCCAATGTGCAGCACTGCAGCTTGGTTTGTTCCACTGGGTTCCATCAGATGATGATGGTGTTCCCCGGGCTAAATTCAAGTCATTAGTGGGCCTCAAGCTGCGCCACTTGCACTTACATAAGGGTGTGTTTGCGCAACCAGTAACAGTGACTGAGCGCTCACTGGTGTTCCTCTCAAATCTGTATATTACACAGCTAATCAGTCACAGGCCTGTGCTGCTACATGAGATTTGTGTATCTAAGTCTTCCACTGTTTCAAGGCAGTATGACGGAAAATAGTTTGGGTATGAGTTCATATTGCAGTAAGACAGTTAGGTCATGAGAATGAAAATGGGAGGACATGCATTTTAAATTAAAGGACGTTTTCGCTTTACTTTCGCTCCAGCCATCACTTCTATCAGTTATGATAACTAGGAACACACAACATCATTATAATGAAGTCAGCGGAGCAAGAAATGCGAGCAGTCAGACAGGTTGTAAACAAGCTGACACTTTAGCCGGATGATCTAAACTTTATTTTGAGTTAAAAATGAAATGTGTACATGCATGACTACAGCGAGTTCAAACCAAGAAGTTGGTTTGTAAAATGTGTCTGGTGTTTAGAAGAAATGAAGGGTAACAATTTTTCTCCTCCAAATAAGTTTGGCTAACCTGCATATTTTGTTTTCTGGTTCTGTCCCATTGGACCTTTCTGGCAGCGTTGCAGTGTTCCCAGATGTCAGCAATAAACTTGTTCAGTACAATGTTAATATTTGGAAAATGAGCAACATTGACACAGGAAAACGCTACAAAAATAAGACCCAAGTTGTATGAAACCAACATTTCCAATGTATTTATTAGGGATTACATTATTCTTTCTCCCAATTTGTCATCCTAAATTTAGATATATAAATTTGATTAGACTAAAATAAAGTGTCGATTAGTTTAGAAAGAGATATGAAGTGTGAGTGAGCTTCTTTACAATTACTTGTGTCTCAACATTGGACGATGCTTGATGTGTTTCTAAACTTTGTAATCAGAAATCATCTTCATGGAGTCTAATATTGCTGAATAGTTTATGTGCTCACGCTGTGAAAAACATGCCGCTGTGCAGAGAATGCCTTATGCAACAAGAAACAACTTCATCAAAATCTTCAAATGATGGAGCTCAGCTTTTAATCTCAGATCTTTCCAAAGGAACTGCTTTGGGAGAGAGAAAACTATCTCTCACATGTTCTGGACCCACAGCGCATTTCTGGGGAACATGGCATTTATTTTTGAAGAGATTTCAGCACACGAACAGGCATCATGTATTTTCAATTAAGGCTCAGTCTGTTCGATGTGTGTGTGTGTGTGTATGTGTGTGTCTGTGGAGATACAGGGGCCAGTTATGAAGACAGAAGTGTGTATCTGAGTTGTAAACACAGAACAGGTAATTAAGCCGCGGCCACTGAGAGTCAGGGACTCGCGCATAAGCCAGACTGCTGCCGGGCAGACGCTCGAGTAACACTGACTGCCTTCATCTCCCTCTGTTTGTCGACTTTTCTCTCCCTCTTTCATTCCTGTTGTCGCTGCTGTCTGTTTCGCTGAAACTGCACAGTATGTGAACACTTGAACATCGTGTTCAGAAGCATGTACCGTATACATACTGAAACATAATGTACAGGTAGGCATACGGTTACACCGCATATGAACACACATAATTACTGAAGCCATTTGACAATTCATTCATTTAAACAAAAATGCCATACATTCACTTGCTGGAGCTTCTCAAATGGGAGGATTTGCTGTATTATATAAGTGTATTTGTAATTTTTGGGGATTTTGGTTGATTGGTGGAACAAAACAAGAAGACCATTTTGAATGAAAATATTTAACAGATTAACAGATGATGAAAATAATGGTTTGGACCCTGACACACTTACTTGAGCGTGGTCATCTCTGTGAGGGACGGCTGCGTGGCCTTCAGGTAGCTGGCACGTCGCGCCTGGACCTTGGGCGAGGGCTTGGGGCTGCAGTCCGAGTCGCCGCTGTCTTCCTCGGCCATGGCCTTGATGTAGCTGCCGCTGCGCATCCGCCGGCACGGGATCTCGTCATCCTTTCCCAGCGGAGAGAACCCGCTCCAGTCGTCCTGAGGCACCTGTGGAGATGAGGTGAGATAAGGTAAAGAGGGAGGGAACGCGGGTCACCCTCCAGATATGAGAGCTCATACAGATGCACAGATACATGAACAAAAGCGAGGCTGTGACATTCTCTACTCTGGCCTGAATTATACACTATCACACAGTGTGCTTCAATCCTTAAAAGCTTCGGTAGAAACAGTACTAGTGCAGGGTCTGCCTTGATCATACCATAAGCTTGTGCGGTCTGTCCTGTGTTGCATGCAGCATACCAAATGCAGGGAATTAATTGTTTTGACAAAACGTTGCAGTGCTCTGGCCTCTGCTCTCCTGACTTTTCACACACACTAATGAAGGTAAAAATAAAAGGAGGTAAACCTATCTCCCAGCCTTAATCTAAGAGAGAGAGAGAGAGAGAGAGAGAGAGAGAGAGCAGACTTGGAGAGAGAGAGGAAAAACAAAGGGGGTTTTGTTCAGCAGAACCACTGCAGTCCCAATGTGAGTGGCTGTTAGGGCACCAGCTCTGAAGTGAAAGAAATGAGATACAGAGCGAGAAAAAAGTGCACGAGAATCATTCCATAGACTGGTGTGTAGCTAGGAAACCAAGCTGACTTTGATGTAAGGGGCAACTACAGACCGTGTTAACATCTTGGGAAAGACCGGGTCTGGGATGACATCAAGAGAATTTATTGCAGCCATAATAAAATAAATGAAGTCATGCTTTTTAATATCATTACCCTCACAGTGTAGTGCGGCACATTTCAAATGTTCTAACCTGTGAATGTGGCTCAAGTGCATGAAAAGGTTAGGCATTAATTTAAGTGTATGTATGTCAAAAAATGGATTACAGGACTCCATCCCAGCAGGTGAAGCACATAACAGGTTTTAAGTATTCAAAAAACGTCGCACAGACTAACTAGTCAGGCTGCTCTCCTTGAAAGCCCGTTTTATCCCTTCCGTCTTTCTTTCTAGAAAGAAAAAAAAAAAAAGCAATGGCTCTTTCAGGCTGGGAGAAATGTTGCCGTACTGCAGCGACAACATCCTTCCTTGATCTGCTCGCTCCGTTTTCCAGGCTGTTAAAATGCACGGCCACACAGAACTTTCTCTCTGTCTTTTATGCTCCCTGACTCTCACTTTCTGCCTTTCACTTTCTCATTCACGCCCTCCTCCTTTGCCCTTATTTGCTCTCTTTTGGTCCTACAATACGTGCACACACACACACATATGCACACCCTCCCCTCTATTCTCCCTGTCTTGTCTCTCCATTTCTCTCCTCTGGTTTATTTTTCCTTTCCTTCTGGTTTGCAGCTCACACCAACATGAGGAAATCTATGCAATCTGAGACACTTTTGCAAAGCAGCGACTGAGCAGCCACTGATGAGTCTGCATGTGAAGGTGTCCCTGTGTCTTATTGCGTGAGTGACCATTTAGTTTAGGGACTACAGCATTTTTTTCTTCGTCTGCTTACCTCTGGCTCTCTCTGATCTCATAGTAGCACCCTACTCCAGCTCTGCGAATAAGATATACACACTGACACACACCAACACTGCTGTCACTAACACCAGTACACTCTCAGCAGCTGCATAAATGTGCTTCCAGGTGACAATTTGCCATTTATGCTCTGAAAACAGATTTGATTGGTGTTTCTGCTCTGCTTTCCTGTGCTTGTATACTGGAAAAATAAATGCTGATTCATAGTGCTGGCACATGAACCTGACCTGTTAGATAACGGACATAAAATCAGCTTACTGCATTATTTCTCTAGTAGAGTAAATGTGAAGGCTAAATATATTATCTGACACTATGTGACTCCTGACATATTGTGCAGTGCAGAGAAAATGGCATAAACATCCACATGCTTGCTTATGAATATTTCCATGCACATAGAAACAAACACAGAGGAGCAGGTATTGTGATGATTTTGCAAAATGTTTTATGATGATACCAGGGATAAAGTCTGCCTATAATTATTTAAGACACGGGAGCTGAAAGGATGGGGTCAGGGCCACTGCTTCCCCAGTCATCCTCTCTTCACACACACACAGACAAACACAGATACATGCAGAAGTACAGAAGCATGGAGGAGCAGCTGGCACGGCAGGTTGCATGAAGCATGGCATGCGAGAGGTGGGGCTGTTGTAACAGTCCTACCTGTAGGAAGTGGCAGGTGCGTCCCTGCTCGGCTTTCACTAGAGCTTTATCTAGGTTGACTGAGGCCTTCTGGTAGACCTCTCTTGCTCTGCTCACCGTCAGAGTAGAAGACCACGAGCTCTTCTTCAGCTGCACTTGGCCGTCCAGGGCGCTCACCAGCGGCATACCTCCGCTGCTGCCCCCGGAGCACGTTGAGCACTTCACGTCGTTGTTGCTGCGGGACGTCTTGAGAGAGTGGGCGCTGATGGTGTTGTAGGACTCCATGAAGTACTGCGATTGGGATTTGTCCGGGTGGCGCCCCATGGTCATGACCCCAGAAGGCAGGCCTCCGCTGCTGCCCCCGTGGTGATGGTGGTAGAGGCACACCTCCCGGTCGAGCGTGTCGTCCGAGCTCCAGTAGCCTGAGATGGCAGTGCGCATCTTAGGCTCCGACTTGGAGCGGTCTTTGCTCTTACTGCGCTTACTGTGCTTCAGGGTGCCAGAAGAAGAGGGTGGGTCATCAGGACTGGATTTGCTGCCGTTCATCCTCCCGCTCCCGCCTCCACCAGAGCCTGAAGGCCCCTCCAGGGAGTGGGACTTGGTGAAAAGCTTCTGCACAGAGTGAACAAGATGGCGGATTCGACCAGGGCTGTCACTGCGTTGGTGTTCTACTGCAGTGCGCTTGTATTGCAGTGTGTGGTAGCCTTCACGCCGGACAGGTGCCTGGCGCTCGAACTGCTCGAGCAGGTTCGAAGAGATACGGTTGTTGTTTCCTCCACCTCCTCCACTTCCCTTAGTGCTCCCTGTTGGCCCTGTATAAGGCACCACAGCGCCACACTCCTCCTTCAGCTCATGGTGAGAGCTGTAATGTCTGCGAGGGAAGGTGCAGCTGGCCAGATCAGGGTAGGTACTGCACTCAGACTGGAAGGAGTTGCGCTGTGTGTAGCAGGGGTGGTCGGCAGAATGAGCCTCCCCAGGGTTGAGGAAGTAGGACCGACGGTCCGAGTGCCCCAGGGTCATGGAGTCGTAAGAGGGGTCGCAGGTCACCGTGTGGTGGTGACTACGGCTGCTGGACAGGCCTTTCATTGTCATCGTGGCCGGGTGGACGTGCACATCCAACTGCTGCCGCGGGAAGTTTGCACAGGCCCCAAAACTATCTCTACAAAGAAACACACAGCCATGAGGAAGAACAGACAAACAAACAAGAAGAGAGAGACAGAAAAGAGTTTATAAATATCTCATATTTGCATACACTCAAAGCACAGTCTAATGTCGGCATCTGCTTTAATTTGAAGAAGATGCTTTTTGGCTCTCCTTCACAGATGAGAAAACTTGATGATGTTGATGGGACTTGGACCTATTCTTTTATATTTGTCCTTCAAAACTTCAGAAGGAGAATGTCTAAATATAGCAGCCACTTGGCATGTGGTCCCTGACATCCAAATCTGTCCTCAAGCTTCCTCTCCCACTTCTCTGTTCGCTCTGGTAGATTTCAGTGAAAAAGTGACAGGGGATCGAGGAAACAGAGAGAAACAAAAGGAACGAGAGGTATCAAGAAGAGTTCAAGTCTATTTCCAGCTCCAGTGTGTGCTATATTTATTCAAGGTTACTGTTAGAAATGCAGCATCGGTGTAACTCAAAAGATATCATGAAAAATTGGTGATGGGAATGCAGAGACACAGGAAGCCTTTGCAGAGAGTCTTAATCCCACATAAGATTTAACAGATGATGTAACAGATCGGCTTCTCAAAAAGTACTCAAAAAGTGCATTTATTTTTGCTTTACAGTACACCTGCTCCATGTGCACGCCGGCACATCCCCCCCCACCCACAAACACAACAAATGATCACAGCCCGATCCTGCACTTTCCCTCTATGCCTCTAGTTCTCCTCTACGGGCAAACTAATTGGCCAGTAAAACCCAGCTGACAGCTTCTGGGCTGGTCGAGGCAAGCTGCAATAAACGACCTTCCCCTTACATGGTGACATGAAAACAATGGCATCCATCAGCGCCCTTAAACTGCCTTCCATAGCCATCTGGGGCCGTGGCTGGCTAGCCGCTGAACCCACACTGTTTCCAATGGACTGAAGGTGAGGCTAACGAGACAATAATAAGAGCCCACGCACCCCGGTGTAGCACTGTGACAGCAGTGTGGCCGAGCCTGCGTGGGGAATTCATTACTGCGATTTATAATGCACTACCAAAGGCCACTGTGGTAAATAGAAAAAGGGAAAAATGAGGAAGGGGGGAAGGAAACGAAGGGGGAAACATAACAAGAGAAAATGAGGGAGACAGAGCAGCGGAATGAAATATCATGTCAGTTCTTTACATAACTGGAGGACACTGTGTAGGTCACATGCAGGGTGTGTTTATGTGCATGAATATAGAGTGAGACAGATTTATTTTCTTTGACGTGGCCGTAAACTGGGCACTGGATTAATTGAAAAATTGGGGGAATTATTCATGCGACTTCCTTGTCTGTGCAAAACTACTGGCTCAAATCACCGTGGGAGAGAATTAAGGCAATATATTACTCTGGCATTGTTGGAGCGAGAATTAAAAAATATAGAGTGGTCAATCCCCACAGCCATCTGCAATATACTCACAAGAGTGAGCTCACACAAAGCGCGCACTACATACCACACAGACACGCACAGTGTCCGCTTCTTGCAGGGCACTTAAAAAGTGGGCTGTGTCCAACTAAAGGTATTCATTGCAGTTGACAGAGATCCCTTCTGTTGGCCGCTGAAGCACAGAATGTGACCTAAATAAAAGGCACTCGCGGTGATCCACAGCAGCGTGTTTGTGGCACAGCTGTCTGCAGCACTGCACTAAAGCTGAAAAGCTGAAGTTGGGTCATGCTGGCTTTCTGCCTGCTAGCCATACGTACACACACACACACACACGCATATACACACGCACACACACTGACATACAAATACATAGTGTATCTGACAGGCTGCATATCTATGCTGAATTCTGATGCTGCTAGCTTGTAAAGTGCAGTTTATCAACACGGAGAAGAGGATCTGCTGGTTGTGCCGTATCTGTCAGGTGCAGCCTACAGTGACATGAGGGAAGCTCATAGACAGCTGTGGTTATGTATTATGCTGTATGTCCATCGTAGCTGACTGACCCAGTTGTGTCTGTACCTTTTTGGTCAAGCCAACCACATTACAGCACACCAACAACTGGACAGGCTATATTACAACGCTAGTAATGGTAATACATATGTCAGTCAGGATACTGAAGAAATACTTCAGCAATACTAAGCACACTTAAAAATACTAATGCACTTGAAATAATGCACTTGACAGCTACATGATATCATGAATCAAAAGGCTGAAGCTAAAGCTACATCCTCACCAGTTAATGATCCATGTTAACCAAGACATGAAAATAAATGAATATTGTTTTTCTATTGCTGCATGGAAGTAGTCAGCCCTTATATTATTATGATATATTAAGAAAAATGTAATATCTGACCATTTCATTCTAACTGTGACTGCTCACGTTCTTGTTCATATTTTCATGCATAATGTTGACTTTGAATGTCACAAAAGAAAAGACTTCAAGAACAGAAACTAGCCAAGCATCTGGCAAATGTATCTCGGGTAACATTGGTTGAGGTTGCTGGAGTGTGAAGTTCCTCAAATCCAACAACCCTGCATACCAATGTTCATTTTTGATCGGCCTTGGTGATGCATGATTACCACAGTAGGTTGATTTACTTTCATTGGACAGTTACAGTTTGTGGGAGGGATTTAGTGAAAGTTCAATTGTCACATTGGGGACAACATTTCCATGAACTATGGTGCTTAAAAGCTCTGTTTCCACAACCCAAAACCAACAAGAAAATAAATAAAAAACATGAAGAAGACCCAAACAACTTGCTCCTTTTACTTTGTGTGAACAGGCTCCAAAAGCCACTGAGACTTCATTACATTTAATGTGATTGTGTGCTGAACAGCAAGGTGTGCAAACAAAATGCAGGAGTAGATAAAACAAGTCAGGCTATGAATGTTAATGCCCATTAGCACCTGCACCGCATCAGCACAGCGGGCTAAATTCTATTTAGATGGCATGCTTCTTTGGGCTCAGATGAGATAAATGAAAAATAGATTTTTTTTTTCTCCTCTATCATCTAACACTGTAGCGAAGCTTGGTCTCACAGCGGTCATATCCACTCTTAACTTTCTTTACATCACCTTCGGCTTTGAGACAAGCCCAAGCAAATAAACAACGGTGGTATGAAAATGCAAAGCATCATCGACTGACTGCATACCATCTTTGTAGGAAGTGGTGAAATCAATACGCCTCAGTGTGAGAAGACTGCAGCTTCTCTTGCTGGCAAAATAAAAGGCTGCTGTACAGACTGCATTTAGTCTATCTTCTTCAATCGACATCAAACGCTGGTTGCAAGACGGCGCCAGGGCTTACGGAGCTTCTTTGAGGCCACAAGGCTACAAAAGGTCTCTTCTTCTCTCTCAAACCTGGCAATGATTTCTCCAAAGGCTGAAAACATTACCAATCTCCTCTCCACAGGGGATCGAATCACCTCAGTGGATGTGGCTCATCTTACGTGCGCGCTCGTGTCTGTATGTCTGTATGAAGAAGAAAAAAAAAAGAGTGCAGCACTTTACCTCTATTCTTCAGGTCAAGTGAAGTTTTGTCTCGGATTCTGCAAACGTTTGCAGTCCCAGCGTACTTCATGATATTACAGCACAGACGGGATATAAGGCTGGAGATATTGTGCACACACAAATTTATATGTTTCTCTATGGGTTTCTATGTGTGAGATAGAAAGAGGACAAGTAGGTCTATACCCTTGTAACTGTTTACTGCATTGTACCTGGGCTAAAATAAGGGTTAGATATAAACAGTGTACTCCTACAAGCTCAATTATCATTCAGCATCGAATACAAAAATGCTAATTGTTTGACCTTACAGCCAGCATTTCATGCATATTTGATTGATGTGGCCCACTTTCCACTTTTAAAACGTGCTGAATGGAAAAAGTTATACTGTGCACTGTGTTTTTTCATAAGTGAGTCTTTCTAGATCAATATTTGTGCACACATGAACTAGGATGTCCATTCTCTCCTAGCCATGCAGATAGCTTTGGTTTAATTTTCTCAGGTTTGAGTACATCTGCCTTTGAGACTTGTGTTGTCACTAAAGCACAATGGTGATGAAGAAAATTTAGTTTGCAGTACTCAAAGCAAAAAGCTGGACTACTTATTCATAATAGTCTGCATGATGGGATACCCCCAACATGTATTTTACATTTTGTAGTTTAGGTGAAGTGACCCTTTAAATATAAAGAGCAAAAGGATAATTGAGCAGCATGTTCCAGAATAAACAAGATTAGCATTATGCTTTTCTGAGCGGAAGAAGTCAATACAGGGGAAAATAAAAGTGACATAAAAAGAGTAGTAAATGCTCTGCCTTGCTGCAGACAGACATAAATACACATACGAGGTATATTCAGTTATTCTGTGGAGTCCCTTTAACAGACCCACTCAAAGCAGCTTCAACAAAACTCCCCCATTTTTATAAATATTTAATTACATGAATATTTGACGGTTTAATATCTCAAAATGAAACGCACACACACACAGGAGAGCTGCGACTGGCAGGGAAGCAGTAACAGAGACAGAGAGGATGTTCTCATTGTGAATGTGTGAACAGGGCCTTTAAAAAAAAAAGAAATCCCCCAGAGAATGATGTCGTAGAACATTTTAAAGACAGCCAGGGGCCAAAAAGCCGTTGAGGGAACTGGTAATTTTTTTGTGTTTCCAGATTATGTAAAAGTGGCTTTTAGGGATGTCAGGAGAGGCTGAGAAGCACTAACTTTAATGTCTCACTGTTAAAATGACTCTTAAATGATAGATGACGGTCTCCCTCGACTGTCCTGTCTGGTTGCAGCAAGGCAGCATTTGGACGAAAAACTGCAAATTATTACTTCTGGTTTATGCGATGTGCTTCATAAAATATATGAATGTCTACAAAAGCAATATCGGACATGATAAAAGTCCTGTCTGTGTTGGAGAGTGCGAACGTGTGTCTCTCTCCATGAAATAAGATGGAACGCTGAAAGCATTTTATTTCCATCAATTTCCTGTTTTTATAGGTTTTTCAAAGGAGTTTCAGAATTTACACCACGGAAGATAAGAAGCCATGTAGTATATCTTTACTGTATCAATAAGTGACAGCTTATGTCTCCATTGTAATTTGCATGCAGGCTTTGTTCAAAACACCCAGGAACTACTTATCAAAAGACAAACAAATACATATTTACAGCCTTTCTTTTTTTAACCAAACACATCATTAGACCTTGTTGTTAGATGCAGTTTCACCCGACGCCTAATAGGCATATTTCTGCTTGCTGCATGGGCTACATTATGAAAACACATGCCTTCATGGATGGATTGATGTTCCCGGTTTCCACAAGACAGCTCCTTTGTCACAACCAAACTAATTAGGCTGACTGTCAGGCCTCTCTCTGACAAATGGAGTGACTGTGTTGAGTTATAGCTCGGGACCTGCCGAACACACTCTGCAGACAAATTCTCCTAGTGATGAGGTCTATTTGATCAAGGTAAACAAATTAACAGAGGCATTAAGTCTGGAGAAAGCCTGGTTTTGTTTGTCTCAGGCGGAGCTGTCACTGAGGCTAACGCTACTTGTTTGCAGAACTTCAGCGACACAGAAAAGTGTACGGACTTGCTGAAAATGCAGCAATGGCAGCAACGAAGCAGAAGGTTGCTTTGAAGGTCATTTTGAAGTTATGTCAGGAGGATTTGAAAGTGCATTTCTATGTACAGCCCACGAAAAGCACTTCAAAATTACATTTTTTTTTTATGTGTCTTATTTATGCTTATTTATCTTTAATCATATCTTGTTTCATTTTTATTTCCATGAAAGAATTTTCCATGTGCATCATTTCAAGCAAAGTAACATCTCACATGATGGATTGATGAAGACACTCCATGCAGAAATACATGAGCTGCAGTATTATATTAGAAAAGTTTGGACTGTTTGCGCCCATTAAGATGAATGTGCTCGTTCGTGAATACCTTGATCTTTAAAGGCAAAAGATTGAACTGAGTGTATCTGAAACTTGGCTTTGACTCATAACAAAAGGCCATGACTCCGCCGAGATTGCTATTGTGTGGCTTAAGGTTGAATCCATCATGTGCATACGGTGGGAAACAAGGACAAAGAAGAAAGCTCTTATCTGTTCACATTAAAGGTCACCATTTAGAGTTGGCTATAAAACTCTGTATATAAGACAGTCATGTGATCGTTAAAAGGATAAATGGATAAATTCTGAGGCTTCATCACACAGGTATGACACCAAAACCCTGTCAAACTAAAGGACTGTCCACTTTAATTTGTAAATGTAAAAATATTAATGCCTCTATTATCGACTGTAGTGATCCTCTGTAGCGGATCACAACGCTAATCTAGCAATTAAGGATTTATTTTTTCTGAGTTTAAGACTTTTTTTTTTTTTCACAAAGTTAATTTTCCTGTTTTCAATTATTGATAAAACAGACAAAGCTACGAGGGTGATACACGTATCAGGGATAACTGATAATGGATGGTAGTTTATTGCCAAAGAGGACAATAATGCTGAGCCTCTCAAAATGATAAACCTCCACAAATCTTGATATTACAGGGTGTGAGAAATTACAATTTTCTCTCTCCTCTCTTAAAGATCAATAAGAAGTTAAAATATTTAATTAATATAAATATCTTTATTACATATATATGCAAACTAATTAATTCCTCTGTTACAAGCCAAACATACAACTGCTTTAAAATGTAGGGATATTCAAAAATTCTAATCAGTGGATTAAAGAGATGTCCTGCAGTTTGGCATTAGAAAAACAGACTTACATAATAAGAGGTAAAGCTAAAGAGACAAACTGTGTAGATGCCAATGATCAGACAAGGACTGATTACTCCGAGTTAGCTTGGAATTTGTGTAACAGCAAGACACAATGTATTCAAGTGTGTATATACGTAACACACAGACATTATGTTTGTTAAATTTCTCTTTTTACTGTGAAAGCTGTGTTAGTGGGGATGGGAGGGAGGGTTTTTGTAAAAATTTGTTCTGTTTATTTAAAATGAACAAAAAGCCAATAAACACTTTTGGGGGGGAAAAAAGTTCAATAAAGCTATCTATAAAAAGCAGGCAAGGAAATTGGACAAGGGGAGACCGTATCACCATAGAAACAAATGGATTTTCTGGTGGAAGACGATGTGTTTTCACCCCAGCTAATGAGAACTCATATGTAGCAACTGCTCTGGGATCATATGTGTGGACAGCAACGAGAAGTAGCCATTTCTTGTGCTTTATATCTTCATGTATCCACAGGCCACGCAAGGAAATTGGGAAAAATGACCCATCCTTATCATCTATTCTTACAGAAATAGATCAAACATATCTCTGTTAAATGTAATTCAAAAAATATTAGCGTACATAGACATAGGGGTGACTTCACAAATTCTGCAGTATTCCTCTGACACTGAACTTTTGGATGGACTAAAAAAGCACATACAGTTTGTACTAAAGAACAAATTAGAGAAAAAAAATCTGAATAAATGAGTAAAGAAACAATGAACGATGGGGTCCAGTGGCTCTGCTGTAATTACCTCCATCCTCTGATGAAAAATGTCTGTCCTAAGGGAAGTCTTATCCTGGATGACAATGTTCCAATCTACAGGGTACAAGAGGTCACTGAATAGTTTGATGAGTAATGTAAAAAGTAAATGTAAATTATTGTCACATTCAGTCGTACACACAGTACAGCGTAGTGAAATTTAATCTCTGCATTTAACCCGTCCCTGAGGAGCGATGTGCAGCCACTGTGCAGCGCCCGGGGACCAACTCCAGCTCTGAGCCAGTGCCTCGGTCAAGGGCGCTGACAGGAGAATTAACCTAATATGCATGTTTTTGATGGTTCAGGAAGCCGGAGCCCCTGGAGGAAATCCAGGCAAGCATGGGGAGAACATGTAAACTCCACACAGAAAGGCCCGACCCCAGCCAGGAATCAAACCCAGGACATTCTCACATCTGAAAATTAAGTAAATCATGTCCTATGGTATTCACAGATGACAAGATCTCAACCCAAATACACACCTGTGAGAAATTTTGGAAGTGATATGTTATGGTGTCAGTATGCTCCTCGCTTATCAGATAGTCGAACAGTATCTGAAACCCCCTTTTCCCTTTCTGATATCAACAAGTTTTGGAACTTTACAAAGCTGACGATCAGGCCAGGACGTCCATTTCATGCAGCAGTTGTTCAGAAAGAATGCAAAGTTTGCCCAAAGCACAATTACTTGCATCATTGTCTTATCCAAAGAAAGATTTCCACAACACTTTTACCCTCAGACGTGGTCGGATGGCACATCAATGAACTTCTTTTCGAGTATCGCTCGGCCTCTAGACAGCACTCTCCTCCACAATCAAATCAGTAATCATAACAATGATTAAGGCAATATATCTTCTCGAGTTTCAGAGACTTGCCAAGAAATACTGAAACTGTTTTGGTGGCTCCTTGTGGCCCATTGTTTTCTTTTAATATGCCACTAATTTGAATGCATGATGCAATGCAATTACATGAACGGTGAGAATAAAATACAGGACAGACTTCAAAATTTCCAAATTATTCCTTTATTGTTTATGGTTTTAGTTTTTAGTGCTGAGTTTATATGGTATGAAAATAAAATGCTTAAATGCATTTCATCACAATTCCTCTCAAAGCGGGACATCCTAAACGTCTGCCGACACACAACCGAATGAAACATCAGGTAAAAGGCATCCGTATATGTTTGGATATGCACATTTCCATCTGTACTCGCACAGAATAATAACCTTCATGTTTATATTCTCTCCTGAGAGCTGTGAAATCCAGGGTGCCTAATCCTGGACTACGTGGAAGTGGCATAGTGCTGTGACGGTGATAACTAAATCGAACCCCGTAGAGTCAAGGCTCTGTGTGTGTTTGTGCATCTGTCTGCATGTTCTGCATAACACACTGCAGCCTCTTCTATCAGCCGCGGCCATGACCCACATGTGGAAAAAGTTGCTAATGCTGCTAACGTGTAAGGCTCGCAACTGTTTCCTCCTTGTTGCATTTCTCCTGTGTACCCTTGGAGCTGAATAAGAGTGCTGCTTCTTTATCATCACTGCGATTTCCAGTCATGCAGTTGCTTGTGAGCAGCACAAATAAACCAAATATGGACAATTAAACTTTACAAAACGGGTGTATATTCAGCTGCCTGATTGGTTTTTTAATCCTCTGCCTGCTCACTAAAAATGTGACGCCTCATTGCACGTGACTTGCAAAGCATTCATGTTGTTTTATGAAAAAATCGTAAGGACCCACACTCAGAGCTGGAACAAGCGATGCGGTTGTGCACATGCGCTTTGATCGTACAGTACGCACAGTACAGTCACTTGCCGCTGTCGGGCAGCATTAGCATCAAACTGCTGCCAGAGGCGTCCAGAGTGTCAGGTGATTTCAAGCAACTGATTCTACAGTTAATTACATGTCAGGAAACAGAGCTGACCTTAAGTGCTAAGAGCTAATGTGTTAATATGCTTTTAGCTGATGCAGTCTAAATACCTACCACTGTCGTCTGACAAACTATTTATTAAACTTTTATTAGACAATATGTGCTAAATAAAGATTAAGCACTGTATTAACAAAATGCCAGCGAAGCCTAAGACCGAACAATAATTTGTGATTTGCATATAATGCAGTAATGAAATAACTCCCTGCAGCTCAGAAAATAATTAAGCTCGTTTAAAAAAAAAAAGTCAACAAAACTGCGAAAAAAGCAGATTTAGCTGTCTGTTTCTTTTGGGGAAACACTTTACATAATGGGCGGACGACCAACTGAAGCCTTTTGATGAGATTACCTCGACTCCATCTCTAAGACTAATGCGAGGCTATCTGCTTAACTTCTGCAGGCAGGGGTCACAGGCTGGTTACGGGAGGTACTCGGGTAAAACGGCGAGAAAAAGCTGGATGATTTGTGCCTCTCCTTCACCGTGGGTGGCATGTCACATCGAGGACACGTCAACAGACGGCTGACAGATCTGGGAGTGAGATCCAACTGAGCAAGAGGGGTGGGGAGGAGGGTGGGTGTGTGCGTGTGTGTGTGGGGGTGGTCTAACCCGCTGTCTTCTCGCATGAGTGCCGGTGGATGCATATCCAATGCGACACACACATACACAAGGAAAGCAATCACAAATACAGATGCATACACACACTCACACAGAGCCTAGGAGGCATGATTCCAGCTCTCCCTGCACACTGTGGAGATTTGAGCCTCAACCAAACATGCTGCCTGCCCAGAGAGCAGGTGTCAGACCAGGTGAGCGCTGTGTGCAGACGGTTAGCGGCTATCTCCCAGCTGACCTCACATCAAAACTTGGCGACGAGGCGAGGGCATGAAAATTCTCAACTTAATGGAATCAGCAAGGCTTATGTCATCAAAATGGACTCAATTATGTCTCCTGTCAAGTCAGGTTTATCCAGTGTCTATCAAAGACTCAAGACTGGGGCCTTGTTGCTAAATTCAGATTACTGAGACCGTTTCCCTTCAGCAGGAATTCAGTGTCTGTTTTTCTGTTCCCAGAGCTGTGGTCAACATGTTATGTCATTCAGTGGCTGATGTTCAGCAACATCGAATAAACAACACTGCATTAAAATGGAAGGGGAGAGAATAAAAGAGAGACATGAGACGAGGAACTGACTAATGCACCAAAGAGTTGTTTATCAATGCATGTTCATGTCTGTCTCTAATTAATTCTTCTTTATTTATAATTCATTCTTACATGTTATTTGTGCATCCAGTGAAATCAGTATTTCTGTATCTAAAAACCTCCTCGAGCTGGAAAACAAGCTTCACAAATCAGCGATTCTTCAGGGCAATTCCACTATTTGTTTCAACAATGTTCAGAGTGTTCTGTTCTTTTCATTTTAAAGGTCAAACACTGAGATGCATGGAGAGAGAAAATTAAAAGAAACACTTTACAGGATTATTATAGGCGGTGATATTATAGGCAGACTAAAGAGTACACAGGTTAAGTCAATGTTAGTCATATTTTCAGATTGTTAACTGCTCATTTTAAAAGCTTATTCACTATTCAGCTGAGAGGTCAGACACAAAGTGGGTTTGTCTCAACGTTGAATACATGCATATGGAAATAATAACTTATTCATGTTGATATGATCAGTGAGATAAAAAGTACAGCAAATAAATGTCATTGCTCAGCCGACCAGGCGCGGTTAAAAGTTGGAATTAGAAACAAAGCATTGAGGGTGTAAAGGTGATTTGCTGTTGAGTGTTTCACGAACGGCCAAATGAACTGTGAAATGTGCCGCTCATTGAGCAAGTTAAATTAGCTCCCCATTTCATAATTTGCTCAGGTACACACAGATAACAGCTTTTCGACTTACTGGTGTACGGAGTTGACACACATTATGTTAAATAACATTAACTTTTTGAACACTAGATGTTATCGCGGGCGACGTTCGAGATGCGAACCGTGGTTGAGGAGTCTCATTTCTGCAACAAAGAGATACAATCTTAAATTAGTCTTTGAAAGGTAGAAAAAAAAAGACTTTAAATTTAGTTTGCAAGTGTGTTATTATGAATTAATGAAGTGGGAAGGCTCATAGATAAGAAAGTTCTAGCTGAGGGTTTCCCAGTGCTCTATATTAAAATACATTACGGCCTCATTAATACCTTAATCATAAACATAGTTTGAAACACTGAAGCCTTTATAGACTTGAGCTTGGATGAAGTAATAAATGTTTGTGATTACTATCGCTTAAATGTCACGTTTAACATCATTAGCCCTGCTGTTTCTCAAAAGCCTTTTGAGCCCTTTTGCATGCTCAGTCCTTCACTATCACATCAAACTGTTTCACAACACTGCCAGTCTTAGAGCTGGTATCGTCCACTGCAACCTATTTATGCCAATGTGGATTCTCGATAAAGCTCTTCTTTGGTTTCCTGCGGTGGAAGAAATGAATCACAACACCTTGCCTCCAAGCTCCCCAGCTGAACAAATGTGTGACTTGCACGCTGACTGCAGTGGATTAGCTCAGTCCAGACAATTTATTGTTTCTGTGTGAGCACCTGTGAGTGATTTCATATTTCCACATTTTCAGTAGTTAATGTAAAGTCCAGTCAGTTTAAGTGTCATTCCAGTTGTCTTTCTCTGTCTATTACATCCCAAAACACACTCTCCTCTCTTCCCTCTCCACCTGACCTACAACCTCCCTCTTTGATCATTCCTCCTCTATCTTTTCCCCACCCCAACCCCGGGTGTCCGTTCTGTTCTGCCGTGATTGCCAGTATCAGCGTCATGGCTCTCCTCCCACTGGCCAAGATTTACCTCATCTGATCGTCCCTAATTACACACTCATTCGCTACCTAATCTCCATAAACACACTCCACAGAAAACGGCTTGATGTCGGAAACCCAAAATGTTGTTCGCGCAGGATAACATCAAGATTTCGGTATTTGAAAAAAATTGTTAAATTGAAGAGTGTGGCCGCACAGCGGGAATTCTGTGATACAGCCTCGGCTATCAACCTGTTTATCCCGCCGCCTGCCGAATCCTCCCCTCCCTCTCCGAGCTTCCCTGGGATACAGAACACGCTGGCTTAAGGTCTGTTTGTAAACCACATTACTTCTTTTCAAATAGCCTTCGATGATGACACGAGTCAGTGCAATGATACGTTTTCAAATGGTAAGCTGTGCTCACTGTAAATCCAGCTTTTTGGCAGTGGCCCCGGGCCTTAGGGTTCAGGGTTGGCTCGTCTACCAGAGCTGAGCCTTTGATGGGATCCCATGCGTGATGGCAGTGACGATGCACTATTTCCATCCCAACTCAGTTGCAACTGCTGTAACTGCTATGAAGACATTGTTATATTCCGGAAAATTGTTTTGAAGTTGGATTTTGAAATGGTGAAAAAATGATATGCTTTTCTGAATTATTTAATAAGAATTCAGCACACTGCACATTTTTATAGCTCAAAATAAATCAGTAAACAAATCAGTACATTTACAAGCGCACTAATATTTGGAATTTGATATGGGTCATATAAACAGCATATTCCACTTGGACATTGCCAATTAGGCCTTATTCCGAATATTGCATTTTCCAATTAAGATGTGTGACATGCCAATATTATTCAGGTTTAAGAAGCATTCTTTGGACATGTACACAGCACTCAGTAGGGGTCTTTACCACAGTTGGCAACACATTGCCTTTTGCCTGTTAATGGCCAGCTCTGCGTGTTGTAAACATGCCAACTAGGCCATAGTTTGCAGGCTGTATGCACAAAAGAAAAAGCCATATTTCTGGCACTTTTTTGAAAGACTTGGATATCAACAGGTTTTTGGATATGGATATAAATATTGCAACACCATCATTTTGAAGAAGGTGGTTAAATGAATGAAAGAAGGAGGCGTTAGGTCATTACGTTAATGGGAGTATGCATAACTGCATGTAAATGGGAATATTATATTCATTTTCATTTGCCACGTAAACAGCTTAGTATGAATATTGTTATTGCAAACATGGTCATTGTAAAGCACATTGACTTTCTGTATGTCTCATGAACACAGAATTCAAAATTGAAACCAGACAAGTGACCATAATATTTCAGTTTAAATATATTGTATTCTGCCTGTAGGTTTAGATTTGATTAGCTCATTTTTAATTACTACCCACAAGAGATTTCAATCACTAAGCAAGTGCTCTGTTTAATGTTAAAGTGTTGGGTGGCATCTCAACAATGTCTGTGCTCCAACTGCAGAGAAAATTTGGCATCAACAGCAGCATCAACGAATGACTTTAGGTTCCAGTCCAAGTAGCTGGAAATTTCTTGTCTTTGCTCTTTTTGTACACACAAACAAAATATTAATGCTTTATTTTGTGTAAAAATATAATTTGTGGATATAGTGGTATGTGTTGTTGAACTATTTTCAAATTCGATTGCCGGGTATATATTTTCCAAACTTGAATGTAATAGTAATATATGAGAGGCACAAAGTGGAGTAAGTCAGTCCTTTGTATTTGCCTTTGCCTTTATATTTGTGCACAGACACAAAAGTGTGTGTATTATACAGCATCATTAGCAAGTGAAAGTAGTAAAACGATGATTATGATGGCAGATTATAATGCTAGTAATGTTTCTGTGTCCCAGGACAAAAATAACTCAATCCTTTGCCCTCCCTCCTGTTTGCCGTCTGCACAAGATTACTAGAGTGCTTTGACTTATGCTTGGCACAGTAAACATGTTCAGCACTTTTACTCGCTATTAAGCACTTCTACACACTTTTTAAACTGTTTATCTCACCACTGCCATCTGCTCTGTCACCAGTTATTATTACACAAACAGGGGGAAAAAATTTTTTTGCATTTCATCCAAACGGCCTCCGAGAACCCTCTTTTTTTTTGTCTGTTCGTCTCATCTTCCTGCCTTCCCCCTCTTTTTCCTTCCATTCACCCCTTTGTCACTCTCTGCTCAGCAATTGTGTCTTTCTGTCTCATGTCTGCTGCCATCCACGGCAGCCTGTCAGCCTTTGACAGATGTGTTTACATACGTGCACTAGAAGGTTATAGCTGGTGCACGGAGGGCTGCGTTCAAAGGGTCAAAGGTCAATCATGGATGTGCAGGTGTGAAAACTGACTTAGCAGCCTTACATAGTTGATATTATATATGTGAAAGCTTTTCTTTATGTACTGTTTTACCTCAATGAAACCCTCTTTATATGCACTCGCTGACCTGTGCATCAATAAAAAAATGCATCCAAAGCCATTTACGGCAGCACTAAAGGCAGTGTAATGATCCAGTGGAGAACAGGCATGCAGAGAAGTGTAACTCACCTTCTTTATTGTCTCATCTTCGGCATCTTTTCCCTCCTGCGCTTAATTCCAGGCTGCTCGTCCTCCGTGCGTGCACATCTCTCCACCTTGAAGTGAATAAATACAGAGGCCACGGTTCAGAATTCGTCACAACATATCAAAACACTCCTGTGGTGCCCTGGTGGCTACTGTGATGCTCCATGTGCCATGTGCTCATGCTGTGCTGTTGCTCCCTGCGCTTTTTCCAGACTCACTTCAATGTTGCAATTACTGCTGAAATGCTGGGGGATGGTGGACAGAACAATTCTTCTTTGGTATGGGAAAAAAAAAAGAAATGTACAAGCCCATCCTGCTTTTAAGTAGACCCCAGAAGAAAATGGAAAACTTTGATCTTCATTGACCAGAGAGGGTGGATTAAAAGACATTAAAATGGCGGTGTGCATAATCAGCTAAGCCCAGTTTTGTTTGGCTGTAAAATCACAGCACCAACATGTTGGTTTTGATCCTAAACCCTGTCATTTGGGAGGCAACATCTCAGGGAAACGGCACGAAAAGAGGGAGGGGACATGTGCAGAATCCATTGCCTGCAAGGAAAAAAAAGAGGAGATAAGGGGAGGAAATTCATTTTAAGCCTATTTGAGCATCTTTAAATCTAGCGTGTTAAGTCCTTGAGGTGTTCTGAGGGAGGGTGAAACCAGTCTTTGTCTCAGGGCAATGACTCACTGTGCTTTATAATAAAGCAGATCACCAACACTCTGCTCCCATTTCTTAAAGCACACAGCAGTGGCCTGTCATGTTGTTGAGGATTTTTTCTCACAGGAATAAGGGCTTACATAAGAAACATCCAGCTCTGAGACACATCTTATATAATTATCCCTTATAATAACCTATCAAACCGGATTCATTATTGTGCTTTTGAGGCTTTGTGCACCGAAATACTTTGCAAATGAGTTTTCTAGAAAGCATCCATTTGCTGATATCCCAGGAAGGTGATGAAGAGGAGGTGGCAGGTAGTTCAACGTGGGGGCACAGAGCAGATGGTGGTCTGTCCGACACTCGACAGGTGGGACTTGGTCGGGACAGGTTGCACACACACACACACACACACACACACACACACACACACACACACACGTACGCACAGGTCAGAGGGAGGGTACTGATACTCCAGGGGGGCTTCAGGTCCTTTTCACATGACAAGGATGCAGGAATACCAATAAAAACAAAGTCTTTTAATGTTAAGTTCATGCAAAGTTTGTGCATGATAACAGAACACCAAACTATCCATATAACTTATCATTTGCGATCTTGGAAATATAATAATGGTTCATCTATTTTAACTCAAAGCTACTGTGATAACTTAAGAGACGACAGTTTTACTTGTGCCTGAATAATAGAGATCTTCACTGCTTCACTTTTGCTGTGTAGGAAGTAAAACCTTTCAAGCTCAATAACTCAAAAGCAAGCAAAGGTCACCCACAATCTGAAGAATATTTACAAAAGCAATTGATCATTTTGTACCACACAGCAAACCTCACTGTTCATGAATATTGATAGTATTATAAACATGTGATACAATAGCGATAAATATATTATCAAGAATAATAAAACTGTCTTTAAAAGAGCCGCTTCTGAGTTACAAGTGAAAAATGACAACAAGACGCGATATAATAATTGATTCTACATCTTATGTGGAGGATTTCAATTTCACACTCTGCTGGGGTGCATCACGCACACATCGCTTGATCACAGGTACAGAAACAGAGAGATGGGGGTTGGTGGCCTGTTCAGGGATCATCGTATGTTTTCATGAATGACTAAACAACCGAGGGATGAACATAAATGAATACACGTCGTTGGTATGCGAATACAGCGTTCAGGGTAACAACGCAGCTGCTCTCAGTGACTGTAAGCAGCACAGGCAAATAAGACCTCAATGGCCATTTCCGAACTGTGTCTATTTTAAATCAACACCAGGCACATGCACACAAAAATAAGAATGAGAACTTTATTATAATCTTTAATTTCTTCAGTCTATCCGAATCAGTCAGTGATAAGGAAGGATCTTTATTATGGTGCGACCGCGTGCGTGGACAAGTAGGCTTTTATTGAATTCAATCTAAGCAGAGTACAGCAGCTACATGTGTCCGGATTTGACCTGAAGAAGTAGTTTGAAGTGTCCATCTCCAGTAAGCTTCCTGTAAGTCGACTGCCGCTCTCAAATTCACTGTATTCACTATCTGCAATCTGAATAATTCATGAGTGAACAATAAAAAGCCAAAAAAAGAAAATGGAGGTCTGTCAAAAGGGGAAATGACTGTGACCTTCTATGCAAAGTAAGTGGAAGTTGGGAGAGCGATGCGCTCTGAGAGATTGTCAAAAGACAGGGATGAAAAATGGTAGAGGAACAGAAACAGAAACACTGAGGAAGGAATGAGAGGGAAATAAAACCGGAGCTGTACAAATGAAAGAGAAAGAAATTAAAATAGTAGAATTACTGTCTTGTGGTTGTACACCTCCGCCAACTTGTCAAGTTGCAATTTGCCAAGACTTATCACCATACTGACATGCTGTCTTCACCTGGAGACTATCTTTACAGAGGAGTAAGACCGATCGAGAGCTTCGTCACATGATGCAACAACAATCACCTGAAGCTCAATGTCAGCAGAACCAATCAGCTTATGGGGGAGTACAATGCTTCAAATATGGATGTTGCTGCAAAGAAGCCACACATTTTTAAGTATGGATGTTTCACACACATCTTCCACCTGCAGCACAGAAGATCTATACAATCAGCACAGCTTCAAAATTAGTGTCACCAATTCAGTATCATCCAATCCAAATTTTAAATATGGTCACAATCGCTCCTTCTGTTCCTACATGATGGGATTATGATTTCAGAGAGAAATTATTCTTTGACCTTTTGGGTACAACATGTCATCACGTCATCATTTTATCTTATTAGACATTTGTGTGAAATTAGGTCATAATAACCTCTGACCACCAAAATCTAAACAGTTCATCCTTGTGTCCAACTGGACGTTTATGTCAAATTTGAAGAAAATTCCTCACGGTGTTCCTGAGATATTCACGAGAATGGGGAGGACGGACGGACAACCCGAAAACATAATGCCACCGGCCACGGCTATCGCCAGTGAGGACGCATAAAATAAAAAAAAAAAGTCTCCATATGCTGGAGTGTGATACGGAAATAGCTCCCTCTGTATTCATGAATCTCTTACAGCGCAATCAATGGGGTAAGCGATACATAAAAGATGAGGCCGAGTTTGACCTGTGCACTGAGGGGGAGGGGAAGTGTTCTGCAGAGCCTGGACCAGAGGAGATGGCAATTTAGACTCTGTCAGGGCATCCTTTGAAGTTTTGGCAGATGAGGATGGGCTGTGGATCAGCCCGTGGCCCTGCTGCATTAACCCCCCAAGCCCCAGCTATGCTTGCACTGAGTCAGCAGCAGCACCAGCAGGCTGCCTGCCTGGCCAGCATCACGCATAATCTCTACACTGGTGAAGCACAGGTCCATTATACAGAGCCATTATTCAAACTTAAGCAGTGATTATCTCTCTGCTTTATTGCATTTTCACAGCAGCATGACTTCACACCGGTCGGCTGCAGATCTCATGTTGATGCTTATTTTGGACAAAGATGGAATTTGTGGAGCAAGAGCTCATAACATCAACTCAGAAGTTGGCGTGCAATTTCTTATCGGCCGGGAGACAGGACAAAGCACACACACACACACACACACACACACACACACACACACACACACACACACACAGACATTAATCAAGCTGAAGATCAAGATCAGTATAGACTGAAAGTCACACTAACGCACACACACAAACACACACAAACAGACTGTTAGCACACTTTTGCCTGATTGTTTGAGGCATGCGGGCACTCCGGTGATAAATAGAGGTGAGTCACGTCAGAAAGAGGATTAGAGGGGCTGTGAAAAAGCAGAGAATTATTGACGGAAAAGAGGAGGATTTAGATTTGGCTCTGCCAGTCCACAACAGCCTCTAACCCCTCCCCTCTCCCCTCTACATACGCACACTAACACATAAACTAGTGATGACTCAGTAAAAGTGTCTCAGGTCACTTTGGACTGACATTGCTCAGGTAAACTATTAATCCAAGCTGTGGCCCACTCTGACCTGACTTTCTAATCCCATCACTGTGAACCAAGTCAGCTATCACACATACAGCAGCATCCCTTGAAAACCAGAGGACCACACCAGTGTGATACATAATGGCTGAATGAATACATGGAGTCAGACGTGAACTTGTAGAATCTCATCTATCTGCAGAAAAACACATACTAATCCGATTCAAAATACTCCCAAATCTCTGTGTGATTAAAATAATTCCAGATTTTAAATAAATCGTGGGTGATTAAACGAACCAGGATACCCATCTGAGGCTGCAATCTCAGTCTTTTGCTTCTCCCCACTCATGAGGATGAAAGTGGCAGAGAGCTGCTCGGAGACCATTTGAAGAAGGAGACAGACTCCAGTCCTGAGGGTTAGATAGGTTTTAACACTGCTGTCCAGTCAGACAGAGGGAGGTTAAACTTTCTGCACCGCTCCAAAAAACTAAAATGTAAGTCGTGTCTGTGTGTGTACTTGTATGTGAATGTGTGGTTGTGTGTGTGTTCTGGGGGTTTTTACAAGGGCACCGAGATGCGTACAGTATTTACAATTGAAATGCAGGGCGCGATTCAGAGGCGGGGGAGTTGACGGCACCCCACCTGGCTGGTTAGACTTCCAAAGGGCACGCTTAATGAATTCACAGTGCTGTAATGTGAGAACCACACACTGATGACAGCCAGTCATTTATTAAAAAGCAGGTGTTTGTGTGTGTATAATATATGTGCATCTGTAGAGTCAACGAATAAAGTTTTGAGTCAGTTTAAGCAGGACGGTTTGTTGGCATTGTAAAATCAGGAATTCAGCTAGGGCATCCATAACAAGCTAAGTTGTTATGGATGCACTAACTGATGATCTCTCCTGCCAGAGAGAAAAATAGTGACAATAAAATGTCAAGAAAAGATCATAAACAACATGGAATTGCTGAAATACGGGAGCGCTGGGAGGTTAATCCTGAAGCTGGAGGCATCTAAACTCAAATTATTTTGTCATATGTTGCACCTCAGATCAGTTGTTCCCAAGTTAATTAGCAGAAAGTGGCATTAACTCATTTGATAACTCATATTATCAAATGTGATTCAGAGGCAACTCAGAACATTTTTGTACGTGGGTTTGTCTTTTGTCATTTCTTAATTTCAAATGTCTACATGAAAATGCATTTGAAACTGTGCACTGATTAAAATGTTTGTGAGAAAAAGCATTTTGTCTGCAGTCGGAAAAAAATGACTTCACTGATCTAAATCAGCACCTAAAAACATTGCTGTTGTGCAGGTTTCTTTTTGTTTTCCTACATATTCCTTCTCCGACTCAAGGGTCTAAAGATGGAGGGTGCCAGATTGTAAACCCTCTATTTTGGCTATATAGTGTAAATATGCCTGACTTGACCTATGCTCTGGGTCAACAGTGGGCACAACAATAGGAAGAAAGCAACATAGCATACGGGATATTTGCCGATGTTGATAGAATCCATATTGGACTCGCTCGGTGTTAACAAGTCGGCTAACCTTTGCAGAGAGCAGGAGGAACATACTGAAGGTACAAAAAGAGATGTGATTCTTTTTGTCATTGTCTTTCTATGCACATTTGTCTTTCTGACATCGTTGTCAGTTTCTATTAGAATGGGATATGGGTTATATCCTAGAATACATATGAACGGCAGCCAAAACAATCACATATGAGCAGCAAATTTGGCACAGAGCATGGAGGCCTGTGTTGTGAATGTAGTGGAGGAGTAAAGGAGACATATGGCGCTTTATGTCTGACTGTGTAAACGTTACCGAGTGTGAAAGTGAAATGAAAACCTACAGTATATGATATTTACAGAATCGTATTAAGAGTAGTAGGAATCACTCCGTGCAGTTTCTCATCTTTCTACCTTGACTCAATAGATGCTGACGGCTCAGATAAGCCCTCCCACTGACTGACTATTGCTTTCTGCTTCCTTTCACTCACCCTCAGGATATCTGTTGCCATTTTCAGTGTTAACCAACTATGACATTCGCTCGGGATGTGCCATGTCATATCGTTCACAACAATATCGGCAATATGATGATGAAAAAATTCATATCGTGATAACAGCAATATTACAACTTGTTGGTTTAATGACATCGTATGATTACACTCAACAACATGGCTGAAAGGGACATTGCCACTAGCTCCATGGTGGACAGGTTGGTTCCAAGCAACTTCAGTAGTGTGGAAGTTGTTTGGTTGCAAAATATGATAATAATGATAATATGCAAGAAGAGCAAGTTGTAAAACAAGCAGACAAGAATATCATTAATGCAGATATAGCCAGAAGTAACGTGATATTTTAGGGCCCATCCACCCCCAAATTTCAGTAGTACGATGATGTAAAACTTCAAGTTTGTGTAAGAATGCAAACTAAAATGAGGCTGTAGCTACTGTGCACAGTCTGTGCATAGTCCATTTAGAGCATGTCATACTGTGTAGCAGACAGTATTGACATTGTCAGTCAGTAAAAATTCACACACCTTGGAGAAAGTGAATATACAGGGCGAAAAAAAAAAAAAAAAAACACAGCCAAAAAAAACTTTAAATGAATCTTTTTGGTTATTACAATTTTGACCAAAGAAGTACACAAGTCAAAACAAACAGTAGGGTATGCTGATTTGAAAATGAACTCTAATTTCAGTTCAACTTTGGCCAAAAAATATTGGGTTGTACACAAGACAGGTAATTAGTTCCACACAACATCTTCCTCAATAATATTTCACCCCATGAGCCCCTGCCAGTTTTGTTCTCTTTCACTGCCTCCTTGACAATTGCGAATGGATTAAGGAATTTAAAAACTCAGATTGTTTTCTTTATCTAAAATGACAGCGTGCTCAGTTAGACCTTTCTCCTGTGAGAGACCGGTCTGGCAATGAGAGATTACATAGGCTACCGAGAAATGCCCATGTGTAGTTTGTCAGAGAGCCTGTAATCAAATCCAGTCGTGTCAGTGGCTGGACGACACATCCTGAACATGTGTACACCTTTACAAACACATATCAACACATATCCTCAGAGATGATGAGTTGAGGTGTAAGTATAACAGTTTCTCAGTCAACCTGCACATCAAGGCACTAAACATTTCCATATACCAATTCCACAGAAAATACAACATTGTCTAATAATCCAATTCAGTGGGGACACTTGCCTTCAAGGTCTGAGCTTTGAGAGCTGGAAGCTGAGAATGCACTGTTAATAGACAGTCTTGTCACATCTCCAGTCCATCTTCACTCTCCATTCATATCTGCCTCCCTTATCTTCTCTCTGCTGCTCCCTTTCCAAGCATATTGCTCCCACAACCTTTATTTGTGATCTTTTCTGCTCTCTTCTCTTCTGTTCTCTTCTTTTGTTCTCTCTCATGCATAATCTGTGTTCTTTCCTGTCCTCACTTTATTTCCCCCGGAGACAATCTCTCTCTATCTTTCCCCCCTGCTCTCCTTCCCTCTCTCCATCGCTCTCCACCGCTCAGTCAGAATAACAGCAGCGATCTATCAGAACATTTTCTGTAACCAGGGGGCAATTTTCTAGACCTGGCAGAGCATCGGCCCTTTGCTATACTGTACCAAGACACTGCTGTAATAATAACACCAAGAAATCTGATTAACCTGGCACAGTGCGGATGCTGCAGCAGCAGAAGCAGCGATAGCGAAGCAGCAACAGTCAAGGCCAGTGATTTCATGCAAATTCACCAGATTGCCAGGGGCTTTGCATGACTGACACGGGCTGAGGGGAAGGGTGCGTGTAAATAGTGGTTCAAGAAAAAAGGGTGTGCTCAGTGATTAAGTGGACACACAAGCTGGGGACTCCAATCAGGCCAAATCAATGTGAACTAATCCTGTGCCAATTAAGAAACCGTGGTTCAACGCCCAGGACGTAATTCAATTTCTTTCCGAGTTCTCGCTCTGAAAAGGATTGATTGAAAGTCCTGGACGGAAGCCAGACCAACGAGAGAATGCAGTTATGAGAGATTTTTTTTCTTTTAACAGACACAGCTCTTGGCATTCAAGACTACATTGATCGCGGGTCAGACGTAAAGTGTTTCAATGTATCGGCCCCATAACTCAACGCTCTACAGTACTTTGAAGAGATGATAAATGGGATCTGGCTGGGGAGAGGAAACGGGAAGGCTGCCGACGAGTGGCTCTGTGACAGCCTCCCTCTTTATCCCACTCTCATTTTCGATCTTATAATGACTAATACTGCAAATTAAGAAATGTGCATTGTATACACACAGATGTGTTCTCTGCTCCCCTGTCACGTACACACCATCAAAAAAACGACGAACATTATATTCCCGACGCACACAAAGCTCAGGGTGGATGTTTTGCCCGGAGCAAGAGGCAGACAAGAAGAGGTGAGGAAGAGATGACAAGTGTGTAATAGAACAATTTTCCAAAATATTAGAACAATTTTCCAAAATACGAACTCTTTCTTTCTCAATATCCCTTTAACATTTCGAGGTGGTTAAAGGTAGCTGCTTGCTCTGTGAGACGAGGGGTTGGATATCACAATGCAGCAATAGTTGGTTCCGAGCAGAAAATGTACATTTTCTCCGACAATATAAGATAAGATAATCCTTTATTGATCTCCCAGAGGGGAAATTCTGGATATAATATTAGTTCCCGACATTCAGAGGCGATGTGACGAATGTAATCTTTACTCTTAAGGAAAGAAACCAAAGCCTGGCACTTACCATTCATAAGTTAGATTTTGTGCTCCAAAAAAGCAGTCAGCCTCATCTACGGCCGGACTACAGTACATTTTTCATGCTTTTTCAGGCTTTGGTTGGGAGATTTAATGGACAAAAACAAACAGAACACCAGCACACACACAAGCAAATAGTCTTATTCACTGTGAGGAAAAAATGAATGTGTTTCAGCCCCAGTGTAAGCTATGAGCACGATGACGCTGATGACGGCTTCTAGCTGAAACACATTCGATTTTATTTAGTCATTTATTTGTGAATCTGTTTGTTTTGATGCTTTCTACAACCGTGCACCCAACACGAGATTTGGAGCCGTGCGCTGCTGCTTTTCACTGCAGATTTAATACATGAGGCTTGTCAAAAAAAAACCAAACTGAACGATAGATTGAATCAGTCGTTGATATATTTGTTAAAATTAACAATAAAATAGAAAAGACATGAGAGAGGCACTTCGCTGTACTGGTTGGCATTTTCCTTCATTATAATGAACGTGGACACTGTTTGTTTATTGTGACTCAATCCCTTATACACCTTCCTGCTGTTGTAAATACTCACTAGCATATTAATAAGACATTAATAATACAGGACAGGGAACAACAGACGCACTGCTGTTTGAGTTGCACTTGCTAAAAACTGTGCACAATAAATTACTAAGCTGAATTTATATTGCTAGCCTGTATGTCTTCCCTTGGTACAAATGGCTTCGAGTTGAGAGCCATAACAGACTGGGAAAGTCACTGACTAATTAATTGTTGGTTTCGATCTTTTCATGGGATTCGTTGACAGTGTCAAAAATTATAGTGGCAGAGTAATAGAATTTATAGTAGATAATAATGTGACTCTCCATCTCTCTAATGTTAACAAATCATTGAGATCCAGTGATTCTGATACATTTCCATGTTTTTCAATTTTAATAGTCGGAGACAAAGGCCAGCGACGGCCCTGTGAGCGTTACATTCATCAATCAGGCATAAGATTGATTCATGTCGCTGTCCGAGTGAAGGCGAGAGCTGTCACTCATCCATTGTACAGCCTACTTAGCACGATGAGTGTCTCTGTGCACAAACTGCATTTGTGGCCTTGCCAGACCACAAAGAGCAAAGTGAACATTAATTGTGGGATGCCTTTGCCAGGCTGGGTTATGCACGGGAATAACCGCAATACACCATCAAACAACAAAATGTCCCTCATTGCCAGAAGCTGTTTATGTAACTGTGTCAAAGTGTTCTATGCTGTATTTTTTCCTTTAAACTCCAAACTTAAATTGAGACAGAGTGGTTATTTGGAAAACACTAAATCCTTTGAATTTATAAAACTGCTTGCATAACTGCAACATCCTCTTGGGAAGCATAATTCATTGATATTTTCTTGACTAGAAATGGTTTTAAGGTTATGTAACTCAGTGGTTTTGAATAAATTAACAGAAATCTGTATGTATAGAATAAAACACGTGCTGCGGACAGAGGAAGGAACAAGACAGACAGGACTCACACAGCAAATTTACCAATCTGTGGGAGGCAGATATCCCATTACTGAGCCAGTAAGTGTGCTAAGCTCTATCTACAGCGCAGGGCAGCAAGCAGAACCTATCATAACACACACCGTTAAACCCTCACACGGAGTGAAGAGGGGCAGACCGAGAGGGAGAGAGAACAACCCTCGTGTCATCCACAGCAAGTAAAGTGGGTCTGAATGAGCATCTAGACCACCGCTTGGATGAGTTACAGCTGAGAGACAGATGCATCGTACAGCTCAGAGGACCAACAAAGGAACAAACAGATTAGGTGAAAGGGAAAAAAAAAAAAGAGAACATGTTGGAGACAAAATGAGGATTGTGTGAAATTCACAGGGGAGATGTAGTCCAGATTTTTAGAGAGCCAGACTGTCTATAATCTTTAACAAAATTGAAAGAGCACGAGACAAACGAGAGAGGATAATGATCGGTGTTTTTCAAGCACAGGGAACACAACATGCGAGTAAGTGCTGCTTCTTTTCTGAGTGTTGTGAGACAGGAAGGTGGAGAATTACCTGAACTAAAGCGCTTGCCGTACCCACTACAATTTGTTTGGCTCAAGTACTCGGCAGCATGTAATCACATTTCTCTGAGACAGCTTCCCTGTCGCTGGCTGCAGTCTAATAAAGCAGAAAATGCCCTGGTGCTACACTCTTCTCAATAGATCCATTGGCTGCGGAGTCTGTCTCTCCCTCATCACACAGAATTAACCTTTACAACTCAAACATACTTGAAGACTCTATAAAGACAAAATAACAGGGCTATAAAACTGACATAAGTGCTCAGTAGTTATGCTGTTATCATAAATAAATGAGCATTATAAAAGGCCTCGAGAGCTGACTCCGACAATATCTGCACACACTGTCTGGACGACTAAGATATAGGGTGCAATTCATTCTTCCTGAACAATCTGTGTTGGTGCATTTTTATTAAAAAAAGCCACCTAAATAACTAAAACACAGTTACACTATAATTATCAATTCACTATATTTACTCTTGCAAAGACAGATAACCTGTCTCATAACACTGACCTGCACTATTGTAAACCACTAGATGTGATGTAATATATGATGCACGATAACTGACAATGTTTTATTGTTGTTAACTAATGTGCAATCATAAAATTGAGCAATACTGTAGTTAGGTAACCAGGTTGCATTAGAATAGACTTTCTGACTTGTCACACCAGGAAAAGCACACGTGAAACAAATTTTATTAACAAGCTCAGTCCCAGGAAGTATCCCAGCATGCCGTGCCAGCGAACCAGCAATTACAACACCAGGATCCTGGAAGTAGCTCACCTGAGGGCAAAGCACTCTATATTAATGTTCTTAATCACGCCATTGCTTTTCCTGCTATAGCATCCCAAAATGTCTGCTGTCTATTTCACCTGCTTGAACAGGTTCGGTGCAAATGCAGTTTCTGAAACATAATTTATGGGACTCCTACTTGTTGTGTAATGGATGTGAATAATGTAAATGTAGTGCAATATTGACATCAAGTAAAAGTGGCCCAATGTTTCATTTTCATCAGGAGGTTGTCTTTGTCCAACTGATGTGTTATATATTCTGTACGTTCAACCTAGTCGTAATGGGATCAATCTCAATCATACTAATCAGATGAGAGGAGGGGCTGATTTATAAAACATCATTCTGTGGGTGAAATCCCACAGTAAAAACATCACGGTAAAAAAAAAATCTGAACACACTGAGACTTGTCTTCCACACACATATACAGGCCAACTTGCTCCAACAGATTGATTATTCTTATTCAGCAACTGCAAAGTTCATTATATTTATAGGCCGGTTTAATCTTCTCATAAAGACAACAATAATAATCAAGTCCAACATTCGGTAGAGTGAAATATGTAAAGCCTGTGCAGCATCTCTGCCTCTTACAGAGCGAAGTGAAGCCGGTTGCTGAGCTATTATAATAATTAATCAGGATGTAGTAATGATGTGACTTATGGAGACATTAGGGAGGTGAAGTGTTGTGAATAGTGAGCGGGCTGAGGTGGGGAGGTGTGTCGTCGGCGATAGTCTCATACATAAACACAAACAGGGAGAGCAGTGATTCGACAGAAGGATACCTGAGCATGATCAACAATTCTGCCTGAGAGAAAAAGGTTTAAAAGTGCACAGCGCACCACTGTCAAGTAAGCAGATTAATAAAACATTGGGATCTGTTCTCTCACCGTCATAAACCGTCATTATTATGCAACATTGTTTGCATAATTTTGCACCACTCTGCACACATCCTTGTACAGTAGCTCATTTGGCCCCAGGCACCATGTTCATGCTCCTGCTCCATCATACTCATATAACTCACTTCTTGCATTTCATTCAACTTGCTTGAACCTTAATGTTATTCTGCTCCAATGCACCATTGGACACCCGCCATCCCAGCTGCAACTGTACTGTGTACTGTACCATACTTGCTTGAATACACATTCTCTTTTACTGGATGACAAAGGACACCAATGTTCAGTTTATGAGAATAACATTGCTCATTGTTTGCCGGTTAATTTTATACAGGAAGAGTTAAACATTTTTGGGAATGACACAAATTTCTTTTCTTGCTAAGATGAGAAGACTGACACCACTCTCAAGTGTCTGTGTTAACTTTGGAACAAAATCTCAGAGGTAATTAGTTTATCTGGAAGCAAGAGAGAAACATCAAGCCTGGCTGTCTCAAAAGTTCAGTGCCTATACCAGCACCTGTCAAGCTCAGTAATTAACACACTGTACTGTGTTTGTTTCATCTGTGCACAAACAGAAATATAAAAAAAGAGTTTTGGTTTCAGGTTGGTTTTGAGAAAGCCGGGCTGGATGTTTCCCCCTGCTATCGGCCTCCCAGCTCCAGTTCCACCATGAATATACAGTCACAAGAGTGCTATCGATCATCTCATTTAAATTTCGGCAAGAAAAGCAAAGGAGCAAATTTCACCGTGTGTGAAACTTAAATGTGATTTTTTAAAAAGCAAATTAGATATTGAACTGAATCATTAACAGAACTGAAACACCTGAAGTCCTTACAGACACACTTCATTCCACGTACTGTTAAGAAACAACAAATTGATTTCCTGCAATAGGTTCCTCTCATCCTGCTGTTTTCCAACTGTGTGCCAGTTTGCAGGGCTTGTTTTTATTGCACCTCTGCACCAAAATCCACCAAAATTCTACATTTAATTCTGCTGCGGGCTTGTGATGATTCTACAGAGGTTTCAGAAGACATGGGATGTGCTTGTGTAATTCTAATGTTCCACTTTCGCAGAGCCTCATTAGGCCGCCCCCACCCCTTTTTAAAATTCACAGGAGCTATCGGTGCATTGACAGCTCCTGGACATTTGTTGCATCTGACAATTTAACCAGATAAATAAAAGATGCCATCCACCAAAACATGAAAGAAACTACATAAACATCCATTTGCGTGCAGAGGCTGAAACACGGACCTGCAGACTAAACGCTCACCCCTCCATCTGTCTGACACTAGCTAGCTCTCCGAAGCAATCCCATAAGGAGCACATAAAGTCATTAAATCTGTGTACACACTATGTGCTGTCTTCCATTAACTTGTTACCTAGTGTGTAATTGTTCACAAGAGTCTGTGGGTTATACGTTTAATGCAGCGTGGGATCACACTTACATAAGAGGGACTAATGAAAAAAAAGCATGACTCATAAGAAAGAACAGTGTTAACAGTGGGCCTCCTAAAGAGATTGATTCCTGTTATGAGGCCTATATGATATTCACATATTTTTGTGATACGGAGAGCTACGAGACAATAAATCAAGTGTATTATATTATATGGGTATTATATGTGAGTGCTTGCATGAATGCAAAACTGATGCCTGCACGGTTTGAATCGTAAGCACCAGCGTTGTACTGAATTCAGATGTGTACAGGACGTAAACATTACATCACACACCATATGTTTTATATTTTCAGTGCAGATTTTGGGCTTATCTCACGAACAACCAAATCCGCGGCAGCATCTTTCATGAAACTGGTTTTTATCATCGTGAGTCCCCTCTGTGTTGTCCTACATACTGGCGAGAGGAGCACTCCTTGATCTCTACCTCAGCTTATCTAAAGTGAAGGCAGTCGGGCTATCAGTGGGGAATTTAAGGGGATTACACATGCTGAACAAAATAAGGCTTAGACGGGATACTACACAACCTGCATACATAAACTTACCGTGTGTGCACAATTGCACACACCTACATGCAATATAGCTGTAATAGTGCCCGTGGCGGGTGGTTAATGACTCTGCTGGAAAATAATTGAGGTATGATGGAATAGTTTTTGCACAGCATGAACCTGTAATTTAACATCTTTTAAATCATCTTTTAAATTTGTAACTCTGATGTCAAACCTTTTGTCAGATGTAATGTCTCAGATATCACTGGTGCAAGTGGGGGGTTTTTTAGCAGTTTGCCTTTAGTAGGGAGACAAGGAGAACAAGGTGACAAGGTTAATTTCAAATCGGGGGACGTTGCATTTGTGTTGTGAGTAGCGCTGCAAAAAAAATTAAATCGATTCATTGTTAAAATTATTTTTTCAGTAAAATGTCCAAAGCGTCTTGTTTAAGCTTCTCAAATGTGAAAACCTATTCTCTTCTGAATATTCTTTGGTTTTGGACTGTTTGTCAGATGAAACATTTGATGCCACCATCACCCTGGGCTCTAGGAAATGGGAACGATCATTTTGTGACGTTATATAAATCAATAATTAACCAAGTGATCAAGAAAATAATCAAACCCTCGCTGGATGCACCAGCCTGAAGCGTCATTTTTCATTACATCCCATTATAGATGTGTTTGACTGCACTTAAATTTTCATGACTCAATGTCCAGGCCCCTCTCTATACTCTCCTCTCTGCACAGGCCCAGCTGTGCCAGAGGAGCCGAGAGAGTTAACCGAGTCAAGATTAGTGGAGTGCAGGTTAAAGTTGGCAGCAATCGCAGCGGTTACATCATCGGCCAGGACCTACAGTAAGTGTCATCACCTGAAGAGAATCTGGTGCCGTGAGGCCTGCAGCCAGCGGCACCACACTGACAGGAGTCACTGCACCCACTGCGTCTGCCTCGCGTAATGGCACATCAATCTAAATCAGACACTTACATGCATCCAGCACCGTGAACACACACAAAACGCACAGCCACGAGAGCATATGTGTGCAGGATTACGATGAACACCGGCTTAATACACATCCATGCATGTACAGAGACACAGATCCGTGCAAAGTCTTATGTAAACGATTAAATGTGCACAGACTGAATGCGCAGAAACACAAAATGAAACATGACCTTTAGCAGCTCATACTTTCAAAACAGACAAAGGAGTAGACAAATACAGGACTGAACTGCTTGTCCACTGAGCCATGAAGGACAAAAGAAAGAAACTGCTGAGTAAGATGAGGAAGCCTGAAGATCTCTTTTTCTCCGGATCAAACACAGAGATATCAGTCAGGGTGTTTGAACCAAATAAAAGTCTTGGAGCGGATCTATCTTCAGGAGAAAAATTGGCACAAATTACATTAAGCACACGTGAGTTATTAACCCCCTGCTCTCGTTTCTGAAACAGCAAATCACCTCAGAGCTTGAAGGCAGCGCAGAACAGTATTAATGTTACCTTGAGAGGTAACTAGATGCAGAAACAACAAAGCTTTTGTGGCCCAAACTGTAACACATCTACCCTCTTTCCTATACCCATACACAGCAGTCAGTAAATCATTTTTATTGACGTTTGCTTTGGGGCAATCAGAGGATGTTGACGCATCACTACGGGGTGGTCTAGTTTGTATTGGACCTGTGTTTTAAATCAATAGACACACATTGATTGTGAGCTATCCTATTACTCTAGCTGTGTTGCTGCAGGCAGAGTTTTCACAGGTCGTTTTAGAAAATGTTAGATATGGTTCATTTTTTTGATGAGCGCAATGATTATGCTGTTAGTGCCTTAATCATTAATTAATCATATTAAGACATGAGTGTTTTCGTTTGCTGGGTAAATATTCAACTACTTTATTAAATTTTTGTGAGTATAAAACTATTAATGTTTGGCAATGAGTGGAAGCTTAATTAGATGTCTAAATGCCTGGTGCAGTTTTTTTTTACAGGATTTGCTCCAAGAATTTATTGTGTGGCTTGCGACCAAACGCAACATGTTTTTCATCAAAATGTGTAGTGAGGATGCCTTGAAATCATCTGGCATTTGGAAACATGGGAGACTCAAAAAAGCAATGCCAACATTTAAAGAGCAAGTACAGTCAAAATTAAAGAATGACTGAAGGAAATCCGCCATTTATCACAGCTTGGTGTAAATGCTGCAAGTTCATCGCGGCATTTACCTCAACTCATGAACGGTGCTTTAAAATATCATCTGAAATAAGAACGCGCTTCCCTTTTTTCTCATCTTTTCTATGACACGTTTTCATCACTCTACCTGTTCAGATCAGCCAAACATAAATGACTAATGGTTTAATGGTGCACATGGAGCAGAACCACTTTGTTTTAATTTAAGCCACTGCATAAATTGCACCAATACAAGGTATAATGGCTCACGCCTCAGTACATTTTGTTTGTCACAACCTTCATATAAAGCAAATGAGCAGGAGAATTGCGTCTGCTACGTGACACCCCTCCCCACCACACAAACACACACACTCCTATTTTCCCCATACCTCCCCTCCTACACAGCAAATCATTATGACAGTGACTGCTCATCCCGCCGGCTGCCTCCTCGTCAACGCTGGCCCAGATTCCATCAGATTATACAAATGACATCATCAAGCGTGTGTGTTTTTCTGCGCGCATGGTTGTATTTTGTCATCACAGTATCTGTTCCTCTGCGTACCCCGTGTGCACTTGTGTGTGCTTCATTTCAAAGCTCTCAAAACACTCCTAATATGATAAAAGCATCATCATAAAACAAAAAATGACTCTTGAACATCACAAACTTTCAGCATGGTTGAACAGAGAGGGTCCAACTGGGTTTCATCACACTAAGCAAATACAAAGTGGCTTTAGAGACACGGCTCGCGTGTCTGACAACACAGGAAGTACATCTGTTGTTCTGCGGGCCACTGAACTTTAACAGCCACATATATGCTTACATGCATCTCCGGTGAAAAGAGTCATGTAGAAGAGAGCATCCAGGCATGGTGACATGCAAAGAACAATCCCGCTGTGAGGCAGTAAACACAGGTATCGTGACTCGGTTTGAGTTCAGTCATACTGAGGTAACACCCCCCCCACTTCAGTTTTAAATACTATTTGTTGTGTTCTTTATCTATTCTATTTAATCTGATTCAGACTGCGCTACTTTACTTGTAAGTCTTTCATCTTTTGTATCTCATGTCTAACAAATAAAGTTTCCTCGCCTTGCCTTTTCACGTACAATGGAAAACAACATTCAATCAGGATTATTACATTTAAGGGGGTTGCATACATACATAATGCACATCAGATAACAGTGTCTCTGTGGGATACAGTACACTGCATCATGTGCAGTTTTGTTTGGCAGCTGCTTTACTTTAATAAAGTGCCAAGCGAAGAATTAGTCCAACTGAAATCGCAAATGTTTTCGCAGTCCAAAATCATGCCAATGTGATTTGACAAGTTTATATAATATCTATATTTGAAATAACTATTATTGAAATGAAGAAAAAAAAAAAGTCTTTGGACATACATCAGAAATGTTTGCCTGCCAGCCTCTGAGTGGGCAGGCTCAGCGTTTGATTGACAGCTGAGCCGGCAGAGGCACAATGTAAACGAACTTCTGCTGATAACTGTAGCTTACAAGGACCAAAAGCGTGGAGAAGAATCACATCATTTAGCATCTGAACTGAAAGATTTACTGTCATACTGTAAGTTTTTAAGCTAATTGATGTGTGAAATTGTCGCTTGTGCTTTTAAATACCGATGTTTGTTTCAGGAAGCTAAGGGGCAACACAAGATTTCTGTCCACGCTGAAGGAAACATTTGCTGTACAAAGTCTGGCTCCTTCTGTGTCATGTCGCTGTCTGGCTATATAAAAGAACGATGATGCTTGACGTAGACAGATTAACAACAGCACTCTTATCTGTATGGGCACAGACAGGGGGTGTTGTCACCAAAACAAAAAATATAAAAAAACTTCCCCCTTTTTTTCCCCCAACAGCGAACACGGGAGATGCCATTTACATCTGTAATCTGTGGCAGCGACACAACAATCCATTTCATTTCAGTTGGACTTTCGCGCGGCCACGGCCCTCAAAGTTTCTGTTGGCGTCAAGTAAACACTGCAATCTCAACCACTCCATAAAATGTATGATAATTATGGCCGATAAAGACCGTGAGAAAAGGGTTTGTTGGCAACATGGCGATCAAGAAGATCTTTTCTCACTTAGCTTATTGGAGCCTGAGAAAATGCCCCGGGTTGTCACAGCTATCCAAAGCTATTGGCTAGTGATGACCCTGACTAAGCCATTTTCTGCTGCCTGTGCACTCCCCTCTCTCTCTCTGCCAAAACCGCCAAGGAGATTTGGGTGTCCTCACAGATGCCAGTATTTCATGCTTTCGACACGCAGGCTTTCACTGTCTGTCTGCCTGGCTGTGCGGAAAGCATTTAGAGAGGAAAAAAACAAACAAACCCAAAACAGGATCCTCTTCTCAACAACTTGCTAATTACGCTATAAAAGCTTGCTTGCTGTCTATAATGCATTAGATACATCTCATTCCAACAAGGGACAATGCCATTAATTGATTTGCTTTCTGATCTCAAATTAGTGAGTAAAATAGGTGCCTGTTTGCATTTTCCACTTGTTCATCTTTTTGATGCGGCAAATACAAAAACAAGATGAGAATTTTGGAAAAAGGGACCAGAACTTTTGAAAGTATAATCCGGGCCAGAGCCATTTTATCCACGCTAGGAAGTTCAATGAAATGCTCGTCTGAATGGAGACGGGAAGTAAGTGAGATGGAAATGAATATTCAATTACAGTGGGAATGCAACAACTTGATGTCCCCAGATTCCTCTCGGCGTTGTCAGGTGGGTGAGTGGTTTGATCATTTACATCTTAGCTATGCTACATTGGACAACACCTACACAGGAGCTGATGGTGAACGTCACAATCGCTTAAGCAGACGTCCTTTTGAACCGAACGTGTTGCTCAAAAACTGCCAGCGAAGATACACCAGAGGCTCAGATGAGACAAACATCCTTTCATATCAGGGGTTATGAAACCATAGAGTGTGTGGAATTAACTTTTCAAACTGATGCCCTAATTAAGATCTGTGCGCGACTGGAAACATCATTATCAATAATAAATAAATAAACTAAATACAGCCTCTCTTTTAGGGTTCTATTTTTGCACAAATAATGCAACAACAACAATCAAACAAAACTTTTATACAAAAGGTCTTTGCTCCAAATACCTTTCTGTAATTCTGCAAGGTGTCAAAAGCCAACTATGGAAATAAGCAGATAAAGGTACGGGTAATGCTACATTAAGTCCGGCTCCTTTTGCAGGCTGTGAACTTGTGTTTACCGAGCTTATCACGGAAACTTGCTCCTCAGATCTCTGCTGCACTGCCACGTTCATTAATCTAAAAACACTTTGGTCGCTTTGAATGTGTGTGTGTGTGTGGGAACAGATGGAGTGTAGTGATACAGATAAAAGAGCATTGTGATATGCATGAAGCATGAGACGCTGTCCGTGGTGCTGAAGTCATCCTGCAAGCTCCACTAACTTGCAGCTTGGAGGACATTCATTCATCTTTCTCCCTCTCTCTTCCTCTCTCTGTCACACACACACACACACACGCACACCATCACGCAGCTTCAGCCAAAAACATATTTTGATCTCCCTGCAAATCTGTTGTCCTGAATTCAATCCAAAACCACTTTTATTACGTATATCTAGATTATCTATACTAAAAATGGCATGTCCCTGAAAAGGCTCAGGCGTAAGTGGTGACCTGATAAAGTGGCGACCAATAACAGGACGAGAAGCCAGCTAATTCCACGGCAGCCCCATCAGTCAGCCCACAGGGCCAGACTGATGCCTGACCTCCAGCTGTCTGTCCATTTTGTGCTCAATTAGCAAAGAACTCTCTCTATTGCACATGTGCAAAGATCTCGGCGCCTGTGACCTTTTTCTTCCCCGCTAATTAAATTACTAATAAACCTAGACACTAAATTCCTCTGTCACAAAAGAGTGGATGCGGAGGTCGAGGGGAGAAGAGCCAGACTGACGGCAGCATCGATGGAGGGGTCTGCTGATTCATTCCCCTCATGTCCAGGTGGAAAATTGGGAACAGGACAATATTCACTGTCACTCAGTTGCCAGGACAATTTGAGCTTGTAAAGAGTCACAAGAGGAATTTTTTTTTTAAAAAGAGCTACTCCAGCAAAAGAGCAGGTTTCACACTTTGAGGTTACAACTATTATAAAAAAGTGAATCTTTGGAGAGAAAACAACATGGTGAGCTCTGCCAAGGCTAGTCAGCAAAAACAAAGTGCGAGATGGATGAGTTTCCATTTTTTTCTTTTAAAGCACACAGCACAATTCAAAATCACATTCAATTCATCTCTATCTGCATCTCGTTTAGAACTGCCCCAATTATATTGGAACAGCTACTACTTTTTCATTGACTGGGAACAAAAGCACGAATGGACGTGACCAACTTTGCCTTCTTCCCGTGGGTGTCAAGTGACTAACAGTGACCTACTGTGCGTGATGCATGAACACCAAGATTACCATGACTTACTTACTGTGGATTGTTATGTAGTTTGAGCCATTTTTCAAGTCTGTGTGAGAGTTGTTTTTCATCCTGTGCAAAGATAAATGGAAGAAAATGGCCTCGAGTGAAAATAGAATAATAAGCCTAAATATCTCTGACTATGCTGTATGAGAAAAAAAATTAAATGGAGGGACAATCTAGATGATTGTCCCTAAATAGGGCTCTGTCCGTCACTGTCCATCCATGCAGGTTATTAGATTGAGAAGAAGGTTTGTCCCTCTCGTCTTCTCTCTCCCTCCCACCTCTTCCATGCCTGCCACCTTGGCATCGGCCGTGTTTTGGCTTTGTCCCCACAGTTTCAGTCCCTCCCTCCTCTGCCTCCGCTCTCCCCTTCTTCTCTCCCCGCAGCCGACACGCAACATGGTGATTTATGGCTGAACTTAAGAACGCCACACAAGGAGGCCTGTTTATTTTACACCACACATCACTGACATGTTTTATAGACCGCTGTCGTGAAATCATGGAAACAAGGCTGATAACAGTTTGTTAGCTGGCTTCTGTAATCCGTATAGACTTAATATGACAAATGATTGTCCCTGTAAACCAAGAGATAATCCAGGAATTAATACAAACGTGACATTTGGTTTAGTTCCATTTGAGTTATTGTTTTCAGACAACTTGTTACTGATTAGGGAGCCTTGAATCAGGTATACTAAATGAAGCTAGGTGATACAAACGATCACAGATTTGGAAAATAATGAAAGGATATTTGACTTGGATAAAACCACTTACACATAGGAAGCTAAATATAACCATTACTTCTTTCCATTATTACACATATTTTTTCTTTTTCCCTTGTCCTTCTCTGCTTTTCATTTTTCTTTTCAATAGTAGTTCCACTGATATCTGCATGTTAGGAAATCTAACCATTGTGAGTGTAGAGCTGCAGCTGCAATTAGTTGGTTAATTGATTAGCTGACTGAAAGAAATTGAATTGCCAAATAATTTGATAATCATTTCAGTCATGTTCCAAGTCAATTATTTGCTGGTTCCATCTTGTAAGAGTTTGCTGTTTTTTATGATAGAAAATGAAGAGTCTTTGGGTTTCGGTTGGTTTGTTAATCGTTATTTGCAGCCATATTTAGTAGTATGGTTTTTCCTCTTCTTTCTTCTTCTCTTTACTTTTATGATACACAAACACTGACAATATTGCACCAAGATGGCAAAAAGGGCTACTAATGAACAATCCTCTTTAAACTGTAAACAATATTGAAATCACATTGCTGTCAAAATTAACCCTCCTCATGAATTAAAACCGCACTGAAAACAAAACGAGCCCTTGCTATCATCAGTATATCATGTCGAACACCACATTTGCTCCTTCTTTCACTTGTTTCTGTGCGAAAACAACCCTGAGCACCAGCACCAAGCATTCACTCATTCACACACTGACACACACATACAGTCACCATCTGTCACGCTGTAACCTCCCCAAGCTCGCTTTCCCTTGCCGTCCTGCAGGGACACATGCTCACTAACGATTCTATAACTTTGTTACCACCTCATTATGGCGGTTAGTAAGCGCCATAGCTAGATTCACCACTTTGTAATGGACTGGCAGTGCAGACTCATCTGCTTGACAGCCGTATTGATTCACCGTACCGTGACGAACAGACCAGTTGAGACTGCGTGGTAGCAATGCTGACCTCCACCTGCTCTCGAGCTACTGCCGTCATTATGTCCATCTGCCTCTTCCCCTTCTACATCTGATCATCCTGCAGTAACAGTTACGGCTCGACATTTTACTGAAATATGGTGTAACTTAAATAAAACATGTCTGTTGGACAATGAAAGGCTGTCATGTACAGCTCAACAGCTTTCAGAGTTGAACCGGTTCCCAGTACACTCTGACTGATGTGTTTACACACACGGCTCTATAGTTTCACACCACCTGGGAAAAAATATCATAGCAAAGTGACTTGCCAGGGAACAAAAACAAAAGCAAAAGCCAGGATTTGAAGACTGAAAGGAGCAGGGAATTTGCGCCAAACTGGCTCTGCAGTAGAATACTCTCAGATGATACGGCGAGAGGAGATGATGCCCAATTTGCTCTGTGCGGTTATTATATAAGGCAAATGTGCATTGTCTTTATACAATTTCAGGCACTTACTGGACGACCTGTGAAAGCGGTCTGAATGGTTTCAGAGGAAGAAACATTTTCCTGTTGCCAGAGGGTTTCCTTTGAATGCAGCCAGAAACATTTCAGTGTATGCAGCTGCTCAGCATGTTTATTTCAACCTACTGGGAAACCTCTCCCAGGGAGCGCCATCAAGGAGAAAAGAGCCAATATGGAGCTCAGTAAGGACTGAACTACTCATACTGGCTGAGGTGAAGCGGTAAGCTACTAGAGGTGGAGAACCAATCAGATTAGTGGGGGGATAGAGTGAGTATGTTGAAGTCGGGCAGGAGGGGTTAACTAACATTCAAACTAGTCTGATGACCTTTTGGTTAGGGGATGACCAGTTGCTCTTTGGAGCAGATAATCCCTGGAAAAGCTGGTCTTACTGACTGAACAATGGTCTCCTCCCCCACACAAACAGTCAACACTGCTGCTGCACATACGGTACTATTTGTTTGTATAATGCCTGTGTTGGAGGGTGTTCATGGCTTTGCATATATGCTGCACAAAGCAGCCGTAAATGTAGAATGTTAGCAACGAGACACAGACACAGATGATAATTTATCACTGCATAATTCATGTATTATTGCTTGGTCTTTATGCTAAAGATGACTTTGATGTGATGCAGCCCTTTTAGCACAAACCCATGTACTCTGTGGGCTTCTTCTGCACAGCACTGCATTAGCCATCTCCTTGTTCTCCTGCTCACATTGCCTCCTCATTCACTGGCCCTTGTGCCTGATTTAGCCAGTGCCTTGGGCCTGCAGCAACTGGCGGTGGTATAGAGGGCCATGTAAATGTCACCGTCTCAGAGGGTGTGCTCTGCAGAGCGTGAAATGAAATCTGGCAGAGTTTTAGGGCCCTGCCTTTCCTCACATGGGCATTCCACAGTACATGGGTCCTATAGAAAACTCCAGCCTATGTTATGATTACATCTGGACACCACCCCACCTCTTTGCTTTATCAATTATTTAAGTGTCAGGTCAAAAGTGGTGCAGTCACTTCCATGTGGGAATAATATTTTCCCAACACGATTAATGTTATTAGTTCAAAAACAGATTATGTTTGCTGTCATGGGAAATTGGATAGTTTTGCTAATCCAAACTAATCCTATGGACCATGCAACCATATCAAGATTACTGCATGTTGTATCATATGCATGTACTACATATGCATGATAGGCCAAAGCACACTTCACATATAAATATCTCACCACTTAAATGTCAATCACATGATTTATGTTTTTGAAGAATAACGGCCGATACTCTCTCTCACAAGAGGAGAAGAGAGAAGAGCTGCGAGCAGTGCACGCCGGCACAGACGGACGATGAGTAGTTCGACATTTCACTGCAGGAAAAGTTCCCTGTAGGGTTTCTTCTACTGGGAAGATTGGCAGTACACTTGAGGGGCTCTCTCTCAATTAAAGTCAAGAACATGAGGGGGCTTTCAGTCGGTGCTGACGCCATTTTGGATCCAAAACAACTGTGTCAAACCTCCCCGCTCATTCTGCTCTGCCTCAGACCATCTCTTATAGGCACTTACTGTCACCGATGGGATCAAAGTAAGCCCACGTAGTGAGCATGCAAAGCTCGAGCAGGGAGAGGAGCCAGCCGTCGATTCATCAGAACTCTTGCTCTGACATTCAGGCCACACAGGCCATCGTTCTGACTATTACTTTCTCTGAACTGACAGAGCGCTGTCAGCGTTTAGATGAGCTCAATAAAAACCCCATATTATACTCTATTCAAAAGTGATGAGATCAATTAAAGGCTGTCATCACAAAATATCTACCCTTTAAAATACCCATTGTTGAAATTACCCTCTCTTGCTTATCGCCTCTATTCATCTCTCAGCCAGGCACTTAAAGCCTGGCACATGTGGACATTTACAAATAGCTTCTTCCATTTAGAGCCGTACCTTTTGCAGCTTATCTTGTGTAATGACCTCTTAAATAAATCTCCTTGCTTTAAATAAACAGGAGCCGTGCTCACAAAGGCTTTCCTAGATGTTGGGTCACATGACACTGTGGACCTCCCATGGGGACGCTGACTGGCACGTGACACTCTAATGCCAACAACTGTGTATTCAAACTGAAGGGAGAGGCTGTTTCAGAAGATTTACTTCATTTAAGAGACACTCATCAATGGAGTTAATTGAATTCTGATGAGTTTCATTACAACAATATTATTAGTTGCAAAATACTTCACCATTCCTTAAAACCTTGTAAGAGACTTAAGAAACTTTCCCCTGTGGATCAGTAACGTGTGCCAGCTTTGCGGAACCACACTTGCCCATGAGCTTTAAAATGGCTGAATGTAACTGTGATCACACGCTCTCTCGCTGCGTGACAGTGCGCGGCCACTCAGCGCTGGGGAGATCTTCGTCATGCCCCTGATTCATCGTCATCCTCCTTCTCCTGTCAAAGCCACTGAGAGGCAGGCAGGCCAGCTGCTACAGGGCACTGCAGAAAGCTGTGGCGTGGAGGGACGCTAGCAGGTCAAGAGGAAGCGTCCTCACTCCTCCACTAAGCCAGTCCTCACCGAACTGACACTGTGAGCAACAAGCTGCTTCACAATCCAGAGGGGGGAATATGATATGAGGAAAAACTTTGATGGAAACTGGAGTAAATATTATTTTGATACTATTTATTGTCTGCATTTTTTCTGCAATAGCCATTCAATGTATTCTGTTATTATCTTTCTATACAGTATTTTTCTTTGTCAGTGGCGGGGTCCGCCATTCCCACATGGGATTCACATTGTGCATTAGGGATTCACAGGGAACGATGCAGCATGTATTCCAGCAATACTGTTTATTTTATCTGACTGGTATCAGCCTCGCCGTTCGCTGTTTATTTTCCTAACATCATGTCAGAGCTGTATTAAGTTGCTGCTAAAGCAAACTCAACATTTCATACTGCTGCTGCTTCACATTAAACTTGGAAACATGGGGTGTTTTCTGTGTGAAGCAGTCACAGCAAACTTAATGTATTTGGCACTGAGTTAACACCGCAATCAGTTTTAAATATTGCAGGAAGTAATGGAACACGGCGGACCAGCCACAGCGCCAGCCACAAATTCTGAAATTTAATTACACAAAAAAGAGAAATTTTAATCTCAGTGTGACTTCCACCACCTTAAATACAGGCGTATAAAAACTCACCTTGTAGGAAAAACCAGTATCCTCCCTGTATATTATTTTACAATGTTAGTGTTTAATGTTATGTACTGTCTATTCGACAACATGCTTTAATGTATTCTCTCAGTTCCATACATCTCATAAACTGGCATATCCTCACATTTGTCCTAATGCAGATCAAGCTCCAAAAGCAGTGGATCTTGCATTTCCCATAACTCGATAACGTCTTTCATTACATGCATCCGGCCTCCTAACTGCACACTTCTTTTACATCTCACCAACACTCAAGGGCACCTTACCCCCCTACTCTTCCCCAGATAATCAAATCAGTGACCTGCTACTGACAAAAAAACACATCTTTACTACTTTGGATGTCTCTTTCTCAAACTCAAAATTATTATCCAGTTTCATAAATGCAACCAATAGAGTTCTCTTGCATCTGGGCTGGATTGCAAAATGCCTCATCAGTGTCAGGGAACGGTGAAAATGTCACATTAATTTGTTATTACAAGATGTGACACCTGTGCTGTGTGGAGGTTAAATAGGTTGACATGACACTGATTGCGGCCCATTCCTCTTCCTACGATCATCCATTTGGACGGATAAGGTTTGGTGATCGCGCGAAAATATTACGCCCAGTGAAATAATTTATGTAGAAGCCTCAGGAATGAGACACCTTTTTAAAATGTTGGGATGATAACAGAAGCTATTATCCTGTCTAGACAACTGCCATGCAATAAAAGTCGTGAGTGCTAATCTGTACAATACTTGGTAAAGAGCATGCACACTACTCAGGATTACTTTACACTGTTCCATGGATATGATCATCTTCAGTGCCTCCTGCCAAAACAGTAAGATCTTGTCAAAGTCTTCTCAAAAGAGGCTTTCTCATCACTGTCAGTCGTGGAGACAAGCTATCGAGACTTTCCAAAAGTTTCAGTCTGCATGCAAATGAGAGTCTGGCTTTGCTGTGTACACATGCTAACAGACTGTGGTACAAAGAAATTAGCATACAACTCTGCCACTGGCTCTCCAGATCTTCGATTAGTCTATAAATGATGTTTGGAATTATAGGAGAAAAGGCTGTTCAGAAATATGCATGATGTTTGTACAAACATTAGCATATTGCCATTTCAGAGGCAAGATTGCTTTATAATGGATATGTGCCTTTCATATATGTTTCATAGAAAAGCCATTTGAACAAGAAATATGACTACTATCCACTCACGTGCAGAGCTCCATCAATTGAGGCAATGAGGGGATTCATTTAGCTGCAAGGGGCTTTTCACACACAAAGAAAATGAAATTGCAAGTGAGAAACATATTCTCATTGCACATTTTGGTGTCATTTTGGGTTAGTAGTTTAGTCAAGCAATTCCTTTGACCCCTCATCTCAAATACGAAATATATCAAAATGTGCATTGCAAGTTTTATGGTGGGTATGATGATGAAAATAGATAAAGCTCCAGATTTAAAGGCCGAGTCAATGTAATGGTAGAAATAACATTTTATGAGTCTCTGCTCAGTAGATTCAAAGTTCCCTCCACAGGTTTTTCAGTCATTTTCTATTATTATTAAATGCCTGTTTACTGTAGATTTGATTCACGGCTAAATAGCTCCTGTATATGGGATTGTTTTCATTTCATTCCATTGTTAGTTGGGTCTCCCACTTTTGACTATGTCCCTTAAGTTCACTTTTCTACACAATGTCTTCAGTAATTATTTTGAAAAAACTAGAATGCCAAAAAAAAAAAAAATAGAAATGAGTCATTTGCAAAACAAACAGAAACCAGTCTATTGCACATAACAGTAATCAGACCAGTACCCTACATTATTATATACATACTTTGATTCTCTCTATTTTCAGTTTGTCTTGCATAATAACATAATAACTGTGTGCTTGTTAATCTGTCTGTACATTTGGTTTGGCACACAGAGAGGTACTCCCCCATCAGAGTTAACTGCATGTTCATGTATATTTGGTCAATAAACTTGATTGTGAATTCTGGAGTTCAGCCAGAATGAGATGAAGTGACAATTTCCAATACTCGTATTACTGTATGTATTGTGTTTTGAACATAATTAACCCCAGGCTTTACAAACCAAGCTACACACTGTACCAGACCTGAAAGAAGGAGAAAACGTACAACATGCAGTTTGCACAACAGATAACTGTCCACAGGCAGATAGACCTAAGACTTATGTGTACATCTACTCAATATGTATGTGTAAATGTAATTTTTTGCCTACGTGTATACGCAGCCTAGGCACACGTGCACAGCCTACTACAATATATCTCTCTCCATGACGGGAAATAATGTCGATACTCATTAGATTGCAAGCAATCTGACACTGAAGCATGAGTCCGTGTATACTCCAGTGTGAGCCACTGATTCCACTATTAAACCACAAATCTGCTGTGCACAGACACATTATTGCTGGTATCAGTTCTGCAGGTGACCATACAAACCACCATGCTTCATTAAAACCATCCAGAGAGAGAGTTATCTCTGGGATGACTTTTTCCCCGAGGAGGTATTAGTTTGTCTATATGTCTCCATTCAGCGGCTCGCTATCTGTGGGGAATATCAGAATGTAGCGCTATCAATAAGACTGTTTAAGCAAGCCAGTCAGCTAGCAGGGCGTTTGTGCTTTGGCAACTATAATGGGATGTGTGCACTATCGCCCCACACACAAGTTCAGTAACACTTGAAAATTGCTTAGCATTCAGCAGCTGATTCCAGGACAGAAAGGGATATGCATCTGTACTAAGAGGGAGGAGGAGTGTGTACAGGCAGTCCTCCCCAGTGTCTGGCCGAAGGCCTCCCTGGTGGATTATGTTACCCAACAATGGCAGTGGCCTTTCACAGTCGGAGCATGCTCCAATAGCTGGAAGGCATACAAACATGCCTCTCTTCCCCTTTCCCTCGCTCTCCCACCAGAATTGACATTGTCCCCTGGCAAATGCAGGTCTACAGTATGTCTTTATATTTACAAATGAGTGCCCTAGTTTCTGGTGAAAGGCAAATAAAAAGCAGGCTATCAGACCAAAGCATTTCAGCAGAGCATGAATGGCATCACACACGGAACCGGACCCAGCGCCGCTGCATTTCTGAAGGCAAAGAAGGTGAGACCGCTGTGGCTGTTAGCATCTCCTCACTCATGAAAGACGGACAAGTCGGACAGCTTGACAGAAGTGTGGAGAGATAATGATGTGACATACTGTAAGACACTGTGTGTGTTTATAATGTGCGCAGAGAAACACACACTATCAACAAAGAGAGAGAAAGCCTGAGGCACAGACTGTAGTAAGTCCTGCAGGCATGAACAGGCATGAAGGGAGCTGTGATGGTAAACAATGGTCTTCATCAGACATTCGAGAGCTGTGACTTGAAAGCTGCTGCACACACAGGAATCTCTCAGCAGAAAACTGTATGTACAGCAAAGTGACTTCATCAGTAACTGTAATATACTTTGCCTCATGCTTCATTTGCAGCACAATATCAAGATAATGGCTTTGACCTCCAGATGAGTTATATTTGTCAATTAAGTACACGGGACATAAATGAACTTGTTATGTCGACTGCTGACATTCAAGGGAGGGAAAAATGTTAAAACCAGACAAGTTATTAAGAATAAATCCTACAGAGCAGAAAGTGTTTTTTTTTCAGCCTAAAACTCCTCAAAAGGCAGATAATCTCAGAGGAGCAGGATTAGTAAATTTATTCGAGCAACTGAGTCTATGTTCATTCAGTGTGAGTAACAGTCTGCCTGGATATGTACAGTGAGGCCTGTTTCAGCGGCACTGACACACACACACACACACTCCTCACGAGGGCCTGTAGTCTTCGCTGAATACAGGCTTTACAAAGAAGTTCAGCTCTCTCTAAACCTCGCAGTTTGGAGTACAAAAACATACATTTCTCCACCAGGTTCCCCGAGGTAGCTCACAGCTTGCTCTCCTCGCTTTTTTGAAAAAAAAAAAAAATCCACAGGAGAAATTAAATTGGCCTGCTGACGGCTCCCATACGGCCAATCTCAGTAGCTAAGTGCGCCGGAAAGTGCGCCAGCTAAGATTACAGGACTAGTGCAGAAGTGCTTGAAGAGTCCCCTCAAGCCAAACTAGTAAGTCTGAATGGTGCGAGAGAGAGAGAGAGAGAGAGAGAGAGAGAGAGAGAGAGAGAGAGAGAGAGAGAGAGAGAGAGAGAGAGACGTCCTGTTCTGATAAGTGAACTACTGAAGAGCAGCAAGACATAGTGGGACCGGACGGGGCTCTGCTCAGTACAACAGTGCAGTGTAATTAAAATTCAACAAAGAAAAGAACACAGCCTGGAACTACAGCACATCCGAGAATACCGCTACAGCTGACTCATCATTACTGTCATCCACGACCATCATTACGACACGATTGTGACTTCTGGCCTTCTATAATAAAACCTGAGGGGGACAAGTTATGAGTAACAGCTATGTCATCCCTGTGCATTGCAAAATCTTCTTTGCCGTCATCATCCCTTATTTTTATTGTAAACCCTCGGGGTGTTAGAAAGCAATATTTGCGCCACTTGTAGTCTCGGGCTCCTTCTGCCCTTCGGGCGGCTCCAATCTGATGGCCCTTTTTATAATTTCATTTTAATTTCAGGGTTCCGTGGCTTCAAAGACAAGCTCAAAAAAGAACAGCAAACACACAAACAAGGCCATTTGGACCGTCTGCGATGACACATTTACATCCGGACGGCATTATCTGCATAATTGCATGGAAAAGCGAGACTTGCCGGTTATGGAAGAAGTGTGAAAAATATACAGAGATTTTAAAATATTCAACAGCCCTTATCTCCCCTCGAAAGCATCCTTAATATTCCACAGGCAGCTTGTGGGAAGCAAGCGGCTGAGGCAGTGTTTACAGGTATTTTGTAGCACAGCAGATCTCATCGTGTTTTAACTAAAGTGGCGCTGCCTAGTTCAACAACAGCACAACACAGGCAGGAGCAGGATAAGCCTGATGCTAATTGACATGGGAATAAAACAGAGGCGGTCACCAAAATAAATAAATAAATAATAGAGTCGGTGGATTTTTATATTCCCATCATCTGTGAGGCGGCTGACATACATGAACATGATACAGGAGGAAGCTACAGCTGATAACAGTATGAAGACAAAAAGAAAGCCAATGAAGCAAAGACACAGGGTTGAGAGTTCAACACAGAGTCCATCATTATCTGACAGGCAACGAGGAAAAGCAGCTAATAATGACTCCAACACTCCGTCCCCACGGTCGTATGAAGCCACTGCAGTCATATGAGCGAGATGCAGAGGGTCTCTAATGTTGGGGGGGGAGGGGAGGAGCAGACGCCAGGGCCTTGTGTTTAACAAGGAAAGCGTGCACGTTTATGGTTGGAGGAAGTGACACAGGCACCGAAGGAAGATCAACAGATTGTGGGACCGTTCGCTGCTTCTGTGAGATAAGAGAGTGCGCCTGCAAAAAAAAAAAAAAAAATGTCTGCCTTGCAGTGGCTTTCACTTGGAATTGGCAAGAAAAAGAAGATAAAGAGAAGAGGGGGGAAATCATTAAATATGCCTCTTATTCTGTGGCACAGTAGCTCAAATCTGGCGCTTCAGTTAAAATTCCTGTATCATTTCAGTGCTTAATTCATTTCCGGTAGGCTACTAATGGCTTCTTTATACTTGGTTGACCTCGTAGCCTTGATCCCTTCTCGTCGTCCTTGAATGTTGCTCTACCTCAGCTGGAGTCACAAGAACTATTGCATGTTTTTCCAATTGGCTCTGTGCCCCTTCACACGCGCAACAATAATTACAGAGCGTATTTTAATAGCATATAATTTTCATCTACACCACGAGCCATTAACACAGCTTTCTGGTGGACCAACTGGATTGCATCAGACAAGTGATCCATTCATATCGCAGCTGGAGTAAGTCTAGAGAGTAATTTACAGATGTAAGGTTGCTCGCTTATGCCCACTGATTCTCTGCTTGTGGCTGTGTTTAAATGACTGGAATCCTACATTGAGGCTGGAGCCACATGCAACACAGAGCCACTTGAGCCTGGGTCAACCAAAGAGCCTGAATGCACCCATGGAGCAGATGGACATGGGCTATAGAAATCATGCATGGCACCAATCAGTGGAGTGTGTCCAGCCTGCAAGATGTGCTCAGATTAACACCTCAGAGCCAAAGAGTGATATGGTGGCACATGTTCTGCTGCTGCATCCTGTTCCCACAAGTAGCAGCAGATTTTAATTTTGCTTGCAGTGTTTTAAAAAAAAAAAGCAATTTTAATTTTGCAAAAGGAGCCAAATTCTGCATTTCAACCTCATATTAAAAGCCACAGACGCAGTTGCAGACGCAGTTGTTCCGTCAAAGCTCACAGGGAGGGTGATTGGTTATTTCACCCCTGCCTCATTATCACTTAAGACAAGTGGAAATACAGTGAAACAACTTTGCCAAAAAAAACAAAAAACAATCACCTATTTCCTTTAAGTGTCAGGGGCTTATAAGAAAGTTATGGCCATGCATATAATCAATGCATGCACAGTTTGACAACAGGACGATCACACAGTGAAGTGAAAATGTTTTGATGTTGTAAGTGATGACAAACAAATTCTCCCTGCAGAATGAATGAAAGCAGGGAACAATGTGCGCATTTGTGGCTCCTACCTGGTCAGCAGAGCAGTCCGGGGATCGCCTCCAGAGTAAATCCTCTGAACGTCGCTGAAAACGCGTCTCGGCCCGGAGAAGATAACAAGTGTGGATGGATCATAGAGGTGGTGACTTGGATGATAAGGTCCCACACACTGGAGGATCCTTCCTGTGTCGCTCCGTCTGCGGGCTGCAGAGGCATCACTGAACGCATGAAGCAGGCTGCACATGAACGGAGGGAAGGAAAGTCCGGCCTGGAGTCTGCTGGAGCCTGGATCCGTCAGAGTTTACACAATCCTGCAAAACAATTTAGAGAAGCTGCTCAACTTTAAATCAGTAGTAGTAGTGATGATAATACGGATCTTTATTATTGTGAGTGTTGTTGTTGCAGATAAATTGGCAGATAAAAAGAGGTTCATTTAATTTATCAATAATTAACTCATGAAAAGGTTGAGGCTAATGACTAAAGGCTTAGGTTTCATTATTCATGATTCCTAAATCAACAATTAAAATATTACCACCAGGCATTTGTTTTTATCTGTGTGTTAGTCGGATGAAAATTTTTTCGAGACCTATAATTAATGCTGCATTTAAAACACTAAAAAAAAATTCAGAGATTTCAACCACACCTCATCTCCAGGACAAGTGAGCTAAGTCCATCCACTGAGGAAGAAAGCTCTGGAAAAAAATAATAGCCTACGTGGACTTTAATTCTTTTCTAAGTAGAGAATTTATTTATCTTTCTATTAAATTCTATTTTTATTGATTTTTTTCCGTGTTCAAAAATTATTCTCAATTTTTAAGCCGACATGAGAAAACAACTAAATTTGAATTTATCTACAATTACATGACAACTAGACGAATCCATGTGCTGAGGAATATCACTTTATAAGGTTGAAAGCTCTAACACAGCTGGTAAAGGAGCTGTTGTTTTCTTTTGTTTGTTTTGTTAAAGATGTCATTTTTTCCCAGCAGCCTGCCCTTATTAAACCTAATTTCATCCACATCCTTAATTTGTCTTGTAAATGTTCAATTTTAATTATAATCTCTTGTATTCAAAACCAAATGAGCTGCAAAATAATACGTATAATGGAACATTGTGACATTTGTGTTATGGAGTGCAATTTTTTTGTATGAGCGCAATTTTAGTCGCACAAAGAAAGACAGGCAGTTGTGTAACACAGTGCACACAAGCACATCACACAGACTCCTCACATCACTCTCTGTCTCTCTCTAGCAGTGATACTGATGAATGACTGGAGGCGACTCTGCTGGGAGAGAGCGAGAGCCAGCAAACCAGCCGGGCCTCTGCTCTGTGCCTGCCAGGCAGCCTGGATCTAATAACAGCGATGCATACTTCAATGGCACAACCCTGGCAGCAGAAACAGCAGCAAGGATTGAACTTGCTGTAGGCGACTGGTGTGTGTTGGTCTGGACTTTGGATGATCGGGCTTTAAACAAATCAACTATGCATTTTAAATAGAGTGCATGAGTCTGATTTGGAGAAGAAAATGTCTGCATTGAGACATTATCAGGGGATTTACTGTAGCCTGAGGCCTTTTCATCAACTGGCAATCAACAATTTATTGGTGGCAGTCAGTCAATAAAGGCATTCCCTGCAAGTGTCAGTGAAATCAATATTCCCTTGTGACACAACACGCAACCCAGAGAGAGAAGGAGATGGAGAAAGCAGAAGGAGAATGAGTGGCCTCCCTCACACTGTATGCAAATATGATTAAGTAGCTGTGTTGCCATTGTGAATGAACTGAGGTGACTACTCAGAGGAAAATTTCGCCCAGATTAGCAATTTTTCTTCCTGTCACTCTCCCTTTAATGTAATGGTTTAATCTCGACTGATCCCAGCGTGATGACTGATTTGTCTTGGGGGGGAAAAACTGATTGTCACCCACGGCTGAGTGCAGTAAATCTCTGAGAGCTGTCCTTAAAGAACAAGCACTGCCAACCGTGGGCTTAAAGAGTGAGTGTGTGTGCAGCGTCTTTAAAGGTTAGTTATATCCAAACTCAAGCTTGTTTATCGCGTGTGGCGTCTTTAAGGGAACTTGTGTTGGTGCACTGAGTCCCACAGGAGGCATGTGTGATCTTTTTTGCGTCACAGCTTCTTGCAAGTACAGAACATCCATGATGCAAGCCGACACATACACCAGTGTGTTAAATAGCTTGGCTCTCTCTCAAATCATCTTGAGGCCGGGAAAGAGAAAAACAGACAGATTTGCTTGTTGAAAATAAATAAAATCCTATGAATCAACAAGGCAATTAAACTGGATTTAAATTTCATTCATGTTTATTTAAAAGAAATGTGACTGTAAAAAGGATACACACACTTCAAATGCATGCAAACAGCTGTGTCTGAACACACCTTGCATTTCAGATATAATGTGGGAGACTTTTACTTTATGCCTTTCATCAGACCTTTTGAAGAGCTTGACTGAATCCAGGCCATGTTTTACTTCTCTCTCTGGCTCAACATGCAACAGCCAGCTATTTATCAATAATTCATACCAGAGGAGGTAGTTGCAAACATATGAAAGATGACACAGAGAGTGCAAAGTAACTGTGAGAGTACTTTGTTGTTACCATTAAATCATGCTTTGACAATTTGTCAGGGTCTCAATCTGTTTATCTCTCTGTCAAAAAAACTCCAACAAGGAGCAATTATTCTGCATTTCTTGTTTCTTATGAATGCTTTTCTCCAAGTCAGTGTTTGCAGTGTGGTTTGCATGCATTGCCTCTCTCAACAGAAAGATCTTGTGATTTATAAATATTGCAAATTATATGATTCATCAAATTCATGATGCTGGCAGATGAAGCACAAGCCCCATTAATGTGAATTATTAATAATTCCACGTCATTAAAAATTCTGCAATGACAGCCTTATGACAGTGACTTAATGAGCATGTTTAAAAATGATACCAAAACATCAAACAACACCTTTTTGCTTGCGGCGATGAATGTTGCATGTAGAAGGTTGGATGAATAATAAAAGACATCTGAACTGCACAACATCTCCAATGAAAAACAGAATCATGTTTTCATCTGTGGCAGCGTATTGATCTCAGCAGTAGCATGCAGCAGATGTCACCTCCAGTTTCAGCTTCACCTTCCCATCTTTTCCTCTGTTGCCACTCACCCTTCTCCTGCTGCTTCTCTCAGAACAATTTCAGACTTGAGAGATTAGCCGATCTCAGCTACCAGGCGTGGCTGGATGAAATCAGTTTCACTGGATGGGAGACTGTAAGCACGTTCCCACCCAGCATTTTCGATCGATACTCATGAAACGGCCCAGAGGGACGTCTGAAAACCTTTGATGTTCCCTTGAAGACTCTATCGCTTTTCGACTTGATTTAATTCAGGCCTCTTTGTCTTGAAGCAAATTAATTCCAGCCTGCAAAGTGACGCGTAAACATCACGATCTAATTTCAACCTTGCAGTGTGTATGCACATTGTTAATGTAAAGAGCAGATGGTGTGAGCATGCTGGTCTTAAATTTTCTAATTGCTTAATTAATGTTACATAAATTTTAGCCCAAGAAAACCCTAACTCATTGCAGTTACAGCTCATGCACATATCTGAATCTTCTTAACTACAACATTCACATAAAAGAGCAAAGCTAATGAGCAGAGCTGTAAGTGGGGACTATAAAACATATAGGCTGTTTACTGTATACTCCAGGTTCTTCTGCAGCCATCCAAACACAAGTACAAGTACTAAGAATAGAAATGGCATTGAAGCTGAATAATTCAGACGCAGGGGGTGGAATACAAAACAAGTTTTTCCATGAGGCCTTAAAAAAATAAAAAATAAAAATACAAGCCATAGAAACGCTGATATCACAACAACATATTGCCCTCACTGAAGAATCTGTTTGTGTGTTTGTATTCGTACACACTCATTTGTTAAGTCTGCGCGTGTGCCGTCATTGCCCGGTCTTAAAAGGGCCATGGGACACTTTACACAAGGATGAACTAATCATATCACAGCCCTCCATGGATCGAGTTCATTCAAATGCACTTAGTGGGTTCATTGCTGAATAACTGATGAGTGATGAAGTCTGAAGAATTACTCAGATATAGTCATCCATGAGTCTACGAGGTCCGCTGTCCATTAGCTTTACAGACAGTACAGTGCAAAAAGGCTGTATTTTAATGTGAACTCTGTGGACTCTGCAGACCAGAATGGGTGGAAACAGCTCTGTTCACCCACTGGGGGTTTTGAAAATTGAACTCTTCATCTCCCTGAACAGAACAGGCAGCATTTACACTTTTTATTTCCCACATTCATGCAGCTGCCCTCCTCCATCTCCCCTTTGCCCCCCATTTCCCTCTACGGGACTTGTGCTTTTCACACTTGCCTAAACTTTACAAAAGAAACTCATGGCACAGTAAATACTGAACGGCAAAAGTGAGAACGTTAAAGCGAAAGTCTGTCAGTATTGTGGAGCAAGATGGAACAAGGATTAAGGCAAAAGTCAGACTCCTGAACCAGCTGTAATTAGGAATCCACCAATACCACTTTTTCAGACCAAGCAGAAGTACTTACATTTGAGTACTTGCTGATACTAAATATGAGTACTTATTAATACCACTACAGTTCTAACAATGACTTTGCTTTATTTTCGTCAGATGTTTCTCTCTTTCTGACTGCAACAAATTAATTACACATGATGCTGTCGCTGACATTTTAACATTCAACTTTGTGTTTTCCTGAAAAAAACATGTGACCCCTAACACATTCAGTGGATTTCAGCACCATACAAATAAAAATCTCAAGACGCTGTTTCATTCATCTGTAACGCACACACTCATCATTACTCAATCATTACTGACCATATCATTCATCTTTCCACTTTTATTCTACGTTATATATTTCTACTTATTGCTGGATTTAGTTTTGTTTCATCAATGACCGTCTCGGTGAAAAAGTGGGAGGATGGAGTCATGTTTCTGTGAAAGTGTGAGTGTCACAACACCTCTAACACCTGCGGGTGCGACACGCCTGAATTGAAGCATTGACCCTCCAGTTATCGGGAAGACTTGGGGATGGTCTCTCTCTAATAACCAATGTGCAACCTTGACAGAGCTCGCTTTATATACTCCAGTATCATTACATCAGAACCTTTTGAGAACCAGAATTTGTGTGAGAGAACAACTCCTGCCCCTGGGAAAGAGCTGTTTATACTGGCACTAAAGCGTTGTGTTGTTACTTTCTGCCACCGTGTTGTCATTCTGTAGCTGCCATGTCCTTTTGGTAGAGACAGGCAGGAGCAATTCCTGCTTGAACTGTTCACTGACAGGTAGAAGGTGCTGAGAGAACCAAACAGTGACTACATTATCTCTGCTTCGCTGCATTGCTTTGTCTTCGCTTTTCTTGCTCTTTGCCCTCTCGCTATCTCTCTCTTTTCTCTTTCTCCGACTCTGACGTTCCTTTTCTCCGGACCCTTAATTCACTATGCTGCAAACTGAAGTGACAGGTGTCAGAGGGGCTCCTCTCATATTGACTAAAAACTGTCACCTTGGAAAAGAGCCAGCCGGTGTCACGTTCATCATGACATATCTCTACTCTCCAAACCAGTCAAAAAAAAAAAAAAAAAAAGCAGAAATGGGAGTCATTACATTTCACTGCAAGAGCAGCTCTTGGACTGTGTGTAAATTGGAGGTCACAATTTCAAGTTTCTAATAAAGTAATGAAGTAATTCAGTTACAAGAGGCTGTCAAGCTGTTCTAGCTGCCAGCCAGTATCAATTAATTTCAATCAAGCTGAATAAATTAGAGATATATATCCACTGAAAACCTCTACTGACAGTGGTTTCAGTAGACCATAATGCACTGCAGCCATGTGTTTTAAAAGGCTTTAACTCTCCATTTTACTTCTGGAGAAAATTGGTTTTTCACCATTGTTATTGTCATTGCTCTTCACAGCAACCAGATGCAACAGCCATATTTCTGATGGATGTCACAATGGATGCTGGGAAATGTGATGAATGAGTAACCGTGTGGTAGAATTAGACATGATACAAGACGCCATTACAAAATAACGCAAATTGATGATACAATATAAGAACACCTGACAATGAAGTTTTCCTAAAGGTAGTTTCAGGAAAAAAAAATGTCTTTGTGAGAAACAAAACCATGCAAACCTTCCCTGGAATCAAGCAATTGCACATTTGAGACACTCTGACAATGCCACTAAACCACCGTGCATTGTGCTGCTGGGAGTTTATGGCTCTGACACTGCTGGATTCAGAGATGGAAGGGCGGGGGTTTGGGGGATATGAAAGTAAATCATGGGGGATGGAAAAAAAAAGAAAGCCGGTGAATGAGAGACATAGTGCTGCAGGCAGACATGTGCTGTTAAATGTTGGTTTGCTGAAGGAAAGCTTTGTGGCTTGTATGCCAGGGAGGGATCATTACTCTATATCCAACAGTAACCACAGTTACAGTATGTGTACCTTAATGAGATACATCCTCCTATAGTAGTCTAATTAATCATTTCACAGAGCAGAGGGGCCGAGCTACTGGAAGGCAGACCTAGTCTCATTTCTCCTGACATCAGTCTCTCTGCAGCCACTGCTTGACATACGCTTGTCATATTTGTGAGGCCGCCATTTTGTCTCCTGCATATTAAACATTCAATTTACCTCCATTTAACTTTTTGTTTGCTTCAATTCTGCATCATTTGTCGTGCAGGCTGGGTAATGTGAGGAGATACAGTTTGTGCCGAGCTCCATGCCGAGCTGAGCGTGATGGATGATGCCGTGTGTGTTTAATAAATTGACAACATGTGAGATCTAAGTGCAGAGCCGCATGACGGGGATGGAATTTTAAAATCTGCTGGAGTAACGCTGTGTGTGTGAGCGAAAGTATGACTGCATGCATACAGAATGGTGGCACAGCAAGGTGACAGGCGATCAGAAGAAGCAGAACAACTTCAGTGCTCTTTGGCAAAGATTGTGCGAGTTTCTGAAAATCGATTGAGAGATGAACACCATTCTGAAAGATATTCCCTCATTTGGTGTTTTGATGATGGTGGATGGTAGAGAGTGCCATCTAACATGAGTGGTTCTCAAATGTTTTTGGCTTAGGTCGCCACAAAATAAAGCAATATCTACTGGCAAACCCTCATTGATGGTTGTATATGTCCACTGGTTGTGATGAGCTCAACTCAAGAGGTTTTCTTTTGTTGAATTGTTAGATTAATTTTCACTCCTGAAGAAGTAAAATTGGGCAGTAATTCACAAGAAAACAAGAGTAGTTGTTGAGTTAGGCTAGGTTGCTTGGGCTGGACCACAGACTGTACTAAGGAACACAGTGTGCGCCAAATTAAAGATGCATATGAGCAAAAAAGAAAGCGACTTCATTTCATGTGGAGTTCAACTAACTCCTCCTGGCAATCATCTCTCAGCCCCTCAGACTTGGCACATTGGTCCATCAGTCCAAAATCTCCCTTAGATGTTCATTCGGGTTGTGTCCTGGTGACTGTAAATATCATAATGTATAATTTTCTGCCACATCACACTATTCGGTGACCTCTTATACCCTGTATGTACGCTTCAAGTTCAATGTTTTTCCTTTAATTTGTCACCTCTTGACACAAGACTCCGACTATGCCAGAATTAAAAAAATGTCTCCTTGAACCTTCAAAGGCTTTTCAAGAAAATAAAGAAATATTACACAGCACCAAGCATGCCAGCGAACTGTCAAAACAGGAAAAAATAATATTTCATATTAACACGTTTGTCTGCAAGGGATCTGTTATTTTGTCGCAGCAGGAGTGCTCATAGCAAGATGTGAATTTTGGGCCTCCACAACCCCAGAAACCTGACTTGGTCCAACATCACCTGGGTTGTCTGAAGGGTCCTGTGATCCCCCACCTCCAGCCTTCACACTCCACTAGCAGCACCCAAGGTTTGAGTGACAGGAAAGGAGTAGCATCGAGAAAGGTTGTACAGCACATCTTGAGTTCTAAAAAAAAAAATCCTATGTGTTGTGTCCAAACTTGATGCTCAGCGATAACACAGCACAGCAGTAGACAGCGGTGGTTACCAGGGTCCTTTGGAGGAATGAAAATATTATTTTGACAGTCTCTTACAGACCAAAGTGGTTTCATATGTGGGATTTTATCTCTTGTGATGGCTTGTCTGAGGAGAAGAGGTGGGGATACGAGGGAGTGAGATTGGATGTGATCCCTGTGAAACTTCCATCAAAGCTGAAAACATGGCGTCTGCTGCTGGTCAAAAGAGGTGATTTATTTTTATTTTCTTAACAAACCCCTGTTGATGTGGTGTAACTTGCTATTTTTGTTCGGTCATGCTCGAGAAAGAACTTCATTTGTCTCGAGAAAAACGTGGTCTCTTTAAACGTTGGATTGTGCAGACTGAACGGCTTCAACACTTCTCCAATAATGTCTAAATTATAGTTCAGGGACTCGGAGTAAGTCTTGATTGCGTTTAGAGGCTAATATCCTCCGCTCTCACCTTTGTTGTCCTTTGCCATTCTCATTTGTAATCTAGTTGGCACAGCCACCACTATTGGTCACGGCAGTTTAATTGTGACATTAGGAGGCGACTTGGTTCTAGAGGGATCCACAAATGTCGTCCACAAATACAGCGTGAAAGTCACACAGCCTGGGCTGTGAGGAGATAAACACTCCAAATACACAGAGCTTGTTAGTCATGGTCCCTAATTACCAAACGGTTCATGTAGGAATGTCCCAATTGTCCAATCTAGTCCTCACAGAAATGATGCCAGGGAAGCTGTTGGCGTGCATAACTATTTGAATTTAAGATCTTTTCAAATATGTTTTCTTCTTCTGTGATTTCATCAAGCCTCAAACTGTTTTCTGTTTATCCGAATCCCCATCAGTTCAAGGTAATTGCTTTTCTCGCCGGCATCCTGCAAAAAAAAAAAAAAAAAAAAAAAAATGTTGACAATATTTTAACATTTAACAGTGTTTGAATGTAATCGCTGTGTGATGCTGAAAGCCTATGAGAACTCACTGTTGCCAAGACCTGCATGAGTCATAAAGTGAGTCATAATTTATTACCAAAGTGACAGTGATCCTCTATAATACCCATCATGCACATATCTCTCATAATGTAAGTGATCAAAGATGGCGGGCGTGTAATTGGATATGATTTCATTCATTATATGATGAGCAGCCGACAAATTGGGCCTTGTCCTCTGCCAGCGGTACGGGTCACAGCAATCAGTCAGTCAACTTAAAAGAGTCATCCAGACACAATGTGGGATTACAACACCAGAAATAAAGCCAAATACTGCCGTCCCTGTAATGTCAACAGTGTTGTTAAGTGTTCTTCTGGTAAATTTAGCCTTGTACACTGGGAAGAGCTTGTTGACTTGAAGAACTTCTAGTGCTCATAAGCATCAATACAGAGCTTTCATTTTCTCCTACGTGTATCAGCTCTTATGACTCAACTCATCTCACTTTTCGAGTGTGTAAGCGAGTGTATAACTGTGCATATGACTGCATAGTTGTGCCATAAAACCTTTATTGCACGCTCTCTTACGGAGGAGCTCTGCATTAATTATTGCAGAGTGTTGAGTACAATCCACCATGAGGCAACATCTGGTGCCAGGTGAGGAAACTGGCAGGGGAGGTTTCCTGGGTGGACTTCACCCTTTAGAAAGGTTGAACCTCAGCTGTGCCACTGTGTCGCGGACTGCCTGCACACAAAATGCTTTTTATGTGACTCGTGTGAGTGTTATTAATTTGTCTCAGTGGTAGTTACAACTTATGCAATATCAGATTTTGACCACCAATATTTGCTTTTGTACTACTAGGTCTCTGAAATAGCATAATGCTCAACATATGACACTAAAACTCTCCATTAAAGTTGTAATCTTTAAGATTTTCCACCCATTTTTCACACTATTCATGGTCTGCATTTTCTCTACAACAGTCAATCAATGTATTGACTGTCCTCCTTTCTGTGCAGAATTCAAATTATCTGCCTGCGAACAAGGGATTCACAAGAAACGATTCATTTTTCTGTCATTGATATCAGCCTGTTTTCTATTCAATGCCTTAACTAGAGACAGTGTATTAGTATGTAAGTAAAATCTTTGACGTTAACAGCTACATAAAGCTACAGACACATTTGCCATAAATGACAGAGACACCTTATGGAGGCATTGCAACGTGACACAAATTGTTTAAAACAGTATTGGACAATTCATGAAAAGAAATATGGTTTTGACTTTTCATCATTGCTCATAAAGGAAAATGTGATATTGGAGATGGCAAAGACTGACTGACCACAGCAAACTGATTTCACCTTCGTTTAAATGCTTGTGCAAAATTACAAAGTTACACCAGAAGGCAGCAGTGGAAAAAGTAGGAAAACCAAAGTGGAGAAATCTATTACAGGTAAAAGTCAGGCTATACTTATATACTCAACAAAGTAAACAAAAACTTATGACAAAGTAAAAGTATTTATTGTGTAAAATTATGTATATTATATTACAGGGTTGTAATTATCGATGCATTAATGTATAAAGGCGGGACTAATTTGATTACTTTATATACTGCTGGGTAGCTTGTTGCCCCAGGATCAATACAGTCTTAACAGATAATTATAACATCACAATTTAGGAACTTAAGCTATCAAGTAAATGTAATTAAATATAAGTATAAAGGAGAAGAAAATGGAAACACCCAAGCAAAGCAAAATACTTCAAAATTATACCTAAGTACATTACTTGAATAAATGTACTTAGTTACTTTCCACCACTGCTAGTAGGTCTGAAAAGTGTCTCTCAGCAGAGGCAGATCCTCAGATAAAAAAAGCTCCATCTGATTCAGAAGTACTATCCTTTGAATTCATGCTGCATTTACATGCAGATTAAAAGTACTGTACCTTGAGCACATACACGTGCCCAAGCTCACACTGCCACACTGTCATGCAATGGTGCCACTGTGTGGAAGAAAGCGGCACACACAAGACATGCAGTGACATTACCATTAACGATGAGTGGACTACGAACACTATAAATCAGCAGATCAACAAGGTGTCACACTCCACACACAGCCTGACAGTGCGAACATAGAAGGTAAATATTAGACCAGCTTACTGATTTTAAAAAACTATAGCAGTAAATCAATGTGTTTCTGAGAAAACTAGTTAAAAATGATACCCATGATGAATTACATAACTTAATACTGTAAATTAAAGTAATGATTTCCAGTTCAGCTGATGTCCTAACCTCATTATTCTTCTTATTTAATTAGGTGCTGCATTCATTAAACAATGATCATATTAAATCAAATCAGTGCAATAGATTTGTAGAGAGTTGTGGCTCGGTCGATCTGAACTTTACCATCCTCACACTCAATCTATTATCTCCGACTAAATAGCAGCAAAGAGGGTCAAAGCGTTGATTATAGACAAGTGCATCCGTGTTTCAGGCTTAGCTGGGACTGTTCAGGTCATCCTGCTGGTTCAGAATAAATCTTCTTTCTGCAACCTGGTCTTTACTCATGTCTATTACTCTGCCTTTAACAACTGAACAGCAGATTGTTTATGGCAGGGAGCGATAACAGATGCTCAGCGCAGGACTATAAAAATGGATGACACAATATCTAGTATATCAAGCCAAGACAGGTGATTGGTGGAGGTGCTGTCATTCCTCATTTCAAATCTGCAGATTCTGGACTTTGCTGCGGAAGAACCTCAAAGCCTGGGAGCGTTGATATGTAGATATGTGAACAGGTGGGTTTAACTATTCATTTAGATTTTTATCTAGCCAGACAATAATGTGCTTTTGTCCTTCATGCTTTTTTTGGAAGTTAAAAACCTTTGTGGACTCTTTTCCTCAGACCATCATCATGCGAACCCACAGCCCAGCCCGCGTTGTTCTCATGCTTGTCGGACTGTTTACCTTCTTAGCCGCAATCACATTCAACTCTCTATCAGCATTCGGTGCCAAATCGGGTGAATACTTGTCAGATGAATCAAATCAGATGACGGTTCTGTAATGTATTTTTTGGAATAAATATCTGTGCTTCTCTCCATGCAGGTGTTTTCAAGCACAGCACAGAAGATGTGATACTCAAGTATACAACACCCATAACTCCGGCTGGGTGGGCTCTGTTTGTCTGGGATTCCACGTACATTTGGCTTTTCGTCATTTTTATATACTTTTTAGTGGGGCTCTGTCGAAGGTAGGCTTCTGCACCATTTGTCATATTTTCATCCATAATTTACAAAAGATTATAATGCTTAATACCGGTCGCTGCATCCCACTGCAAAACTGTGTCATAACACTCCACCAAGTCCAGAGGCAATTTCGTCTTCCTCTGCGCACTCATTTTCTCTTTATATGTTGCAGATTGCTCCGACTTAGCGTGATTATTTCCCCACAGGCACAATTTGTTTGCCGCGGTGTACTTTCTCTGCTGAATCTAACAATATTATCCTTGCTCCCCACAGGAGTGCTTATGACTGGATGTACACCACGCCTGCAGTGCTACCCTATGGATTTCACGTCTCTACTATCGTCAATGTTTGCTTGAATATTATGTGGTTGTTTCTGTTTGACAGAGAGTAAGTGTGTGAGTTCAGCTTGGCCAAACAAACACGGTCCTCGATTTATGAAGAACATGATTAACAGCTGTTTTTTTCTGCTGTCGCTCCTGACAGTTTAAATATCTGCTTTTCTGTGTGCGTGTAGGTTGCTGCTGCCAGGGTTGATAACATCAGGACTAATGACGCTCACCAGCAACATGATGCTATATTTCTCCTGTCGTGGACTCATGATCTACGGAGCATGGTTGAACAAATACAGCAACATAGACCTCTGGCTCATCAGAATATTGGTAAAATAGGCTTTTAATTATGAACTTTGAAATAGATGAGATTTTTTTAGATCCTCACTTGGCTTCGAAGGGAAGAACATGTTTAAATAAAGGAAGGAAGTCTTTGATTTTACGGACACTGTAAGTGAAAGCTTGTAAAAGCAGTAATAAATTCACACATTTATTATTTAGCAAACAAAGGTGCTCTTTGGATTGACTGCACATATGCAAAAAGATCCAAGGTACTCTGCGTTTGAGTACATAAAAGATCAAAAAGCCAATTTGTGAGTGTTACACCTACACAGTACATGTTTAAGCAGTGGCCTTCACCAGGGTACATTCCAACATTAACTGTACATGAACATTGCCATTCACTTCATTTGATTGCCTTGAAAAACTTACTGATGACTGAGAACCTTCACAGACATAATTCTGCACAGGTGTTTTAACAGCCAAATGCTGTTCAGTGAAAACCGCATATCTCCATTTGGGTGATATTTAATTTGAACAGATGAACAGAAGGATTAGATTCTTTAGTGTGTTGTGATCCTACTTCTTAAACCAAAAAAATGCTTTAAAAACTCATGGAATTATCTGAAAAATACATTGACACGAAGCTGAAAAAGTGTTGTTTTTCTTAGCTCATTAAAGGGGAACTGCAACAATTTCACACATCAAAGACTTAAATATATAATTCTGCACATGTGAAAAACTTGTGCAAAGCCTTTGTGGCTCTTGAGGGAGTTGAAATTTAATAAATTTCCACAAGTGACATTACTTAAGGCATCGTTGGTTTGGGCTGAAGACTACATTAGCTGCTGCTGGCTGAACTGTTGGCGGTCAAGTTGCATTGTGGATAATGTCGGCACCAAAGCTGCTGCAAATGCTGCAAATTTCCCCACTGAGGGATGAATAAAGGTTTGTCTTATCTTATCTGCCCAAAGTCTCTGCACAAGGCAACTGGGGTCTGAGATCAAGAGGTGAGAGGAAGCCCAGTTGAGCCATAGCAAAAACCTTGAGAAACCTCGAGTCCTTCTTTGCATTGTACTTGACATTAAAGAAGAGATGAGACAAAAGGTCACATAACAGATCGGCATCCTGTAGTTGAAGCGTGCAGAGAATCGGCCAAATACTTAATGATTAGGACACTGACTGCTGCTATAACTTCACACGGCCTGCTTGTAGTGCTGAAACAATGATTGACAGAAAAATAATGGATTGTTAATTTCAGACCTTGCAGCTTGCACTAAAAAAGGAGTTTGTAAAACCTGTCAGAATAATCAGATGCCGTTTAAATAGACATCTGCATTGCCAACCATTCAAGCTTCTTTCATTGTGTTGATCCAGGTGCAAAATGGAATAGCAGTATATACAACATGGGGGACTCTCTTCACTCTGCTGAACCTGACAATATACCTTCAGCATCAGGGAGATGTAGCTAGATGCGACTGTGCGATGCTGTCACTGCTGCTGCTTGTGATGAAGCTGTTAGCCTGGTGAGTCTGACTCCCTGCCGCGCTCTGTCATTTAGCTGTTGATGTTTTTTCTTCCCCCCCGAGACGTGATACACGAGCAAAGTAACTCCAGTCTTCTGTCTTTGTCTCCCTTCGCTCCCAGGTTTCTGTTAGAGAACTTCTACCTTGATGAGCACGTGCGTTACGTCGTGACCATCTACCCTGTGGTGATCGTGTGGTTGACAGGCACCATGAGCAACAACGGCTCCCCTGAAAGTCCCATTTACATCTTTGCAGGTACCGTTTGACACCAACATACTTTTCATTTCTCTGTACACTGTTCATTGATTCACATAGACATTGAACCTCCTCTCCCCTCTTCAGCTTCGATCCTGATTCTTTCCAGCATTATGTTTGCAGCACGCATTGTCCTGGTCACGTGGAGGCATCACAAACGGCCGCTTTACGATGACAGTGCACCCAGTATGTCACCGGTAGAAATAGCCTTGATGCAAAGAAAAATATTTCTATGAATATGAGCTTATAGATTTAAAACTTCTGGCTGACAGTCTCAGTCAGTCAATATCAAATTCACAGCTGTCTTAAACATTACAATTAATGTGTAAATCCTTCAAAAGAATGAAAACGAAAACAACTGTGCATTACACGTCTCACATAAAAATAAATGTTGAGTTTTTTTAAGAAAATAAAAGAGGGAAGAAAAGGAAGTTGTGATTTCATTCGTTGTCATTATTTTTAAAGCATCGTGTGTTTTTCACAGTCAAAGGAAATAACATTGATACACTGAACAAATGTGGGGTTAATAACACTAAGAAAGAGGAGTGATTTAAACAGTGATGAAATAGAAAAAATGATTTGAGGATATCAAAACTGTAAAAAGTTGCAAAACCAAATGATACAAAAAGATGTACATTCTAATATGGAAATGAGATTACAAAACATTTACAGTAGGAAAAGTAAGGTTGAAATAAATTATGAATACGAGAGAAAAATGGAAAAAGGAATAAATAAATAGAATTAGCCTACAGGCATTTCTAAAGATAAAATGTCCTCTTGGTTGATTTACCCAAACATTTCAAATTCTACATGATTAACATTTTATTAGTTAAGTGCACATTTAGGCTTCAGAAAGAAACTTATTCAAGGCTCAAACTAACAATGTTTTAGTAAGTAATTAATTGCTTAGTCCATAAAATAGAGTAAAATGTCATCACGGTTTCTCAGAGCACAAGTTCACGTCTTTCAATTGCTTGTTTCTTTCCAAGCAAAAGTGCAAAGTCCAAAGATATTCAGTTTGCAATCCTAGAAAACAGAGAAAAGCAGCAAATCCTCAGATCTGAGAAGCTGGAGTGTTTGCCTGGTATCTGCTCATAGAGGGAATTGTCTCTGTAAATAATATTATAAGGAGTACACACACCTGCTCTACATCAAAGTGCTCTGAGATAACTTTTTTGGCGCTATATAAATAAAACTGGACTGAAACTGAATTGACTTGAATAACCCCAGTACTCCCTCTCTTTATCTTTCTCTCTATCTCTTGCGGTATCACAATGACAAAGATTACAGGTCTAACCAAAGAGATACCAATTGTACAGTACATGCAACGATCCAAAGTCCAAAATATGTGCTTGTGGCGACAACTGTTGTGTCTCACAGTCTTTGAAGCTGCAGTCAGACACCATGGTGAGGTTCCAGACGTCTCCCCTCTTAGGGAAAAACCGTGAGCATGTAGTGATCCATGCTGGTAGTGTCGGCCTGGCTATTCTTACCCAGGTGATCGCAGGCGTCTTCATTACTCTGGCGAAGGACAGCTGTGTGCCAAATGGTGAGTAGCTCAACATGTACTGAATATTTCAATCATGCAATCGCACCGGTGGGTAGTGTTCAGAGCTTGAAATGTGAGAATGTGATGGTTTTAACAAGCTGTTATTCTGTGTGTGTTTCATTGCACTGGTTTTAAAAGGCCCTGAAATCAACTTCTCACTATGAGTAATGGAGCCCTGCGTTAACGCCTTATTTTCTGCCAAAGTTTGAACAAAAATTTCACATGAGAGATTTCTGTATTTTTTTTCCCTGAGCTCTTCTTACTAGTTAGAACAGGGCATGACTCTTTTACTAAATGGTGATGCTAAATTCTTCAGAGCGCCAATCAGGGTAATGATTCATTTTTGATTATTGAATTCATGATAAGTCCATTTTTTCATCTTTCATTGTTGCATATTTAATCAAAGATATTAAGTATCACAAAGATGTTTTAAGCCAGCATGCTCCGAACATATCATACTCATAACTATTTTCTGCGCGTTCACACTGAAAGACCTTTGCCCTGACAGTTATTTAATGCCATTCCTGCAAGCTGGTGACCTGGATGGAAGCCGAACGCCAGACTAATGAGGCTATATAACACACGTGTCCACACACCTTGCAATCTATACTGATAGTCACAGTCACAGTCAACATTAAATAGGGTGTTTTATTACAGCATACTTAGAAGAGTGTGTATTTGAAGAAGACAAATGAACAAACAGATTACAGATGCATTATCCTTTTATTGCCCCAGCTATGATGTGCCACTGTTTTTCTCACATATCCAAACCAAGGATCACTGATTTTTTATTTTTCATTTTTCCTCTTTGCATTCAGCTCTGTTTCAGACCTCATCCAGGAATGTGTCTGAGACCTTCCCCCTGGAGGTGACTATGGACTGGTGGTCAGGAAGTTACTGGATCATGATTGACTTATGGTCTATGGCGTGGCTTTTGAATGCAGTGGTCAGCCTTTTTAAAAGGTAGCATCCATGGTTTCTCTAAAGCTTGATTATTCAGACCCTTACATTTCAGTCCTGTTTGTTTGTTACAAGCGAGGTTTAATACTGCAAGTGAAGAAGAAAAACACTTCTTGAGCTGCCACAAAAATTTGAAAGGGAACTGGTAAATGTGTTTACAGTGCAACCAAACAAACTCATATTGCAGGTATGCATATGCAGTCAATTTGAATTCAGGGCAGGAATGGCGGACTCCATCACTACTACTACAAACTACTATATATAAAGTTAATTATATAATGTAAAGACATTGACTGTAAACAGTATCACCAATTGGGTTTCATTTAATGCAATTCTTAAGGATTATAACTTTAAGGTGTTGTATCATTAAAACTGTTATTGTTCCATTTGTAGAAACGTCCTCGGCCCTGAGTCTTGCAATCCAGAAATCCACCCTCCAGTATTTTATTTGATGTGGACCATAATTAACATTGGAAGAATATGCAACATGTTTCGCTGGGACAGGCAGTAAGTCAGTATACTGTAGCACACAGATTTACACTCACAAAGAAGGATGTGCGCACGCAAGCAATGAGAGCTGCTGTTGCTTCCTACAGTGATATACTGGGAGCTGTCACATTTGGGTGGATTCTACCAGCGTTGAGCTTCTACATGCTCTACATGTCCTACTCCAACCTCGACAAGCACAAAGCCTGGCTAGCCATCAACAACCCCAATGTGATCCTGTGGACACGTTACCTGGTGAGGCCGCTCAATTACCAAGTTGTTTTCTGTAAGATTCAGGGGAGAGTAAGAGTTAAAAAATGAAAGCTGCATCATCATCAGTTGTGTGAATTTAAAGGTATTTCCATTTAAATGCTTTATCATTTGTGGCAGACCCAGAATGGCTTGGCAGTGTTTGCCTGGTGGTCCCTCTTGAATACTATAGTGGATTTTGGCATACTGATCAAGTACGCAGCTGCTGTGCCGGACCCAGTGGTCAGCACCGTTGTCCTCACCATCGTCTTCCTGTGCTCTATGACATGGTAAGGAAACATACTGGAGATTTAAAGGAGGGCCTAATATTCGATTTTGCCAAATTTGCAAATCAAAGTCATGGAAAGATTTTACTGAGGATGTTGCTCCCCTCAGGTTCATCCTACAGAACTTCCTGTTAAACAAGTACTTGCGCCACACGTTCGGTGTTTACGCCATCCTCGTTCTGGGCCTGGGTGCAATGTTCACCAGAAGCTATCGTTTCCATGACCTGGCCACAAACACAGTCTACTGTGGTAAGATGTCACGCTAGAGCATAGATGCACATTTAGAAATCAAATGTGTCACCTCATTATGGAAATGTCCCCTGTCCTCTCTTATCTCTAGGCTTCCTCATGCTTCTGATGACCATCATGAGCATGTTCCATTTGATCTCTGAATGTTTACGCACAGATAAGACGAGCAAGCCTCTTGTCATGGAGCCCTATCTGACACCTGGGGGCTGTAACACAGTGTGCCAACCTGAAGGCTACATCAAACACAAACTTCAGATGTAATGACATCAAGAAAGTTTTCTGCAAAATGAAGACAAGTGACAGATCAAACAACTTATGTATTGTGATCATTTGTACTTTAGATTAATCACCAAAAGGGGGCAGCATATACTCACTTCACACTGAGAATGTGATAAAGCAAACAGAGGTCTGTTGTACCAGAAGATGGCACAGTGGTTCAAGCTTTCATAGGGAAAATCTCTCGATGTCGAGCTTGTGATTCAAAACTGACTTTTATTCATGCAAAAAGTCCAAAACACCCAAAACATGAAAGGAATATTATCCAGTTACACATTATCCACTTACTATTTTTGTGTTGGCCAAAGTCGACAGCTGTGGTCTTTTATAAAAAAACATAACATCCTGATGCAAATATTAACTATTAATATAAGTTGAACCAGGGTGAGGTGAAAGACAAAATATAAAAATACAGGTGCAAACATGAGTCAGAAAAAACATAAGTAACATAAATATCAGAATATGATCATGAGCAGAAAAAACATCAACACACTCAAATAGAAGCCCTTGCCTTCTCACATACGTAAACAACTGTACAAGAAACAACTTGCAGTGTGAAAATTTGGAAATTTTCCTGATGATAACAATTTCCATATTGATGAACCAACAAAGTTCATTAAAAACCTCTATACAGTCTCCCCTCTCACTGCGTCTGTGACGTGGGACCCCAGAGATAATCACACATGCTCAAGTTTATAAGTGCCCTCTTTCTTGATGCGGCTTAAAGGATGGAATATCAAACATGCCCGTTGGCTGTGGGGAAGAGCAGCACGACCTTTGATGAGGACAGTGGGCTGAATAGAACAGAACATCAGATGAAAGCAGCGGGGGGGGGGAAGACAATAGGGATACAATGAATGTGTCCACGGATGGACGCACTGACCGCACAGCTGAGCAAATTGGTCTCCATCTGCAACATGGTTTTGTTCATTGGGACAAATAAAGAAATTAAATGCAACATGGCCTTTTTGTCCCTTATTTCCACATATTGGCCCTGAGTGAGATGCAGCAACAGTGTGTCCTTCACACATTCTTTTTACTTGGATTGAGAGTCATTGATTGATTTACAACAAACTGCATGGAAGCCGTAATGTTACCCTGCTGTTGGTGAAGTGTTGTTTTGGTGTTCACAGACAGATATTGCAAAAAGTGCCTTCTGTCGTGGGTGGATGTCTGTGACCCTGATCATAAACTCAATTTATTTGACTGCCTCATTTGGAGAAAATCCTGCAGAATGTTATTATCTCCGGCTTCATAATGCAGAACTGATTTGCTTTCAGGGTCGTCGCCAAAAGAGGCAGAGTTAGAGCACACAGGAGTGGAAAATCACTAATTGCAAATCACATTACTGAAATTCAGGTTTGTGTATGTTTTTGAGTGAGTAAATCTGCTTCCAGAAACACTGATTTGGATGGAATATTACACTCTGCTGCGTTTGGAAATGTAGGAATTATACAGAGAGGCCTGTAGTGATGATGCTGTGGCTCGATCAGGAGGATCTTCCGTTTAAGCTCAATGTGAACCTTTGCCATCATAAAGTTGAAACAGTTAGACGATTAAATTAGTTGATTTGCAGAAAATTAATCTGTAGCTCTTGATAAACAATAAACCATTTCATCGCAAAGCAAAAATGGCAACATTCACTAGCGCCAGGATTTCGAATGTGAATGTGTTCTGGCTTTCTTGTATTTTTTTTATGAGTGATTACTCGTTTAAGTCATTTTCAAGAGCAAAGAGCAAAAATGTACTGGTTCCTCAATTTTAAATTTGAATATTTAATGGTTTTCTTGATCTTCTTGGACTGTATTTTGATAATCAGTTAACTCTGTAAGTCATTTTTAAGCAGAAATGCCAAAACATAACATGGGTCCAACTTCTCAAATGTGAAGATTTTCTTGTTATTTATAAAATTAAACTCAATATTTTGCAGTTTGGGACTATTAGCTGGGCGAAACAAGACATTTTTAACCTTGGGCTTTGGGAAATTATGATTTGGGCACTTTTGCCATTTTATTAAACAAGTGACGAACTAATTTTTAGTTGCAGCACTAGCTATAAGAAATTATGGTCATTACTTTGGACAGTATCAAAAGTGGAGAGGGATGAATTGGGAGCGTGCTCTCACAGTCATATTATTACAGCAAAATATTGCTTTTGCCCTTATAATTTGCCCCTAATATAATAGCTATTATTCAGAGTTCAGTTCAAGAGATTTGCCAAGTAGTAAGTAACTTCCAGTTGAGTAGTAGTATTTTAACCCCTGACAACATAATGCATCAGCTTACTTGATTTAAAACAGCTACTTCTTAACACCACAATGCAGCAGTGAAAAAGTCTTTTCAAGAACAGAAAATTAGATTCAACCCCATACCATTTACCAGCCAGTATCAGATTAAACAGGTCCAATCAAATTTCCTTTAGAACTTAATTTCAACTATTCCCTCCCTGGCAAAACAGTTTTACAAATACCAACAAGTGCTCAAAGTAATTTAAAGATGTCAGGTGATAATGTGTGTTAAAGGTGGCTGCAAAGTCCATTAAATTGCTTCATGGATGTGACTCCTGCACATATTGCTCTGTGGTGTTATCAAATTTTTCCTCCAGAGGACCAAGTCCAAATCCCCCCCGGAGTATAACACAGAGGGGAAAAGGCAGACGAGAAAGAAAAAAAAATGGAGGTGTTTTACTGTCTGACGGGGTTGTAATTGTTTCTATACTCTCCAAAGACCTTTTTCCCCCATAAGAGAAATAACCTAGATATGCAAATGTGCATTCCCAATTAATTTAATTCATATAATTATGCAGAGAAAAGAGATTGGGTTGAAAAAGAAGTCTTACCTAGTGCCAAGTTGTCCTCCCACTCAGGCCCCCTCACTCTGCAGGGTACAGCTAAATTAGCTTGGAATATTGAAGCATGCTCGGCTACACAGATGAGCATCAATTATCTCTGACATTTTAATGAGTGGTCTTCAGCCTTTTGGAATCAACAAACAGTGAGTTGGTGCTAGTAATCTACTAATACAAGTAGAGTTTTAAATGTAGTGACTAAATGCATAAACACGACCTTATGACCCAATTTTCAGTGCGTTTTTTTTTTAATGCTTTAGTTTCGGATTCAGCTTCACACCTTTTATGTTTGAGCAAATTTCACTGTCTTCTATGAGAGCTGGTAATATTCAAAGTCTCCCTCAGCACAATTTATGCTTCATCAGCTCCACTGAAGGGCTGTTTAATTAAAAGCTCTTTAAAAAAATAATTTATTGATTTAAACTGACTGGACTGGTTCTAATCAGCTGAAATACTGCTAAAAATGTGTTTTTTTCATTTATTCATTTATTCATATCTGGGAATTCTAAAGCAAATCATTTGTGATCAGAATAAATGATTCTTTATCTTCTTGGTTCACTCTCACATTTAATGAGGAAGGCTGTTGTTTTACGTTTTTTGGAATAAGGAGAGGATTTCAAACATGGCTAATGCCTGACAAATAAAAAATGTGGCTGAAACAATATGATCTTCAAGAGGATTTGTTTAGTTAGTTATTTAAAGGTAACATGAACCTTCACGCAAGAGAGTTTCGTTCTAGAACAAACTGGAAATATGAGCATGAATAACAAAAAACTGTAAATGTTGTTCATCATTAAAAATGTTATTTCATGACTCATTAAGTAACTTTAAGCTGGTTAGGCTTTAGTAGTAAGTGATCTGACAGTTTGCTATATCTTATAATTTAGATAACAAATGTCCTAATTTCTCAGCAGAATTATGGTTTCAGGAGTCCGAGTTTTCTAATATAACAACACCACAACACATGTTCAGCTCACTACTTTCATTACAGTATATCTTGGACCTAAAGCAACGCTGTCATTAATTAGTGTTAGATTAGAATAGAATTGATTAGAATAAATGCATTTCTATTGGTATTCAAAGGGTTGAACATGGAGTGTCCATTTCAACATCAACAGGCAGAAGGTTGACATATCGGCTTTCGCTGGAAGCAAACAAACTTCAACAATCCTCAGTATTACAACTGTGGCACAGTGATGCCAATTAGCTTGGTAAGACAATTAGAATATATGTAAATGCTCTGAATTAATTAATCCCATGACACAGTTACACTAATTAGCTGGTAATCCCTGATTCCTGTTGCTCCATATTTAAGACAAACCCACTCAGTCCAGATATGAGGACAGCAGACGCCAAAGAGTGAAATCTGTAGGAATAATTATTACTTTAAATTGATGATTTTTTTTAAAACTAGATCTGACTAATTAGTGGTGGTGCTTTTCAGTCAGTGCAGATGAGCATTGACAGATGTGTCTTCTAGGACACAGGCAAACCAACAAGGAACTTGTTGATGTTAATCAAAAGATATAGATTTTAATTTACAGTTGTAATTAAGGGAGTAATAATTATAGGGAACATGGTTCTCTAGTGGTCTGACTGTGGCTAATTCAGTGCCACATGTTTAGAGCCAGTGTGAAGAGCTGAACGGTGTCTACAGATGTTTTCCACATGAATCCTATCCCAGTTAACCCACAGGTCTGCATAACCTGGTCTGACCACCCCTATGAAACATTTCTGGGGCCTCACTTCTGTGAGGTGGCTCACAAATACACACACTGTCATAAAAAAACGATTAAAAAACAGAAATTAAAAATGTACATCTACAAATCACTGCAAGTCCTATCAAGTCATAGCTAATATATTTGAGCGCAGTTTGGTCTCGCAGTGGGAAAACTGATGCGCATCAGACATGCGCATTTCATTTTTGTTGACTCAGCAGAAAGTGGCTTCCTCGTATCTGTCACACTTTAAAAACTACTAACGAGCCAAGCAATTAATTTATGATGAATTTTCTCTACTATTATACTTTTCACTGCTCTAACGTCTCTGTTTGATAATAGCTGTCATCATGCCGACGTTAACTAACCAAAAACTCCTGAGCTCCTGAGCAAAGGAGCAAAAAAATACCTCATCTGAAAAAGGCCGTTCCTACTTAACCGCTGCTGTGGCTGGTGCAGACACACTGTTAAGACAGCAACACTGGATGATGTTATGATGTTATGACCTTGTTATCGCTTTACTTCATTGCAACGCTGGATAATTCTGTAACAAATCTCTGACTACACTTGTAGCGTGTTGTTAATTTGCACTGGTTGGCTTTTTCGCATTTAATGTGACGTGTGTGCACCGAGTTTGTCAATCCTGTATTGTATAACTGTCAACACAAATTAGCAAAGCCTGTTTCATTTTCATGCCACTGGTGAAAACGTAACTCTGAATCTGAAATGTGAGGTTTTGAAAAAGAACATGCGCACCCAGGGGTTTATGAGGGCCATGTCAACAAGATGCATAAACAAAAGTGCCTGCAGTAAAAAAAAAAAAAAAAGGATCGCTTGTGCTTGAAATGCTGCTGAATAAAATAACACTAGGAGCATTTTCACAGTGCAGCCTAGTTTCATACTTGATTCTGAAATGAAGTCAGAATACAAGGACTCTTCGTGCACAACTCAAACAAGTGTTTTCACGTATTTGTGTGCGACTCTGTTTAATCAGCGTCACCTTGACTTGGCTGCATCAAGATAGCAAACAGGCCTAAAGTTGCTAATAACATGGAAGCTGCCATGATGATTGAATGCCAGTGTCAAAGATGATCTGAACTGCTTCTGTAAATGTTATCATATTTGTCTGGCTGAAGTATCAAGTCTATGAGAGTCTGGAAACTCCAGAGGTGCCGAGCCAGCAAATAACCTCCTATAAAATCGCACTTTGACACTGTTACACAAACAGATTAAGCAAACAGGATATAATAATTACTAAACTTTAGAGGTGCTAGGTGGTGGATTTATTCACTCTCTGACAGTGGTAGAAGTCTTCTCATCTTCTCATCATCTTCATTCTTATTTCTTAAAATGTCAAACTACTACTACTCTACTTTAACTGTAGATGGATGAATCGAAATATCTACACACATTACGCATAGCTATGAATATTGCAGACAGAAACCATAATGGCTCGGACGTTCCCTTCTAATGAAATATTACCACGATAAGTGGACGACCATCAGTATTGCAGAGTGAATGAGCAGCATAAACTACAAAACAGGCACTCAGCGTTTCAGATGTAATTATGATATAAAGAAAAGTAAAGGAAGCTGCCAGATAAACCCATTGCTTTGAGTTGAAATGTTGCTGAGTTTCCATTAAGAAGCCATTATTATAGGGGGGAAATATCAGAATGGGTTTTGAGAGCAGTACAATCATGTTTACATCCTTTAAGCCAATAGATAATATTACCCCCCCTACTAGAAGCCCAAGCTTGCAGGAGCCTGTAGACAACCCCTCAACACAATGACAATAACCTAGAGGGAAATATGCAGCAAAACCAATTCAGCCCATAACACAATACTCCAACATGAGCGTCCATATTTCAGCTCTTTGCAAATCAACCGCATCATAATTCACATGCCAAACATCAACAAAGAAGCTGAGGAAAAACAAATTAAAACAATATCCTTTTCTTTGCAAACACAGTACACAGGTAGATGTTGAGGAAAATTAGCAGCCTGCAGAAATACAATATGCAGGCCACAGACAGATCCAGTTTAGCAACCAGCAGTTTGTCACCTGAGCACACAAGCAACAACTAAACAGATTCAAAACATTGCACCAAAAGACAAGACAGGAAAACTCCACCTCTGGTTTGAAGCGCACCCTTAAGGCCAGTTAAGGCAAGAAACAGAACAGAGATTTTTCCTCCACAAAGCCTCCCTGATGCAACATGATTAGACTGTTAGCAGGTGAGTTTGCCTACATTAGCAGCGATAGCCGTGTGTGTTTGCAGCAGGGCGCCCACCTTGAAACTGTGTGAAACTGTGGAGATCTCCTGTGCTGCTGGGTTGAAGGTGTGTGAGGCATCCACATTTTAGAATTTGTAGCTTCCTTGCAGCAACATCCACATTTGAAGCAATTCAGTCCACCACAAGCTGATTGGTTTTGCTGATACTGAGCTTCAGGTGGTTGTCGTTATGCCAAGTGATGAAGCTCTATATCAGGCCTCTGTGCTCCTCTGTGGAAATAGGCTCAAAGTGAAGACAGAAGGTTTGTCACTGGAAATTATTCACTGGAATCAAACATGTCGATATAGTAATAACTTCCATTTTGCCGCCCAAAAATTTCTAACCTTTTATTTCTTTCCCTTCAAAGTAGAGGTGGGCGGATCGATCCAAATATCGATTGTATCGATACCAAGTCGGTATCGGTATCGAATCGATACTAGCGTTGTGAGATCGATACTACAGTGTGTATGCGCTGGTACATAACACCCCCCCGGTCGGCAGTCTGATAATACGTCAATCTTTAATATCATAAAGTATCGGTATCGGTATCAGTATCGGCGATACTAGCCCAGTATTTACCGATACCAAGTCTTGCAGTATCGCACACCTCTACTTCAAAGTCTTCACTATTTATATTGAATCTGGACAGACATGGATGTAAACTGCATCTTGATTGGTTAACACACCGTATGGTACCTGCCCAGCACCAACTGGACCGCAGCTAAAGAGCCTGATATTTCACTCAGGTATTGGTGAAGACCAAAACAGAACTAAATGGGAGTGAATATTGGACTTACATTCTCAGAAACACGACTTCAAATGAATGCTAATGTTGCTCCATGTCTGCTAGATGTGTAAATAAGCAACTGTTTGCAACTGATAATGCATTATTGTTGCTCCGGCTGCTTGTTTCTGTTGCCCTCACACGACCCCAGAAACAAGTTAATTGACCATATTTTTGCAATTGGATGCAATAGATGTATGTAACAGCGAAGGGATTGTGTCACATCTGAAAACAGCAGCACAACTGGAGTAGTTTGCCTGAACTCGCTCTCAGGCATGTAATGTACCTCACACTGAAGTGTTCATATGTCTGCCTTATCCATGCTGTTTGTTGTCTACACATATCCACGGCGTTATGCCTCCGCTGTTTCCCCACTGAGAGTTTTTGTCTGCCCAATGCGCAATTGGTTTCTGATTGGCCAGGAAAATGTCTCTGAGTGAAGCTAACTTTAATTATTGAACCGTGATTCAATAATTTTCCCTGACTGAACTGAATTTGCTATTCCAACTGTAAGCAAAATGCACTTCCACTAAATGCTCGATATGTTCTTGCATGTTAAAAATGAATTTTAATGTCAAGGGAAATATTACTACAGCTGGAGGGAAGTGGAATCTGTTTATGAGCTGAAGAATATGGTAAATAGCTCTTTGTATAAGCAAATGTTATTTTGCAATGGAGCTGCAAGCTGTGTGTGTGTGTGAGTGTGGCTCGGTGGTTAATTTAAAATTCTATGTTATGTTAGATCAAATGAGGGTAACAATAAAGGAAGGACTGGGGTGATGAAACTATGGACTTCTAATCATTTCCCGGAGCAAAACCTCTGCTTTAGTCCACAAGTTAGAGTGAAGAGGAAGACAGGCTCACCTTCCTAAACTAGATTTGTCACTATACGACTTCATATCAAGCTGACCAACAGGGCTCAGATACAGAAAATACAGAAAACAGGACAGTATTCCCTCATTGTTTGGCGTCTGGCGAGGGATCAATTTCAAGTATCTGACTCATTGTACCCCAAAGGTCTGGGGTCTCTGATTGCAGCAAATTACAGATTAAAGGGCCCTTCATACTGTTACACAAGTGCTCCCGATACACTGGCTAGTGTCTGAGATGACATGTGACGTGGGGTGTGGTGTGTGTAAGAATGTGTGTGTGTGTGTGTGTGTTACGGGGCAGCGAGTTCTATTGCTTCCACGCACTGTTTATTTTTAACTGAGCGAGGTGAGAGGAAGATTGGAGGAAAACAGCCGAGGTGCCAGACTCATGAAAAGGGGAGAAATCAACATGTCTGGCAGAAACCTGTATGTGCACGTGTCTCCGGAAGATGTTCACAGATTTGAAACTGGTGATACAACCTTATACGTCCAAAGGGCTTCCTGGCTGCAGTAGAGCAATATTAGATGAGTTATTATTGTATTTCTAACACACTTCTTCACTGTTTCACCCTAAAATGCTAATTATCATTTTAAAGAAATATGAAGCCTCGGCCTGGTTTACCTTGGCCGGTCCCTTGGAGTAGCAGATGTATGGCTTCTCTCAGAGTTTCCCGGCATATGACCTTGAGTGCTTTATTAATTTCCTTATTTTTTTAGGGCAACACCTCAGGCTATTCACCTAAAAGATGAGTCAGGGGATCACTTGAGGCATAAGATCTGAAATTAGACAATTTCCAGTTAAAAAGACTTCAACAGTTCATTAACTATTTCAATTAAAAATTCCTGTGGAAGAATAATTAAATTAAAACGATCAAATTAGCTTTTGTTTTATCTGTAAGATACACTTTTCAATTATTCAAAGGACAGTAATTATTTAAGGTATTTAGTGACAGGGGTCTAGTTAACATCCAATCATGTCAGAACTGTTTTAATGTTAAAAAAGGCAATAACTGCATTCATTCCACTCGATTTTTAAGGCCAAATGACAGAGACGGCCCTTTAAAAAGATAAATGCAGAAGAGATTATCATGCAAAATAATCCAGTGCTGAAGTTAAGATGCTTTACACTAACTGGCATTTAAACCACGCGAATTAAAAGCCGTATTCATGAAGATGATAAACTCATCTGGAACAATTAGATCCTCCCTGGAGAGCGTAAATTAAGGAGCTGGGTTCATTGCAGGATGCATTTTAAGGACTCATATTTGACAGACGTCTATAATGCTTTTCACCCTGGGAGTTAAACGACCAAAGATTCACAATTCATGAACTGACTCATTGTGTTTTGAAATGCTTTGCGCTCAATGTGTCATCTTTTGGAAAGGTGTGAATAAGACTGAATATCTCAACTGAATTGTGGTCATCCAAAATGAAAGAAGATGCCAGAAAATCATTCCCTGTCTGACATACAGTGCATCAATTTATTTTAATCTTGTCTTTAAAAATACAAATTAACACTTATCAGTAAATAGCGATTTATGTATTTATATATGAAAAAGTCAGTTTATAGACAGTAAAAGCATCTCTAGGTTGGGTTCACCAAGTTGGACTGCTTGTGTGAGAAGTCATAAATAAATAAGTGCTGGCAGAAAAAGTGTTGACAGTGATCATATACTGTATCTCTGCACAAACAATGTCACCATTCTTCTTACAGTGTATTACCCTTAAAAGTGCTTTTAGAGAAAAGAAAAAATCATTCACAGCAGCCTGACTTTCTTGTACCAAAGCAGGCCGCTCGAGTATTTCCAGTCTTGGCAAGGTCACAGTACAGCACGAGGTCAGAGCAATTTATCAAAATGATTGACACCTCTGTCCTCTATATAATGTGCAACGTCTAAAACCCCAAAACCAGCCAAATGTTTCAGATCCCTAGGGCATCAGATTCAACTCAAGAGAGGAAATAAAGAAGAACATTTTTGATGGAGAGGAGTGTTACTGGTGTAAATCACAACCGACCAATTTAAAAAAAGGTGCGTAAAAAAACGTGTTTGTTTGAATTAGCTGGTGTATCGAAGCAACCGTTCCTCCTGGGGTCCATATAAAAATAGCATACATGTAGAGACAATACAGCATTTACACAGGACTCACAGTTACGTGATGACAAAATGCAACAGCTATATACAAACATTAACGTCACAGATTATGATATTATATACAATATAACATCACATACAACAAAATGTAAATAGTAGTACTATGAAATAACTAAATAAGTAGTACTATGATAATAAGTACCAACTGTTTCACTTTATCTGAAGTTGCTTTTTGAGAAAATGCCTTTTCAAAAATATTTAAAAAAACTAGACACACAGTTTTCTAAAATCTAATTTGTTAAGAGAGTGTTTGATATATGACAATACAGGGATTGAATTTGTTCTGGTGGTTTTGAGCAACATAAACTGTCTTCCTGTCGCATATCTAGTAAAATTGTTAGAGTATGTGTCACCTTTTCTACAAAGTATCCTGGGCCTTTGTCACTATAATATGTCTCATAACAAGACTGAAGGATTACAGCCATGCTAGATGCTCTATGAGTCTACACTTAGACACAATGGTGCTTTGAGCTAACAGGGAATGTCATGTCAGGTATTTAAACCAAAGTATTGGACAATTTGAAATTTTGATCTGATGATGGCGCCACACGGAAAGTTCACCAAAGTGATTATAATTCATCCTTGTCTGCAACAAAGGTCATGGCAATCAATCAATAGTTGTGGAGACATTTCACTAAAAAACACATATCTCACATCAACGCTGGAGAAAATCTGTCTCTGTTATCGACATAAAGCCAGGTTCATGCATAAAGACATAAAACTGTATCTTATTTTATTTGGTTGAAATATGCAAACCAAAAGCTGTGATCATTCTTACTATTAAAGTTTAAGCATATGTGTTAATTAAAGAGAAAAACTATTTTGTTTCTCCTTGATAAACAAACATATATGCATGGGAATATGTTTGCAAGGGAAAAAATTACAGGAACACATAATCCAATAGAAGAAGAGCATTACACTGCAGCCTCAGTAATTACCACAGTCAGGCGTAAACATCTCTCTGAATCACGAAACTTGTCATTTTTCTACACCTAATGCATTAAATTTCACTGTATTGCCAGGTGTTGCTCACAGCTGTACATCCTGTATAGAGGATGTTGCAGGTAAGCAAACACGTTGTTGAAGTAAAATGACTCGCTGCAGGCGCGCTGCATCTGAGGTTAATGTCACATTGACTCAACCTTGAAAAATATTTCCTGAGTACAAGTTGGGAGCATCGTTCATGTGCAGGAATCTCCGCTCCCTGTGTACTCTGCCAGCAGACCATCAAAAGCACCTCCACACCTCCATCTTCGCAATTTATTGAATGGCTTCTTCTTTGCCTTCATCTGCTGGCCCAGTGCTGCTTGCCTCAGCACATCACATCCTAACACCTTGACTGCCTGAACCTTCTTCTGCCTCGCCAGCTACTGACACACACTGATGCTGTAATTAGGTGTGGGCGGTACAGTGCTGACAGATATCATTGACGTTCAGGACCGAATGACAGTGGAGCCTGGCAGTATCAACGTTTTTGGCAAAAAAAAGAGGTGATTCAAGTTCAAAAGGTTTAGCCTTTAATCTTCTACAGCACATTTAGCCTGTCACATTAGTTATGATCACTTTTTAAAGGTCGCTGTTCGGATAAAAACCAGATGAAAAAGTTAAAAAATAAAACACTTACAAATGGACTTTACTTTTACTTTTTTGAACAATTGCATGCGAAATTAATGAATGCAAAAGAGTAAAATACTGATTGTAGCCAATAAAATACCAAGGGAGCTCTTTTTATAACAATTTCAAAACAAATTAGTTAATTAACTCACTTGAACGCCCAATAAATCACGGCACTGCCTTCGACAGGGCCGTTTGCCATGTACAACACATGTAACCTTGTGGGATCATAGAGGAAACTGAAGGCGCCCTCATATGAAATCCCATGATTCTCTGTGTCTCACACTCAATCACGCATCGCACAATTACCGCAGGCCAGACACACAGGCACTGAATTTATGTGGCAGGTTTACCAGCAAAGACCCTGATCCAAGACCACATCACATTTTTCTCTCTGGACCTACAACGTGAAGTGCTGACAGTGTTAAATTCTGGTAGTAATAGGAATAATTGATGACTGGCTATTTATGGGGATGAAACCAGGCTGTTGCGACAAGGTCAGAAATGTGATTTACAGTCTTGTGCCCAGTGACAAAGAGAAAAAAAAAATTCTGTTTTGCCTCTGATGAGGGAACAGAGCAGAGGAAGTGTGATGTTTGCATTTCGACTGAGTAAGGTGAGTCACAGCTGCTCAGAACAGGACACAGTGTGATCTTTCCGTTAAATGTTAGGCTTGATTAGTGCTCGCACTTTTTTGCAAAAACAAGTCCACGCTGCATGACGGGAGCTCTTACAGTGTTTTCACGTAAGCGTGCCGCAGCGTATTTTCATCAAGTCTGGAGACTAAACAGCTAAACAGCTGGAAGTGCAAGTATGTCATCTGTTTTAATAAGCAGCACTTTGCACTGACACTTTAAGTGGGTTGCATTAATGCCTTCATAGCCCTATAATTAGCAAGGCACAATTTCACAAAGCAGGTTATTCAGCAATGACTGCACAGGCGACTGCTAAGCTGATTTGATTTTGTGCATCAGCATCACCTGTATGAGGGAATCAAGGGGGTAAGGAGGGAGGGAGAGCAGCTACTCAAATGTTTTCCTAGAGCAGGGGATGATGCGATAAACGCCAAGTGTGCCCATACACATGTGCAGCTGCATAATTCACGGTTCGTTACCGAAGCGCGCTTGCCCTCTCTGAGTAGATGTCTCAAACAAATCCCATGGATTTGGAGGAAGTGTTAGCACAAGCAGCAATTAAATAAACACTCATCGTTGCTAAAGTGAAGGAGCTGGAAGGTGACATTTGCACCGCAGTCACAACGGTAGAGGCAAAGTACATGCAGCGTTACGCCGTGGGACCTGAAGCAGGGTGCACTGTCGCAAACAGGGGCTCTTTCTCTGTGATGGTAATGAACAAGTCTAGAGTCTGAAACCACAACTTGTATATGGGTTCTTCATTTATCATCAGCTACTATGGAGAGTCTTGGTGTGTGTGTGATACTAAACAGTCAGTCCACAGTCAAGACGTTGCTCTGGCCTGTTAATGTATTATATTAAAGGACAGCTGGATGTCACAGAAGCAGCCTGACATTATAAAGTCTAATAGGAATCATAGCCTTGTGTCCAGTGGCAGACTCAGGCTGTCTGAGGGGCAAAATAAATGAAAAGGGCACCAGCTGCATGTGGTGGGACACTGGTGTGAAGGAGGTAACACCTTCAAACCCTGGTTAAGATTAAAATTGTTTAATGATGTGACTCAGATTTGAAGTATAACTAACACACCGATGTAATGAAAGCACACAGGGAACTATTTCACACTTAGAGGCACGTGGAGGCCGACTAATTTTCTAGAATAGAGGCCAGCCTTTTTACATTTTCTCCACTGAAAGGGTCAGTTCCCTGCATCATGTTTTCTTTACCCATTATTGCGCTGCATCGCATTTTCTCCAATCGAAGGGCACTGCATCACATTTTCATGCACATTTGACCACCACAGATTTACCACCATTTATAAAGTTTTATCTACCATCTTTTGGCTGGTGGGTCCGTTGCTGGTGGAGGTAATTAACATTAATGAGCAATAAAGTTTTGTTTTGAAAATGAAAACGTCTTAAAAACAGATTGTTAATGTTGAAGTGATTTACTCCAACAGCCACAGAGTGAAGCAGAGAGTCACTGCAGGAGGCTGCAGACAATGATGATTTCATTCATCTCGGGACATTTTCAGGGGACAACTGAAGTGCACCACTGAATAATCCACAGAGACAACTTGGAAGTTGCACAGGGGCCACCTTCCTGCCAACAAATGAGATTTGAATGTTTTTGGGGGTTTTTTGGATCAGGTCTGCAGGAGAAGGTAGAAATGCCTGGGGGGGGTTTAAAAGGTGGTCGCATGGAAGTATCATCCATCATAAAGCAGCAGGATCGCGTGTCTCCTCAAGCAACCTCTGATCACCGCAGAATGAGACTCATTAGAAAGAGGGAAGGTTTTCCCGAGCATCACACAGACGCATCCTCCGCTTCCACGCCTCGTGTCTCCGAGAGGAAAGCGGCTGTTGACGTGAAGTGCACGCTCATAAACACACACACGAGCCCCCCCACCACCACCACACATGCATAAAAAATGCAGTGTTTGTGTTTTGCATCGGACTCAGTTTCCCCCTTCCCTCCAGTGCGTGGTTCATTCCAGCGCCTCTCTGTCCTCGGTGCGTCTCTGCTCACCAGCACCGATCCACGCGCGTCAGTCGCTCCACAGACAACACCTGCAAAGTGCATGTGGATGATGGAGAGATGAAGACCGAGTGTGGGGATCTTCTCATGCAGGACTGATCTGTACTGTTAATGGGGTGAGTTATTTCCGGATATGAATGGATTATTTTTTTCTAAGAGAAAACCTGGATTTTATCTTTATTTTTATTTTTTTTAGACGAGGATTCAAAAGTGAGGCTGTGTTGTTGAGATGATGTGTAACAAGTGTCTTGGTTGACAATCATCTATAAGCAGAGACAAGTGCAGGCAGGAAAGCTCACGTGAGCTCCAGAGAGAATCCTACATGTTTATATGGTGAAGTTCTGATTGTGGAGAGTGAAAGTGTTGTTATCTCTTTCAATAAATAGAGCACATGTGATTGTTGTCATTGAGCAAGAGGAGCATTGCATTGGTTTGGAAAAAACATGTTCCACCAAATCAAAATGCAAAAGCTGCTGGATGCACAACTGAATTCCCACTCATGTTAAAGGTTTGCTTTATGCTGCTTTTATCATTTTAATATCACCCAAGCCACAAGACACATCTACAGACCTCCCCTCCTTTCAGCTGCAAATGTCAGCCTCAGAGAAACTCTCATCGCTGAAAACTGTGCTACAAATGAGCGTACAACCGTTTCACAAGGAAGAGCTTCACACAAAGGGAACGCCATTCACACTCTGTTTTAATCACGAGGTTGTGACAGTGTGTTTGGACACAAAGATGAAATGAAAGTGAGACGTCCAAGGACTTTTTTTTTACCTGATTCTGCAGCCTTCAGTGCTTTGTTAGAAATTGTTTTTTATCAGCAGGCAGCCGGTTGCATAGAAGTGGAAAGAAAAGAATGAATCAATTAGAAACAGATGAAAGCGAAACAAAAGGCAGAATATGTGTAGGGCTTGTAGATTCTTTTGCTGATAAAAATTAAAGTCACATTTTTTTTTTCATGGTCGAGAACTAATCGCAGCAAAGAAAACTTAATTTGCAAAACACATTCATCTAAGTTTGATTTCCGCAGCGCAGGGTGCAGCTTTCTTGCAAAGGCTCAAAAAGATTTTAGTTACTGATTCATTTGCTCATTTTCAAATTACAATGAAATATATGCGGTCAGGAAATATCTCCCTTCTGCATCTCTGTCAGGGACGTGAAAAATCCTCACTGTTATAACTCATCTTTTTTCACCTCTGTTCTCCTACTGGCATTAAAAAGTAAAAGCACACAGACCTCATGATAGGTAATGAGATGTTAATCACCCTCTGTCCCTGCTTAATTTCTCACAGTTAACTAAATTCCCCATAAGGCTGTCAGGCAAATATGCCCAGTGAACCAGCTGGCACCTGCAAGTCTCAAGACAGTGACTGACCTGAATTGACACTTTTACCCTCGCAGCCATCTCTGTGAACACTCTAAAACGTAGAGGTAAATGTATTCAGGTGTTATGGTTTGATGTCAGCGAACGTGATTCCTGTCTTCCTGCCTGTCAGCGCCTCCCTCCTCACTCTTCTCACATATATACATTTGCATGTGTTTTTCTGCCTTGTGTGTCTGTCTTTCACCGAGTGAGTGACAGCCGCTGTTTAAAGGAGGGAACAGGCATGTTTGATTGCCTGTTCCCTTCATAACGGTTGTCCAATTTCATGGCTATTAAGCTTGTTAATAGGAGCAGGGAGAAGAGAGAGCAGAGGGCCTATCGGTGTGCTTGGTTGGACCCTTTGATTAGAGGGCATGGTTTGTGATGCTAAGAGACAGTGTCACATGTCACATAAATACACAGGCTGACAGGGACGTGGCTCGTATTGTTAGTGCCCGTCGGGCGCTATTGATGATCAGTCTGACACAACCCACTGGGTGTAAAAACATATATGAATAAAGCATTTCAGTGGGAACTCTGTTGTATTTTTTTTCCTTGTCGTGTCCTTGGAAATTCAAGAAACATTTGATTAATTCGTCAGATTAGCGCATCAATAATAAAGCCAAAAGTAATGTCAGAACAGGCCAAACAGCAACAAGAATATGATCCTATCGATTAAATCGTTGCAATTTAAATCAAACTCAATTAGAGACGTTTATTTCAACTGAATTATATGCATTAGTTACACTCATTATGGACACTGCTACTGCACCCAGAGGCCTGAGAAACAGCTGAACAAGTCATCCAGATCCCCTCATTACAATGTCACAAGAGGAAACATGCAAAATGGATAATCATGTTTAATATTCAAGATTACGGGTAAAGCTCCACTTTAAAGGCGCTGGTGTGGTAGATACAAGAAAGTGAGATCCGTATTTTTAAAATGCCTGCGAGGATTGTTAGAAGCAGGAGTAGGTTGTAGGAATAGGTTAGAGCAAGATGTGTAGTTTAACCTGAGCATTTATAAATAAGAAATTACGACTGATTAAAATTAACATCTTTTGAGATTGTTTAATCAGGCACATCTGAATCTGTTTTCCAAAACATGATGCATGAAATCATTATTGCCCCCAGTGATGCTGCTAAAACTGATGTGTCTGTGAGTCAGATGCGTCTCAGTTATAATAACAATGTATTCTGCATAAAAATGAGGAATTTCTAATCTTTTTCATTTAAAGTTTCCAGTTAAAAGAGTCACTGAAAGAAGTTGTGCCACTTAAAAAAAATGGTGTATTCATTTATACTGTCGATAGCAGTTGTGAAGATCAATACCAAACTTTACAACTTCCAGCTGACAGACGCTTGGTGATTTGAGATTCTTTGTTTCTGCACTGTTGAACTGAGCCCCTCCTGTGAATGTATTGATAAAGCTGGCATGTAGAAGCTTTTCTTTTGTGCATCTGAAACTGAGACGATCCTATCCTTAATGGAGTATCTCTCCAACAGACTCTCTGATTTGAAGTTAAAATAGATGCTGCTCTCCACAACCACTTAAAACATATAACTCCACAGTGTTTACGAGAGGAACCTCTTTTTTGGATCCCAATTCCTGAATGACTTTACAACAAAGACTCCACTTAAAACTGTTCACTTTGCAACAGAGGCCTGACTTTGATGCAAATCAAAGGGCAGCAGTGGGATGATGAAACTGAATATTTATGGTCTTTTTCAGACCCAGAGATGTCCCAGAGTACTTTTGAGCCTTTTTAACAGCAGATGAAATTGCACTTGAAAGTTGTAGGCAGGTAGCTTGACAGCTGTGAGAAACTCAAGTGCTTTTTACTATTGTGAGCAAATCACTAAAGTACCTCTCTTGTGAACGACACAGTGATGTACACCAGTGCATTTATGCAATGGTGCAGAGCCAGCATTAAAAAAACTGCTATTTATTTTGTCAATATTGCATCTCTTTAATTTAGTTTGTTCCTCTTTTCTCTCCTGAATGCAGAATGCATCAACTCTCTGCAGAAACTGAATCGTCTTGGCCCTCGGCTGCAGGGCTGTGAGCAGCTACCATGACGTATCCCAACACCAGCATAGTGACAGCCAACTTCAGCGGAGCTTTGGACAGCAATGACTCTGGGGGAAACATCTACTTGCCCTTTTCTGTGTTCAGCGTGCTCACTCTTACATTACTGGCAATGCTGGTGGTGGCCACCTTCGTGTGGAACTTGCTCGTGTTAGTGACCATCCTGAGGGTGAGGACATTCCACCGGGTCCCCCACAACCTTGTGGCTTCCATGGCCATCTCCGATGTGATGGTGGCCGCCCTGGTCATGCCGCTCAGCCTCGTCCATGAGCTGAATGGCAGGCTGTGGAAACTTGGCCGCGTGCTGTGCCAGGTGTGGATCTCCTTCGACGTCCTCTGCTGCACAGCCAGCATCTGGAACGTGACGGCCATCGCGCTAGACCGCTACTGGTCCATCACAAGACACCTGCAGTACACGCTGAAGACGCGTAAAAAGATCTCCAATGTGATGATCGCACTCACGTGGCTGCTGTCCTCCATCATCTCCCTGTCGCCTCTCTTCGGCTGGGGGGAGACTTACTCAGAGGGGATGAAGTGCCAGGTGAGCCAGGAGCCGTCCTACACGATCTTCTCCACCTTCGGAGCATTTTACCTGCCGCTTTGTGTGGTGCTGTTTGTTTATTGGAAGATCTACAAGGCTGCCAAGTTTCGGATTGGCTCCCGCAAGACCAACACAATAACACCCATGGCTGAGGTGATTATTCATTTTACTTTTTTAAATCAATTGTCTTAAAATAGCTCTTCAATCTTATGTGTCACAATATCATTATTCTCCCCGTTTTCAAGGTAACACATATAAATGGACACTCCTTGAAACCAATCAGGGAGCTAGATTAAGCTGTAACGAGATGTAAGTGAGTCGGAAAGCTTGGTTGACAGCACTTTGTATATACTTATGTCGAGATGCTGTTAATAAACCACATGTTCTGTGTACAAATAAGCTGCGTGCCAGCAGTTTATAATATCAGAAGTGTTCTGAGAGAGACACCCGATGCTGTCGCGCAGTTCATTCTGCCAGAAAACTTCAACTTCGAACAGCCCAGGGATACGCCGGCCTGGAGGCAGAGATTCACCCAGTACAGGTCGACTGCAAAATGGGAAACAAAGGTGGCAATGTTGAGGTTAGCACACTTACTTATGCAATGGGCTACAGAGCTGAAAATATTTTCAAGTTGTTTATCTTTGAAAGCGGGGAGAAAGAGGACAAGAAAAACCTGATACATGAGAGTCCTGAGCTGAGCTGAGTCCCTCATCAGAGCACTCTATGATTTGAGTGAGATCTGTGACTCAACATATCAGAGACAGACTGTTTGTCATCCACGACAAAGAGCTCTCCAGGCGACTACAGGTCAGGTCCGACCTTACATTGGAAACTGCTGTGCAGATGGTACGACAAGCACAGGATGTAGCGCAGCAGATAAGCCAGCAGGAACAACAGGCAGCATTCAGTGAGCAGGAGGTGATACACCAGCGACCATCGAAGAGCGGTGTGAGACAGCCAGCTAAGGAGAGAACTGATGGAAGGGATAAAGTCCACTAAGGCGACTGTAGGTGCCGGTGATGCAGGAAGGAGAAGCACAAAGGCCAATGCAAATACTCAGCATTAGAATCTGGGTGCAGAAAACGTGGGGAACGGGGCCATTGGCAGAGAAATTGTGTCTCCAAGTCAGCAAGAGAAGTCACTACCACTAAGGAGACTTTCACCCAGGAGGCCTCAGGTTTCTGGCAAATAGCATTGCATGAAGAAAGAAGCATCCTAACAACATTAATCATAGGAGGTATTGTTTCAAACACTTGCACTGGGCATGATTAATTACATGAGCAAGCACACACTCAACATGTCAACATGTGGCAGTTCCCCTGTATGAGAAACCGCCTGGACATCAGGAATCAGCAAGCGACTCAAAGCACATATTACAGAGAGGTAGATCCTAAACATGCACAGAGAGCTCTAGGCCATTTGGGTATTGTTCAAGGAGACTGAGAGATGCAGAAACCAGGTATGTGCAAATTGACAATGTATAGCAGGAGACTGGAATAACACTGGGCATTGCAGATGCATTGTCATGGAGGCCATTAAAGGACAGAGACAACACCACAGAGACCGACGCTGGTTGTCATGTCAATGCTGTCACTCAGAGTTGGCCAATATCACCCCACAAAGTGGACATAATAAAGTCTGCTACACAGAGGAATGAGCGACCGCAAAGGGTACTGAAGCCGAACAAAGATGGATGAACATGTGAGTAGGCTATTACACAGTGAAAGACTCATCGTTAACATGTGAGGGCCTTATCACACCAGGCTGCTGAATTGTAATTCCACAGTCAATGAGACAGTCAATGAGACAAGCACATACATGGCGGACTGTGAAAATCCAGAGAACGAGTAAAGGACACTGTGTGATTGCCTAAAATTTCATATTATGCTCATATAGTGGAAACCTGCCACTTCTGCTGCAGACATATGTGACTATAGAGGCAAGCACTGATATCAGACTATCACTCACGTTACTTGGAAATTGCACCTGCCCACTACCACAGCAGACCAGGTCATTCAGTCAGTGAAATCCGCAGTCGGCAAGTAATGGCATTCCTGACCAGACACTTAGCGATAACAGCCCACAATACACAAGTGAGGCCTGGAAAGACTTTTGCAGACAGAATGACATTGTGCACGTCACATCCAGTCGCCACAACCTTCAGTGAAGTGGACACACAGAGGCGTTCAAACAGAAAAACACATCCCCAAACAAGATGACCCACTATTAGCATTAATTTTCCCCTGCAGAAGTGCTCATGGGACCAAAGATCAGAAACTGAGCGATCCTGTCTTGTTAAGGTTGGATGAGGACAAGGCCTGGAAAGGACCAGCATCCATCATCCAGGACAGCTGCAACTGGGAACACAGAGAATATGAAATCAAGCTCAGAGCCAGGCTGAAACACAGCATCAGGACTCTGGTAGTGGACAGAGTGAGAATAATGGACGTAGCAGAAACAAAACAGAAGGACTGACAATAACAAGGTCTGGTAGAGTTTGTAAATGAGATAATTGAAGGCAATTTAATGTCCTGCTAAGGAGGTAAATTCTGATATACTAAAGTTAAGAGCAATCAGAAGAGAGACACAGAAGCTGTTGATGACTCGACTGTCACTTTAAGCTATGTGTGTAATGCATTAAGGTGCCTAGTACAAATATCATTATTCTCAGGTAAGTTATTGCTATTGGAGAATATTTGAGGGGAGATGTCAAGGTTTTGACATGGAGATGAATTTCTTCTTGAAATCAGTCAGAGTTATAATAAGCTATGTGACGAGCTGTACATAAGTCAGCAAGCTTGGTTGACAAAATTTTGTATGTTGAGATGCTGTTGTGGAGTTAATAAACCACATATCAGCCACACAAGTTATATCAGCCGCCAGTTTATTTGACACCTCTCCTGTATCAAATGATGAATATGTCTCCTCCTGCAACAGGCTGATGCCCATGACCCACGAATATGGGCTGGCTATGCAATTATTTATTATTTTGCCTGACGAGCTATTCAGCAGTAATCAGGGGAACATAAGTATCCGATGTATGAGCATACGGACAAATAATTGAAGCAATCCTGCTCATCACCACCAGCTTGTTAATGTGCGTCGGCAGACGGTAGAAGGCTATAAATACCACCTCCAGCATCTTTAATGGGCCACTGCACCTTCCTGTCTGTGGCGTTTCTCTAATCAGCAGACACAAAGGTCTAGATCTATTCCGCAAGCATTAGCAAACATTTAATCAGGCAAATTTTCCCTGTGAAAATTGACTCGGCACCCACTTTTCACCTGCCCTTATGGTGGGAAACGCGATTTTAACTCCCCCACCCCCTCAAAACACCTCAGTGATAGAGATTACACCACTTTTAGACATCTTAGAGCAGACACCTCTTTCTTCCATCTATGAAAGGCTACTTAGGAAATCACTCGACATCTGAACATTCTGAGAATTTGTCCACAGAAAGGAGAAACGTTTCACAGAAAATACACAGTCAAGCCTTTTTTCTTTTCATCTATGAAATGCATTTTGCAGCTTCCCCCAAATCCTCAAGATACCCCTTAGTTACGCAACCATGATATTAGGACCTCATGGTCAAGAAGGACCCGTCGTCAAATAAATTAGTCCCGTCTTTTGCTGCATTGATAGACCAACTTTTATGTCAAGTTTCATTACAGAGGCAATCGCTCTTGTAGCAATAGCAATTAAATGGAATATATGTGTTATTAGTCATTTTGCTTTGCACACATACTCGCAGCTTATGGTTATATTATACGTGTCTCATTACCCAGCCAGAGTTTATTCTCATCATTTCCCAGCGTACATCGAGGAGTCCAGGCACCGAGCTCTGCAAAGAGCCTGCACGGAGTTGCGACGTGAGCAATGGCATCAGCATCCGAGATAATAAACCTCGCGCTCATCCATCCACAACACCCACTCAAAAACATTAAGACGCACACATACACATGCCACCAGCGTATTGATAAGTAAGGTGCACAGATTCTTGGCCCACATTCACTACAGTGCCAGAAGCCATAAAACATGTCACTCCAGGAAAACTCTAAATACTAAAACTGACAGATGTTAAAACACTGTTTAGCTCTTTTACATTTCATTCAGCCTAAAAGCTGTGTAGCTTCCTGACTGAATTATCTGACCTTCAACTCTCTAAGTAGGCTACACTTGTCTTTTTTCTCTTGAACACTCATACCCTTTAAAAATTCCTAACAAGACAAAAAAGCATTCATATCTGCAGGTGGGAGACTGTCCTCTTCCATACAGACATGGGAGGAGCCATCTTTTCATCTAACTCGGCAAACCTGAAAAACTACTTCTTAATCAAATAGCTTCTCAAACCTTTTTGTCATTTAGTTATGATTAATCAATTCAGGCAGCTCCATAATGTGCATCACAGATAAACAGGGTTCCTGCATACACATTATAAGACAAAAACAAATGCACACAATATGCATGCAAAAAAAATAACAATAAATTGTGTTCACAGCTTTGTGTTTGTGTTAATCAACACTATAGAAGACTAGGACAGCTGTTTAAAAAAAACCTAGCGCTCAGGTTGGTTGCAAGGATAATATTTCCATATATTTAATAACAGGAAACTTTTTTTTTTTAAGTCAGCCATTTTAGGCCTCACCTTCTTAGTTTGAAGCCACATCATCACCTCATCACTGACCCGTCGTTTGGAGGAGGATCTGCAGTTAAGTGCACATTTTAGCTACTGCGCCATCTAGTATATAACACTGAGGCGTCTAAAACCACCAAATTTAAAACCTCCTTCCCAACAGCCCTGTGCTTTTAACCTCTGGCTTCTGCGGCAAATGGATGTGCTTCATCCGTCTTATCAGTTATAGGCCCTGCTGACCCGTATTGATTCAACTAAATTTACTCCAGAGGGAGCAAGTTTCTCCATCCATGTGCAGGTTCTTGTTTAAACAGAACACTACAGTTTAGAGTGTTAGTCTGTGCGCTTTACTTTTGACACATTTAGAGGGATGGTTAGACTCTATACAAGCTGTAGGCTGCAGAATGACCTGGGCGACTTCACCTGATAAACAGAAAATAGAGTCGGCCTTGAGCTGTGCTAGGCAACAAGTAAGAGAGGAGAGAGTCAGCAGATTAATGTTGACATTTTCTTTTTGCTTTTCCCAGCTGTGCAGTATGTTTGTTGAAATGGCACAAAATGGGCTGCTGGAAAATGCAGATTAAGACACAGCTCCAGCTTTATGCTCGGTGTCGTCTGTGTGTGTGTGTGTGAAATGAAAGAATAAGCTTTGCCTTGTTGATCCACCTGTTGATTCACAGCAGCCTGTAATCCATCTTTTGTTGAGCAGCCACAAAATTTTCACTTCAGCAATTGCTTTTCTTCGGTCTCGATTGTCGAATATATTGCCTTTCTAATTTGAACGCTAACCGGGTTTGTCGATAAATGAAGTAACTGATCTATTGTTTGATTGGCTGCCTCGCAGGTAAAGGAGGAGACGCAGCAGCCACAGATGGTGTTTACTGTGCGCCACGCCACCGTGACCTTCCAGACGGACGGGGACACATGGCGCGAGCAGAAGGAGAAAAAGGCGGCGCTGATGGTTGGCATTTTGATTGGCGTGTTTGTACTTTGCTGGATTCCCTTCTTCATCACCGAGCTCATCGTCCCACTGTGCTCCTGTGACATCCCTCCTCTCTGGAAGAGCATCTTCCTGTGGCTGGGATACTCCAACTCCTTCTTTAACCCGCTCATATACACTGCCTTTAATAAGAACTACAACAATGCCCTGAGGAACCTCTTCTCCCGCCAGCGCTGAGCCGCTCTGCATGCTCAGCAGACACACTACACCAGCATGCACTCCACAGTGTCACTCCTCCAGACAGAAAGGGACTAACCTGTCTGTATCCGTCACTCCGTCATCCTTCAGATGGATGATAGCCAGAGACTGTGTCTGAAAAACTGTCTTCAAAAATGTGTCATTTTTATTTATGTTTTGTTTATCACCATGCTGAGGTAACCTCCCAGCTGGACTGAGACGGGTGTTCGTGCTACTGTATCTACAAAGAGAGGAATAAATTGGTTGTGTTGTGGCAGTAGGGGCTTCGGTGTTGTCTACATGTTGGTTTCTTTCTGCTGTTTCAGGCTTATTAGGGGGAAGATTAGGCGTGTTAGCTCCCTGATAAACAGTTTCATCATCATATATGAGACTGCTGGGAATAATTTCAAAGTAGAGCTGGAAGAAATGTTCAAGAGAAAATGTTTTTGGAACTGAACAAAAAGAACCTCATAAATAATAAACCAAGAACAAGCTGTGCATCCTTTATTAAACTAGACAACAAATTGCTCATCATCATAGATAATGTTTCAAGTTAAAAAAAAATCTGTTTGATTTTAGAAAAGATGTAGGACCTGAAAGCCCTCCAGCGAAGCGATGAAGCATTCAGCGACCTTCACCTTATGGACGGGTACACATGAACTCCCTGACTTCACCTGGAATTTATTCATATACACTTCTGGATAAATGTCTCTCCTCCCATGCTGGTCAGTTATACACCAACACTCCTTGCACATACACCCACACACTCCCATGCCTTTTGTGAAAGCAGGAAAATATCAGAGTTATTATTCCCATCATCATTTCAATAGATGCATTGTTGATAAACTGCAGCCACAAATGATCACGTCTCACACCAGACACATGTAGTAACTATGAGATACAGGAGACTGGTGTAAAGCCATTCACATATTTAGCACAATAGATTCCTACAATTAAATTGGAAAATAAAAAGTAGGTACATGTGTTTCTTCAATGAGACATGCATGTTTTAAAATATTACTTCTAGGGCGATATGCTATAATATGGAGTTTATGGGAATGAAAGGAACTGATAACCAATACAAATGTTCCTAATGAGCTCAGCCCACAGAACTTAGGCTTCACTTGGTCTAATGTTTTCCAATTGTAAGTCTTTATCAGTTTTTTTTATGACTCCCCTGTTTCCTGCACAAATTGCCACTTTCTGCTAAAAGTGTTCAACACTGTCGAATCGCTAAGTGAACCTTTATTTTGTTGTGTAATAAGCTGTAATGTGAGGAAGCAAGCAGGAGAAAGTGATCCTCAGCAAATAGTTTGTAAGTGAGCAACAACAAAGTTTCTTGCACAAAATCTCATTAAATATTCATTTTATTGGATGGAAGAAGATTAACTGCATTTGTTCAAATTAACAGTGAAAACATGTATCTCTAAATTTATTGATATTTAATTCTTCAGATAAACTAAAGGATTATGTGTTAATAATGGTTGAAGAAGTTCCTTAAGCTAAATAAATCATTTAACAAGACGTGGCTATCCATTTCAACGCGCAAAAAAACAAATATAAATCAGCTTGTGGCGCCAGAGGAAAAGTCAGGAGATCACAAAAATCAGTAGGAATCATCCTCTGGGAACAATGAACGTTTGCTCAACATTTCAATGTTGTAGACGATCTTGTAGATGGAGAATATTTCACATGAGTAGTCAAGTGATGTTGGCTTCCTCCGCTTGGCTCCATGGGCATCAAACCTAATTTCATGGTAATCTATCCAACAGCTGTTAAGATATTTCAGTCTGGAATAAAGTGGTAGACAGATCAGCTGACATTGCCATCTCTACAGCCACTATCTTGTTGCATTGGTTTATATGAAAATTTGTCGATTGAGCTGAAAAGTGATTTTAGAGATAAATGATTTTCGCAGGACAGCAGCACTATGTGATTTAAATACTATAAAGAATACTTTAAGCTATCACAAAATATTTTCTTCACAAATCTTTATGCACAAAGTTAGACAGCGATCCGTGTGCCAAATAGTTAATGTTAAGTGTGGATTTTTTTAAATTCAGGCTTAATTAGAAATTCTGTCTCGACCTGACCTTGATGTGTATTTTTACATTATATCTTACTGTGCTGGTTTATGAGTAAGAATTGTTTATAATTTAAAATTTGCCATACATATAAGAAATAGACAAAAAACCACAAATGTCAACAGAGTAATTTATCACAATGAAGAAACGTACGTATATGTGAAAAGAAAACTACCTAACCTGCTATTACTGGTAAATAATGTCGTCAGGAATAGATAAAAAATAAAAATAAGGGTAAACTGTTTTTGGCATTTCTTTCAGTTGCATGACTTGCTGGCTGACTTGAGCCAATGGTGTACTGCAGGATTGACTTATTTAAATGACTTCTCACTGCTCTCCAAATTGCACGAGGACGATTGATTATTCAACCGTTGCCCCTCTTAGGTCTTGTTCTGTGTGATGACCCTGCTCAGGAAATGCAAAGTGTTGCAGATATGTGTTGTTTAACGTCTATTTCCATTTTTCATGTTCAAAAGAGGTTTGAAAAAAAAGCTATTCTTGGAAATCCTCACTTGTATTCGTAAAAAAAACAAACATGAAAGTAGTGGAAATTTGAATGTGTATCATGTGTAATTGTTTCAGTGTCTTTTTCAGTGTGTGCATGTTTTCTTCCACAGAAGCCCTGGATGATAAAATTGACAATAAACGAGCAGTTAATTTGTGATACGCAGCGTCAAGCTTGGCATTTGACGAGAAAGCTTATGAAAGTAACAGCTATTCAGGTTGAGCGTGGCATACTGCTGGATCTTTGCTAACAGTTGGCTGCAGACACACACTCGCTCACGCACACAAACACACATGCACGCTTGCATAGACAACACATACGGAAAGGGGAAAAGAAAGCATGACAGGGAGAGAGAATTCAGTGTTTTAGCTTCAATAATAATTCATTTTTATGAGCATCATTGCCCAACCACTGGAGGTCATTTTATAAACAAGGATTGGCGTGTCCTATCTCTCCGCCGTGCCACTGCCAGCGTGCACATTTCAGAGCCAGGAGTGAGCCTGCTGCTGTTCAAAGGAGCACATCCATCCATGTTTTCAGGGAAGACAGCATGCATGGAAATGTGGCTTGGCTAAAGTGACTTAGGATTAGAACCAAATGCCTTTGGCAAAGCAAACCTGTGCTGCAACAAGCAGCCTCATAACACATGTAGAGTAGAATGCACTCCACAATCTGTAGAAACAAATGAAATATGGAGCCAAATACAGACACTTGTGAGGATTACAACAACAAATATTTTTATAAAAAATATGTTTTAACACCATAAACAGCACCTAATGTACGCATGTGCTATCTTTCTGCACGTGGATTTTTGTACACCACATATTTTCTGTAATATTCCTGCCACTTTACATGTAAACAAAGATCTCTCTAGTTTGCAGACACATTTCATCTGGTAAGAATTAAACAGGTTTTTACCCATTAGGTGAATGTGGTGGACACTTGTAGTGTCGACTGACCAGACAGGACCAGATGCCCTGCGCTGCCTCGTCTCTCTTATCTTAACAACAAAGTGAGCTCAGTCTCTTACTGTCTGAGGCCACGTCGACTGTGCGACTCTGTTGTTGTCCCACTTGTTATTCTGCGACAGCTCAGTTTTATCCAAATAGAAGCTGCACAGCGGGACTGAGGAGACGAGGATCCTAGTGAGCGTACATATGTGTGATGTGAATGAGCGCATCACTCTCACTTTCTCACCCTCTGCTCGGCTCCTTGCTCGCTTTTAATTCAGGTTCTCGGGGCAAAACAGAGGTGATTGTAGGAGAACAGAAAATTGGAAATTCTAAAATACTCCAGAGGAGATACAAGCTGATAAACCTTTCTTAGCCTCAGGACAGACCTGGGATGGACAGTGCATACTGGATTTTTAATGTTCCTTCTTTCATATTTTAATACAAGACCTCTGCTTATGTGCTCAGTTGAAGCTGTAGGTTAACGCAGAAAAGGAGAAATGGAATGAGGAATGTTTTCCTCTATCGAGTTTTCTTCTCTCTAAATGTGTCATCCAATATCCAAAAATGTGCTCGAGACTCAAATGTTCATTGCATTGATAGACATGAATAATTGTGAAATCATTTTATTTACATTAGTCTCACAAGATTAAAAAAAAAACTCTTCTACTGAAAACACCAAAGAAGCAGAAGACAAATAAATAAAATATATGAATGTACAGAAGTGCCATGCCTGTAATTTGTAAAAAACAAATCCCACCACAAATTACCTGCCATATTTCACCAAACACAGAGGTCATGTGATTAATATTAGTCCTGTGCAAATCAGCAATTCTGTGATCTGGAGTCGTTTATTTATTATTTTCAAGGTTTTCTGTGATTTCTGGAGGCTGTGTTGTCAATTACAAATGAAAGTCTTGATAGAATTTTGGGTGCAAAGTCAACTATCACCATGTTTTCCAGAGATATAAAAGAAAGCAAAACAAGAATAAAACATAATAATTTTAAACAGCTGTACAATCCGTAATAAGACTTTGTAAGAGTCAGGCATGTGGCACATGAATATAAAACACTACTTTAATAAAGCTTCCTTTAAGCCTCAAGAGGAAAAACAGGATTTTAAACCTGAGGGAAACGCTGTCATCAAAATTCTTAAACAGCGCTGAGAGTGATCGGTCTTTTGTCGGAGTTTGTGAAGTAATGTCGCCTGCTCCTCTGAACATTGATCCATCGCTCGTGTCCTGCCATTTTTCGTGCTTCCTCTCTCATCTGACCCCGACGCCGTCATTCACTGTTATAACTCACTCTGTCAGGCCATGAATAGTTAATACAATGTATGTGGGAAGCATCTCAAACAGATTCAGTAGTCGCTGCCGTGCTACAGTCGCACTGATGAATTAGGATAAGCCTATGACATTTTAAATGGAAGCATTCTGGAGTAGCCTCTGAAGCCTTTATAAATAGTAATGCATCCTCTTGTGATAACAGCGGCATGATACAGCATGTGCCTGCACAATTTGTTTCAAAAGATCCTGTCCCCGCATCCTAACAACAGGACTTTTTTTTTTATTGGGTTGTGGTGAAGTAAAAGAAAAAAAACAGTGTTATCTTTTGTGTTGTCTGCTCTTACACCCCAGTGGGTTTGGTTAAACCCATGCAGACATGGAAAGAGAGAGCAGAGAGACCTCAGAGAGAAGTTTAAAAAAAAATAGACATCGCACAGACAGACGAGTCTAAACGCTGTTACAAGAGAGCTGGTTCCCGGTGAGATTAGGCAGGTGGCTTTGTAATTTCGAGATTGCAGGAAATCACGGGCAAACTAATTCTGGAGGTGATTGCTCAGAGTGGGTAAATGGTGAGCTGTGGGAAGTCTCACCATGCGCTCATCAGTGGGACGGACACAGACGGACGTGCACACAAACAGACACACAGAAAGACAAAGAGGTTACAGTTCTGGTATTCAGTCATTGCATTGAAGCAGAAACAGGTGATTCCCCTGCTCCTCAGCGTCTCCTCAGGACTGTAAAGATAAACCGGCGCAGCCTCACGCTCTGTTGCTATGGCACCAAGACAGTGAAGGAAAGCTCTGCAACGTCTGTGAAGATTCACACTCGTCCAGGTTATATAGGATGGTTTGCAAGCGCTTGAGTTAAAGAAAGGCGAGTGGAGGTGTGTTTTCTTAATCCTGCAAGAGTCCAATTCAACATCCATCCATGCTCACCTTTAACTTTAGTATAGATCGCTGTCTTTATAGCAGAAGTCCATTCAGAAAACAATGAGAAAGACTGAAGTAATCAAAGCTGGTTACATGTCAACATTTGCACACAGCTCAACCATCGCAAACACGTCTAGTTGTATCAGGTTTGAGGAGCAGTTTGCATACAAGACGTCCAACAAAGTTCACAGAAACTGAGTGTAGGCACAACTCTTGGCAGGCGATCCAGCCCGAGGGGAGGATCAACAAGGGGTCGATGCCATTTTTGTGTGGTACTTTGCTGAGGAACAGCACGTGTTGTCATTCTTTCTGCTCATTCTGATTTCGTCCACGCCGATGCCCTCCACCTCAATCAGCTCAGAGGATGTTTGCACGAGCCACTTTGATGTCTGACGATGTCGGCACCGTTTTATCACTGCTCGCATTATACACCGGCGATGCAAGAGCTTCTGGTTTGAATTCTCTTGAAGAAACATTACAATATGAATGAGATCTATTGCACGGGAACAAAGTGTGGTTGATTACCTCGCCTGATGATCAGAAAGACGATGAAAGCGTGACCATGAGCCCCAGTGGCTTTTATAGTATTATGTGTAGTATATAGATTTTATAGAAAAGAAAAATGTAGAGCTGCAGTAGAACCCACGTTGACCCAACCTCTACAACTGGAACGAGAGCCCGCATTGCAGCTCATATGTTAGCACCACACCAAGTCTCAGGGGGAACGGCAGCCTTTGTTTCGCATTCCATTGTTGCAGTGCATTCATATTCAGGAGATGCTTGTGGTGCATTGGCAGACACTTGGCCCTAAACACCCCATTACTTCATTTTCAGACTGTGAAAACATGACTTTTTTGGTGTTTTCCCAAGATGAGCATCGTTGGAAAACATTTTGTCTAGCTTGTTGCCATGGTGTTTTGTTGAAGGGATACATCTGTACAGACGTAACTGCTTCCTTTGCTATTATGCAAGCTGCATTAACATCAGTAAAACCCTCATTTTAGATACAATCTAAATATTATGCCAGGGTCAGGCTACTTCAGGCTTTGGCATGTTTTTCTCAATTAGATATCAGAGAGTTTTATTTCCGTTTGATCCATTTTGTGCATTTGTGTCCACACCAGAGCTGGAGGTTTCCACAAGATGCAAAAAACATCTCTATGTGCCACTGCAGCATTTTCATTAGGGTCTCTGACAAATTGTGCATCGCTGAAATGCCTGCAGTGGTAACCTTTATTGGCCAGCTGATTGCCTGTTAGTTTCCACTTGTGCTGTAGCTCTTTCTGAGAGATTTAAACTGCAGGAGGAAATGTTGAATTAGCATATCAGTGCTGTCTGGGAAGAAGCACATAACAGCTCAATTCTGAAATCAGTTACTGTAGATCAGTGGGTCTCAAACTGGTGGGGTATAGATGGATAGATAGGGCGTGGATGGCCCGGGAAAAAATATAGAGTGAGTTTGCTGATGTTATCATGCTGACCATTATTTCACTATAATTCAATCTGGATCCGTTTTTATCAGTTGCTTTCTCAATTATTGTTAATGAGAAAACTTGCGGGGTGGGGGCATGAGATTTTTTTGGCTTCTGAAGGGAACCATGCCAGGAGAAATCTGAGAACAAATGCTCAATTAAAAATTGTGAACCGAGATTCTTGATTATCTGCATCTTACCCCAAATCCAAAAATCTCATCGCAATGTATCTATTGTATTTGTTGATCATGTAATTGCAACAAAAATGATTCAGATACATAAGGAAGGAAAAAGTAATATTATTGTTGTTGTTTTTTATCAAGGACCATCCAAAATAAATTAAATTCAAAAAAGAGAAAATGTGCTTTGTTTCAGATTCCATCGTCATCAAATAACAGAAGAGCTGTTTGGAGATATTTGACTGCTGGCAAACTGCAAGGCACTTTGTATTTAGTGCTACATTGTCTACCCCTGCCTTGGGTTTTTTATAGCCACAGTTGGTCCACGCCAACTCCACTCCACACGGCCCACTTCTCACTTAAAATGTCCTCTTGGGCTGCAGCACTTAGCAACATGTTCTCTCTGCCAGCCCAGGAATACTACCTAAACCCTGGAAGAGATAAGAGCTGAACCTGAAATGAAATGTGACTTGTGGACAGGAAACATTAAGTCACCGCACTGTTCAGTTATGTATCATAAACGGAGAACATTCCCCTAAAAAGGTTTGATCACTTTACACCCAGAGAGCTTAAAATATGAATCATTCTGCTTTTAGAAATGAAATAACATTAGATAGCATAAGAGGAAATGAATGTGACTGAACGACTCCCTAAAGAGCCATAATCAGAAAAGAGCATTATCACATTACGATACAGTTCGGACATTAACGCTGGTTGGTCAGTCGCCATCCTCAGAGCTTTCTGTATCTACTCCAACATGAGTATATTGTGTCATCAGTTTCTAAAGCCCGCAGAGTTCATTTGATTATTGATTATTCAATTAGGCTTATAGCGATGTGCTGAGTGGGCAGATTCAAGAGGAGTGAGCTGTCCCATTAGCTGAAGCATGTTGACTCTGATCATGGAAATAAGTGTTGTGTGGGTGAGAATAGCTCTGATCAGTGGGAATAGAATCAAAAATAAGCATGTAGAGAGGAAAATGTGCAGAGGAGCATCTAACATCTATGATAGAAAATGTTCCACTAAAATCAACAATATTCATGCAGTGAATTGTTTTAGCAAATTACTTAAAACTGTACAACTAACTAAATGTATCTTTGGCAGCAGTCACTCTTAATTATGGTATTGGGGATACCAGCAAATTAGCTAATCATAAAAATCTCTTAATCCTTTTTTCACAGCAGACAAAAATGGAATATAATATGAAATGAAAATATGACTGTGGGCTTTATTGTGTAATTTAATTCTTGACAGCTTATATCTGTATGTGATAACTATCTTCAGGTGAAACAGTGTTATGTGTATTTTATGATTGTCACATTTATCTATCCAACACAAACATGCAGACAATGATCGCAGTTTACATTAGAGCAACATTTTTTGTGGCCATTTTTGTGTGTGTGTGTGTTTCGGTGTCCAGTTGTGTGTAAATGCATGTGAGTCATTTATCATCATCAAGACAGGAAGGAGCCGCCAGAGTGAGGCCAATCAAACCTCCATCACAGCCCTCTGATTCACAGAAAATGTATGCACGAGGTAACAGAGCATGGACGAGCACGCGATAATCTTCAAAGCCGAGTGATCGTCATCATCGGTCTATACTGGCTTTGTGTGCATCGACAGCGGTGTGTGAAACCAGTTTGTGCCTCTTGCATTGACTCCAGAGAGATGTATGCTAAACCTCCTGGCATGCATTATTGCTTTAGCACAGAAGAAGAAGAATTACTTTATTAATCCTCCTTGAGGGAAATTCATCTTTTCACTCTGATTAGTACTTTATTATACACACACACACACTCGTCTCCCACACAGAGAAACCTATAGATGCAATTGATGTGGAGAGATTTCAGAGCAATGGGTCACCGCAGCACAGCACCTCGAACTATCAGGAGTTGGGTGCCTTGTTCAAGGGCAGTGCACCCTGAGGTGAACTGGCACCTCTCCAGCTACCAGTCCACCTCCGTATCGACCGCTCCATGCTGGACCCGAACCATCTGTATCTCTGGTGCTTGTGAATATGAGCCTCACTGATGAACTGGACTCACAAATTTATTACCACGAGGAGCTTTGAATATTACTTCTAAATGGATATAAATATGCAACATTAGCATGCTGTCTTGACCAAGCCTAATTACCATGAACCACACAGATCCTGTTTTTCTATACATTTTCACTTCCTGGCCCTATTTGACACCTGTGTTGACAGTTGTAAAAATAACCAGAGAAGCCACATCCTCCGTGTTTTTTATTTTCTCATTAATAAGCTTGTCAAACACTTGAGAGGAATTCCCAGAGATGTCCGTACTTTATGTGTTTTGATGATAATGCAGCTATCCTCCAGAGAGCGTAAACATAAAAGCACGGATCTTCAAATGCTCCTTCCTCCATCTCGCTATCGTGCACAGACACCTTCCACTGGGGAAGAATCCACCTCAGTGACTGATTACTGTTAATGTGTCAATGCAAATGTGTAGCTTTCTCAGGCTTCACGCATGTGTCAGTTCCACCGCTGCTCCCCGAAAAGTTCAAAAAAGTGCAACCTGGCGTGCTGCATGACTTAAAAACCCCAGCTGTGCAGCTTAATTGAGATTCACAATGTAATTTAGGGCACCATATGTGGATTCATGTGTGCGTCTCCTGAGTCTGCAGCCTTATCAGTCACGGTCATCTGTGTGTGTGTCTGTGTGTGTGTAATTGTAAGACTCATCATTATTTATCAGTATTGATTTAGAGACGTTTTCTTTAATGTGGCAGGACAAATTTGATTCCCCACTGAGCACCGTGGGATGTTAAAAATGTAGAGAGCAGGTGATATCAGGTCAAGAAGAAGATAGATAGATAGATAGATAGATAGATAGATAGATAGAGGTGAAACAAGGTGAACTGATATGTCACTGGCACTATTTGCTGAATGGTTGCTCCATCTCTCTTGCCTTACACATAATGGTTCCCACATTGCCGCCTTCTCTGTAGCCAGCAACCTTAATTAGCATCCCAGTGCACCGTGCTCAGGCCAATAAATTCCACTTAAACCCAGCACTCTGTCTCCTCATACAATTGTTTTACACCTCACAATGATGTCTGTACCATGTGAAAATGGAAAAAGGACATTCAAGGGTTTTATGCTATTTAATATATGTACACTTTTAATTCAGAGGTGCGGCGCCTAACTGTGATGAAATGTTGTCAGCTAATTATTGGATTGAAGATAAATCAGTGCTATTTATTATGTGAGCAGCAAGATAATGGGTTTGAAGGGCTCCAGAAAAGTTAAAATAAAATAATGTTAATATTGCTTACTGCACCATCAGCATGATTACATAAATAATGGGTTAGATGATGTGTAATGTGAGACCCACCACCCAACTCTGCAGCCCCCCTTAGCTCAGAGTTGGTTCAGTACCTGGATGCAAAATTCAAAATAAGAAGTGAAGGGAGAGTGAATATTGCATTTGTTGGATTGACACGAGCACAACTTCAAAATTAATGCTAATGTTGTTCTGTATCTACTTGATATGTAAATAGGCAACTGTTTTTGCAAACACGTTCATCATATCAAAAGGTTACAAGTGGCCCAAAACTCAATTAATGCTGCTTGCTTCATTTTCTATGTGCTGAAATTCATATTTCAAGTTTAGACATGTAGACACAAAAATGAAAGAATTTTCCAGTCGTGAATAACAAACAGTGAGAAAAGAGTGTTTTTAGCCACACTAGATGCTCAGTCTCTCACTCGCTTTTGGTCCAGATTGAAATTTCTCAACATTTACTCAATGGGTTGGAATGAAATTTTTGCAGGTGCATGCTAACACACTAAACTAAGTTGGACATTTACCTGCTAAAAACTGCCAAAGTGCGGCTTCACAGAACCGCTGGCATGGCTATCCACTAATCCTGTTCTCTGACAATAAATGTACCAGATGTTCCAGTGTCACTTAAATGAGAGCATGTTAGAGCGAGTACATTCAGAGCTGATGGAGGATGTGAACGTAGCGGGAGACGTGAGGTAATTTTTAAGCGGCGGGAGTCATATTTTAAAGAAAGCATCCTTTTGTAGAGAGAAATGGCCAAACAAGAAGAAATTGAATTCGCCTCATTCATTTTATATCTGTAAAGAAATAAATTGATAAATGTTTTATGGCACAATCTGAAGCACTATCACGGTGCTCTGGTTGACATCTGGCATTGTCTGCCTGTTTCATATTGGAATTTGTTAAAGAATATAGAACTCACAGACCTTGAACACAGCAGAATTCCTTCTATCTGAATTCACAATAACAAAGATAAATACAAAAAGGATTCATAGAGAGTGTTTTCTGCCTCTGTTCACAAAAAAAGGGCCTTTCATTTGTCCTGTCGAAGGAGCTTTTTGCCTCGGTGGAAATGGCCTGACCATAGTGAGCGGACAGACAGAAGAAAAGATGAAATATTTGAAGATGAAAAGACGTGATAGTGACAACTGACCGGACAGTTAAAAATACGCACCTTCACTTTCAATTTCACGACACACAAAAAAAGATCCCGCCTTCTTCTTTATGACACCTATACACAACAATGGTTACGGTTATACAATCATGTGTTTGACAAAGTGTTGAACCTCTCTCCATCCTTGCTTGAGATTCATGATACTGTCACCTGTTACCAATAAACCTGTTTACCTTCCCACCTAACTTACACAGTCTTTTGTTGCTCCTGTCCCAACTTGTTTGAAACATGTTGCTGCCATCAAATTCAGAATAAGCAGATATTTACAAAAATCAATGATGAGGTCAAACGTTAAATATATTGTCTTTGTACTGTTTTCAATTGAGCATATGTCAGAATGGAATCAGGGTTATATACAAATATTTGCCGCAGACGTTTCCTTTGTACTTAAAAATCTAGGATGCACAGAGACTAGAGATGCAAAGAGATTCACTCCAAAGGAAAACCAATATCTGTGTCAGCTCTAATGAGGCTGTTTGATGTGATTAACTGCAGGGCAATTATTGATCTTCACAGACACTGGAAATAATAATGATACGGCGGACTCACTTCTATGATGAATGGCTGGTTATATTCTGGATTTTATTCCTTCTTATCGTATTTTCACAAAAGCTTTATTCGTAGTTGTCTTGAGTGCACAAATCAAATAAAGAAGAGTCCACAGCCAGGTTTGTGTGTTGCTACAGAATGCAGTATTACACATGAGAATATGATGTTATAGATTTACATTTGCTGACAACATAACCAGGCAGGATGTGTTTTAAAATGTGATTCAGCTGTAAGTGGTGTACTGTAGGTCTGTGTGTACGTTCTGGAGGCACTGAGGATAGAAATCCCATCTGTATGGCAGTACGACTTCTGTGCTTTCTGACTCAGGGGCACAAACACAAACATCACAACACACACACACACACACACACACAAACTTCACCATTGCCACCAGCACAAAGACAAAATCCACAAAAAGCAGAGACCAGCTCAGAGCCTCCTCTGCCGGTTTGGCTGTGTTTGGTTCTGGCCGCTTCTTCACATCTCCAAAAATCGAAGTTGTAATCCAAGTGTTTATTTGCTTCACAACAGATTTGGGTGCCAAAAAAAGACACAATCTGCTCTTTTTGTGTGAGTAAATTCAGAGCACCGGGAGACATTTTCACCTCTCGTCTGTCTGCTTCTTGGTCACCGCAGTCAATAAAAACATATTGATTTCCATATATTTTTTCCAGGCTTCATTGACTGACATATTCTGCGATTCAGGAAAAGAAGTCGGTTCTTCTTAATGCTTTGCAAACAAATATCATTTGACCGTAATTGTTGAATGAAGTCTTTGTATGCAGAACCAGATCCTGTGTGATCTAATGCTTTGAATGAAGTCAAAAATGTTATAAAGAGGACGTTGTCTCCAGCACAAGTGGATGTTTTGGGAAAATTTAAACACCCTGACATTCACCCACTCGACACAGCATTGGTCACAGGTGCATATGAATGGCTGTTTTCCCTTCCCACATTATATTTCTTTGCATGAAATGAGCGTAGGTGTACTCCTCTTTAATACCGGCATGCTCTGCTCTCCACCACAATCATCTGAAAACACAAGAAGTCCACGCAATATACGGACTGAAATAGATGGATTCCACAGTGCAGCAGCAAATGAATCAAAGGCAGCGAGCTTGAGATAATCATAGCAAGGCACTCTGAGGGGAGATCAAAAGTAGAACGTTTCTGCACCTGCCGGTGCTCGGTGTGTTTCAGGGTTGGCTGGCTCACCATGGGAAACAGGACTGCACCTCCTGTCCTGAGGGGACCCCAACACAAACACCAGCTGACTGATGCCTCTGCGCTCACGACCAGACTCATTTCTCAGCTTCTTACTTGCAAGCGTCTTGTTTTTTGAGGTTTAGGGCGACGTGAGACGCAGAGGGCAACATATGGGAATGAAAACTCATATTATTAGCGGAGGTGATGTGTTGAAGTGTTTCATCCGAGGAGTGCGATGTCTTACATTCTGAGCACACAATCATGCAAGTGCAAATGGCGAGATGGAAAGCGTCCTCCCACGTGAACTCTGACATCTTAACCTTGTTTTGCCATTTGGGAGTTTCACACTTAAATCTATGAAGCCTATTGCTTGTGTATGAGGACATATTTCTTTTTCTGAACATGATTTTCCTTTAGTCTCACTGCTTCTGTTGTTCTACTCTGTTCTATTCCTCTGCTTGGCTTAACCTCTAAAGCAAAAAAAAAAAAAAACTAAGACAAAGAGATGTTAAATTAAAAATCATCAGAATATAAAACTTGAAAAGAATAAGGTCATTTGATGCATTTAACTACAGAACACACTCACTGGAATAGCTTACTGGGGCCGAGCCATCATTAATGGCTCTAATTAATTACACATGTGCTTTTCCTGCAATGGCATGTCAAAATGTTTGCTGTGGCAAAGGTCAGAATAAATGCAAAAATTTGTCCTGTGTCCAAAAAAGTAATTACTCCACAGTGAGCAGTGGATTTTGGAGATTTTACTTATAAATCATCATCATTTCGTGTCATTACTGACAGGTGGCTGCAATGTCCCATAACTGTAATTTTCCCCGATCAAATGTGGACTGTTAGAAGAATGTAGACACCACTTATTTTATTCCATTTGTGGATTTTTTTCAAGACACTCAAATAAAATGGTTTACAAGATGCAGATTGTAAAATGCAAAATGGCAGCAAAGACACTACAGCCGCTGTCTGACAGTGAAATGAACTCAAGTATGAAGATAGTATTCAGTTTAAAGGGAACAATACACACTTCTATTTGGTTTAACTTAACACTCCAACAGGAACTCTCTCAAGTAGGAATAAAGGTTGTCCTGTTCTTCCCGATCTGGCTGATCAGACCTCTGCTACACTGGGAATTACATGATGCCACCAAACTCTAAGAACTGACTAATGACAATGATTGCAGTGTCAAATCTCCAGCTCTAACCATTGCAATGAAACATGAGAGTGAGGGAGCTGTACCTGCACACACAGTCTAATTAGAGGTCTAATCAGGTAACATATGTGAGGACACCTGTGTGGGCGGACTGTGAGTGCGCAGGAGCTTTAATATAACTCAGGTTGCTCTGTCGTGAAGACTTGTTTATTGCCACATTCAAGCCAGCCTATACAGACCTTTTTTATGTCAGTGTAATTAATAATATGGATAATTGCTGCATTTCATTCCGGTGTTGCAGCCTCAGGTGTTTGCACTTGTCACACTGAAACACTTAAAAGGGAACAGAGGCTTTGTTACTGAAGATGTTGTTTGTCCTTGTGTGTTAAGTGCAGTGAGTCGCTGTGGAGTATATTGAAAATGTTTTACTACAGTATACAACTGCATTCAGTGGTGAAAGATCATCCAATGCTTTACTCAAGCACTCAAGCTGTGGAAAATACTCCACTACAAGTAAAAGTTCTGCATTCAAATCCTTAGCAAAGTAAAAACATGCCAGTAAAAATATACTCACATATGATTAATTACTGCTGCTTTATGTTGCGTTTTACTACTGGAGTTGTTTAAGGTTGAGCTCATTTTAACTGCTCTTTACACTAAAAGGTTTTCATGGGCTCAGAAAAACAGTCCTGTTTTCAGCTTTGTGACGATGCATTTTCCAGCTACTCCAAGAGGGTTTTAAAGCTTAAGAAAGGGTATTTAGCTAAAGAGGTATTTTCTCAAACCATAAAGGAAAAGTTAATCCTTCAGTTTATCGCAAACATTCACATTCAGAATCACCAAATTTGGAGATACGTGGTTTTCACTGGACAAGAAGGGGATGGAAAACTGTAATCTGTAAAGTAACTAGTAACTAAAGCTGTCAGACAAATGTAGAGGAGTAAAAAGTACAATACTTGCCTCTGAGATGTAATGCAGTAGAAGTATAAAATGGCATAAAGTGGAAATACTCAAGAAAAGTACTTTTTTACTTGATTTGATTTTGAACAAAAATACATTATATACAAATGTACTTTAAGTTATGATTCATACATATTTAAAAATGGTGACAAAAGTAATTAGAAAACATCAATAGGTTTATATATAATGTAAATGTAGAGCTTAATGTGAGTGTGAACAGATTTACACATCACACCACTGTTGAACAAACGGATTACTCATTTCAACATGATCACACATTCTTTGAACATTATATAATAACCGAATGAGCTTATTTCAGCGAAAGCGTTTCTCAAACTTTAGCACATGATGTCTGTTTACATCCTGCCGGAGCTGACCTCTTTGGCACTGATGCACATTCAGCTCTCAAAAGGGCACCAGGCTTATTTTGAAGCAACACAATCGAAACACGGAAAGAGATATTCTGGCTAATTGCAAAGTATTATTGTCAATCTTCTGACTGAAAGGCTCTGATTTTAATTAGCAGAGTACTAAAATCCTGCAGAACTTTACTTTCAATTTTCCAATGGCTGTTCTTTAACACGTTTAATTTCCCTGATCGTTTAATAACCTCTACGTTGATTAAAGAGCATAATCATCTTTACTCCTTTTTAATCTATTAAAGCAGTATCAGTCATTTCCTGAAGCCTTCTTCTGTCTCAAGGACTTTGATAATATGTGCTCCCATATGTGGCACTGATGACATTTCTCAGCTCATTTTTCCCTATTTGCTCAGGATTATTAGCGACAGGCTGCGCGCACACACATAATGTAACTGAGCCTGGGCTGCTACATTTCTCCTCATGTACATTCAGAGGCCTCAAGTAAGTGTCAAACGTAACACATCTGAGTCTCTATTGGACTTGCTGGATTCAGATTCCACCTTCAGGGGCTTTACGAACCAAAAGAGATTCTCCTCGGCTCGACTCACAAGCACTCAGGCGTTGATGAAAGTTGTGCCCCTTTCAGAGCCTCGCCGCAGCGTGGCACGGTGTGACTTATCAATGAAACATAAAGAAAAGTGTGAAGCTCTCAGTTATGAAATGATTCGTTTTTGCCCGGCATGAAAATGTAAATGAGTTTCTATAGATGCCGTGTGAGGGTTTATGTAAGAGCTGACGGAAAAGCACAAAATACTTACATGATAGTCACTTGATCAATACTACAGTGGGGTCATGTCGAGATGGGATATTCTCCTGCTCACGGCGTGGTGACGTCAAGCAGACCCACTTGACAGTCAAAGTAGGGTTTTTGATATGTATATTTGCTGAAATTACCATCCTTGTTTCACTATCTCATGATTTCATTATCTGCAATTAGATGAAAAGAGAACTTTGGTAATAATTGCCTGCAATTATTGGATAGCCGGCGTCCATTAGCATTTTGCTTGTTTCATGATTCAAAAGTGCCCTGTAAACCGCCAACTGTAATAGATCTACGAGGAACAATTACCTTTAAAGGGATGATAATGACAGACTAAGTAGAAAACAATTTACCTGCTCCTGCGACAACAGCATAATTGTGGCTGCATAGCTTCAACAGGCAAAATGGATGCATCTTATTTTCCGGTGTGGCACATTGAGTAAATACTACAAAACAGGATTCATGCGCCTGAGCATAAAGTTTTATCAGTTATTTTAACAATAAGGAAGAGGTTTGACTTTAACAATAACAGTGGACTGCCTTTAAAACATGTTATCCCTGTCGAGTGAAATTCATTCACAGGTAATATGCACTCTGGAGGCAGCACTGGAATGGAGAGTCACTTTTCTCTGACCCCTCAGGCCACCAGACGGGCTGTTATCGACAAATACGTCTGTCTCCTCCGAGGACCCTGGTGGAATCTTTAAAATGAGCTGAGGGAGATCTCGGCTCGAAATTGAAAACGTCTGCTTCCACTTACACTGAAAAAACAACTTTTGGACAATGAATGTCCCTAAGTGACATTCCTCGCCTCTCTAATTTCCAATTTATGGTACAGCAGCGAGCATGCGAATGTTTAATTAGCTTGTGTATTAGATGTCTCCGAAAGTTTGCAGCGAGGAGTCAAATTACTGTCAGGGTTTGGAAGTTTCTTTTATGAAAGTCTCAGAGAAGCTAAAGCTGACGGATGTGTGTTTTTGTTCTGGTGCAAAGGCAAAACAGTCTTGCATCTGTTATGGAAATGATGAGAAGGAAATCCAGTACATCACCTAACTTAATTATCCTGTGAGACTATTATATAATGATAAGTAAGTGATGTACCCCAAACCCCCCGTCTGAAACAGGTGTAAACATGTTATCTTATAAAAACTGGATCAGGTGGATAGAAGACTATTGAAAGCGTGCAAGAATGAAATGGAGAAAATCCTGTTTCAAATAGTCCTTCAATGGCTGTTATGTTGGCGCCATCTGCTGGTTATTCTTGTTCAGCAAAGACAAATATGCTTTACTCTATTCCACCACTAGGGGGACACTCAAACAGCAAATCTGGGAGCTTTAAACAATTCCACTGTCTGAAAATACTACTACTTGATAAAGCCACCATAAACACCATCCTGCAGTGTTTGCAACCATGTTTTCCAGATAAACTTTTTTCTTTTATCTTCACAGATAAAGCTACGCATGCTCCAGAACAATCATACTCTAAGCAGAGATAACAGATCAGCCATACAGGACACCTGTCTCTGTCCAATAGTGACCCTGCAATAACTGCTGCTCTTTATCACTGATAAAAAAAGTGCAATAACAACATGTGCATATAGATGGGAACACCGTGGCGTGATAACATAACCAGCTGTAATAAAATGTCCCTGAGTGAAACCTAAAGCCGGTGTAAGAAAAAGGCTCCTCTAAATGGGTTAAGCGCTGAATAAGACTTAGAAATGATAATACATCATATCATGGCTTCATAAAGGGAAGATGGAGTGTCTAGAATGAATATACCCTAATAATACTGACTCATAATGAAGAGAAGAATGAAAGTTGTAATAGCTCAACCCAGTCATCATTATGATCAGTGATGTAATGATACCATATAATAATATCCAGCAGCTTATTACGTTACACATTAAAGATAACATTTTATGACATTCATGACAAGTAATAAAAGCAGCTGTGTGTTGATAATGTGCTGTGTTTCTGTTTATTTTTCCTGAAAAATACTGGAGCAAATTAATTTTATTTTATCACAGTGTTCGACAGTCATTAGGGTGTGATTCCTTTCAGCTATGATCCTCTCTGGATGATGATAATACTCATTCAGTATCATCTTTGAGCACATCTATTCAATAGCTGAGTGAGCTATTTGAGCCACACTCATTCAGCCCTTTCTGTCCAAACAACATGTCCATCCACAACCAGAAACCAGACAATGAAGCCCACAATGTCCCTCTGAAAATACAGTTTGTCAAAGGATACTATTAGAGAATATCTTTTATGCTTTGTGGTAAACCTAAAAAAAATGGGGTCACTTCAGAACCTGCCCCCCACTGTGGACTGGCAGTGCCGTGATGCAAGGCTGAAGAAACGATTTAAAACAAAAGAAAATCACATGCTTACAACGCATCAAGGCTTCATCTGTGACAAGTGCAGGGCAGGCCAACAAGGACAATGGCGGGACAGTTGTGGAGGACACAGTGTTCAAATCACCAGTCGATCCTGTGACTTCAATAATCACATGATGTCAGCGAGTGTTTAGGCGGTTAGATGTGAATCAGCTCACGTCCCACAGCCAAAGGTTTTAGGCTGTGACACAATTGGCTTGAATTCATCTCCTGGTGTGAACTTTCCTCTGTTGACCTCAACTTGAAAAAGGGGTGTTTTGTTCAACTCTTTTGTATCTACACTAAGTTTGATTTGGTGCAGTTTAAGCTGAAATATAAAACCCCAACGTAACAGCTTTCACCTTTTCAAAAGTATGTCACAGCTTATCCCAGCAGTGCAGGAATGATGTTGGTTTTTCTGTGAATAACAGGGTCAAGTGGAAATCGTCTGAGAACAGTAAACAAGGCGAGTTTACTTTTTAACTTTTACATACTTTTTTTCCCACATTAATCCTCTTTGGCAATAGGGCGATCGGCACTTCCCCTGATATGAGGCCACTATGTTAAACATTAAGCTATAGCCAGAGACGGCTCAGGAAGAGGTTGCCTCAGGTAAAGGTGGTGTGATCAGAATTAATGGTGTGTAAAAGCCTGCCATGCTTATTCAATACAACCTGTCTGACAGCTTCAACAGAGGACGTGACTATTAGAAAACTGTTTATAAAGGTGAAATGAAACCTTAAATGTACCACTCTCATATCTGTTGGTTAAATGTGAGGCAGTCTGGGTCAGTTAAACAGTAACAAAAAAACACCACCCACTTCCTCTAAAGTTCACTAATAAACATGTTTTATTTTGTTGGTTTGACCCATAAAAAAGAAAATAATTTGTTGAGATATTTGTACGGTAAATATTTAGCTAGAGACATCATGTGTCTGGAGTAAAGAAACACACAAGAGCGGTATCGATCTTCTCATCTAACTCTCGGCAAGAAAGCAAATTAACATATTTCCCATAATGTTGGACTATTCCTTTAAATTGAATTTATTGAAATGATGTTGCGTTGGACAGAAAGGTCACTGTCAACGAAATGTGTGTATCTTGATTCACTGATGATAAGAGGTGACCCTTTCTGGAGTTTCTGATGACTGACAGTTTTTGTTGTCAACATTTCCACCCCGATGAGTTTTTATAACCTATTAGTCATGCACCCAAATCCCAGTAAAGTCACCATTGATGGGTGCTGTCAAAGTGAGCTGTCCTATTATTCACTGTCTGTGAAGCAGCTCCGGGATTTGTCTGTGGATTACATCATCATTAAACTGTCTCTGCGTTGTTGAGCCTGGGAAGGTTCAAATTGACTACATTTACCATGTGAGGTGTGTTTTAAGAGCATCGTTCAGCTTTAAACAAACACTCTCTAGTGCTCTCTCTCTCTCTCTCTCTCTCTCTCTCTCTCTCTCTTTCCCTTAGTGTCTCTCACACGAACGTACCCACCGAGGGAGAGGCCGTGATTGGTGGAGAATGACACCTGAGCAGACAGCCGGGGATCATTTAGGATGCTGATTGGCTGTTGGGACCTTGCTGTTCATGGGCTCTTCTAGTGTAGCTGACTTGAATAGAGCTTTTGTGTAAATATGCCACATATACAGGCGGGCGGGAACAGTATCAGTAACGCCCGGGCTGTAATCTAAAGCAGTCCAAAACAATAGCTCTGCAACAGAATAGCACCTTTGCAGATAATGTTCAGATTTTGTGAGCTCGTCAGAGAAGTGTTATTTGTGGTAAGTTTGAGTTTGGGGTGTTGACTCAACTGTTTACTAGACTGCACATAAACCATAAAGTAATTAAAAATGCAGTCTCTGGCCCCACTCCAGATACAGTACTTATCACCTTGGTGCAATTTGCTTCAAAGAAAGATAACTCAAGTGTTTTCCTTTAAAGTGACAGGGCTATTTAAGGGTCAACGGCAGCTATAAGCTTAGCACGAGGAAGCTTACTGGTGATAAGAGAAGTGGGCAGACACAAAAGTGAAGGCTGCGGATCAACTTAAAGGAATAGTTCCACATTTTGGGAAAGATGGTTATTTGCTTCTTTTTTTTTTGCAGAGGGTTAAATGAGAAGATTGATACCACTCTCACATTTGAATATAAGGCTGCAGCCAGAAGCAGGTTTCATCTCAATGTACAGATACAGAGGTGCTGATTTTGTCGCCTTTGGACAGAGGCTAACTGTGTCCCCCTGTTTCCAGTCTTTATGCTAAGCTAAGCTACATATTTACCATGCAGACATGAGAGTGTTAATCTTCACTCAGCACGACAAGTGAATAAGGGTATATTCCAAAACTCCTTTAAACAACCACATTGAATGCAAGTCGCTGTCTCCGAGATAGAAACATTTTCATCCACTGAATAGCGGAGTTTGTATGTCTTGCAGCTTTGATTCAGGATATGTTTATCATCCCTTAAAGCCCGACGTGCTCTTTCTGTTATGGCGTAATACAGCCAGAAAATAAGCATGCTGTGCAGGAGTAAGTGCAGGATCTGGCTATGGAGGAGAAAAAAAAGGTGAGCTGCTCTGAAACAATTTTGGAGCTGAACGGTAAAGAACAAAGGGGCTGGGAGATTGCATCCTGGTGCCACGCCTTCGGGCTGTAGAGTCAGGGCCTTTATGGCACCCTTTGTTAAGCTGCTTGATACACTCTATACCCCAGAATCCCCTTTCATCTTTCATGGCACAGGGAGAGAGAGCTACTGAGAAAGGTTGTGTGTATCCAGAGTACCCGGAATGCATTGAAGCAGCGGTATTGGAAAAAGGAAGGAGATAAGGTTGGAGAATTTTGAGCAAACTGTGAATTATTAACCTAGTGGTAAAAAAAAAAGGATGGATGCTGCAATTACCTTTGGAGCATTTACATGAAAAAGCTGTCTTTTTTTTTAATGTGTAGTATCTTAGTGCTTAGAGAGGAATAAATACTATTATTTTGACACCTGAACTAGAAGGAATAAACAGGATGAAGCTGAAAACGTTTGCGTCGTAATCAACTATCCAAGAGGACGGATTAGGATGTTTCCCTTCATAATTTCACACAGGACTGAGGAAAGAAATTGTCAAGCTCGAGTTTGATAGATCAATTTACCAGCTGTTCCAGCAGGCTTTTCCTTTAGCTATAATTCAATCCCTCCCAGTCTAACAGCATAATCTATGACACGCTTGATCTGCTATTCATTTGAAGTGTCGTAGCATCCTGCTTTATCTTCTGATGTGGCTGAGACCTCCTCGACGCCAGCGCCAGCTCTGCCGTTTGCTAGGAGCTATTTGCTATATGTAATTGTCATGGTTATTATGGCCCCGCATTAGCCAGCATAAGACTTGCCTCCACACTAATGCACATGTTACTGTCAGTAGGGGCACTAGAAGCTAATTTAGGAATCTAAATTCCTGCAAGATCTCTCTATTTCTCACTATTAAACACTATTAATATATAAGATATTTAATGTGTTTTCTTGTGTCTAAGTCATTTCAGGTCACACATATCCAACAGTATACTTTTTTTTTTGGTAGATAAATAAGTACACACTGAAGCAAAGACAGAGATTTACACACACTGACACCCCCACACACACACTCACTGCTGTAGGCTTTTATCCTCAGGCACCTGGATTGCCAAGAATTACATAGAGAGAAACTTATTCATTTGGGGAACGTACACACACTCCTTCCCAGAGACAAGCCTTCAACATACTCATTTTGTCCTGAGGCGCAGAAGAATACTATTGCTGGATTACTGGGCTGCTGTAGTAGTTTGGGGCCTTGGGGATCTCCCTGTAGGTGCACCCTTCTCATTTTGACCTCCTTTACACTTTTGTGAAACTGTGAGGCTCTGGCCATTTATCTGCATTAACCACATGGGCAACTGAAATTAGGATAGAGGAAATACGACTGATGTCATTATCTATGGATTGGAGCAAAGCGAATGTCTCTGAATGTCGGTTTAGGGCCACAACAGTGTGTTTGTAAAGAGGTCATGAGTGAGGACGAGTGCCATTATATCAAGGCATCCTTTAAAAAAAGCTGTGAAATGAGTGAGGAAGAAAAAAGAAACCTGTTCAGATGGTTAAAAACCAGAATTTCTTCTTTGACAGTCTTCTCATCCAATAAGACATGCTGTATTTGTTCAAGTCTTCTGCATACACCAGCACGACTCTAAGCACTCAGAAATGAGACGGGGGGACAAATGCAAACTTTTCAACCCTCAATATACTTTCATGCTTGACTTGTTTGGTACAAAGTAGTGAAACAGCTCCAATGGAGTGCAGCTGTGACATTTATATTTAACCATTCAGTTATCACTGCCACTTTGGAAATAGCATTTTCTCCTTCTGTTCAAGTGGAACCAATTTAAACACAGTCAATTTGAATGTGCAGTCTGGAAACTGTAATACCTATAAGGATGATGACTTATATATCAATATGTAATACTAACATTCAAAAACTCATTCTGAAACTGCCCTTGTGAACTAAAAAAGCTCCTTTATCTTTGAAATTGCATGATGACATGGTTAGTAACTTGGCCTTTTGAATGAAGTAGCTTCACCTCCACTTCATTTGCCATCACTGTTTGTAGGTAGGAGGCGCCAGCCATGCTAACCGCTCCGCCAGTCCTCACTTTGTCTTAGTTTGATATGTAAGTTTATTTCAACACAGATCTTGGTACAGCACGTTTGCATAAAGAAGTGTATCATATCATTTCACCTCACAGGGCTTTATAAGGCATGCACGGTCCTGTAGAATCACACCACCTGGTAGGAGGCAAACAATATGCTAACTCTCAGTCAATGACGCTGCTCATTCAGTATTATCAGAGAAGTCTGGAACATCTCCAAGGTCCCATCTAATCTTTAACTCCAGGCACCACGGTCTCTCAACATAGAGCATGCCAAGTGTGAAGGCTAGCAATGCCCTGATGACTGTTTTTAGACCAAGTACAAGTTCTTACATTTGGGTACTTGCAAGTACTGATACGAGTACTTAATAATCCCATTACATTTCTAACAGTGACTTTGAAAGCATGTTTTATTTTCATCAGATGTTCGTCACTTCGTGACGCTGCTCATCCAAATATCAGTGGTGAAGCTGAAGACTGAAATTGTCCTGCAACAGACTGCTGATGTGCTCTTTCACAAAACCATGTAGCTTTGGTAAATCGGTTTCTGTGATGTGGTGATTGCTGGGAATCTGAGGCCTCACGGGTTAACTACTATGTCAATGCATAACACTTGTTCATTACACAACATTTCACTCAAAACCACAAACGTGAACCTCATGAGGGAAAAGTCGGGGATTGTAAAAGTCATTAGGATACAGCATCTGGGAACCATGAGTGTCATGAGTAAATGATGAGACATTTCACTAGATATGTGAAAGCTTTGGCCTGCTGCTGGTGCTAGAAGACAAGTCAGAGGATGCATGAAAGTTTGTACAAAATTTCATGGCAAAATCCATCAAATAGGACCAACAGACTTACACTGAAATTCCTGGAGCCATGCTGCCAGCATGGATAAAAGTCTCTGGTGTGCCTGCAATGTTTCCATGTCTATTTTCATAAATACAGTTATTGGGTGTGATTTTTTCAATATTCCCAGTAATTGGGTATTGTTTTCCTCCACATGGCACATTAAATCAGCCATAAAAAGAAGAGATAAATTCAGCAGTTGGGTTTCAGGCTTTGAAGCTGAACACTGGGTGACAACCAGAAACCAGTCACCACCTCACACCCTCATTTGGTGCAGAACACATTTCTGGTTCTGCAATTTAGCACCACATAATTGCCAAAAAAAACCAATGAATACAATACCCTGAGACATCAATGCCACAGATAATTAAACCAAAAAAGGTTTTTAATTAAACTTAATTGAAAAGAAATGCTATCTGATTGATATGCTCTCTGTTTTTGTTTACCAAATTTGCTGTTGGTCATGAGGCATCACTTCATTTTGCAAGCCAATTTGCATGAAAATGATGATTCATCCATGGCATCACTTTCTACAAAGTGCCAGCAGCTGAAACTCAGTCCATCTGACTTATTATGGGACTTTATCTCACCGGATTAATAATGCAGTCTTATCTCATAAAATTTTTCACACAGTTTATTTTACAAATTTTCCCTGTGCATGTTCTCACTTTGAAAAACAAAACATGCACCTCCACATGCATGTTTTTTACTGCACGTATGCAATGGGCAGAGGCCTGTTATCGCACTGCCCTATATACACCAGGCTGGATTGCATGGGCTCTTGCAAAACATGTTTCCATGTTGTTGTCGATCCTTGAAAGACTGTGTCATTCGGGCACTGAACCCTATCCATTCACATTATCTCTGACTGACGTGCAGGGGCCCTACATGCCTTCCCTGCACACACCTCCTTGCAAACCACACATCCTCTGACCTGACCCAGAGTTCAACAAACTTTTTTTCTCTTACCAACATCAGTAAAAGGTTGTGCTACTAATCCCATTTCCTAAAAGCTGCCTATATAAAGGCACCTGTGCAGAAGGTTTGTGGAGCCTGCAGGAATAGTTGGAGGGTAACAAAGGACGTTGAGTTCTGCTTTCAGTCTGGTAAACACATACTTCCTTTTCTAGAATACTTATATTCTCACATGCATCAAAATTTATTGGCCTACTTTTATTATATTTTGTTCCTCCGCATCAGTTTGTTCTTAAATGACCCCTTTTTGATCTTGCAAAATAATGCATCCTTGCTTTTCATTATAGCTCTTTATAGTAGGAGTTGCATGTTTTGTTGCATCTCCTGCAGCAAAAACACAAGTTTAAAAAATGTTTCTTTAACTCCATGCTTTTTGGAGATCAGATCATCTTTTGCTAACTTACAGCAACAGATTTTTTTAACCTAACTTTCGCATGCAAAAAAAATTAAAAAAAAATGTGATGTGCATAGTTCTTGTGGTGTAAATATGTTCTGAAATGTGTGAGAAGTAAAGCTCTGTTTCCACTTTCACTTCAGGATCTCCAGCCCTTCTGGTCTGCGGGTCTGTTCCGGACGAGGGGGCGGTGGGGCGGCGACACGTCATATCAGCCGCCGCGCTCTGATTGGCTGACGATCCTCACCCGACACAGCTGTGATTGTTTTCTGCAGAGGAAGCTCCGGTCCCTGATATGAGCTCCGTGCTGAGGAATGGGAGCAGACCTGTGTGTGTTTTCACCCTCTGTCTACAAACGATGATGTGAACAAACGAGCAGGACAATAAGGAGCCTGGTTGAACCATTCGCTGAGCTGTTATTGAACAACAGTGTTTTCTCTTTGGACCAGACATTGAAGTCGTCTGGAGATCAAGGTAAGGATTTTCTAACTTATTCATTGTAGCAAAACCCGGATAAACATCGCTTGATTATCTGTAATCTTGTAGCAACATATTTCAAGTTTTGAGCTAAATGTGTCTATTATGTCTCATATGTTATTCATTGTAGCAGAACCCGGAAAACATCACTTCACTTCTCATCTGGCAACAATATATCTCTGTATGTATGAGTTGAATGTATCAATTGTACCACTAGCATGTGTCTAATTGTATCTCATTTCCTGTAGCCCCAAAGTGCCAAATGCCCAGATTAGAGGACCACTGCTGGAGCTGCTCCTGTGCATCAAGGGTTGAGACTAAGCCTTCATCTGGAGCGACCTGGTTGGCATCTAAAGCCGAAGAAATGATGTCCATCATCACCTCCGTGCTCAGCAATGCCTACGGCTCCCTGCACGACGTCCGGACGGCCAACCTCATCCGCCGGGGTCTGGTCCTCTTCACCGTCGGGGCTTTCCTCGCCCTGGTGCTCAACTTGCTGCAGATCCAGAGAAATGTCACGCTGTTTCCCGAGGAGGTGATGACAACTTTGTTTTCGTCCGCCTGGTGGATCCCACCTTGTTGTGGCACAGGAGCAGGTGAGCACAATGTTACCTGTTGTTGTTGTTGTTGTTGAGAGCAGCTTGACCTGCAGGAATTGGGGATAAGTTTGGGACAAAGGAATGCAAGGAGGGGAGGGGTTACAGGACAGCACACGTGTCCATATAAAGACAAGATGATGGTGAAGAAATAAAGCTTTTAAAATTTAACTCACAAGTCATTTATAGGCGATCAAAGTCTCATTGATCATACACCATACTTAGTAGTGAAATCGTGCCATTTTAAACACCTCAAAGCAAAAAGCAGCACTTTTTCTATTACTGGCAGTGCAATCATCTGCTGTGTGATCAGGTGGTAATGAATCATCATTCGGCTTTGTTTTTGTGAGCTATTATACAAGACGTCCTCTCCCAGGCACAACTACACTTGATGGGTTTTGTCTGGCAGGCAAGTTATGAAAGAAAATGACTCGGTACAGATGGTAGCGATTCTCGGCCTCTGATTGGCCGCAACAGCCGGACACGAGGTGAGCCGCACGCTCATTGGCTCATGTCATAACGGGTGAGCTGAGGGGGAGGTGCTTCTGAGGCCAGGAACCAGGAAGTGGAGGGAAGAAAAAAATAACAGCACACAGGATAGAAAACAAATGAAAAGAGAGGAGCAGCAACATGTTTTTGCCACCTGTTGACATTAGTATTTGTCTTTTTAACGTTTCTCTGTCATGTAGGAGCTTGTTTAAGACCTTTGTTTAAACTAGGTGCTTGTAATACTGAAAGCTTTATGTGCTACAGTGAACTTTTAGTGTGTTTATATCTTCTGTGTTATCAAATATTGCTGCACCCAACAATTAATCTATCAATTATTTGTTCAGTTAAATGATTCTTTTTCTAGTTTATAAAATGTTAGAAAGTTGTGAAATAGTTTCAATAGTGTATAAATCTCTTGTTTTGTCCAACTAACATTTAAGACCCAAAGATATTTATTTTATAACAGTATAAAATAAAGAAGAGCAGCAAATTCACACACATTCAAGCTGTAAACAGCATCTGTTATGGTTGTGGTATTTTTGTTTGATAGATGATTTAACAAGTAGATAAATCTTTTCCAAAGCTGAAACAATTAGTCAGTTATTCAGTTGGTCGATTGACAGGAAGATAAAATGAATTACAGCTTTTAAGTCTTATGTGATAGTAAACTGAATATCTTTTGGGTTTTGGAGTGATGCCCAGACAAAGAAGCGTTATGAAGACATTATCTTGGACTTTTTGAACTTTATTGACAGTAAAGATTAGAAAGCACAAAGAGACAAAATTATTAAAAAAATGTTTTTAAGGGGTTTCAAGTGTATGCAGGTGTCTAAATGAGTCACTAATTATGGAAGCGCATGTTCAGCACATAGAATAATCCCACACAGCAGGTCCATGACAGGATTTGCCTGCTGGCGTTTCACAGAATTTCTGCTTATCTTGTGTAATTCGGGTCTGTTTGTTCCTTTTCACAGCTGTTGTCGGCCTACTGTATCCCTGCCTCGACAGCCATTTGGGAGAGCCGCACAAGTTCAAGAGGGAGTGGGCCAGCGTCATGAGGTGCATCGCTGTGTTCGTCGGCATCAATCACGCCAGTGTTGTATCCTTTCACAAGGAGCTCACCCTGTAGATTCATAAACATAGATTTTATTTCAGTTTTGTCTCTTATTTGAGAATGTTTGTCATAGTCAAAATATGAGAGGAAAATGCACTGTTCAATTTCTAGTTTGGACATGTCCAAAGCAACAGGATGTCCTTCTTTATCCTTAAAAACAGACTGTGCTTACAGGTTATACAAATATTTGAGTAGGACCTAATCCCATGTTAGCATTATGCTGTTTGACTTTGTCCTTAACTGCGCGTAACACAGAAACTAGACTTCGACAACAACGTGCAGCTCTCTCTAACACTGGCTGCCTTGTCCTTGGGCCTGTGGTGGACATTTGACCGGTCCAGGAGCGGCTTTGGTTTGGGCATCACCACCGCCTTCCTAGCTACCGTGTTCACACAGCTGCTGGTCTACAATGGAGTCTACCAGTAAGTTAGCAATTTGTTTTCACACCCTGTAACAACACTGTGTTTATGTACAAAGGGATTAGTCACTAGTGCTTTATCATCACTGATTTCTGGTTTCATATTACACCCACAATGCAAACTATGTAGCTTGGCTTAACTTAATTATATGGCTGTGAGAGTCAACCCACCCTTGTGTGAATGAAGTAAATAAAGTACCTGGAAGTACTGCCACCTGTATGATTTCATCAAAAAAGGTGTGACACAAAACGCTTGAGGTGTCGAGTTATATTTTGGGAAGCCCCCTCGTCTCAGGGAGCCCAATTAACAGGCCCTCCTGCCAGCTTCAGTAGCACATCATCAAAAATACACAACAGAGAAAAAGGGACTGTTGCTGACGGAAAGAAGTTCAAAAGGCAGCTGCAGCTCGTGCTGACTGTACAAGGTAGAGACAGAGAGGGAAGAATGAGGAAAGATAATTATATTTTCAAGCATGACAGGTCTTGTATGTTTTCCCCACTCACAGATCTGTCTTCGGGGTTGTCTTCAAGAGTCGGATGTGTTTCTCATTCTATGACAGGACATTGTGAGATGTCTTATTTAGCTTTGGAGGGCTTGTTGTTTTTTTTTTGACCCCCTCAGGATCAGCAACAGAACATCATCACTAAACCTGCTCTACACTATGAAGAGTGAATAAGATGATTTCTGTCTTTCAGGTATACGTCTCCAGACTTCTTGTACGTACGCTCCTGGCTCCCATGCATATTCTTCTCAGGCGGTGTTACTGTGGGAAACATCGGACGGCAACTTGCTATGGTAAAGTCTGCAACCATTTCTAACATGTAATCTTATATCTTAAATTAAAGATATATGTTAATATTAGAGCTGATTCCATTGTTTTAAGTTAAAATCAGATATCTGATCAGTGTGGTGAGGATGTAAGTTTACTCAACATCATAAGGTGGCAGCCTGTAACCTTGAAATACAAAAAGCCTCACACTGCATTACAAGTGTAATTTACCTAAAAATGAAGATTTTCTAGGTCTGTAGTAGAGACAGGCTGATAAATCATCCGCAAGTGTCTATTTGTTCAACAACAAAAAACTCATAAGTCAAAAATAATTAAAGACAAACAACACTCATCTTACTATATGCTATTTTTTCCCCTCCCTGTAAGACCCACTGAGACACATTTTGACACCTTCATGTTTTGCTTTTTTGGTGAACTATTCCTTTAAAGAGATACTAAACCAGTTGCAGCACTGCACTTTTCAGTGGGATGTTTGCCAAGACTATAATTCAGCAGTAAACACCTGTGATTCTGTGTGATGTTTTTAACATTTTTGGCCTGTCCTACTGGCACAAAATATCCCACCACATTAACATTTATCAGTATCAGGCTTCAAACAGCTGCATCTGTCGAAACTGGAACAGAAAACGATGACTTCAAAAGACTCCTCTGCACCGCACATGCTTTATTTGCTGCTACTCAGCTGAACCACAACAGCCGATAACATTGTCAGATGGTCTGTAGTTGTGCAAAGTGCACTGGATGCCCCCCTTCCTTCATAATTATCCCATCAGGTCAGCTTTGATGTCTTCATTAAGCTCGTGCCCAGAAGCCTCACCTCATTCTGTCTGTAAAGTAAGAGTCCCGTCACTCCCTCAGTTTGACTCAGTGAAAGCGTGAAAGCAGATTAAGGGCTGTTGTTTTTCACAGTCGTGTCGAGACACAGAGCCAGTCAGGACTCGGCTGACCAGAGGGTCATTTGCTACTTGTTGTTTTTGTTTGTGATGAGGCCTGAGGAATGTTGGCACAAGTCTGCACTTGTCGTTTTGTTCTCTGTTTTTCTCTCTTTCGCTCCAGCGAGTCATTTATGAGACGGATCAGGAGGAACATGAGACTCTTTAGCTCAAAATTGTTTTTTGGTGGCTTTTTTTTTGTAAGGATTAAAGACGGTTACAGTGAAACAATCTGTTTGGCAGCATTAACCAAGCAGAATAAAAGCTCTTGTACTTATTAGATCTGCTTTAAAGCTGAATGGCTAATAATTTTACAAGCTTATTTGAGGTGTAGTTTAAAAGGTTGCACAGTTCAATACACTGTTGAGCCTCAACTGTTGAGACCTTCATGTCTGAATATATTAAACATGTGATGAGTAAAATGGGCAATGACAAAAGCAGGTTTCTCTCAATGACCAAGCAGTACGTTCTTCCCTTATTGTACAAATTGTCTAGTTTCCATTTGGGAGAAAAGGGAACTGAGAGAAAAATGTTCCTTTCTTTAAACAGAATCTTGACACTTTTTTGTAAAGTGTGTAAATTTTTCCTCTGAGTTTGGTTTCAGCTGCAGTTTGGACTTCACAGGAAACAGAAACTTAAAGTGTTCATGTATGAGTCATGTCTTTAAAATGAGTCACTTGAGACAGTTAGAACAATTAGAGAACATTAACACTAGTTGGAGAGATCACGTGGATTCAATGAGTAATGACCTCTGTCATTCTAAGGAGCATAAATCTACTTCAGTGACTACATAAAATTCACTTTAGCCACAAGCAGGACACACTAAATAAGCTACTCTTTGTTCCTCCTGTAAGAAACTGTATGACTTTGATATGTTGTTAATGTCAGACTTCTCTGTCTCCTCCTCAGGGTGGTGTGGAGAAACCCCACATGGACTGAACAGCACAAACCCAGCAAACCCAGCCGAGGGACGGCCGATGTAACAAAAAAAAAAAAAAATGGACAAGTTATGTGAAAAGCAAGAAGAATAACAGGAGAAAAAAGACTCATTGTTTTGACTTCATCCTTTGTTCTCATAACAAAGTGCGGGTCAGAAAAGCCCCTCATCTAACGTGCCATGTCCTCTGCACCTCCTCGTGGCCAAACGACCTCTCCCTCCGACCTCTGTTGTACTCCATTAGCATTAAGGCTTCCTTCACACTAGACAGGAGGATGGTGTTTGCCTTTTTTTTTTGTTTTGTTGTTTTGAAGTGAACTGTTGACTGGTTTTTACTTTCAAGCTGAGAGTGTGTGTCTTTCAGCAGTTTATGGAGTGGAAGCGTGTGTGTGTGTGTGTGTGTGTGTGTGCGCGCGCGCTTGAGCGTGGCTGGATCCTGGTCTTAGCAGAGAAGACATGAGGGGGTGCTATAATGTCTTTTTTTTTTTTTAAGGTCTGAATTTAATATGATCATAAAAGGGAAATGTATGAGTGGGCAAAAAAAAATGTCTTCACTCTCAACTAGAAGTGTATTCAGTGGCCTCAGTTGCATCACTGAGGCAAAGGGGAGATGTATGTTCCCAGTTAAACCAAATTAAGTATTTATTTAGTAACTTTTGAATGACCCCAAACCAAATGTACTGTATGCTTGATAATGAATGACACTTCCAGTTTTGAAAGGAATGGTTTGACATTTTGGGAAGTTGCTTCCTTGCTGAGAGTTAGATGAGAAAACTGATACCACTCTCATATCTGTATGGTAAATATGTAGCTAAAGCCAGCAGCAGGTCAACTTAGCACAAAGACTGGAAACGAGGGTAAACAGTGAGCATGGCTCTGCTGAAGGTCACAAAATTTCTAAGCATTACTAAAGCTCACTAATTAATATGTTATATCTTGTTTGTGTAATTCATACATAAAAAGCTAAGATGGCAGTTGCTGGTGCTGGTTACATGTTCGCCATACAGACACGAGTGGCTCTCATTTAGATTGAACTCTTCCTTTAAAGTGACTGTGAAAGACTTTCTAGAAGACAGTAGGTGGAATGAACAGAGACAGGAAATATGTAGAGGAGTGCCAACTAGCAATTTCTACTGGCTGATATTCACATGTATATATGATGACATGAGGTATAATTCAAGTGTTAAGAAATTTGGAGCAGAAATTCCAAACTTTTAAGGTTCCTCAATGGAAATGAGTTGTATTTATCTGTGAACAGTATCGTATTCGCAGCTTTCTGTTGGTACAAGATCACATTTTACATATTGGAAAACTACTCAGAGACTTCCAGTATGTAGTTTCATCTGTTTCTGATGAGTTTCAGACAAACAGACAGAGGATTGTGTAGTCAGGAGGAGTCTGGATTGAAAGAAATGCAGCATGTGCAGGGTTTTTATTCTTTTTTTGAAAGCCACCATAGTGGACCATGTTTTGAAAGAATGTATCGGGAGTGTACTAGAACGACTTTTGCCAACGTTTGTGGTTAATGTCAAACCAGTTTGTAACACTTTCCAGTGATGATATTTCCTTTTGTGACCGTGTGTTAAATGTCTTGTAGAACGGACTCATGATTCCCGTCGAGACAAACGCTTTACTGTGTGATCGTACACATTTCCCACTTCAAATTGTATCTTCAAACTAGTGCTCATAGTTTGGGAACATACACCGGTTGAAGGAGAGGGCAGGACATTATTACTTAAGATTTGCAATCTGTGATTGCCTGTGTATTATAGAATGTAGTGCTTTTGTCACTATAACAGTTTAGTTCTATCATTTGTACAAACATAATGACATTGCTTGTATGTATAATGGCTTGCCTATGTAATCAGACAGGTATTATTACCATACTAGACCTACAGTATGTTAGTTAGTGTTTGGGGGTCTAGAGGATTAAGTGCAATCAGAGTATACATGAGCCGATTATTCTTCCTTATTTATTTTATTTCTGACAATGGCTAAAAAAATATAGCTTGTTGTAAGTATATGCAGTGTGGATACTTCAAAAAAAAAAAAAAGCAATAACATCTTTGTTTTTTGTGAACAAGATTTTTTGTCAGAGATTACATGCCTTTTAGAGTCAAGACCAATGACTCTCACCAGAGAGACAACAAAAAAATATATTGTGTCAAACTGTTGTAAAAAATCTCATTTAGTAGCATTATCGAAGGAAACCTGATTTATTTTTTTAAATACTTTTCGAGGCAGATCACTTCAGGTTGAATCTGCTTACATTCAGGTGTGCTAAACTGAAGAGGAAGCTTTATTTTTTGAGGTGGTGAAGCACCTTTTGTTTTGATGTTTCAGAGTTTGTGTGTGTGTCTGATATTTCAGCTGTGTATCATTTTTGCTACCATGGATTTAAGTGAAAAATAAAAACACCTGACAAGGACATCTGTGCAGACTCATTGCTCTCATATGGGACTGGATGATTTAAAATGAGTTTATTACAGGAGATGAACATGTGAGGAATTATGTGTATGGCACTAACATATTGATCCTATCCTTGAAAGAAAAGCAGGAACTCAACTCTCTCCAGCTTCTCTTCCAGTGACATAAACCTGATACCAACATACATAATGCAACTGAGCTTCATCCATTCATTCTGCCTTTGATTACCAGACACTAGCCTAATTACACATCTCAACAGCTTCAATAAAACAATAGCCCTCTGATTTTTTGGGGGGTGGGTGGATGTCAAATGCAGCCGCAGCTCAATTGCACCGGAGCTGTCTGGGGTGCTGACGATGGCATTTTGTTGTGTCTGCTGTCACAGCCGAGCTGAATAGATGAGGACACTCTTTTGTCCGGGGTCTCTGTCAGTCTCCGGAGCCATTATAATGTCTTCGGCTGCATCTTCCCTCTCTCTCTCCTCTCCTCTGTAAGACCCCTCCCTACACCCCCAAAAAACCCCTGAAACTACCCCCCACTCCCCACCCCCTGTGTGTCACTGGGATCACGAGGAACTGCCCCCCCCCCTTGTCTGTCTACCCCCTCTCTCTGAACACGCCTTTCTGGAGGGCAGACTTCTATTTATACCTAGCGGGGGACTGACAGTTAACCTTTTGCACTGGGGGAAATTTCTGGGAGTGGGGCCAATATCTGTGGGCTATTCTGAATGAACGCCTCTTTCTGGGAGCCTCTCTATCCGTCCATCTATCTATCCATCTATCTATCTATCTATCTATCTATCTATCTATCTATCTATCTGAAAGGCCAACGATCCAGCGCCACACGCCACTTCTTCTTCTCCATCCCTCCACTTTCAGTCTCCTCCTCTTCTCAGACAGAATAATTGGCCGGGCTTCAACCTCCTTTCATTTCCAGCCACAGCAAACTCAAAGACTCCATTAGAGCACCTCCTTATTGCCAAAAGACACCCCCCCCCCCTCTTTCTCTCTCTCTTCCTCTTCCTCTCTCTGTCCTTCCTTCAAGGCGAGAAGACAGGCCCAGGCCCATCTGATCTATTGATTTGAGCCATCTATAGGCTAGACTCTTCAATTTCATCTCCTTGCAGCACCTTTGTGTTTTCATCTTGTCTGTTATTGAGCCTCTAATTTGCCGCAGCCAGTCGACTGCCACTAAACATGAAGACAGCAGTGTTAACATTCAACAACTCTTAAAATTATAACAGGCTATTCACTTCTTACCCTCTATAAAAGTAACTTAAAGATAAGAAGCAGAGGCCAAGCGGTGGGTCAGACAGTAGAAACACATCATGTGCAGCCAAAACATTGTTCAGATCCACCAAAGTTTGTTTGAAATTTTAGTCCCAAAATTTGCAAAGATACCAAATATGTCAGAATATATTTTAGGAAAATGTGTATAAAATGATGCAAAAGACATCTTTAATGAAGAGATGAGACACAGAACACTGTGCATGTGCTTTTAAAGGGGAATTTTAAAATCATGGTTTTCTTGAAGTAAGTAGGAAATTATGTCTTTTTGGTGGATTAATGCAGCTTTTGTCAAATGGATTTTGTTTTGGAATTTTTCTCGATGTGGCAGTGTTTCAAAAAGGGGGGGTCACTTAACTTCATGCTAATGTCACACAGTTACATAAATTACTGATTTTTGTACTCAATACTCGACTGAAATACTTTATTGCATTTTCTTTATGGTGTTGTGTACATTTACAACTCGACACAGCCGAGAAAGAAAACATCAAATCATCAGAAACCAGTATTCCTCTATAGTCATATGAAACATTTATCTTGGGTGAAATGAATAAATCAATAAATGAATGTCTTTAGGTTTTATAGAAAGAAAGAAATATTCAACCACAAAATAAGATACACACATTCACTGATCTGTATCACATAAAATCAAAAGCACCTCACCTTTAATGTCCCATATTATTAAAAACAGGAAATTAAAACCTGTAAAACCTTTTCGTCTAGCAAACATACATACGATCCAGTGTCTGTTATTCACTTCAAATTATTTCTCAAACTTTGGTAGAGTAATTTCTACTCACCTTAGGGCCCCTCAGTAGTTTCTGACTCAGCCTCTCTGAACACACGTCTCTGCTGTAAACTTCTCCTGTCACCTCTCTCTGCCTGTCACACACATTTAAAAGTCTCTCAGTTGCTTTTACACAGACATCTTGACATGTGTTTGGTCCTCCTGGATTGGACTGAGGTAAATCCAAACAGCTTGTTTCAGGAGCTAAATGCATCAAGGTGGCACAAAGACATGTTGAAGAGCAGTGGAGGAATGGGGAGATATTAAGAGGCTCATATTCTGGAGAAGCAAAGCATGCAGTTATTATAGGAGATTACAGTGCTGTCTACTCAATAGTGATTGCTTTTGTTACCACCAGATGACAGTATTTATCCTCTCAGCTTGTCTGGACATTATTACCATGACATCTGTGGACCCCTAGTGGAGGGACAAGGGACAGCTATGTCTTGCAGGGCCTGATCTTTCAATGCAAAAAAAAAGGGTTTAACATTAATAATCCAACTACTTTTATGCTAAGACTAACTTTAGATGACATGAATCTCCTGAGCTTTTAGACATAACCAAGATAGATAGACTGTATATGTTGATCTGAGATAAGGAGCTCAGTTTGGTTTAAAAAAAAAAAAAATGCATGTTCACATGTGTTGCATAGAAAGAGGGAAACTTTAGAAAATGATTGTGAAAATGATCCATAAACGCTTTTTTAAAAAACGCAGATTTTCCTTAAAGCCTCTCGTAACCACATGAACGTAAAAATTCAGATTCAGAAGGACAATTTATTAAACATTGGCATGGATATTGTTCTTGGAATATTTATCTCACACTGCAGTGAGCGGGCAGAGTCACATGCATGATAGAAAAGGTCAATGAAATGGATTGAGTGTGGAGAAAATCATTGCACACTCTTATTTCTCTGCCAAAAGGTCTTCAGTGGCATTAATGTCCTGCTCTCTGTGATATATAATGAAAGATTCTCTGTGTGTGTGTGTGTGTGTGTGTGCAAGTGTGTGTGGGTCGTTTAGGTCTACTGAGTCTTCATTACACCAGAGCTGGGTCCACTCCTGTCCTCTGCCCTCGCTCATTGCCTCTCCCAGTGCCGGCCAGGAATAATGAATTACAGTGGATGCCATGGGGGGCTGAGTGAGTGGCTCAGAAGTGGACTCCATTTTAGCTCAAATTACCTCTCAGATCCCATTCAAATGGCAGACTGAGGCTTCTCTCTGCCTTCTATACGTATCACTGTCTGTGGTGAAATTATCTGTTCACACCTTTTCTTCATTTACTCATTTAAGAATGTCTGATTCCAGCTTTTTTTTTTTTTTGGTGGTAATTCCTCCAGTGCTTTGGTTCAAATCTCAGGAAAATCAAGGGAATACAAGCCAAACATCTGCATAAAAACACAGGGAATAGACTACAGATACAGCATCATCTTTAACAGTGTAAACAACAGTTCACGTCTCAGTGGGATTTATCAGTTCAGTCAGCATGCTCAGCCTTGTGTGCCATTCTTGTTGATTCCTCTTCTTCCTCCGCAGGACAATAATAACAATGACAGCCTAAACCTCAGGTGATGGCACATTATGCATGCCATCCAAACAAATCCTACCCAGTGTAAATTAAACACACCCAGTGCATCTTACAGCCCAGATCAGACTCTGTAAATCGAGCTGGGTAATCAGAATAACTGAATAAAAGTTAATGGAATAAATCAAGGTGAGCATTTCCATTGCATGATCTAGCTTGAGAGGCAAACAACAAAAAAAAAGCTCTGCATTTTGTGGAAACTCTGATAGTGGGATAAACATGCTACCACATGTCAGTCATTCCTTAGTTTTCTATAAATAATAAAAGAATAAAATATGAGGGGAAGCTCTGGCAATCTGGATTCAACACATTTGCTCACTGGTGTTAAGCTCTTTTTGCTGCCTGTGTGTGTGTGTGTGTGCTTTAATTTAGCAAATTAAACACCTATTTATCAAAAAATATCAAATATGAAAAACTGTTATTGAATCATTCAGATTATGTATCCTTCAAATCAAAAGCCCAGACACCTGTTGTGTTGCAGAAATCACACACCAGATTTACACCATCTGATCTGCTCATGGACACACCCATGCAAGAAATACATCCCATCACCTCCTAGAATATTATCAAATAATGCTTCGTTTGCATAATCCAGATGATGCTTGCAGCCCTGTTTAGGATGCACTAAAAGGTCGATGTTTGTCATGTTTTAATTAGTCTTCATTAGTAGGCGTAAGAGGCATTTTGTGGGAAGCAACAGGCATGCAGCCTATTCATCTCGCTGCTGAGAGATGCACAAAGTTGGCAGGACTAAATCCATCTGGGAAAGTTATTGCGCCTGAAATGGCCCTTTGACAGCGCGCCCCCTGATAAGTGACAAATTCACAACATATTCGCGACAGGGGGGGTAAAAACAACTCAGGTGCACAGGAGGGGTGAAAGGGACTCCGTCGCACATGGCGCTTTCAGGGGAGTCCGGCACTATTTTGGCGAGTTGGACGGAGCAGGGCGCGATGCCACACAGGGAGAGGGGTCGAATAACCGCTTATGACTGACCTCTTTCCACTATAATTAAAGTTGCAAGCTGGACCCGGAGACATAACAGAAATTGTTGCTCCCATTTAGAATGAAACGGAAATAAACAGGAGGAGGGAAAAAAAGTGGATGGCATGCTGGCCACTTTTATTAAATGTGTAACTCTTAAAAGTGCATACACAAAATCCAGTAAGAGAAGCCGCAGGTTGGATCTACTGTAAGAAAATTTGATAAATAGATGTGGATTTTTTTTAGCCCCATTGTCCATGCATTGCAAGGAAAATGCACCTTGCAGAGATTTAGTGATTGCAAACAGTTCTTGCCCTTTTGATTGCATGATTTTTGCATTGAAAGATCTTTAAAATAAATTGAGCTAAAGCATAAATCATCCATTTTGCTGTGGTGATTTCACGGCCCATGCATGCGCGCTTTAACCTGTGCACAAATATGAGTTTACTCTGCAGCAGCAAGTGCTTTCCACCTGTCTCTCTCTCCCCACTTGTTCCTCCCTCCTCGTAAACGCAGGAGCTCGAGACAGGTGCACGAGGCATGTGGACGATGCAAACACCGTAAAGCATGCTGGGTGCCCTGCAGAGGGGCATCGAGGAGCACAAACTTTAGGGCCCACCGAGCAGGGTGAGTGGGTGGGGGGTCACTGAACATCAGGTAGACTACACCTTTTTACATTGCTCTGCCTTTTTTCTTTGAGTTGTGCATTTTCATTCATAAATGCCCTCCTCTTGTCCCTCTCAACCTGCGCCCCCCCCCCCCACCTCCTGCCCCCATGTTGCATGCTAGCCTATTTGTTCTGTATGAGTGAGAATGCAAACCCATTAACCTTCCGGAAATAGCCACCACGTGTAGGTCATTCTCTGCTGTCACAAGTAAGACGTCCCGACATGTGAAAAGTCCTGCCGAGCAGCTGGAAAACTACAGTATGTGCAGAACAGCGAGGGCCTGACAGACACCAGTTGAGCAGACCATCACAATATATAACACTATGTCTACCTGATGCATGCAGACTCTAACTTTAACAACCTTTGTGAGGAAATTATTAAGAAAATACAGCTCATTCATGACTTTTGCACGTTTATTTTGACGTGAAAATAAAAGGGAAACATTGGTTTTAAAGGTAAAAATAGGAAACTTTGGTGATAAAATCTAAACCTAATCTTCTTTTGTGTGCATCTTCTTTTCTTTTTTAAAACCTTTATTTCATTTGTTATTGAGTCTTAAAGAGAGAATTTAAGCTTTTTAAAAACTCTTCCACCTTTAAATAATTTCAAAATAAAATGTATTAGGTGGGCAGTGATTCTCAATTTGAAGCAATTATCTGTGGTATGATTTTACAACATGATTAAATTTATTTATTGTTTCATTATTTCCTCTATTTTTGTACTAGGTTTATTAATGTAACTTTAATTTCCTATTTTGGCAACTTGTGTAGCATTTTGGTTTTATTTCTAAAAGTCTCTCCATGAAGTTAACCTCCTTTGCTTCTCAGTAAAGGATTGACAAATTGAACAAACTGACTCTTCATGTTCTTCATCTAGTTTTATGTTACTACCAACTTGGGATCCTAATAATCTTTTTTAGGATAAAAACTCAAATCACTGACTTTGTTAAAACTATTTTTTCCAGTGAGAGGGCCAAACCAGTCAATATTAAATTTACTAAACTTGCCACAACAGGCCTTTAATTTATCATTTTCATTGAGTTTTATAACAGAAATCAATACATCACAACTACAGGAACTTTTTTCCACTTAGTCTCTTTTTTCAAAACTGTTTCCAATAGGATGTAAATCCAGAAAAAAAAAGTGAGGCTGTTTTGTCTGGAAGGAAATTTTGCACATTTTAACAAATATTTACTCCTTTAAAAAAGTGGAGAGGGAAAAAAAAACTTTGCACTGAACGTTTTGCTCATATTAGTGAGGCGTTCAGGAGTTTGCTGATGGGAAGTCAGCTGCATTCAATTAGCCTTCATCTAATTTAGCCGAGGCCTTTAATTGCGCTCAGGGTGGTGCAGTTGTTTGTGTTAAGCTCTGTTTGAGACCTTCTGTGAGAGAAATGCGAGCCGCTCCTTAAGAACAATCCCAATTCAAATGAGACTTATCTACGCCAGAGCGATCAGACGGATTAACAGTTATTAAAACCTATAAAGGGATGAAAACCAGAAGAAAGTCCGCTGCGTGGCCACTCCAGAGGATTTCTCTGCAAACACACTCACACCACGGCAAAAAATTATATAGACATCATCTGGCCTACATACACTGATGTATGATGAGGAAACAGTGGAGTCAAGAGGGAGATTCACCAATAAAAACAAACATAAATTCATTAGGAATTGAGAAGCATCTGCATGTTTTCCCTTAAAAAAACAAAAACTTTACATCACATCATGACTTTTAAAAGAATAAGAAACAGATTAACCCAAATAAACTTTAAAATATCGTAAAGCTTAGCTGCAAGATTTGACCTATTAAATGAAGCAACAGTGGCCTATGAAGCAAGCAGGAAAAAAAAATTGCCAATGCACAATCAAATAATTGCATTTCTTTGTAATCCACGTCCACATTTTATCACAAGTTCCTTTGCACATTTCTCTCACATTCAACTGCACTTTCTGGATAAATCCTGGAAAACAAAAGGGGCAAGCGGAACTCCCTTATCGAAGGCTAAAAATTTATTTCTGATTGTGTTTTATTTCCAAACTGATTGACTTTTTGCAGTGTGGACTACATGCAATTAGGCCCGTTTCTAATCTGCTCTAATTCGGCCGCCATGCTCTCGGCTGACCCGGGATGAAAAACAGGGGGCAGCGAGCTTCCAGGCCCACAAAAGGCGCAACAAAAAAAATCATACAGGATCATCAAATAGGAGAGACGTGCTTTCAGGTTCTGAAAGGCACAGGAAGCTGGAGGATTTGGTCCGACCCCTGCATGGTGACAGAGCTGATATCTTAGAGACCCCCATTCATCTGGAGGGAGGGATGGCGACCGGGGGGAGGGAGGGAGGGAGGGAGGGGTGGAGGTGGAGGAGGGGGGCTCAGGGTGCATCTGCAGAGGTCCCACCGCCCTCTGATCTGTGAGCTGGCACACATCACGGCGTCCATTCACAAATCCTCCTTCTGCGCGTCACCTTTTGTAGTACTCCATAGTACTGAGCGCTGGTGACGTGTAAGACAATCCTACCAAGGAAAATACAGAGGAAAAAAAAATAGGTTATAGGAACTCAAGGACAGGGCACATGCGCACAATGCATGCGATTTATTATAGTAGTAGTAGGAGGGGTGTGTGCATATATATGTGTGTGCGTGAGGAGGAGGATGGAGGGAGGGAGGGAGGGGGGTGCACAGCTATAAGTGAATAAGAAATAGACCCAGTTGCTGGATTTATAGGCTGCATAGAAACAAAATCAGACGTTCAAACTGTGCACAACCAGCCTTGAATTGTTCCAGAAAAACAGAGGATATTAACCCTTGCCTGCAAAGCAAAACAGATCCTCCACTGCTTTTGGCAACAAACAAGAGAAAAGAGGGGAGAAAAGTGAAGCATTCACTTATTTAGCACAACCTGACAGACATGACATGTGAGATAATCAATATTTCCTGCTTCCCTTAACAAGAGCAGAATATATTCATGAACAATAATAATTTTATCCAGCCTATGCTTTAACCATATGGCAGCACTCTCAAGCTGCACTTTAAAATAGTAAAAAATAACACATTAATGATAAGGAAGTCGTATGTGGGCAAATTAGCAATAATAAAGAAGAATTTTGCAAAACTTCATATGATTGGTGATTTGATGTGGGCCTGCTGGCGGCTATTTGGACTTTACATGACAGACGGATGTGAAGTAAATTATAACAAATAAGGCTTGAAACTGTGCATTTGTGTCCAACATGTGAAAAGATGGCTTCGATTTTTGCACATGTTGGAGTCGCAAATGCATCAGAAATTTCATTGATAATAGCCGCCTTTTCTGCAACACATGTCTGTCCCGAACTGCAAAATTGGACAATGTTTGCAAATGTGAGCACATGCACAAGCTTTAAAGTCACCTTAAATTAAAAGTGCACACGCCTTTTTATAAAAGCGACTGAGGCCTGTTTGATGAGCACATGCATGCACGTTATAAAGCCACTATTGCAGACTGATATAGATGGTTTTTGATCATGCAACAAGCAAGAAAAAAAAATAAAATATCACAACATAGGATCAGAGACTGGGTTGAATATTATTGTGGATTCATATATCCATTTCATTGCGTCTGCACAGCTCATGCACAGATAAAAAACCATTCTCTTTAAGGGTGAGCATCATAAAAGCCTCATTTTAAAACTGCCTTTTCCTCCTGTATTAATCAATATTTTAATGAACAACAAACATCTTAAAGACTGAATATGAAGGGGCTTCACTATTTAATAGCCGATAAAGAGCAAGACAATAAAACTACAAAGCAAGAATGGCACCAAAAACAGACGAACACAATGATAAAGAAGCTTTAAAATCAGACTTACTAGTGGCTGAGTCGATTAATGACTGACTTTATATTGGAGTAAAAATGAAAAACAACAATATCATAACATGCAAATCAGATGAAAGCTACAGCACCATTTTAACCCTTAACCCACCAGGATACAATGTTTTTTCATGCACAAGCAGAAAAGTGAAGCAGAAAGTCTGGATTACATGTCCAACTACACAAATGCTCAGTCAGTATAGTAAACATGATGATGATATCTAGATCTCTACTAAAACAGGACACATTCAATCTTTTTTTTTTTTTTTTACCACCACAAACCAAAACAAGCCAGTCCAAACCAAACACACGTCACTGATTCAAAACCTCACAATAGTGGGATTATGTGCTTGTAAAGCACACACTGCAAAAAATACACATATAGTCCAGTTTTGAGTAATAAAAGCTCGTTCTGCTAAAAAAAAACTGCAGAGGAGTGAGATGCTGTTTCACCTATTTCGAGGTTGGTCCTGTGCGTAAAAATCACCATTCCCGGCTAGTTTTTTTTTTTTTGCATTAAAACGCCGCTTTAAAATGAAAAGTGGAACAAGTGCCTGATGTGTCACTTTGCAAAGAAAAATAAGATTGTAGGCTTTAACACGAGGCTGTTTGACATGTTTAAATGTGTGCTTTTTTTTGCAGTGCATGCAGGCTCTGATTATAATTCAGAGGCTGAAATGGTGTCATTTCCTCCAGACATCCCTGTTTTGCTGTGAGGTTAGAGGCCAAGCCCAGGCGGTAGCGGCCTGTCTGTGCCTCCATTGTCTGCTGCTTATTTAGCGCTCAACATTAATCTGCGCTTCCCCTCACAAGTGAGAAACAATCGCAGCATGAGAGTGGCCTGTCTAATTACATCTTTCACTCCCAACTTTCACTGCAGCAGCCCCGACGTGAGAGCTCGGATGGGCCCTTTTGTGCTGGGGGACATGTGAGATGGGAGCACAGGGTGTTGGTCAGGTAGATTTTGAGGAGGAGGATTATTTCAAATGGAGCCATATGTGAGAGAAAATAATCATTTTAAGTTGGAAAATACTGTGCAAAAGATCATCTTGCAGCCTTTGGGTCTGTGCGCGCATGAGCTGCCATTTGAAATGTGCAAAGTACAGCATAAACCCAACAAATATTTTAGGTAATAAGACAATTGTTTTGCAATTTGCACAAAGCCTGTGTTTAACAAGTGAAAAGTCAAGGGTGGGATGTTTTACGCAGGTTTAGACTCGAGTTTAAAAACGTGCCATGAATACAAATATTTTTTCAAAAAAGTGTTTTTGGGCAGCAGGTTTTAGTTGCATCCAAAAAAGTGCACATTTTTATAGCACACATCTCAAACAATCTGATCATATCTGACCGGCCTGTGATGCCAAATAATCACAACAAAGCAGCTTTATATGAGCTCATTTCAGAAATTTGGATATAAGTTGCACCCACACCCAAAAAAAACTAAAAAGAACAAACAATGCATGCTGGTAATAATAAAAAGAAGGCAGCTGACTGACTTTCTGATTGTTCAAAGGCTCCTCACTCATGCTCAGTCCTCCTGCTCCTCTGGTCCTCCTGGATGCCCCCCTCTCTTTCACCGCGCAGCCCCGGTTCAAACGCCAGCGGAGAGCCGGCTGAGCCATCCCCGCCAGCCCGGTGGCGTCCCGGGAGGAGGGATGCAAACTTAGTGCTGGTCAGCAAAGTTGCTCAAAGTTTTGTCTTTGGCGCGACTCGGTACCCTGAGCACCGTGCACAAAACAGTTTGTTTGCATCACTGATTTCTTTTAAAGGGATATGGACCCAGTTCTTGGTCGACCCGCAGCGTCACGACAGGCGAACATGAGAACATCAAAAATACTTAACACACATCTCTGCGCCTTTGAAAGCAGACAGGGAAAGGCTCTGACACATTTTTACTCATGCATTTTTTTTTTTTGGTTGCCAATATGTGAGGAAGCAACATGTCACAATAGACCATCCTGCAACCCAAATTCAGGATAAACCCAAGAAGGCGTTGGTGCAAGAGGTTTAAAAAAAAAGGTGGATAAATGTTACAAAATTAAATTGCATTTTCAAGAAAACACAATCACCAACACCCTCAGTTCAAAATGTGAGCTTGCAGACATGCACCAGTTCTGTTTTGCGCATTTAACCTTGGCCAGGACAAACTGACTTTAAGTTTCTCTCAGTTGTCCTCACAGGTGTTAGAATAATCTTTGTGACACGTTTCCAACAAACAACAGTGTTGCTGTAATTTCAGATAATAATTCCACACGTGTTGCCTCAAACATTTCCATGTCACGGACATGCATCCACAGCAGGCCCAGTTTGACCATATTCTGATTGGATTTTGTCTCATATGAGCAGATTTCTTTTGTTGTTATTGTTTTAAAATTAAGCTGCATTGACCTGATGGGATCTAAAAGTGGGAGAGTGAAACTTCTTTGCAGCTGATATACGTTATAGTGTATTATAGTATAGTAAATTCTCATTTCATTGGGAATCCCTCCTACCCTGCGTGCAAGGAACCCCGGGGGTCCCCACAGCCCACTTTGACATGCAATGCTCCAACCCCTCATTGTTTTAATAACCACCAACAACCGGGTGTGCATCATGTTTCCTCTTTGCAAAAACCAAAACTCCAAAAAATGAAGTTGCAGCTTCATAAACACACATGAATTATTGGGAGTGTGTGGGAGCATGCACTGGATTTAAATGAGGCTTCTCCTCCGTCAGTCCAGGACTCTTTCCCTTTACTAAGGCGAGGATGGGCGTTTGTGGACTGCTCTGGAGTCTGCGTCACGTGGCCTGGTTTCTGGCACCCTATTGGTCCAAGGCACGTGTCTGGGAGGACAGTGGGAAAACGTCACTCGGGGGGCTCGTATTGAAAATAAGAACAAAACTCCAGAGTGAGAGTATTAGAGCATCAGTTTAGGAGCCTCTTTATTTACCCTTAGTTTAGTTTAGGCGTAGGCATTGCTGGGCACACTGAAATCGGATAACAATAAAATTGGATGGTGCGCAAATGGCACAGGTTTTAGTCCAGTTCTAACCCGAGATTGAGGGGATATATGTCCAAAAGTATGCTTTTCTCAGAGGACACTACCGCAAGGCTTTGCATGGTGTCCAAGGCACTCACTAGAATTTGAGTTTTATTTTTTTATTTATTTTGCGCGTGCAGTTTTTTTTTTTTTTACAAATCTAATTTCCCCCCCGAAGTTCTTTTGCAGATTTTATTGCAGCGCAGAGAGCGATAAAGGGGTTAAAGAGTGATCAGTATGGAAGAAAATGATCACGGCAACAGAGACGTGGTGGAGCGGCAGGAGTCGGCGGATGAATCCAACAGAGCCATCCTCCCCCTCTTACAGGCGCCGGGGAACCTGCAGATCCCTCACCGGGTCACCAATTTCTTCATCGACAACATCCTGCGGCCGGATTTCGGGCGGAGAAAGGACGGGGGCGCAAACCGAGAAGAGGGCAGCGTGGCATCGCGGGAGAGCCACAACAGCCCCGCCGCCCCTCAGACCGAGCCGGTGGGGAGCACGGTGCCGGCGGAGGGCACCTCCACCCCGCACACGGTCACCGGCACCAAGAAGCCCGCTATAGCCGCCGAGGAGCCCCTGAAAGCCCGCGGGGAGAGCGGAGACCAGTGCCTAAGCTCAGACTCAGACAGTTCCCAAGCCAGCTCAAACCCATCCCTGTCTCAGCCCATGCTGTGGCCAGCCTGGGTCTACTGCACCAGATACTCGGACAGGCCTTCTTCAGGTTGGTGGCATGCGTTTCTCCTCCATACCGTATTCTCGGTAACCTGAAATACCCCGTAACACTGACCCCGGATGCCTTGACCGACTTTCTCCAAATAGAGCAGAGCTGTGCGGCACAAAGTGAGAATTTATCAAATATAAATGCACGCGGATTTTTTTTTCTTTTAGAAATATTATTTTACGCACGACGCAAAAATCCGGTGTTGGAACAAAACGCCTTTGTTGAATGTGGGGGAAAAAACAGGCTGGGACTTGAAAACGAAATATAAAAATGGGTTTTCGGCCTATTTTAAAATGCAAAGTGGGAAGAAAATAAATTAAACCTCCAAACATTCCTTAAATCTTTACATTTAAATCTGCGCGTAAAAGCTCATTTTTAGAGCTTTTACGCGCAGATTTTTTCTGCACTAAAATCCTCCCATGCAGGCAAATTTCCTCGGGTTATGAATATATAAATACTGGGGTCCTACTTATACTAAACATGAGCGCGCTGACAGGCTGCAAGTCCTCCACAGCAAAATAACATTTGCTGCTCTTGCGATGCTCTTTTTGCTGTTTTTGTGCGTAAAGCGAGTTTTGTTTTGGATGGATTAAATATACATCTGTTCACAATGGAGGCTCGTTGCACATGCATATGCTGGACACTAGCGAGTGTTTTGCTCTTATTTCTATTGTAAAAAAAAACCCCACATGCAATAACTTCTCATCCTGCAGAAAGGTTGATATGTGGTGTATTTTTTCTTAGTGTCTGTCAAAAGTGGAGTACAACTTGTTCTCATGCATTATGTAACGCTGTATGGAGAGTGGCGTAGGCGACTACTACGAGTTGTAGAGCTGCACAGTTTTGATACACACACACACACACACACACACACACACACACACACGAGCTGATTCATCAGTATAAGGTTCGGCCTGTGTTATGTCGTTTCATTAATGTTTTGCACTGTGTTTGGAGGAGGGGACCAAACCTCTCAGCTCCAAACAGGCCTCCATCCAGATGGAAAATTAATGTGCATCCAGCGTGTGCTGCTCAAATTCTGCTCACGTTGGCCCATTGAGGAGCTTTTCAAGTGGCCCACAAAAACAAAACAAAAATGCAAAGTGGCTGCACTGAGATGAATCCTGTATTTCAGCTCACCTGCAAAACAGTGGCTGAGATGTGTCAGTGATGTTTTTCCAGTGTTGTCCCATTGGTTCATAATTCCTTATTACTACACTGTGTGTGTGTGTGTGTGTGTGTGTGTGTGTGTGTGTGTGTGTGTGTGTGTGATGTGTACGTGTGTGTAAGGAGGAAGAAACAGGGAGGGAGGGGAGGTTTTGCTTCTTGGGTGTTTTCTTCAGTGGACGTGTCAACAATTTACAATCAACCCTCTTTTTTTTTTTTTACAAGTGTGTTAATAATGCTTTAGGGAATCAACAAAACTTATTAGTCTTTATTAATTTAATACAAAAAGCTTGTAAAGACACAGCAACATAATGACAACAGATGTGTGAACAGCCATTTGTTTACTTATCTCTCAATTTTTGGAGATTAAAATCAGTTAAAAAATAGACTTTATGCACATGTTTTTTATATATATATGCAGGGTCTATCTGAGATGTAAAGTGGGAGATTAGTTACGAGCCTGAAAATTAATTATTTTAAAAGTTGTTTATGAAGCTGTTTTTTTCTGTTTATTTCCATATTCATAACCATGTTTGGATACTGATAAACCAATGTATGTGTCTCTGTGACCCCCCCCCCCACCCCCTCCATATCACCCACATTACAGGGCCAAGATCTCGCAAACCAAAGAAGAAAACGACCAGCAAAGAGGACAAGCGACCACGGACGGCCTTCACAGCAGAGCAGCTGCAAAGACTAAAATCAGAGTTTCAGACAAATCGGTACCTGACCGAGCAGAGGAGGCAGAACCTGGCGCAGGAGCTGGGCCTGAACGAGTCTCAGATCAAGATCTGGTTCCAGAACAAGAGGGCCAAAATCAAGAAGGCCAGCGGCGCAAAGAACAGCCTGGCCTTGCACCTGATGGCACAGGGACTGTACAATCACGCCACCGTCACGTCGAAGGACGAGAAATCAGACAGCGACTGATTTGAAGTCACAGCAGCCTCCTGACGAAAAAGACCCTATAGTAATCCTATGATAGATTTTTATAGAGAGATCACAGCCAAACTCTACCTACAGGACTATTTAATGATGCCACAGCAGATACAAAATACCACAAAGCTCTATTACTATCATGGCTCCAGGACAACACAGGAAATTAAAACATAAAATACTACAAAGGGACAATAAGGTCACTGGGCTGCCAGCAGGAATATTTAAAGTCTCTATAGGAATATTATAGTGATTTTTCGTTCTATGGGAGGTTTTGTCAAGCCTACAATGCAATAATTTCATCGAATAAAGGGCCAGTGTGTAGAGTATACCAGCATAAATTGTTTAAAAAAATAGAGATATTTCTGCAATATCACGTCTATAAAAGATGTTGTATAAAGGTATGTTTTCATTGTTTGTCGCCTCCCTCCCTCCCTCGCCCCCCCAGGAGGTACACATGCTTACACCCTTCATTTTTATATATAGGCCTACTTACTGCTATTCATGATTGTCACCATTTTACATTTAAACAAACTGGCACTCCATCTGTCAGTGAAGAAGTGAACACACTGAAGTCCAAAGAATATTTTTCTGCTGCATCCAGGCTACTGTGAATTTAAATAAATGCTAACACGACTTTTTTTTTTTTTTTATTTCCATGCTTTGTTGGTTGGTTGGTTGTGTTTGATGTAAAAATGGACAGAGGAAGGTTGTTGTTTTTTTTTTTTTTTTTTTTTTTTTTGAGTGACCTAATTGGGCAGACAATGAATTTTGATACGTTTTTTTAAAAATAAAAAAAAAATCCACAGGAACAGTTTATTATTGTAAAAGACTGAAAGAGGTAGAGGCTTTTTTTTTCTAACATGCCACTTAACTAAAAAGCTAAGTTAGGCCTTGCTTATATGTATGTGGTCGTCTCATAGCCTTTAAACAATTATTATGTGCGTATTTCCCTTCGTTATACCAATGCATCAGTGCAGCTATTATAGTTTTGAAATAGCAATATGAGACATTTTTTTGTAGCTAAATGAATTGAAGGCTATGATGCTGCCTATAAAGTCACAGAAACAACTCTGTAGCATAAAGACAATGATGACACCCATTTCTTTTGAGTATAGACTATAAAAGCAGGTTGGATGTTCTTGTTAAATCTTTCTCTATATACAGTTTTATTACATATCCATATATCATAAAAAGGCAACTCCGTCAGTGACTGTATTACAAATGTTGGAAATCTCTTATCGTTGTTGAAAGGACTTCATATGTGTATTTATATAGATTATATTGAGAAAAAAATCTATCCAATGACCAGTGTTGCTTTAGAGTAGATATCTGAGGTGTTTACACTGCTTGTTTATCTTGCAATAACTTCTTTTTGTTTTCTTTTTTTTTTGTTTGTTTGTTTTTGTTTTGTGAATGAAAAATAGTTTATGGGGCCTTTGCATGAAAGCTGCAATTTGTTGTACTTGGGCAAATAACTGTGTTTATAAACTTTGGTCTTTATCGACGGAAGTATGATCGAGCTAAGTTTTAGACTGTATCCATACCAAATTGTGGACTTTTTGCCTTTCAAAGTGTTTTTGTTGTGTATCTGCAAAAAGTGTGTGTGAATTAAAATCCACCAAACAGAAACACACTTTGCCTTAAAGTTCAAGTGTGAACTTTTTATGAAACAGAACTGTGCCGAATCAGAGAAGCAGTATTACTTCAAATGCAGACTATTCAAGTTTAATGCCTTTATGAAAACTGCTGGTACGACATTATGAATTTACTCATCAGCGTATATCTATCTATATATGAACATGTTTAAATAAAATTACAACACAGAGTTGTAGAATACAATGCTATTTTTTATTTTATGTTGGAAGTATTCTTTGGTATAAATGTACATAATTTGTATCATGTATTAATTGTGTAATTAACTGCCTCCTGAAAACTGCAAAAGAAGAGTAAATAAACCTTGAAGATTATACACAAGCAAGTTTCTGGCATCTTTATGTGAAGCAGTGAGTTCACAGATTTCCATAAAAAACACAGGAACAAATAACTGAAGCAGTAAATGTGACCTTCAATCAATGCAGAGCTTCTGCAAGCATCAACATGCACAAAAAACCCCAAATGCATCAGTTGCTAAAATTGTCCAGAAAAGAGCAAAATGTACAATAATAGTTTTAAATAAATGTTGCCAAGATGTCAGATATTCACAAATGTAATCACAAACATTATTAATTTGCATAGCATGACAATCCTTTCCATGCAAACGCCCACTCCTTCTATGGGCGGTTCAGGATCACATTCATGGAGGATCAAATTCATGGGGTTTGAGATTAAAACATTCGTAAAAGCATCCAAACATTATGCAAGGGAAAGCCTTGAACAATTCCCAGGCATGTTTCCTCAACAATGCCTTATCTGCATTTCCATACTTGCACCACTAGTCTTTGAACGCCATGTCTAACGGCCGGTGACTAGCATTAGAGCAGATAGGGCTGCTCCCAGCACTGTCTTCATGACGGTCAGTCTTCCTCGCCGCTTCTGAAAGGAGCCTGTGCTTCTATCACAAGGCAGGAATGGGAGTCGAAAAGGGGGGAGAGAGAGAGAGGGAGGGGAGGGAGGGGGGGTGAGAGAGAGAGAGAGAGAGAGAGAGACATGCTAGAGAGAGAGAGAGAGCAATGAAGGTCAAAGCCTGTCATGGCTGCAGGTGGCTGGTTTCCCCCCCTCCCATCTCTCAGTAACCCATTCTCCACACACAGCTTTCTCACTCACCAACACACACACCCACACACACACACACACACACACACACACACACACACACACACACACACACACACACACACACACACACCTTACTATCACTTTTTATTTTATTCCTTGCCTGGCACGCACACATCCCCACACACTTCATTCATTTCTTGTTCCTCCTCGCATGCACACATACCCCTGTTGTTTTGGTCCTTCATTCAGCGCATCAATAGGAACCTTCATCAAAATATTCACAGGCAGGGAAGCTCCCTGAAGTTCAGATAGGGACACCAATGCATGAACAAAAGCTGAAGCTGTAAGGCTGCATGGGCACATTCTCCTGGAACAAAAGCTTTTATCTGAGCATAATTTGTCTCATCGCTAGAGGTGAGATTCAGGTGGTCAAGTGCGCAGGAGTGGTCTGTGTTCGGGCCTCTAACGGCTTCAGGTGACAGAAAAGTCTTGCTTTGCTGTGAGAACATAACACATTACATAAATCAGCAGTAATCTTGTGGATAAGACTGAGGAATAAACATCTCCTCTGGAATGGGATGCAGAAATTGTGGAGAAAAAAAGTGCTTCGAATGGAAGTTATTTTCTGGAGTATTGCTGACAATTTCAGAAAGTTCTCGTGCTGGAGAAAAATGGAAGTGAGCGCAGGATACATCAGGAAAGTATCAATGTCTACCTCTAAACACAAAAGGGCCCCATCCTGCTATGACCTCTCCCTACCATCCTCCCCCTCCCCTACTGTGTCATTTACCCACAGTTTCTAAATGCTTCCTACGGCCAGAGTGGAATCTGCTCAGAGGTGCCTGGGCTTTGTGGCGGAAACATAATTAAAGTGGTGAAAGATGTAAAAGGTGAAGAATGGGGATGACATCAGGCCAATTTCACACTTGGCACTCGAATGGCTAGGTCCAAGCCAGGACTCTTGCCTCGCAACACAGATCAAAGCCCACTGTCACCGCACCAGTGCAGGAAAAAAAAGAGGCAAAAGGACACCTAACTATGCTAATCCCCAGGACGAATATATTTTAATCTTGTTAGAATACAAGTTAATGCCGTGGCTCAGTGACTGAACTTTTTGGCAAGAATGAGAGGTGGACAGAATTACTTTTACCTTTTCTACATGAGGTGCCTCTGTCTGGCACCGGATAAACAGCCAGAGTCTGAACAAACTTTCTTTTGGGCAAACTCAGCATATTATCAAGCTGCATACTGTACAGGCAGCAGATAGCGGTCGTAAGCCAGTGAAAACGCAAGCAACAGTTTTCATTAAGAACAACGAGGGGGAAAAAAAAACAACCCTACCCCAGTGGCTGTGTCAGTGACCCCGTCTGAATCCCCACTAGGGCACCTAACATGCAAAGGAAATGAGTATTTTGTGGACTGGTTTGTCCTCTCTCACATTGAGCCCTCCTTTCTCAAAAGCACCTTGGTAACCCTTGATCTCTCATGTATGGAAGTCAGGGCGCTGGGGCCTGCAGAAGTTGACTAGGCAGACAATAGCAAGCGGATGCTTTCTGGAAAAGTCACACCCAGGCAACTCTCATTTCACACACCCGTGTTTGAGCGACCCTTGAAAAAAAAGAAGATGCAAGACTTTTCACTAAAGATTCTTTTTGTTCACTTGATGAAATTCAGAAAAAAAAAAAACAAATCTCCATGAACTTTTTTTCCCATGTAGCCACCATATCTGCTTTCGTGAGTGGTTGTTTCCTGCTTTGGGGAATGAATCAAAAACATGAAATCATCTTGCATTAAATTTCACAAAGTTGTTTATAACAGCAGAACTTCTGGGTTAGACTGGCTGAATCATGGATGTGTCACGAAAAGATGACAACATGTGGAAACAGTAATGAGAGAACACTACAGGAAATATTTGTTCATAAAGAGTTAGTGTTTGTTTATTTAAAAAAAAATCATTGCAGATTATGAAGCAGGTTGCATCAATTGTTCATCAATTAATTGTAGTTTGATGATGATTTTTTTTTGCAGATTGCATTTGATATCAAACTGATGGCTGCTTTAGTAAAATGGTTTGCTGTTACACTGAATTCAGAGAGAACAGATCAAAACAAGCACTTCTCAAACTCTCTAAACTAATATTAACATTCAGTGTAATATACTGATGTTATCTTTTTGGCAAATGGAAGCAGATATTCCTCCAGAACACAACAATTAATAATAATTTTAAGCCTCAAAAAGTCGACAGATTTGGTTTATTTTTAACTTTATGTTAATGCTTAACATAAAAAGAGCTGCAACCAGCCATTATTTTCATCACAGTTTGGTTTGTTGTTCATATTTTTCATCAGTTGAATAATCGTTCAGTCTATAAAATGAAAGAAAAAAAAAAAAAAAAAACCCATGAGGTGACATCTTCAGGTTTCTTGTTTTGTCCATGCAAAAGTCAAAAATTCAAAGATATTTAATTTATGGCATAAATAGAAGAAAAGCAGCAAATCACCACAGTTTAGAGGTTTTGCATTTTTCCTTAATAAATGACTTAAACTAATCGATTATCAGAATTGCTGTAGGTTCATTTTCTGTTGAACAATGAATCGATTGATCAGCTAATAGCACTAAATATGATGATGATACCAGTTTCTATAAACAATAGTTTGTTAAAAAGCATCACACTTAAACATAATATATTGATAATATATTGCAATCCACAATTTCTTCACCAATTTTGTTAATCATTTGGACTGGAACAGTTTTATTAATCACTGGTCAGTCATTTATTTTAACAAGCAATGGTCGGGCATGGATAACATTTTAACGCTTTACATCACCTGTAAAGTTAGATCTACTTCAAATATTTTAACACTGTAGTGCAGTTGTTGTTTGGCAATGTACCCTACACAGTACACATCCTAATGAAGGTTTTCTCACATTCAATCTTCAAGTTTCAAGTAATAAACTCTCCTGAAAATTTTTACAGACGCCTACTTTCCAACTCCCAGAAACTCTGAAAGTGTTCTAAGTTAAAATATGAGCTAAAATAGGTATGCAACAAAACCTTCATAATAAACAAGCTTGAAAAACAAGCTCTGACTCCACAGAATGACACAGAAATAATATCTTTCTCTGACATCTTTTATCAAAGTCTTAACCTGTGTTCAATACTGAATCTGTAATGCGCTGAAGTAAACAATGTTGAATATCTACCAAAATCACTACCTGGTTCATGTTTGAGACAGGTTCTTAACAATATCACAGAACCGAGAGTAAAAGATTCAGCACTCTGGTGGAAATACAAATGCACGCAAGGGGTCCAAAGGTATCAGCTGAATGAGAAATGCTGCATTATAATTTCATAATTTATAAGCCGAGGGAGTTTATACAATGAAAACTAGATCTCTTGAACAGAAACAGTCAAGGTGGTTGTGTTTCTTAGTGTCTCTTATATCCTTCGTCTACATACTAAATTAAGATGTACAATGTACAGTCATGGCATTTCTGGCCTTTGTTTCTGAGTTTGTGTTGCTTGCTGACACAGCTCGACAGGGTCAAGGATACATCTGACTCACCTCAGGCCCCCTGCTCTCCCCGGGGACTGGCCTGTCACTCACTTTGTGGTTACGCATCATAGCTGACAGAGGCACAAAGTGAGAGCTCGATGCTGCATCAACAGCAGCAACATCATCACCAAAACCCATCCTTAGCATGACATCTTCCTCCTAGTCCAGCACCAGCTCTCTACACTGTGGAGGGAAGGGGGAAAAAAAACATTCACACCAAGAGCCAATAATAAAATGTCATTCAGTGTGAGTGGGAAGGCCTAAAAATAGAAGATTTGGACATTTACCTTAAAAATTCTCCACACTGCAGTTTGGATGTGGAAAGCCTTGCAATAGAGTTGTTATGAAGAGGGAAGCCAGACCTGAAAAGGTTTAAAACGACTGGGTGTAATACTTAATTTCAGAAGGTTTATTGAGACTGGATACACACATCTGCACCCTGTGATCCATTCTAAATGGGTCTCCAGCTCATTGAAACAGCGTTGGGTTGGTGTAGCGTATAGCCTTTAATTGGTATTAGTTGGATGACATAATAAGCACGAGCATAGAGCCGTTTGACTAAGAGCAAAGGGTTTCAATGATCACTGATCATAGCACTTTGTTCTTTCGACATTAAAAATGAATACAGTCACTGAAATACTGTACTGCACCGCTTCAGAATACAAATGATGCTGTGGCCAATGCTGACGAGCCAAACTAAGACCTATTCCAACAAAGACACATATAGAGTACATAAATAATATAGCTTGTTTTTAGATCTTAGAAGCTACAGAGCAGAAAATTTGGTGATAATCAGCAAGTGGCCGTTGCCATTGTGCCAGGCTGCAACCGATAATTTGGAGAATAAAATGGCAGTCCGCCAAAGAGCTGGGTGAGGAGTTCAAAAATGCTCTGTTATAACGTGCTAAAGGTCACACTGAATCCAAAAATGATATTTAACTTCAATGTTTTCTATTTAGCTGCATTTATATGATGAAAATAGTGCAGCCATGGTTTCGCTAATTATTTGTGACTGAATTTTCTGAAATTCAATCACATTTGGAAGAAGAGGCGACATTTGGTTCTATATCTGGACAAACTGTGGCAGGAAATAGAGCATTATCGTGAACTACTGATTTTGGATAAAGCGGTGACAAAAGAGGTTAACCCTTCACTGATTTCAGCACCATCTACCTGTCTAGACTTCTTGAGATTCTACATTGTACTCAAGACGGCCGAATACACCAAAAACAATCATCTCAGTTTGAGTTGGCGTACAAGGCGAGCTACGGCTCAGTCGACCGTGCCTTTGCTCACAGTAGTGGGCGTCTCTCCCTTTCTCCCTCTCACTCATTTTGCTGCATGCTGCCATTTTAACTGTTCCTGAGTGGCAGGCGAGAGGGCGGGGTTGGTAGTGGCCGCCATGATGGTGGAATCGCTACACCCACTCCTGAGGAACAGCCTCAACATCAAAGCCAATTCGTACATTGGGCCATGTTGTGGTTAAGGCCAGAACCAAGGACTTTAGGTACAAGATGAAGTATGACATGTGATAAATAAGGATGATACCAACATCTCAATGCATGCACGGCGAAACCTTTGCATTACAGAATAAACATACTAATCATGTTGTTCTGACTATTTGAAACAAGTTAAAAAAAAAATCATCTTAATTATTTGCAAAAAAAATCTACTCATCTGATTTGCAACATTTGCATGTGTTTACATTTAAAATATTGAATATATATCAATGCTGTATGTCAGTGTTCATGTTACATTTATAGTATTTTCAAATCCTTTTCATTAAACCATGGATGTATAAAGTCCTAACTATGAGTACAAATAAAGAGGAAAGTGCATGCTGACAAGAGCTGCACTTTACTTTCATCTATTGAAACATACAATCACAATTTCATGAAGACAAAACAGAATAAAATAGAATGCAAAATTATTCTATGTCTGCCTAAAGTAGAAAACTGTCTTTGGCTCAACAAAGCGGAACATATAAACAGCTCAGGAAGACAAGTATCATTCAGCAATATTACAAAATACTGAGTCAACGTGGGAATATTTTCTTAGTTTTACCTACAAACTGCCTGTTGAATATCATATTTAATAAGATAAAACAGATACCAAATTCAAAGATTACTTACTGCGCATGAGAAATAAAATGTCCAAACTCAAAAAACAACCAAATGCAAAAGAGTCTGTCACAGATTAAAAAAAAAACAAAATCAGTCCTTCCGTGAGTGTCATCGTGGGATCAGATGAACTGAAGCAAACAAACAGAAAATCCTCTGGAAAGTAACATTGTCGTTTCAGAGGCAAAGGTCATAAATATTGTTCTCTCTTTTGCACATTTGTCATGGTGTCCTGTAAACTAACTGAAATTATTAAAATCAAAAAGGCAAGTTTTGCCAACACATTCATGCCTGTGGTCCCTCAAAGCAGATTGTGTATTATGTGGGTCACATCCATACCCCCGCCTCATTTCCCCACCCCCAACTCTGAAAATTAAAAAAAAATGTCTTCCTTGGATGACCAGAGTGGCTCCTAACCAACTACATTTGAGGTCAAAGTTCATTATGTCCCTTGGCAACACCAGGGCAACAAGAAACGGTGTCTAGACAGGTCATGGTATCCCCCCCATGCCCAAACCAACCCACCACCCCCTGGCTCTTTCCGGAAGGAGGTGTCAGCAGCAGCCAAGTGCAGGGTAAACAGGGCAGGGGTGGGGGTGGCCTTTGGCCCTTGTGAGGTCGGATCAGCACCTCCACCCTCCACTGATCAAAGATGAGGATCCTCCATGCCAGGGCCTTGGTCAAAGGGGGCAGGGTCAGGAGATGAACTCTGCGTTTCTGTAATCTAGACGTGTCCAGACCCGATTGTCTTCTTTCACAGCCCAAAATGGACCCTTCCGGTGCCGCTGATTACATTAGGGAGGACAGCCTCTTTTCACAGGGGCGCCCGGACAAAAGAGGCGCTTCCGTGCCCCTCGCCATCTGGTCCCAAAATAACAGAAAAGGTCCCAGGAAAAAAAAAAAAAAAAAGCCCAGCCAGCACACAGTCTTAAATGAAAGGAACGCTGTTTGAATAGATGGGATGGCTGGACAGATAAGCAAACATACAGTAAAGCCTCACACATTTACGCAGAGATTGGAACCCAATCTAAATCAGCAAATAAAGCAGTGTACATGGGCTCTGATGAGCAGGTCTGCAAATCATTGACGGATTTAAGCAGAAATGGAATTCGGCTGTGCACCAAAACACAGAACTGTGCCACACATGCATCATTATTATTGCAAACTATCAATGCCCAGAAGCTTCCCTTCATCAGTTTAAACTAATCTATGTTGAACCATGTGAATAGATTTGTGATGGAAATGAGAAGAAAAACACTAAAATATGTGATCGTTTTCAGTATTTAATACAATACAGTCAATAAAAGCGGCAAATAATTTAAGAGATAGTACATTATGCACACACGCAACCAAAAAAGCCAAAGTATGTTGTAGCCGAAAGGATTTTTAAGTCTGAATTTAGTAAATCAGCATTGTTGATTTCCAATTAGCAGCATTTGCAACCTTATAGTCTGCATGTTGTCTGTCTGTCATATCCTGATTGGTTAATATCACCTTGCGTCTACTTTGTCAAAGCTGTCAGTGTTTGGCACATGGCATCATGACTTTTCACCATTATTTTCACATATCAAATAATTTTGCTTTTTTTTTTTTTTTCCTGATGCAGCTGTTTGGGCACAGATTATTTGGCCTAATTGCAGCTTATGTTGCTTGAAAACTCCTGATTACTGGGCCTCAATTATAGCTGAATAATGCTGCTAACTGGCATTTCCACATCATATTACTATTATTTGTAATTGTGATGAAGTTGCTTTCAAGTTGAGGTTGCTTCTTCGTGAAGTGTTTATGGTGTGATACCACACATTAACAGACCAACATAAGCATAATGAAGTGAGGACGGTGCTGTTAAAGTCATCAGTTATCTGGACATCTTCGCTGTCAGAGTTGTGGTATTTTGACATATTCATCTGGGAGACATGAGATAAATAGAAGGATAAATAGGAAGACCGGCCCAGAAGTCTTTATGTCTTTCTTTGAAGAGTACGTTCAAGTTATAATGATGTCATCTTGTTCACTTGCGCAGCCTCTTTGAAATGTTTACATGTTGAACACGCAGGTACTTCAGGTAAGATACAAGGTGTTATACTGTCACAAAATGTATAACTTGGAGCTTTGGAGCTCTGTTTTGCTAATGCTGATTATATGCTCTGCTATGCATGGCTTGTTTTTCTCTCACAGTCCACAAGGAAATTTGGTAAATAAACAACCTCATTAGTGGCAAAGGTGATGCTGCCCTTGATCTTGAATGGTTTCGTCAGGAGAAAGGTGAATGTGCAGCATGGAGAAGTTGGATTGAGGAGCCGGCCCATGTGGGACCACCAGCTTTGTTATGAAAACTGATTTTATAACAAAGCTAAAAATCTAAATTCAGCTCTTGACTGGCACAAGGCAAACAATGATGAAAAAGTATGAGCATAAAACATGTATTTTTGCACACATTATATAATTCTTACATACAAATCACAAGGACACTTGTGATGCTTCAAATTTAATATTAAAGGATTCTCAAAATCTTGTGCCCACCAATGATGAACTATGAACCAATTCACTGTCATCTCTTTAAACTCTGTCTCCACCTGCAAACAGCAGGATTATAACAAATACAACCAGCCACAGCCCAGAATTCAGTTTTAAATGAATGCACGTACTCAAGGTTTCAGATAGACCTGTCATCCAAACTTTGAATGCAGATCTGGGAGATTTATAAAAATCCAAATTAACAGTATTGCCAGAACAAATTGACATTTTAAAGAATCATGAGACATATGCATATTATTGTTAGAGCTAGGGCATACAGAAGAGCCAAGGTAACACTCCAGAAGATGATTTTTGATGAAGATTCCCTTATTAGCTTTAAACTCCAGAGAAATTATGTAAAGCTGATTTTAAGTACTGAAATTTCATGTAATTTTAACATCTTCTTAAATTTTGCTTTAGTGTTAAATATACAGTATCCCAGGCCTGACACAGCAGAAGTTTTTTATGTAAGGTATTACATAAAACAGCATTTGGGTGAATCGTTGACCTTCTAACTTTTCATCCTCCACAGGTCCTAATTTTCCACCTTTTCTCTACCTGCTTTTCTTGCTTCATTATTCATTATAAATCACGTCCGGGACCAAAACCTTCAGCGGTCTGTTTCTGATCAATTTTTAAGCAAGTTAAAATAAAAGTGAAATGAATTTTAAAAAAATAACTGCAGTCACACACCAAATGATGCACATCTAGGTAGCTGAAAATGGTCAAAAAGCACAGATAAATAAGCCAATTCTTAAAAATGAACTGAGTGCGAATGACAGTCTGCTGGTATGATTTCTGACAGCTATATCCTGAGAAGAGTGGAAATTACTGTAGACTTCAGTGTCTTAAAAGACCTACTTCAAACATGACAACAAGCTCTTCTCATCCCTGCTGTGATGCAGCAACATCCTGCAAGTATTTTACATCCCATTTTTTCATCTGTGTCATTTCTGAGAGAAGCGGTTAATATAAAAACAATATGGAGAGAATAAACTGCAGCAGGTGAGGTGCTGTGATCTGTCTGCTGTTCTTGTGATGCTCAAGAGGAAAATAAGAGGCTTTTTGCAATACCAAAAAACACAAAGTTGCAAACTTCAGAGATGAGGCATAGATCTGCTCAAAAATGCTCAACACTTGCTGTATTGACGTGCAATCAAACAAGGATCTGACTTGCAGAAACGTGGCTTGGACGGTCAGTCTGCAGCCATATTGGTTGTCCTTTCTAATGATGCTGCACACTTGCACCCGCTGTGGTTCCTTTCAGCACTGAAAGTCAAACCTTTAAAAAAAAAAAAAAAAAAGCACACAAACTGGTGTGGCTGATGTTGCTTTTCTTTGTTCTTTGTTCGCTTCTTTTTGGCCTTGCAATTATTGATACAAAAAAACAGGCAGAAAAAAGGTCCTGGGTGTAGGTGTAGACCAGAAGAGAATACCAAATGCAAGGCAAGTTAAGGCCAAACTGCTTGTGGAGCTTTGTTGAGATGAGAATGCCGCAAGGTGACAATTCACTGATAAACTGCGCAAAAGTAAAAGATTGCTTTAATTGTGTGGGAATCATGCACAGTGTAGGTATCAGCCAATTATTACTCACACAGCTGAATGTTAGGACAATTTTAGAAATTCACTTAATGTATTTGAACCAGTGCAACGCTGGCATAAATGTTAAAAGTTGCTTTTCTATAAGCTCAAAAGATCGTACACAGAAGTTTTACAAACAGAAAACTGTTTTATATTCATGAACTACTTTGCCACTTTTTCAAACGGGTAGTGAGGAGAAAAAAAAAAACACAACGCAGAGGAACCAGATTCACAGCCAACTCCTCATACAGCGCTGCATATCATCATACACCATGTTCCTGACCTGCTAAATGTCTATTCCCTAAATATTTTAGAAAAATATTTTAGACAAAATGCAAGAAAACCGAAGCTCTTCCACCAGCAGGTCAAGCCACATCATCTGACAAATACTGTCCAGTGAAATAAAGTATTTCCAGAACTTTCTCTCCGATGCTCTGACTTCCTCAACTTCCCTGCTGCCTCAGAGAAGACAGCAATACCGAAGGGACTTCTCTTCCTATTGCTATCACTGAATCCTTCTCCCAGCAAACTCTCAATCCTGTACATCATCTCAGTCTTTGTTTATGGGTAAATAAAATCTAAATAACAACAGCCTCATCAAGTCCAGCCCACTATGATTCATTGTGCATGTGTCTGCTGGGGGTTGCACATAACTGGCAGACACCAGTTTCACAACTGTGGGACAAGTGAAGTGAGTGTGACATATAGAGGGCAGGTGGTGCCAGTCAAGTGAAGTACACAAGCGTAGTCCCAATCTGTAGTTTCTTCACTCCATAATTAGTTATTTTTCCATAGCAATCTACAAATTATGTCATCAGGCCTTACAGAGTACTCATTATTCACTGCAACAAACAAGCTGGAAATAACACTCAATCCTATGGAGACCTGAGAAGTGCGTTCCAGGGAGGGACTCGAGTCGCTGTGTGAAACCAACAAGAACCAACACGACACCTGGCATTTTCCAGCTAAAGTGGGCTGTTGCACACTGCTGAGCACAATGGCAAGACATGCTTCTTAATTGTGTAGGTTTGAGAGTACTGAGAGAAAAAAAAGCACACATATGGTTGTCTATATAAAGCCTTAAAATCCTGCTGCTTTTTATTTTCATAAATGTGCATTTATGAATAGAAAACAGACGTGATCAATCATCTTAAAGAGCAAAAACATTTTTTTTAAAAGTTTTTGTGGCCTAGCGTGAATTCAAGGCTTTATCTAATACGTGAATGATGCTCATTTACAGCAGCTATCTAGTCAGTGTTTGTCTATTGTAATTACCCATTTCAAACACATCAGAGAAAATCAAATCACGAATAAGGAAAAAGGGAAGAATATCAGATGCAAAGCGAGGACTCAAATGTGTTTAAAAAAGGCAAAACTTTGTTGAAAAGTCTTGAATGTATCCACAATGAACACGGTTTTGTAAAAGACATTTGGGGTCAGTTAATGTGTTCAATGAAAAAAGTTTCTAAAATATTGCAAGGTTATACTTTTTTCTTTCTTTTTTTTTTTACTTTACTCTTGTAGTATTCCCTATAAACACAAATCGTCATTATTTTGCCCTTTGAGGTAACACTTAGTAAGACTATATTTAGCTAGAAACTCAAAAACTTGTCTTGTAATTTTGGAAGTATGGAGAGGGAAACAATAATCAACAATCCACTGATCAGTAATCAATTAGCAGGGTGTCAGGCACTCACTGTTAGTGTGATTAGTCATTCATTCATAGTGTAAAGAAATGAAAAAAGAACTTGTTGATGTTATACTGATGGCAGGTTGGACCTGTCTCATATTACCAAGTTAACTTAAATGATTTCAGTTGAACCGTTTTTAAAGTAAAACTTGTCCTTATGCACTCAGAATATATAAAACCACATCCAAAATGTTGGGATCAAACAAACTGATAATAGGCTCAAACTCAAACAAAAGCTCATTTTGTTCATCCAAATATCTGAATGAGTCATTTCTTAATTTTTGATGAAACCTTCATATTGTTCTGCCCTCATGTTTAACTGGTTAGTAAAACAATGAGTTTGTGAAAAGTTCATTTTATGAAGAATTTCTAAATATTCTGAATTATCATTCATTTTTTGCAATATTCAGCCAATCACTCACTGCTCCCACTGAATTCAGTTTCAGGCATTTTGTGATAGAATTTATTAAAATGAATAAAGAGCTGTTTCTTTTGACACAGATCCAAGTGGCAAATTATCACACTTGCTGGCTACAGTGTCAATTTCAAACAAAGCCAACACAGGTGTGAGAATAATGAACACTTCAGTATTGATGCTGCAACATGAAAGAGGTCTAATACAGTTTAATAAAGTGGACTCAACTTATAATTGCTAGTGAAACCAACTAATAACATGTCAGCTATAAGAAGCGATAAAAAGGTTTTAATAGTGTGGCTACCTGTAAACGCCAATAATTAATATAGCTTGTTAGTTCAATTAAGGGTTATAGGGTTTGCAGTATGAAGACTGGAGAATGTAAACAAATATTTTTAAATGAAGTTACTATAATAGAGCTCTTGGGAACTGGTACAACACCTGGAAATCACCTTGCAGGGTCTGCACTTTCAAAGAAGTGACATGGGCGCTGACTTAAAGTCAATGCAAACATTTTAAAGAGGGTAATTAGTTAACAGTTAAAGGCTGTAATCACCTAGTGATGAAGATAAAAGGACTCAAAGGAAAACAAAGTGGAAATGGGCTGGTACCATTCACATCACAGTCGGATTCTAGAGGTCATGTGCTAAGTCCTGCTAAGAGCCTCAAAGGGCAAACGCTGAACATCGAGCACTTTTGTGTGAGTGTTTAGAAACACAGGCAGATTTTAAGCACACAAACATGAAAAATATCAATTTCACATTTGGTTTAACGCTTTCACACTTTGTGTCACTGACACCCAGAGAGAAGGGCTGTGGAAGACAAAACACAGCTCCTGGATAAGGATCATGTTAATGCCTATCAATTAGGATCAAAAAGGGATTAACTGGCATGGTTGCAGCGGTAGGACGGGGGCCCATGCAAAGTCACTGAATACTAGGGGTCACACCCCCGACTTCATTAGGCCTGACCTTTCCACGCCATTGTGTGACAGGAAAGAGACCCTGCAGTCTGTGTTTCCCCTTCACCCATCTTACATGGCTTATGGAGAGTCAAATATGAGACATGCAGAAAAGCTGTTAGAGATCAGTGGAATATGAAATATTCACTTTCAAAGTCCAGGGAGACTTATTAGGTTACTGCAACTTGGTGCAGGTGGGTATTTATTTACTCATCAACCCCCAACCTCCCTGCAAAGGAAATCATTTTTTTTCCACTTTAGAGAGGAGTGAGATTTACTAATTAGTCATGGTGCAGCCTCCCCTCGCTATGATGTACCGCAGGGTTGACGAGCTCTAACTCTGCCTTGCTGTCTTAATTCTCTAAAGGTCAAATGGCAAAGTGAAAGCAGGTATTCCAGGTGTGTTAAAATAAGCCCCAATTAGGGAAAAATGCAAGCACACCCTCAAGTCTCACATATCCAACTTGGAAGGAAACTTTCAGTAAAGCTCCTGAAGTGGGGAAATTTTAATGCTGTGGCATGTCAGAGCAGTTTTTTTTTTACATATTCATCACACAAAAATAGAGAAATGAGAACGACTGAGAGAAAGTCAGCATTTACAAAAGACAAGTCCACAGCTGTAGATTGTTCCTCTTACTGGTTAACAGGGTTAAAAGTAGTCGCTGCATTATTTTTACACCTTCAGATTCAACTAAGTGAGTCTTTTAGGAGTGATTAAATTTATAGCTGAGCAGACTAGAAATGAATTGTTTTACCATTCACTTTTTCACCAGCCTGGTTCTCAGAGTACCATATTTCAGTCTGACCAGATGTTTGTCCTCGCTCTGGTAAGAACAGTCGCTTTATTGTTCGACTGCACCATACCTTCGAATGCGATTGATCCTGGATAAAAATGTGTTCGAAGTAAACAAATACCTGCCGATTTCTGATTAGCAGAATGTATTTTTGTATTTTCTAATATTGCTGTAAAATAAGGCTGTAAAGTATTGGTCAAGTTCTATAACGTTAAAATGACACTGTACGTTTTGCATTCAACCTTTCATATCAAAGCTGAACAGGGTCTGGCCTGCATACAAGGTAGTCCTGGGTTAAATAACTGACCCAGTCTCACCAGCAGCAACTGTTTTTTTTCATCACGTTTTTGTGTAAAAGAGTAAAAAAAGATTAAAATCTTTTAGTCTGCAATTAAGTCCAAACATACGTGTAGCTGATGATTTTACAACGATTCTGCTATTCTAAAATGGTAACTTAAACTGTACTTCTCTTCTTTTGCAAGGTCTCAATTCGGCGGTATGTGTTAAGAAAGTTAAAGAGTTAAGTAGAATAGCAGGAGTTCATCTCAGGCCAAAAAGTTTCCTTCCAGAACGTAAGTGCTTGTTCAGGCTGCTGCTCAGTTAAAGCAGGCATGCAGCCCTGCACTGCAGTCAAACAGTGGTCACCATGGCCTACAGCCTTCTGTGTACCGTTTATGAGGGGGTTATAGATGAGCACACCCCATTTACAAGTCAGTGGTGGATTTGCAGTCAAATTAAAACAGGAAGTATTGCTGAAGCTGTCAGTGCTACGCAGCTGAATGGGAACGGACATGCTGCATGTGCACATCTTAAGACTGGCTGGGTCAGTGGGAAACAAATACAGGCAAACATTCACACAACACTGCAGTCAGAGAAATTAAGTTGTTTACTTACCTTTCACAAAGCCCCAAAAATAAGCGTTTTAATATTTATAGTACTGTGCAATTTCAGGAAGGTAGCCTTCTTCTAATGAGGATATAATATTCATGTGACGTTGATATTGATGTGGCTGCACCTGAAATCCAAAACCTCTGCTCAGTCACCGAGTGGTGGGTTGTGTTAACGATAAACAAAAGGTCTGCTATCTCCAGGCAAAGATCTTACTGTTGACCCAAGATCAATTTCATACCTCAGAAATTGTGTTTGAGCAGAGAACAAGATAGTTTGCGAAATCCACCCGATAAACAAGTCACTCATGTTGTTATTCTAATATTAGGGCATCATGAATACAGTAATAAAGGAAGCATACTCAGCTGTAACTGATCGGCAGAAATATTACATGTAAACAACAAAAAATAACGCAGCATATTATGAAAAGCGTTTGTGGTGAACTATCGTTATGAATGACTATCAAATACAATCAGGATTTCAATTCTGAGTCTGGAGCTGCTGAAATAGTTTACTTTGAGCGTGCATGAGTACAAATGGAAAATGTTCATACAGTCTGTTTCATTATTGGAACTTGCAACGTGGTGAAGTCGACTTCACTTGTTTTGTACCATTGACAAAAGGTCAACAGGTTTAAGTGTGCACAAAAATAAATTAAATAAAAAATAAATCGCTTGGTAATTCTGTCCAGCCTCAATTCCCTCATGAAACTACAACACATGCATAAACCCAAAGTGCTTTTTCTCTCCCTATTTTCATGGCAACAGAGCAGAGGCCCAGCTTAATATGTTACTGACAGCCACTGTTGTGTTACGTGGCATCAGGACACAGTCTGGCTTTCACACGAGGTCTTAACAGTGGACGAAAACAAAGTATTCAAGAGGGTAAAGGTCACCAAAACCTTTCAGTGAGTCAAGTTAGCAGCTCTACATCACAATATACAGTACTTTTAAATAAATGTTGCACTGAGCAGATTTGGAAATTTACAGATCATTTACATCCTATGCAACTTTATTATAAACTATGTAAAGATCACTTTCAAGACTAAGAAATTCCAATTCATGCAACATAATTATACACTGCATTATAAATTGCTTTAATTATCAGTAAGCCTAATATACATAAAGAGTAAAATATTTATTACATTAATTAGATTTTAGCATTAAGAATATACACGTGTATATAGTTGGCTTTATGCAACAAAAATAGGATCGTGCATATTTCAAAATTATTTACAAAATGAAATTAATTCAAAGTATATACATAATATAATCGTACAAATCAGACACAAAATAGTTACTTGCCATTTTAATGTTGTTAATTATTTGGGTGAAACACAGAAAAAATATTTTCATGTTAAATATTGTTTATAATGCCCGACTCGCTTTTTATTTAACGTGTATAAAATTTATTTTTTTGTAAATGCTGTGAAACACAATTTAACGACGTTGAGAACTAATAATATCTATAACATTCACCTGGTGAAAATTTCAAATCACAAGATCAAATCTTCACACGTGTGAAAAAAGATCTTTTCTTTGCTTTCGAAAATATTTTTTTATCCAAGTGCATTGCATGACTTACTCATCACCTTAAGTATTCGATGAACTTGTAGCTTGGATCATTTTTGCAATAAACAAATGCTTAATAAACAGCACAAACTGTGCATCGCACTCGACATTATTACAGCAAACAAACAATTTAACTTTACACTCTTATAAGATTGTTATCATAGTATATTATTATGTGCGTGGAATTTAATTACTGCTTCAACATTTTATTGAAGTTTTTATCGACGTTCATTTTTAGTAAATCATATTAAATATTCCATCAAAAGCGTCGCTAAAATTGTTTTTCGAAGTCTGAAAATAAAATGGGAAAATGTCGTGATTAAATCAAAATACTCGTCCAAATAAAAATTGATCGTGCTGCCCTTGACAAAAAGGAAACATATAAATCCTAAACTACATTTCAATAGAAGTATTTTTCACATGTACCGTTTGTTCAGTATTATTGTCAAATCTGTTCCACCGAAAAGTTAGTTTACTCCACAAAAGTTGTGCAGTTCTCTAACAGCATTTACGCTGCGAGTTCAGATTTCATTTTCTACAAGCTACATTCGAGTTAATTTCTTTCGCCACTGCTAAACCTAAAATGGACGCTGCTGGCTTCGAGTTATCGATGGCTAGGACCTGCTATGGGTCACAGCTGTGCAGTTGTGCTCTTAGGAGGGAGCAGGCAAATGGATCCATGTTTTGGCAGCCTGCCAGGAGACTCCTTAAAATACAGTGAAGGCCTTGATTTAAAATATGCCACACCAATGTCAAAGGAAACTGCGTCATTACGCAGCAGAGGCTGGTGAGATAAACAACCCACCGTTAACGACAGACAATGGCAGGTGCTGCTCTCGTACAGAACAATGCTTTGAAACATGCTCAAATTTTACTCTGTATGTGCACAGAAATAACCCAAGAAATCTTTTCATTATAGCTCAGGCAGCATTAGAGCCTGGATGAAAGCCTGTTTTCTCCAGACATCATCATGATGTTAGACCTCGTGACTGCACTGTGGGTGGAGACAATGAGCCAATAGAAAAACAGGATGAAGATTCAGAGCCCTTCTTGCATCAGCATTTTCCGGCTAAGCCTCAAGTGAAAGTTACGAGATCCATATCCATGATTATCTTATGAAGAGATCACAAATCTGTGTTAATAAAAAATGATTGCTGCTGACGAGTGAATGACAGCACTGAATTTGATTAGCCATTTCTCAACATCATATCATGTAGAATTGGCATTGCAAGCCAGAGCTCAACCTCTGTAAACACTGGTCTGTGCAGCGGACTAATATTTCCCTCAGGCAATCACATTCACTCACTGCAGCACCTTAAAGCATTCCTAGAATTGCTTTTCTCAACTTTTAACGTGCCCAAATGTGCTTAAATGAACAGGTCAACACAGATCTTACCATTTGGGCGGACACGCTCCAGCGTCGAAGACTTGAAGGCAAAACAGGCTGCAAGAAAACATGGATCTCCTGCAAAAAACAAAACAAAAGTCATCAAACCACTGTGCAGCTTGGTAACAGCGAAAATACACTTTATGTTGTCACAGGGAAAATAGAGACAGAGAGAAAACTAAAGGCAAATATTAAATCAATAATCCTTTTCATTCTTGTTTTGTTTGTTTTGTTTAACACAGGACATTTGGCTTGTAGCACATTCAAGCTAAATTTGTGGTCAAAAAGTTACAATATATGAATAAATACTCGGTAACATACGTTGCAAGTATCGCTGAAGCGATCTGAAAGCAAATGATAATTGTTTACAGTAGTTTACCGTTGCATGAGCTGTTATAATATTTACTTTAAAACAGATGACGTCTAATTCAAGCCACACATATTAGGAACAGGAATCGTTTTGAAGCAGTACTGAATGACACATCTCTTAATCTAAAATCTGCATTCAGGAAGCAAACAAATCCTAATCCACTCAGTATTGTGATCACTACTACAAATGACAAACACCAACACTGAGTAAACTGCTATAATGCAGGCATATCTGACAACTGTGGTTTTATGATACATAATCATTGTTTTATGTTTTGCAATAACAATGCTGGAAACCATATCGTCAAAAAGGCACAATCAGATCTTATATATTTATTAAAGCAGCCACAAAATGCCCATTTAAAACTATGATTAGAAAATGCAACAAGTTACCCCAAGAAAAACGTATGATCCTAAAACTCGGCTTTCCATTTTTTCTTACCTTTCTAATTGCAATTCCAAACTTTTTTTTTGTCAGACACTGGATCAAGTTGGGGACGGGCCTGCAAAGATGTGTGCAAAAGAAGTGTGTCTGTACGTTCCAGTGAAAAACATGATCAACCACAACTCAAAAACCATTAAGCAATATGAGAAGACGAGACTAAAGGAGCTGTCTGGGAGCGGACGAGTATGCACTAAGTCGGTGATAATGAAGTGATCTGTCCAGGCTGGTCACTGATATGGCAAACAGATAAACATCACAGACTCACTGAGTGAAAGTAACTTGTGATGTCAGATTGAGGCTGGGAGCACATTTCGAGGCCAAAGTTAACATTGCCTTTCCCCTCCCTTACTGAAAGAGTGTGTAAACAATATTGCTGCTGCTTCAACTTTTTTTAAAACACATCTCATTTCTTGGGGCAAAATACGACTTTTTAAAGCTGTAATGAATGATTATAAAATCTTTCCTTGACTTTACGTGAAGTAATGTTTCACCAAATCCACTAAATTGACAGGTTGTAGTTTCTAAAACTAAACCTAGGGTGAAAATAAGAGCACTTGCATATTACTTTTTACGACAGAAATAATGCTTTTAAGATAAGTTTCACTGACTATAATTAGAGCACTTAGCTGAGTCTAAAGCAACAAAGCTATAATAAGTGATGATAATTTACAATTTATTGTCACTTATTACCTTTTCCTTCTAACTGATCAGTAACGCAATCTACTGGATTTTGCAAAGTCAATAATTAGTCCAAAATCCATTGAATTTGCTCATTTATACAAAAATAGAATCTGACTTTTTTATCGTTCATTATCAAAACCATTCATACATTATTTCACACTGAATAAATTGATACTTGTGCATAACACACTGTTGCCTTCACAATGTCATCCACCACGTGTTAAGAAATGCTGAGTAAGTAAAGGTAACAGATTTTAATTTCTCTCAAGCTGCCTGTTAGATAATGTAATATCGTAGCGATACCTACTGTAAGTGTGTGTAGTTGTCAGATACTCTAAACATATTCAACAGATGCAGTGGAATCTTCACAAGAACACGGCTATAACGATATGAAGTATATACCAATTATGAAATTACAATTATATCAAAATCAGAAGCCACTGCTGACATTTATATGCAGAGATATTGTGGTTTGCTCACAATAAATTTTGGGAAACCCTGGAAGCCTTTGGCACCAATTGGCAGTGATGAATTAGACAAAATGGCTACCAGGCATCCCAATAACAGATATGTGCTGGTAGAGAAAGAAGTATAAGAATAAACTTCCATCGAGTCAAGAATTACATAATAACATTGAAACTGTCCAGTTACTGGATTGTGTTGAGTCAAGGATGGCGACTAGTGATTAAATAATGATCCAATCGACTAAACACAGCAAATCTAGGTTAGAAACCTCCATTAGAGACATAACATTCACTGTCCCGTCTGTGTGCTATATATGCTTGAGCAGCTGTAGCCTGTGTCACTGAAGCACAATGCATCACCATCCTTCCCATGTTTTTTCTGCTCACATCAATTCCTATACGTCATGAGTAACAACAATGCTATAGCAGCCATCTTGCCCAAAAAAGAGCAGACGCTGAGAGGAGGGAGGAAGGCTCCCCCAAGTCATATGACTGAACTGTCTGCAGACAACTGCAGTGACAGAGCAAAAGCGTCTAGACGAGTCTGAAGGCAGCAGCACATCAGGTACACATGCACTGTCGCAGCACAACTTAGTTTGACCTCCACTGATGCAAAAGCTCATCAATTCTGGCTGGAAATAGGACGACAATTAAGCTGTTCAAAAGTGTGTACAAGCATCGTTAGAGCTGAGGAAAATATATTCAATACGTCAGGCTCAACCTCCAAGAATGTATAAAAAACAATGTACAAAACATCAAGAAATTTCCATTTAAAGCGGTGATGCAGCAAGATTTTAAATTAGATTTAAATGTTTGTGTTATAGCTAAGGAGAGATACATATACTTTATGTGATGGCGTCAGGAAGCATGGATACATGTTTTATTGCACTTTGAAGCTACTTGTGGGAACTTGAAGGTAAATAATAAAAACATTGAGAGTGCACATGGTTAAAAATGTCAAAATTGTTGTTGTGACAAATGAATGGATGCAATGATCTGATAAAGCCTTAAAGAGTGAACACACGCCACCCCTGTCTCAGTGTGTACACAAACCAACCTTTCTGAGCTGGTGCAGGCTGCCTTCTGGATGGTGCACTCCTCCTGAACTCCAGGGCTGCCGGCTGATCCCCTGCAGAGCAGAGACAAGGACAGGGAGGAGAAGAAGAAAAACATTTCACCCAGGATTCACGTCACATCACCTCAGGGTCATATAGATTAGTTTAGATTAGAGCAGCCAGCACGTGTGAATATACAGGTACAGGTGTTTGTAATTATACATTATTAAGGTGGTATAGCTATAAAGAGAAGTGATGAGTCCACAGAAGACTGTTTTTTCTCTCTCTCAGGTGTCTGCTGAGTAACAGGTAGCTGAAGCGCGCGTGGGGTTAATCAACATGCAACGTCAGCAAAGGTGCGTCACCTGCGCATCCACCTGAAGTCAATGAGGTCAAGCCTCCAAAACAATATAGTGCGGAAATGATAATAAGTAAAAAAACATATCATGCGACTTCTTTTTTTAACTGCAGTAAATATTCGGGCTACTTACAGTTCGTAGCTGTAGAATAAGATAATTAAAATTATAAGCGAGGAAATGTTTTTTTCACACAGATAATATTCACAAATAAAGCTATTTTCTGTGTGTGTTGCTGCAGTATCCGGTGTATGGAGACAACTTGCCTTACCTGCCTGTGCATAAAGAGCCTGTCTGCTGATGGACTGCAGAGGAAAAAACTTTCACAGCCTTTATCTACAAAAATATTTTAGCCTGAACGTGGCGACTCTTGTGCGAAAGCGTTTGGAGGTGGAGAGCAAAAAAAATCCCCATTTGCATCCTTGTAAATGTGCAAAGAGACGTAAATAAAAAAAAAACTCCATCTCCAATTTGATCTATTTCAGACAGACTCCAGACAGTCGCCGAGCGGTTACGTGCCTGCTCGTCCTGCGCGTGCACGTGGAATGGCGCGGGAAAGCGGTGATAACAGAGCTGGAGTGACGGCGCGAACGACCAATGGTGGAGAAGGAGCCGGATGCAGCGCCCAATCACAACGGGGGATGGGTATTAAAGCCCGCCCCCTCCCTCCTCCTCCTCTCCTGTCTGTTGACAGTGAATAAAACAACAGTCTGAGTTAAGCAGTTCATTGCACTGAGATGTGGGTCACTGACTGCTGCCTATTCACTGGGAAAATTGCAGAAGCATATTATTATTACAGAGAAATATTATTACCTCAGACATGCACATAAATTATGCAATTAATTGTGCATCACATGGTATAGATCCAATTAACTAAATGAGCCATAATCTGCCTTTTCATATGCCTTTTTAAATATATAGGCTACCACATTACAGATCATATAAACACAAATAATATTTCATATAATATAATAATATTTTCCCTAGTTATAATTGCATGTGATATATGAAGCAGCCATTGTGTAAATACAAGCAATAGCCTATTTTGTTGCACATGAATACATACAGTTTACTGAAAATCCTGCAATGGTTGTAGCATTTCAGTGGGCTTTATGAATATCAAGATGCCTCCACTGATATGTGTGCATTGCAAAAAATATTTTACATGTATTCTATAGATGTGAATTTCCCCATTTGTGAATTTCCCCACTGTGGGATGAATAAAGGAATATCTTATCTTATCATAGATAGATAGATAGTTAGATAGAAAGATCTAGCCATACATATACAGTCTAATATGCCGTACAGTAAGGTGCAGGATTGTCCCTGGATATTGACATAGAAAGACTGGATTTTCTGCATATAAGATGTTCAGATTGGACGCTCTCATCCCTGACCAGAGTCCAGTGAAAGATGTGCGATTCAAACCCCAGTCTCCCATGTGGGATCCACAAATCCACCCAAAAGCAAATCTTCCTGTTGGAGTATATTACACTAATAGTTCTTGGGTATGGCTGCATGATAACACATTCCTTTAACCTCGCCTCATTACAAGAACTGCTCCAACTCGGACAGCAAATCAGTCCCAGAAGGTATCAGATAGAGTTAGTCTGCAGTTAAACACAATACATAATGATTCTAAAAATTTAACTGACTGCATTTCTTTCATTTACAGAATAATATATTGCAGGCCTACAGACTCCCACTCCACAGCTCCAGTATCAGTTTCTCAAGACAGTTGCTGATCCTTGTGAACTGACAGCAAAAACTTATTGTCTCACACAAAACAACTTCCAAGTTGGATTTAAATTCTGTCAAAGAATACACAAGGCATACAGACAAGTTTGTTGTAAAGAACCTCTGTCCTTTGGATGGAAAATAACAAGTCTTGTCTCCTTCGGCTTTGCACCCTTTAATTTGCATTGTTATGGAAAACCGCTGGATTTGGATAGGGCACAGAATCATTGAGGTCACCATAATAGAGTGTGACAGCTCCTCTTTTCACATCTATTTGGAAGTAAAATCAAAATTCCTGGGAAAGTGAATCCAGGGAGCATAGAAATATCTCATACAGCTTTGGAAACAGCTGTTAAGAGTGAATATTTAATAAGGTGTGGAATACATATTGATATGAATTGCACCTGCATTCATTTCAAGGAGAAAAACTGGATACATGAGCTTGTGCATGCACATACAACATGAAAGATGTGAGACTGACAGACTGAAGTATCAGGGTTTTAGAAAGTTTAGAAAGCATGTTTTAAAGAGCTACATCAATGGGATCTTTTTTATCATTTTTATTTTTGTGTTTTAACTTGTATAGCTACTATTATAACTATTGACCTGATTACCTTGAATGCAGCAGTAACTGCACATGACATACAAGGGAGCAAACCTGTGGATAAATTGCATTTCATATTACTTTTAAACAGAAAGGGAAAACATTTGCCAACTCAACATCTTGTCCGTACAATCCCCACAGTCCATTAGAATTCACAGACTGTCTTTCACTAGGAAAGCCCCTTTACGCTTTCTCAAATTAAAAATCTCACGGCTGATCCCCTCCATCGCCCTGGCTTTCAGATATTGACCTTGTGGTGCTACAAAATAGCTTCTTCCTCACTGCGGGACCCCATAATGAGCCAATACAATGAGGCTTCAGTTCACTGCTCACCTCTCTTTGGTGTCTCTCGGGGTCTTTGTTGACGTTTGTCAGCCCAGGAGGAATTTGGGCGTTAGAATTCTGCTGTAGTCGAGCTGTAGACTCAGACAACAACTTTGACTCCCAGACTTAAGCACGAAAGGGGAAAAAACTTGGTCAGAGATAAAAAGGCTTTGACCTTACAGGGAAGAAAAATCAAAGGAGTGACTTGAATAAAGATTAAGCACCATTTTGAAATTCAGCCAAATTGGCCAAGATTTGGAAAGGACAAGCATTTATACATCTGGCATCTTTGCTGTGGCACTAAAACCGGAAACCAAGATGGTCATATTTTTAAACTTTTACTTTCTAAACTATGACTGGTTAGAGTGAGTTCAGTCCATGCAGATGTGTTAAACTCATGTCACCTCCAGACAGCTCTACAAAAAATGTGACTGCTAAGTAGGAACAACCTACAGTATGTCTAATATATGAACCCTCTCTAGAGCCAGTCAACCCTGCATGATGATCCCAACCTAATACTGTACAGAGTGGAATGAAGTAGAACAAGTCATATCAGTTATAATGTGTCCATGTAAGATGAAAACATCACCGCTAAGATGTGTGTCAAACATGCACCTATAAATCAGATCATGGCACTGGTGTTATAGTATTTTTATACTGTAATAATATTATCTATTGTATGTGTGTTTTATCTGCATAGTCATTTTATCTGTACATTTTATACTTACTGTTAAACACAGAATGATGTAAGAATATGTCCTGAAAGCTCAATTATACTATCCTTGTGCCCTGGTGTTTATGTAGCCAAATTATAAATGCATACCTCCTTAAAGTATGAACATGCACTTGTAATTGACTGCATGCATTTGTGTTGGATAGGTACAAGTCAGAGTCCTAATGTTGATCCAGTGCGTGTTTACCTGACCTGTTTAGCAGCTCGCTTTGTGCAGTGGCGCTCGTGCTTCCCTCCCACAATGCATCATCGCTGCAAACACCGCTCTGCCATGTTTGTACGCTGGTCGCGGATAGAAATCATTGCCGCATAGAAGCTGCTCCATTGCTCACGTTTATCATCGTAATGGTGAAATACTGAAGATTAAATGCACTCTTTTCCAGTTTTGTAGTCAAGACTGTAAGCGGGACGCGCCTTGCACCATGTCAGCCAACGCGCAGGGTGAGTAAAGTCAATGGCTTTTGTCGACGATGCTAAGTTAGCTGTGTTGCTAAGTTAGCTAACATGGCTAGCAGCTGTTAATAGCGGTTTAAAATACGACTACATTGACTGTAGGCCACACAGTGGACCTCGTCTATGGTTATTTAAATTAGCTTTACTTTGAACAAACAAACAACCAGGGACCACCAATGGTTGACAGTCTTGGTTGTAAACAGAAATAAGTTAAGCTAACGTAGCTTGAGAGCTAAGTTATTAACATGATATAGCTTAGCGAGATTAGCGACGTTCGTCAGAGTTTTACTCGCTAAATAATATCATCACAAGCTACGCGAAATAATCCAGGGCCAAGTCGTGAGCTAACGTTTATTTTTCACTCCAAATTTCCGACTTCAGTTTGCTGGCAGCTGCGTTTGTAAACCTAAGCAATTTAGCTAGCTAGCCAGCTTCTGCCTAGCTAACTGTCGTAAAAATATTTCATATTTTAATAGCTAATTGAGAATAACGTTAATGCTGGCGTCCTGTTTTCTATGGTAAAGTTACTCTTTAATGTTAAAACTGCTAACATGATGTTTTAAGGTGAATAATGGCTCCATAACATCAGGTGTTTGGGCTCAAATTCAAGCTAACATTAGCCACCGCAAGGTTGCTGCTCATTGATTCCGCAATAATTTGGAAAGAACACGCAGTTCTTTAGCAGCTATAACTTATGAAGCTGTTAACATTGTGTTTTATTTAGTGGCCTTGTCCTTAGGGTTGGGACCACACTCACGGCTGCACATGTGTATCAGGGCACCAATATATGACGCAGTAAACGTGGTGTTTGTATTCCACATCTGCTTTGACCTTTTTGATTAGCATTGAGCTGTAGTTGCCATCAGAAGATACTTGGCGTGTTAGTTACAGTCAGAGTCTCTAAAGGTCACTTGAGGTGGTGAAATACATGCACCAGGCCTGGAAGCACATTAGCTCCCACAAGTGGCACTGCTGGCCTGAGGTAGAGTTATAAACTCACTGAAGCTGGATCCTCCAGGGCCAGGCTAGACCTTCACCTCTTCTAGAAACGAGACAGTCTGACAGAACCTAAGTCTAATGGTGTATTCAGATAGTCCTCATTAAACTATACACTGAAGTATTTTACAGTTGAACCGAAAGTTGTTGTTTTAAGTAGTTTAAAATGGAGTGTGAAAATCTATTATAAATGGTAGCTCATTTCACTATACCAGAGTTTACAGTATGATCTTTAAACATCAGACTTGATGATACTATTTTAATGTATGTATGTAACAAGAATAATATAACGTTATTCCAATATTTACATCATGCCGTGACTTTTCTCTTGGTCAAGTTCATTTGCTAAAGTAGCCAGTTACTTATCAGCTGAAAGCAAAAACTATATAGTACATATAGACTATATAGAATTTACCAAATTTTATTTTTGTGAGAACTGCCTGTCCAGCCTTTTAAACAAGTGACTGCTTCAAAATGAAATGATACTGAGGACTGCCAATCAGACACCAGCTTGCAGCTGCATTTCTTAGCTGTTTTGTAATGGGGTGGCGTCATAAGTCTGTTATATCTGAGTAGGTCTTGAGAGACTGAAGAGAGCTACAAGTACAGGGACTGAAATGTTAGACCAACAATTTTTGACATGCTACAGCAGAAAAGTGTAGGTGCAAATAATAAAATTAATGATGACTAAATTCAACTAGTTGCTTTGGTTTCTGGGCTCTAGTGTTGTATATGCTGGCTCACTGTGACACTGTCATAGCTTAAGCTTTTGGTTTGCTTCCTGCTGAAACCTGCACCTCATCACAACTTTGGGTGTGCATGCACTGTCCACAACAATTATTGTGTACATATTTGTGTGAGCCGCACTGTGGTCCATGTAGGCGCTGTGGACAAATCTTACAGCGAGCACACAGGAGAGGGGGAAAGTAGTAAAAGCTACATGTCATGGTTCTTTGTTAAACTTGTACATTGTACAGTTTGTTGTTTTCTACTTCTCTACAGTGATTATCATTGTGTTTTGTGTGATTTGGTTGAGCCAATCACATAAAAAGGGAGCTGCACACAGTAGGCACAGCCACAGATTGCAGTGACAGGAAGCGCTGGGTCTGCACGCTGGTTTGCAGGTGTCTGTTTGTGTCCAGCACAACAAACATGCAACATGCCTTACTGGGACACTGAAATAGACAAAGCCATTGTTAATGGTAGTCAAAAGTCAAGTGAAAATGTCTGCTGTGAAAAGGCTTATGCCCCACACCCTGAACTAGAGGTCAGCTGATTAATAAGTTAGGCTGATTCTGCTCTGATAGGACAGTTTACAAATCGTTGTTATCTGCAGAACTTTGCTCCAGTAGTGGCCAGTGGCAGTCACACGAGGACTTACATAACTTATTATTACTTAATTTTTATTATCAAACCCATCCTAGGTGGAAATGTTTTCTGAGTGAATCAAGGGTTAGCCTTTGTCTGATGTGCTATTTTCTCCTAGTATTTGCACTCTTCTTGGTAGAGTGTGCCACATGTGTGCTGTGATGCAAACACTTGTTGAGGATTAGGTTAAGTAACTACAAAATGAATAAATATCTGGTAGGACAACATTTTAACCACTTAAACCTATACAGCTATACTGTAACACAGGGCAAACTTTAGTTTCATGTTTGGACAGCTTTTAAACATTTGGCAAGGTAGTACAATACATTTTTATCTGGATTCAGCCATGACAAGCCACAACAAAGATGTGTTTACTGTCTCTACTGTGTACCATGCTGTTGGCACACATGGCATTTGTGTACTTGCTGCAGAAGTTGTTGATTCAGATTGGCATGAGGGGTATGTACAGTCAATGTGCTTTTAGTTTGTGTACATTTCAGACTGTGCAGGCCATTAGGACAGACTGTCTGCTGCCCAACAACAAATCTGTAAGCAAAACTGCCTTTTTGTTGCAGATTATGACTTTGATGAATATGACAAACCAGGTGCTGAGCGATCACGACGGAGAAGAGGTGAAGACGATGATCTCGAGAGGTAACACTCTAATCATGTTCTCATGTCTTCACAGGATGAGGGATGTAGTGTACGTTCTTCGCAACCTGCTATGGTAGTCAAAATCAAGACAAGCTGAATGCAGAATAATACTCCTATCTTCCTATAAACAAAATGACAACACCCTGTGAAAACCATGTCTCTACAAAACAGCAACTTTTCATGAGCTGTTTTCTGTTTTGTGGCAATGTATTATTCAGAAAATTGATGGGTTTAATATTGTATTTATCTTAAGAACTAGAATAACTTCCTCATCCTAAAAAGGAACACTTCTGTTTATCTGTTTCCTTTATAGCTACAAATACATGGTTTATACATACATGGTTGTGACAAAATTTATCCAGGTAGTCACTTTTAAAGTTATTGACAAGCAAGATGTATTGGTACAGAAAACAGAAATTGTTTTACCCTTGGTTTTAGTCACTTTAATTACTGTTTAGACTGGTCTCACAAAGAATTTACTTGATATACCTCACTGAGACATAAGACAAAAACAAGCACTTTATTATTGCAGAATAGCATAATTATTGCTCTTGAAATAGGATAGCATTTATGAATATTACAAATAATTTCCCCAAAAACATACACGTTTTGTTATTGTAATGTTTTCCAGCTGCTTCTATAATACACCCTGACTATCATACTGTGGGAAGAGACATTATAGCCTACCAGTCTACCAAAAATATTTTTTCTGATATTAGAAAAGAGAGATTGATAGTATCTTTTCAGGCAGCATTCAATCATTTGTAAATAGACATAATACTCTGCACTGTCATCTGACTCATCTAACCTGTTATTGGTTGTCTTTTCTCCTTAAAAGTGATTTGGAAGAAGATTTATTGGAGGATGATTGGCTGTCAGCTAAAAAGGTAAGATAAAACAAAATCCCTCTCAGTCCCACTGCTTTGTTTACTTTGATTTTATACTTGGTACCAAAAAAACACTCAGTATGGTTTCTCTGCAAACGAGCAGGAAACAGAAAATAACATCCAAAACATTGGGTGTTGGTGTTAGTAGAAGGTCTAGAAAATGGAAGTGAACAGTTGACTTGTAGCAGGTGGCTCCTCCACAGGGGGAAGTGTTGATGTGAACCAGGAGGAAGTACAGTGGACAAAAAAGAACTGTGTTGACCTGCCCAGATTGCCTTCACCACATGGGAATAGAGCATCCTTTGGGGTTGGAGGTGGTCCCCTGCCCCCACACCTTCCACACAGACAAACAACAGAGGAAGACAATTTTGAGCACGCCTTTCTTTATTTTTGTTTCAGAATCCCTCAGAAGTGTCAGATGAAGAGCTGAATGATGACCTTCTACAAAGTGATGATGAAGATGTAAATATGAGGTACACTTATTACAATTGCCATTTGTACAAGTTTTTAGCATTTTTGGTTGTAAAGCTGACAAAGTGATGCTCCAAATTTAGCTTGTTTTACCACCATACTTAATTTCTGTTTGTCCCAATGTTTTGTTTATTTTCAGCGGCCAGGATGTGAGTCTCAATGCCACATACAGCTTGGGCACATCCTATGACCAGCAGGACAACTCGCAGGAAGCGGACTACACAGATGACGTTGTGAACCTGGGCGCAGAGGGCTGTGAAGAAGGGGATGGAGAGGAGGAGGGGTACCAGCAAGAGGGGGAGGAGGAGTACACAGAGGAATACAGCCAGGACGACATCGCAGAGATGCCTGAAGACCAAATGGATTACACTGGAGACCGAGCTGTGGGTGACGATGGCTACCAGGATGAAGTGTTAGACATCCAAATCAATGAGCCAATTGATGGTGAATTTCAAGTGAGTTCTCACGTTTGCTTACTCACATGAAAAGGCCTGCGGTTGCACACACACACACACACACACACACACACACACACACACACACACACACACACACGTCCTCCCACTCCCTTTTCTCTCTCACTCTATTGTAGTCAAGAGATAATGTCAGTTTTCTTGTCTCTGTAAGGGGACAGTCAGGATTGAAAATCTATTCAGGAGAAGGAGATGTTGGTTGGCGTTTTTGGGCAGGGGAGGATTAGATTCATTATCACTACCTGCCAGTTAATTTCTCCATCTTGCTGACAAAGTTTGTGTTGACAGCTTGTTTGGCATGAGGTAATGCTCTGCTGTCGCCTCCGAATCCCTTTGCCATTGTGACCTTGGGGCCTGTATCTTTGGGGGAGTAAGAAGCTGCTTTGTGTTGGGGAGATGTGCTGCCAATCGGCGGAGGTTAATGGGGGGGGCTTTTATCTCGGGCTTTAGACTGGATCTGATAAAGTCTCATGCAGGTGAAAAGATTATTGACCTTCCTGAGGACACCCCATACAGTTTTCTAATGATTGATGCGAGTTCCCTTTTATTTGTTTCCCTTCCCTCTTAGCCAGGACTAAGAGGATCAAAGATAAGACTAGATCCATGTGCAAATGTCCGTTATGGTCCATTTACCAAGGTGTGATGGTGCTTGGCACCTGACAGAGATATATTAGCCTACCTCCTTTCTCCAAACACAGATAAGATGTTGACCTTCTTACTGAGGGTGTGCAGCACAAGTGGATGCCTATTTGGGGTTTTGGGAAATATCTGCAGGTGTGGATGTGTATTTGTATTATGTGTAATAACTGTTTACAAGGTCAATAAACTACCTGGCCTTGACATTTTGCTCGCCATGGTATTCAATGAGTACTATGTGGAACTGTTTAAAGGATTAAGCTGTTGTGTTCCCCTGGGGCAGCCTGTCCATCCGTCTGGTTTGCTGAGTGTTTTTTTTTCTTTTCTGCATTAATATGTGCTGCTGTTTGGCAGGTTAATGGAGCGCAACACCAAACACCATGGTGTGACCTACAGTCTGACCTTATTTAGCAATGAGTTTTGTTACAGAGGGTGTTATGCAGATAGGATGTTTGAATTACTAGCAACTCCTACACCAGTAGTAGGAGGTTTGGTGGAATGATTGAGATGTGTGTTTGGGATTGTATGTAATGATTGCACCATGAGTTGAACTGAAATTCTCTTATGGAGTAGTAAAATCTGATTTGTCATCTCCCAGAATGTTTACGTCTGCGTGATGTTTTTGGCATGGAGTCATGAACTTACAGCGTGGCCAATAACAGTGTGATTTGCGAGGAGTCAGTCAATGATATTTTCACCATCACTGAACAGGGGAGGAGTGTTTTTTTTCTGTGCCTGCATTTCTGTATATCATGTCAAACATTTACATCTCATTGAATTTCAAATGCTGTCAGGAATAGTAATGAAGCCTGGCTCCCACTGTTATGGTAATTAGGGTTGGAAGTGGGGGGCTACATGGTGTCTCCCCAAAATCCTCTCCATGACATTTTAATGTTTGCCTTTATGCTCGATGATTTTTGTCTTTTTCTTTCTTTAAAAAGTTGAAATTTCTGTGTCTAAATTGCAGATATTCATCAGTATATCATCATTAAACCTACTTGTATTTATTTTAGCTATTCAAATGGGAAAAAATTTACAAGTATATTCATTTACATTCATATTAAATAAAATTAGCTTTTGGACGACAGTATTGCTTAGCATAAATAGATGTTTTTATTTTCAACAGAGGCACTAAGAGGCTCTTTTCTAGCAATAGCTGTAATACAGTCGGTCGTTGCTGATCCTTATCGAGTGCTGTTGCCACTTTAGCTAATCAATACGTATTATCCATGTGATCTCTAAAGGATGATGAATATCAAACCTCCTATGATGATCAGCATGTGGATGAACATGGAGGCCAACAGGAGGAGGCCCCTGAGGAGGAGGTGGAGGGAGAAGAGCAGGAGGAAGAGGAGGAGAAAGACACAGCCGAGGGTTCTCAGGCCTTTGACACAGAGGAGGTAGGCTGAGACCCTCCGTACAACACTTAATATTGCAATGTTTTTTTTCTCCAGAATCTGCTGTTAAACCCAGCGTATAGGGGGCAGATATTTAACCATTGATTAATTTTTTTCTCTTCATCATGGCTCATTGTATGAACATATGAGTCTTTGTTATATGGTACATTCAATATACTGTAGTATGTGATCATTTGGTAGATTTTTTTCTTAATTTGTGCTGAAGTTTTGAAGATTAATATTCAGTGTTAAATGTTGAGTAACTTATATTTAACAAATATGTAACAAATATTTTCACTACTGCTTAAATTGCCATTCCTTGATTAACCAGTTCTATTAAATTAGTAATAGAGCTGTCTGTCGCAATTTCCTAAACTCAAGATATCATCTTTAAATGTCTTGTTTTGTCCTACTCAGTCCAAATCTTAAAGAAATTCTGATTAATAATTAAGGCTATAAAGTGATATGTGTCACTGAATTTCCACACAATAGTGACCATTGTAAAATGGTGAAGTGTTTGTGTTAGGATGTTTGTTTTTAACCCCTGAAAATCTCCTCAGGTTGAAAGCGAGGCTGTGCCTGAAGAAGAAACAAGGGAGGAATCTGATGAGGAGGATGAGGAAGATGAAGAGTCTGGTCGTATACGGTTCAAATCTGAGAGAAAGGAAGGCCCTGTTGTGCGGTTGGCTGATGCAGGCAGAAAAAACAGGAACATCCCTGAAACACTAGGTACAAATTATGCCTGCTCGGCATAATTTGTCCTTCATTTAGTAACAGCCAAAATGTCTCCTCTACACTCTTAATAGGTTTATAGTACTATAGACTTAAACCTCTATTTTGTCCCAAGTTCAAGTTTTGCCAGACAGTTAATGTACTCTGTTTCGCTGTTCCATCTATCATTAGAACTGTCTGAGAAGGCCAAACAAGATCTGATGGAGTTTGAGGAACAAGAACGGCAAAGGAGACAAAACCGTTATGGAGGCCGAGGCAGAGGAGGGGGGCGAGGAGGCAGGGGAAGAGGAGGTTTCCCAGCATTCGGAATGGGAGACTTTAGAGGAAACAGAGGAAGAATGAATGACCAAAGGCTCCCCCTGATGGGAAACATGGGCATGCAGGTAAGCCATTGTACAGTTATTCACATGAACAACTTTAAAGGGATCATCTACGTATTTGGCTACACTGAGTAACGCCTCACTTGGTGCTGAACCACTCCTCTTGAAGAGTAGCTAAAGGGAGCATAAGAGCTTCACTGGATAAGATGATTTGAAATGGCTTGACTTTTTACCTTCTTGTGTTCGTCACAGCTACATGTGTTTTGTTCGCTGCTGCTCTCTTTACTATCCAAGACCTCCAAAGCTATGGTCGTTTACGCATGAAAAAAAGTCAAAACACTCTGCTCCCCTTTATCAATGTTTATATATGGATTATAGCAAATCATTTGGCAGTAGTCCATTTAGACAGTATTATACAGAATTAAATTTGTTCTTTGCCCAGGATTTAGTTTCTTGTGGGCTTTTATTATTAGATATCGCTCCAAGCATTTAATCCTTTGATTTGCATGGCTCATCAGTTCATGCAACACCTTTTGAAGGTCTAGGGAAAAGTCACTTCGAACATGTAACCTAGATCAAAAGTACTAGTGGCGACAATTTTCAGTAACACAGTCGAAGGTTATCGGATTCCAGAACTGGGCCAGGACTACTCTACTATAATCACTTCCTGTTAAACATAGTGTGAAAAGATAACCACATTTCCATTTTTGTCATGTTATTTTTGATTGGATCACTGAATGATCAATGCATTTTTGCAGAGGCTACAGAGAAGTGCACAAAACTATTAAACTATTAAATACTATTGTATTAAAGCAATTGTTCTCAAGGCTGCTTGACATTTCACTCCAGCTCTCAATTATTAGGTTTTTTTTAAATTTTCAATTTCATGATAATAGCCTGTAAAATTCAAAACACTAGAAATGAAAATTTTATGACAGATGGGCGATGTGGCAACACTACAAACATTCTGCTGACTGCTGTTAATGAGCTCGTACTTTTTACAACGTACTGTATGTTTAACCACTTGATTTATTTGGTCACTGGCATGTTTGTTTGTTTGTTTGGTATCTTGAACAGCCAATTATCAGGGACCCATTTGAAACATCACTTGACGATATAATTATTGTTCATTTCTCAGTTGGTGCATCCCTGGTTGATATATTCAAACACTAGCAGACAGCTGACTGTTGGTGTTTGTCTTTCTCTTTATTTTTTCTTAATGGCTGTAGCTCACTTTGAAAATGTATATTGTGATCCCACTTCCTTTTAATGTCACTTATACAAAGTCTAAAGAACACATGTACTCTTAATCATCAGAGCAGCCTTGCATTAAAATACTTCAGGATATCATCTTCGGTCTTGCTGGAGAATTGACTTGTTGGTGTGTCATCACATGGCTGCAAGCAGTGATATCAGAATCTTCCCAGAAAGAAATGTGTTTTGACAGGTTGTTTTGGTTTTTCCCTCCTCTCCGTTTCCCTGTCTCTTTCCAATTAGCAGCCATCCTCCCGAATGCCTCCTCATCAGCTTCATCAGCAGCAACTGCACTCCCAGCAGCACCACCCTTCGCGTCCAAGAGGACCTCCTCCCTTCCAAGAGCATGGGCGCCCGCTGGCCCAGCAGCCCCTTCAACCCCTCATCCCCCCACACATGGCTCACCGCTCCCCGCCGCTACCTCCCCAGATGGAGCCACCACCACGAATGATGAGCTCCCCACCACCCAACTTCCCTCAGCATCACCAGCAGCAGCCCCCGCAACCCAAAAACATCCACATTAACCCCCATTTCAGAGGACCCACATCATCCTCTGTACAAGGTAGGTTAATTCAGAATCACTCAAGTCTTTTTAATACACTCTTTTTTATTTTAACTTCTGTGGCTTAAAAAGAATTTTCCCTCATTTCCAGTGTTTTTATGGATTCTCAACAGTGCTGCACGATTAATACTGTGATTTTACACTCTCATTCATAAATGATAACAGTTCTGCCAGCTATGCATTAGCAAGGAGACATGTTGCATCAAATCAACCTCTCCTAATTATAAACAAGTTACCTCAACAAATGAAAAGACTGAGCTGAACCACATGATGAACTGTGCAAAGGCAAAATGTGAGAGAGCGACATACAAGATAATAAACTGTGTTAAAAAGGGTCAAATCTGTTGTGTGGAATTTTTCAAAGGTGATGTTCAAGCACAATTACCTCTGGAGGCCTCTGTATTGAAATAGTTTATGGTAAAAAATATTTCTTAGTTATTTTGAGTTTTTAAGAGTGCAATGAAAACTCCAGATTTTTTTTTGTTCTGTGTCTTACATGTATTAATTTGATCCTCAGGATTTAAGTCAAGCAGTTGGCTATAAGTTTTCTAAGATAATTTTCAAAATCATAATTTTTAATTTATCCAAATTTCTACAGCCCTAGTTAAATTGTACAGCAAGATGCTTAGTTGAGGTGCATGATGCCATTTTGGCTGGCAGTTATCCTCACACTGTCCCAAAAGGTGTCTGGATTAGAATGTCATTTTGTTGTTTGGTTGAATGACAAGTGAATAGCTCTCTCAGCCAGTAATGGGTTTATCCTCCATTTTTCTTCTGGCGGCATCACCATTTCATTCCATGAGATGGGTTTATCTGGCCTGTCTGTCCAGGCCAAGATTGAAATTTTGTTAGTAAAGCATGTTAGCGTGTGTGTGTATGTGTCACTGTGTGCATGGGGTTTGGGTTTTGCTCCTGAGAGGAAGACATGCTCTGTAAAATCAGGGATTGCCTGTGGTTATGATTAAGTGTGTGTGTGCATGTTTTTGTATATATATATATATATATGTCTGTGTGTATTATTTGTTTATATATTTATTTAAGCGATAGATTCCAACTGAATGTTTTCCAGTCGTAGACTTACAATTACAGTTCCCCTTATTTTTAAGCAGCATGCCAGCAATATGATGGTGCCAAATGTCTTATTTATTTTTATTTGTTGAATTTGGCAAATTATTCTCATGTATTTAATGTTTTCTTGAGCACCCCGGTCTGTGCCCAGCTGTGTATGGATGTGAGGAGCAACTCTGATATAAAATTTAACATGTATGTCTGTGTAACAGCCTTTAGCAGGGAGATGTCTAATGGGCTCCTCCCTTTCTGCTATCACCACCCTCTCTCTGCCTACTGCCCCTCATTTTCATTTTACTCCCCCTCCTCCCTCCACCCCCCTTTCTCCTGCCCTCTCTCCCTCTCTCCCCCTCTCTATCTCATTGCAGTGCCCTTGATGCCTCCTGCTCAGAGCCAGCCCAGACCTGCTGTGGGTCCTCAGAGGTTCCCTGTGAGTAGCAGCTGCTCCTCTCCCTCCCTTTCGCCTCACTTTCTCTCCCTCTCCACACGGTTAGCGTCCCTTTTTGTGAGGGCAGTATCATTACGGCAATTAGACCGCCTGTCCTGGCCAAATACTGTTAAAGCAAATCTGTAAACACTGATACGAGTCTGGCTGCACAACTGGAAATGCGTGATAGGGGCTTTAGGCGGTAGACTTTTGGAGGTCGAGGCTGCAGTGGCAGGACTTAGTTAGCAACTCTTCATGGATGGGCTGGGGCTCAGACTAGCCAGCTTGGCACATAATGGAATTGTGAAACCAGGATATACTGCCAGTTGAAATTCACTTTCCACAAGTTTGTGTCCCAAAGGCACGGAGACCTTTTTTGAATGGTATTTGAATTAATGAAACATGGTGGTGGTTTGATGGGGCTGGGGTGAGCCTCTTGCACCATATATTCCAAATGCTGAATTTCACGTCGGAGAAAAGGGGTCTTAAGTCAGTGATTTCCTGTAAGAAAAGGTCCTTTTATTTCACTCACAAAGAACCCATCCAAGAGATGACGGAAATGCCTTTAAAGTAATCACTGTATTGAGGAAACAGCTCACCAGCAAGTCAGCCAAAGTGCCTTAAGTTACTCCGTCCTTCTAGTTAATGATGCTCAGGCATCAGGTGGTGCTGGTACTGACTGACATCTTCCTGGAAAGTGCATTTTGTATGGATTTATGCAAATTAGCCATTGGAAAATAGCTGCATCCAATTGCATTCATGTAGATTTACAACCCTGCTGCCAAATGAGCCAGGCTTTCACATTGGAGTCAATCTTTGTCCAAAAAAACCCCCAGTGTTTTTATTTACCTCTTCTCCAACCTTCAATGTCAGTATCGTGCCGTTCCTGTTCCCTGAGGTCTGTGATTGTGCTAGATATTGATAGTGCAGTAGCAGGAAGCTGTTTTGCCTCTTATCAGACAGTAGAAGGTGGGGTTGGAAGGGTATGCAGACAACTGGGCTGATGAACAGAATAGTGTTGGATTCCCCAGCTGTCAATCGCGTTTAGGCTGCTGCTGCCAAGGACACAATTTGAAATGCAGGTGACATACCAGCCGGCAACATTTCATTTACCAGTGGGCACCTGATTACTCATGATTATCATACATTATCATCCCATCAAATTTAATTGTTAAAAGACCTGGCGAATGGGGGGTCATAGCCTCTAGTATTACTGCATTAAATTTTTGCTGGTGGAGACTGGTTTTGAAATATTAATCTGAGCGCCAATTAAAGTTATTAGAATATTTCATCCATTTAGATAATGACATTCATTTTGACCACGAAATAGACGCCACCAACCACGCTTATTTGGAAATGTGTCCTTAAGTAAGTCGATACATTTTTGAAATCCTTTATTTCTCATCATGTGCTTTGATAATTAAATTCTTCCTTGGTGGCAATTGCTAGTGGTCACAGCTCCTTAACTCTCTTGCGAACAGTACCGTATCCGGAGACAAAGAATGTGCTTCAGTGATTACAGTCTACATTGGTATTAGCTCTAAAGATGTTAATATGAAACACAGAAACAAAACATCTCTTTACACTCAAATTTCCATTCTTTACTAAATACTCTGACATTTGGCCCCTCTCCATTATATATGTCTTGGTTATCCCCTCACTGCTGAGAACTATCCTCACATCAGTTACATATTGAGCAGCCCGCAGCCTGTTTATCAAGGATTAAAAGCAAGAGGATGAGCTGTTATTTGAGAGGTATTATATGGACACCAGAGTCCTCATTGTGCAAACCTGCCTGTCTGACCTTTTAGAACAGTATGATTGCGCCCCCGTTGTGATCCCCTGTCTTTGTAAGCCCCTTTGATTAACTTTCTGTTAAGCAAGTTTTTGGGACTCTGGCCTTCTAGCTTTTTAACACCTCTCCTCTGCAAGTACCGACACGCAGCAGTGGAATAAAGATGGATTAAGCCTTGATAGCATCTTAAGTAATTTACAATAGGCTTGGAGGAGGCAAGCAGCCCATTTGTGGAAGTGCCACGTGTTGAATAGCAGGTTAATTTTTCAACAGAGATGGATGTTTAAAAGAATAAAGGAGACAGTTATGAGGGGGATTCGAATTCCAAGGAGGGATTAAAGGGTTGTTATCTAGTTTTCCTTGGAAGATAGATGGGGAGTAACGGGCATGCAATGAGTAGAAAGCTGTCGAACATACGAAGTGGTTGAAACAAAGGTGAAGGCACTTATCCCCTCCTGAAATCCCCTTTCCTTGTTAGAGACAGGCTTTTAGAAGGTTTATCAACAAAGCCCCAAGTAGCATTAATGCAGTTTTGCTCATGAATTCAGACAGAAGGTTTTCTTTAATATTGGCATGCATATTGATGTTTACAACTCGAGATTCTGCGTCTTTTTAATGACCCAGGCCCTTCAATTACAAGCCCTCCATGCCCAATGCAATACTCCACAACAAATTCCCATTTTTCATTATTTTAATTTGTTTGTTATTGTTGAGTTCCCAGTATGGCCTATAATTCATGAGTTTTGTGTTTTTCCAGGGACCGGGAGACTTCCAGCAGCACATGTCTGGTAATTTTGGTCAGCCCCAGCGGCCCCCTCATCACATGGAGCCCTTCAGGAACCAGCCACCTCAAGGCCCCCAAGACAGAGAACCCCTCTTTATGGGAGGTGAGGCCCACACCCAGCCTTCACAAGGCTTACAAAGCTCTCTTAGCATATTTAATCCTATTCGACATCACCTCTGGCAGTATACCTACAGGGTACGCTGCTAGCTTGCTGGTGCTGCTCTATTAGCAGCACTCATGTTAAATGCATGTGTATATATATACATCTGAATGAACCTTGGAAACTGCATTAAACATCTATATTTCTGATTTTTCATTCAGTGTTGATGCAGAACTAAATAGAACCCACTTGGTTGTTTGCTCTTTTACTTTGATAGAGTTGTCTGTTTTCGTTTCCCTCGCCATAACACTATACATCTGGAGAGGGAGTTACTGATGTATTGAAATTGGCTCACAAGGCAAAAAAATTGACATCTCTGTTGTGTTGTTGTTGTTTGCTCTTCCTTGTGCGGGCACAGAGCGCACAGAGTCAACACGGTTTCCAGGGCAGCACATGTTTGATCACCAGGGCCCCAGCCCTCTGATGAACAACAGCCACAACCTCCACCACCAGCAGCAGCTGCCCGGCCAGGGCCACATGGGCTTCGGTCCGCCAGGACCAGCCTTCAACCAGCCGGGCCAGGGTCCGCTAGGGCTTTTTCCGAGAGAACCCCCAAGACCTAACCTCCCTCCCCACCAAGGCCACCAGGGGATGGTCGGCTTGAATCAACAAGGCGGCCCCCCCAACCAGCCCCGACCCTTCATGGGCCCTCGTCAGCCGTTTGGTCAGCAGGGGAACCTTTTCCCCCCTCCGCAAGTTCAGTTTGGGATGCAGGTACGACTAAGAGTAAGTGATTTTTTTTTAACCAATAGAAATGTTTTGTGTCTTGTGTATTTGTGTCTGTATGCCGTGCAACAACTGTGTGCTTTTTCCCTAGTTCTTCCTAATTGGTTGTTAAATTTACTTTCTAAATGTGGTCATTTGATGAGTATCATGATGTTTTTTTGAGCATCCTCTCTTAACTGTGACGATCCTTGTAAAGGAGCCCTAGCGAACAATTCACATGCTTTCTCTGCCATGAATGTATGCATTTTTGATTGCTTTACTCTAGATTATTAAAATTGCTGTGGCAAGAGCAATGACTAGAGTACTGTACACATGAATAAACTTATCATATTCACTGCTACTGAAGCATTAAGGAAAAGCACTCATGTCTGTTTGACAGCCCGGCGTTTTGTCAAGAGACATAGACAAGAGCTCCCTCTAGTGATTGAATCGCTATTGTTGTACTACTGTGTAGATACTTGAGGACACCAGTTGGAGGTTACTTATGCAGGAACTGCCTGATTCAATATTGAGATGAGCTTTCATAAGAAGTGTTGTAAAAAATGAATTAAAGATGACATGAACATTTTGCATTATATGTAACAGTAAGTTCTGAATTTGCTGGTCTGCTCATGTTGTGGTTTGTCTTTTTTCTCTGACATTTCAGGGCTTAATGCACGGCCCTCCTGTCTCCCAGCTTCCGCACCACGACCCCATGCCATCCCATCAGCCCATGCACCAGCACCAGCAACATCATAGGCAGGAGTTACCCCATCATCAGCAGCAGCAGCTAAATGTCAATGAGCCTCGCCCCATGATGCACCATGGCCAGAATCCCTTCCACCAACAGCAGGCACATGGTAGCCCGAGGCAGATGACCCCCCGCCCTCAGAACCCCCAACAGCGAAACATGTCAAACAGGCAGAGGATGGTGAGAGATTAACATATGAGCTCAAATATTTTCTACTCAAAGTGATGAAAGGCTGTAAAATTTTATCACTGTGCCATTCCAATTACTATACATTATTCTGTCAGCATCTCTCCTCAATAAACAAAAAATAGCATGCAAACGCACAACTGCATGAAATGAAATATATATATTAAGATTGGACTGATTATAAACGCTGATTGTGAATTTATATTTTGCCCTTTCTCTAGAACACACCTATCGCCAAGCAAATGCAGCAGCGCAACAGCAACCTACGGGAGCTCCCTGTAGCACCTGGCAGCATAAACATGAACAGTGCCCGCCCCGCCGCCAACGTTAGGCCTGTTGCCAAGGCAACGCAGGGGGTGCGTCCCGGGCAGAACACTCAGCCGGTGCCTGCTGGTGGCAGAGGAAGAGGCCAAGTTGCTGCCAAGACTGAATCACAGCCTGGGGGGGAAGGCAGGACAGTGGTTCGCAAGGAAATCCCAAGCACACCGTCCAGCACGGCACCACAGGTTAGCTCGTTAACACTGGTGGAAAAAAAAAAATAAAACAAAGGAATAGGAAAGCATTCAATTTGCTAGCTTAATGGACAAATTATTTCTGATAAATATGTAGTATTTTTTAAAAATATTATGTGTTCTTGTAATTTAAGTTGTTTTTTTTTTTTACTGCTAAATGTAGTGACCCAGAAATTGTAAGCTCAGCCGAGCTTATTAGTGTGCTGAGAAGGCCTCCCATTTATTAAAAGCCCAATCATAAGCTTATTAATGACTGCAGTCTCATTCCATTGGAAAGAGCAGATCAATACTATTGCATTTTTCTCTTGGGTTTTGCCTTTGATTACATCTTAGTGTCAGGCCAAGTAATATGGTTCAAATAGGACACAGTGGCTCATGGCTCCCCTTCCAGTAAGTTCTGCAGACAGGCAGTCATATTGCCCGTTTGTGTTTTGTGCCACAGAACCCTGATGAGGATGAGGAGACACGGCAGTATCGTCTGAAGATTGAGGAGCAGAAGCGTCTGAGAGAGGAAATCCTGAAGAGAAAGGAGTTGCGACGGCAAATGCAGGCTGGCGTCAGAAAGAAGGAGCTGCTGGACAGGCTCAATTCCCAGACAAACACTCCGAGCCAAAACCCTGCTCCTCCACAGATTCAACCCTCACAGCAGAATCAGCAAACGCCACACCCTGCACAACAACAACAACAACAACAACAACAACAGCAGCTACCACCACCACAACCACCACAGCAGCAGCAGCAGGAACAAAAACAACAGCCACAACAGCAGAGACAGTTTCCTCAGAGAACACCACAATCATTAAATCAATCACTAAAGAATCCTAATCAAGGCACCCCCATCCCTCCCACTGGTAGCACTCAGACCCCCACACCACGTCCCAATGTCAAGACACGCCTGCAGATGGTAAAAGGTAGCACCCAACCGCAACAGACCCCCGGTCCTGGCCCAGACCAGCAATGGAAGCAGCCCCAACAAAATCAGCAGCAGCTGCTACAACAGCGAAGGAACAGTGGTGTGCAAACTGTAAACAGACCTGGTGCTCAGATTCAGTCCAATCAGGTCCCCCAAAAGACAATACCTGCAATTCCCTCTGTGGGCCCCGGCCAGGCTCAGGCTCAGACTCAGACTCAGGCTCAGACTCAAACTCAAGGACCTAAACCTGGGGCTAAAAGAACTGTGATGCAGCGGGCCAAGAATTTCGGTTTTGAAGGCCAGCAGGTGCCGCAAAAAGTCAGAGTTGTCAAACTTTCAGGAGCGGTGAGCACTAACACCTTCTTTTGTGTTTTGGTCCGACATTTATTTGATCCTCTGCAGCAGATTTTACCCACAAGGGAAACGGCAGTTTTGAAAGGAAAAGGCACTGATTGCCCTCACTCTGTCTATTTTGGAATCTAAAAGATATCTAACCTATGAGAATGACAAGGTGATGTCTGTGTCATTTTGGCAAAATTGATCTGTTAAGAGTTTCCTGTCTTAAGCTTTGGGAACTGGTATTTAAGCCACAATGCCTGTACGCACATTTTACCTTTAGAACACAGGAAGGCTGTAGGCATGAAAGAGAGCAGTATGACATTTATCCGTAGAGTTGGGAACATCTCATCACTGCTCTTAAAGGTTGAATCCTTTTTTAAGGGCAGATGAGTATTCTTTTAAAGATAGAGGCCTTGGAGAGGGTAAAACAACAATGACAGCAACGCCAACAAGGTCCAGAATTACCACTGCTGGCTATTTTATACTCACTTGATAAGTTACTGCTGCGGCCTTAATTACACATTAATCTTTATTGAAAAACCACAAAGGCATGCATGTTAAGCATTCATACTTGTCACTGATGAGACATGTTGGTGGGATGTGATAGTATTTGAAATAAGCCGCTTTCCCACTCCATCCCAGAGGATCAAGCCGCAGAGCCAAAATCGCAGGCTGGCTGCAGATGAAGATAACTGGGTGTCAGTGCGTTAATGGAAACCTGCGCAGAGCTATCTGATGTACCGCATCTTGGAGAAAAAAAGGGGAGTGGGATGTGAGGTGGAGAAAGAGAGATGGAAACAGAAAGAAACAGCTAAGGCCTATAGCCATGGTGAAAAGAAGATTGTCTAGATGCTCCCTCTTCCACATTGTTCTGCTGTCATCAACGGGCACTTGACAATGTTATCTTCTCTCTTCTCTTTTTTTCTTGCTCTCTCTCTTCCTCTCTGTCATCCCTTGGTTGCTTTTTTCCATCAACCCATCTCTCAGGTGCGAGGCAACAAAAGAATGCCAATCCAAGAGCCTTGTAATTAATCTTTCTTGGTTGAAGGGGGTGTGGTGGGGGGCAACATAATACCTGTGTAAGAAAGTTGCCACTTTTGAGGATTTGGATTTGTATGGCTTAGGCACACAGATAAGAGGCAAATTATATTTTCATCAGGGATAATACAAAGCAGCGCAAGACACAAAAGCTGGGGAGGCAGGGGGTGTAAGGGGGATGGGGGTACACATCGAGCTGCTGTCGTTCCAGTGTAATGCAGCTTAGCATTTGATGGGTGCAATCAGGAGCTGTGATTTCTATAGGAGGGATTAATCCATTTACTCTCAACTGGGGACAGGTCAGAGATATCGCCTCTTTTCTTCCTCTGTATTGATCTGTCACATCTCTCCGCAGAGTCGGGGAAGAGACGACCTTCAATTCTTCCCCGCATGTCAACAGAGTTGAGCTGTGACTTTATTTGATAATGAGACCATCACCTTGTTGGGTTGATCTTTATTCCCTGCAGCATGTCTGATAGGGATCCAACTCCAATGCTGGCACATTTTCCATTTGCTTTGTAGACATGGCCTTGCATTGCCTGTTGTCCATAAACGCTCAGCTTGAATCCTTAATGTGATAGGAATTTTTTGAATGTCTGCAATTGGAGATAAAGGCTGGAATTTTGTGTGAGGAGCTAAATTATCGTTGTCTTACATCATCCCCATTCAGAGTGGAAAAGGACCTGTTGCCACCGACAGCTCAGTGCAGCAACAAGGCACCTGGTCAGCAACCCCACACAACCAGGTCGTCCAAAGGAAGGTCACCATGATAGGACAGCAGCAACAGGGACCAGGCGGAACACCGCAGGCTAGCCGAGGGGGCATGGGCAACCCGCAGCAAAACAGGGTATGTCACAAATGAGCACTTGCCTTCTTCTGTTCTTTGGACACCAGCAACCATTTCACCTAAAAGATATATATTAATAGTGCAGACTGGGTTAGCGGCAGTTCTGAAATAAAAGAAGCTGAAATGTCTCCTGTAAAGTTGTCCTGTGCCGCTGGCGCTACCCTGGCATTCAGCAGACATCCCAATCGAGCAGTAGTGGTAATAAGACAGGACAGTATGCCAGGTGCAGGAGTATTGACAAGCTGAAAGCAGTGTAACACGGGGGGCTACACAAGGTCCCCTGGCCTCTCTGCACGCCTGTCACCACCAGGCTGCTGTCACAGTTACCATACTCACTGACGCTGACAGGGTAAGGCAGTCACCATAACGCTTGCATGGCTCCCTCTCCCTTTATGCTCCCCCGCCCCCAACACACACACACACACACACACACACACACACACACACAAGCACGCATACGCATATTCCCTCTACCTCCTCTCCTCTGTTTTTGGGGTCTCTCCCTCCTCCACCTCCTTCTCTTCTGCAGCTGAAGAAACATAGCTCTCACTCTCAAGCTCAAATGAAGATATGCCATGCCACATGCATCACGCGCTGACGTTGATGTTCTATGTAGAAATATGATAAGTCAATCATGTGAATGCTTGGCGTGTCTGAGAGGTGTGAGAGGAAAACACGTAGCGTTTTTAAATTTTCCTTTGTGCCGAGAAACGGTATAGCTCCTCTCCACACGGTTGAATGCAGGATTAAAACATCAACTTGCCTGTTTAAGCACTGAGAGGTTCAGTCTGTGTATTTGCCGTCTCTCTCAACCCTACACTGAATATTTTTTTTTACCTCATGTGGGCAATTTTTCTCGCATTTGCCGTCGGTGTAGGTTGTCGTGTCAGGCCGGGGCCGAGGTAGAGGGGGTGGTCAGATGGGTCGAGGTCGTCCAGTGCCCACCAGACAGAGCCAAAGAGGTGCGGAGAGCAAACGCTGTACGGTGTCTATAGAGGGCCTTTCCTCATCCACAACAGACACTCAACTGAAGAACCTTCTCAGGTCCATCGGCCCCATAGAGGTAGGTACACTTACATTTTCTTTCCTAGTACATTTCTTTTAGATTTATATGTTTGTAGCATCCAGTTTGTATAGAGTAACACAATTCCTAGTCACTAAGAGCAGTCCCTCAGAAGTTAAAGCTACGACTAATGCCATATGTATGTAGTTCTATGTCATTTTTATATTTAAGATACGTACCTCGTGATGAAAACTTTAAACATAGATGTTTACTCACTCCTTCTAGAGTGGCAGTAATGAGATTTTCTTAGTGTGATCTCATAGCGCCCTCTGTTGTAGTGATTAGGTAGGTAGAGAAAGTGAGCGAATTAATCAATTTCCCTCCACCACCCTCACTCCCTCTTGTGGATGAGGGTAGAATCTAGTTGTACTCAATTTGTACTTTACTATTTCTGTGTATGGCAGATGTTCAAAATGATGCCCCAGCAGAGGAAAGCAATCGCCACATTTTCCAGTCCCCAGCATGCAGCAAGTTTTCAAATGAGCTTCCACAGGTAATCAGTTCCTTCCTCTTTTCATCATCTTTATAGAAATACCAATTGTTGATAACATACTGTGGTTGCTTGCTTGTACATGTTGCCAGTAGGCCATGTGCCATATTGTACACGGCACAACATTAAATATTTGTTAGTATCTTTGCCTGTGGGACAATGGTTCAAATATTATCACAATTGCTACACAGGCACATGATTGATTTGTCCCACATTGATGTGTCGCTGATTGATGGATGAGGAGCACAATAAGAGCCAGGGAGTGCTGGTACAAGAAGTCACTTTCTCCCAACGTGGGAGCCTCTCGTGCACAGCTCCATCCTGGCATAGGAGTACTTCTTCAGCCCTTTGAGGGTTTCACACTCTGTCAACGTTTCTGCACAGAAGCATCCATCTCCTATCAACGTGGAACAGTGGAACAGTGAACATAAAGACCTTGGCTGCAAGCATGCCACTGTTTGACTTTGTCTACCAATTGTCCATTGTTGTAAAATGGCACTGGAGAGACACTGGACAGTTAATCCTACTTTGATGTAGTTTGCGAAGAATATTTTGAGAATCTTACACGGACACTAAGTAGAACTTATCGTAGGATAATGGTTGCTCCCCTCCTCAGTTAGATTCTTTATTAAAACAAAAACTAAATTAGACTTTGTAATTCTGATGTGACATCTTCATAGTAGTTTTTTTATTTGTGGCTCACTGTTTGATTTGGTTGTAAGTGGTAGTGGCAGACTGTGACCAGCCTGTTCACATACAGTAGCAGTGTTTCTCCCCCTCTCTAGATGGCAGTATTTCATCACTAATGGTGCTTCATTTTTTCCAACTCCAGCCCGCTTTCAGGTATAGATGAGTCTCCATGCAGTTTTTAGGTGAATGGCACTACCTAGTGGAGAACTTGCATACAGGCATAGAGGTGGATGATTTTAACATTTGACACATGTGCAGCAGCGACTGGAACCAAATTGGCATAGGTTGGAGCATAAATACAGTTTTTCTAAATTCTCAGCGGTTTAGGGACTTGTGTAGATTTTGTCGTGTTTAGTTTCAGTGCTGCTTCAGGGACAGATTGTTCAGATCATCTCTCGTTTACATTAGTCAGTTTGGTCAATTGGCGTTGCTCCTTGTTCTAAATGTTATTAAGTCTTTTAATCGTTACCTGGAATCCATTTTGGAATAATCCTTCATACCTTTTGGATGTATATTTTAGTTGTATGTGTGATTATGGAATAGTTAGATTTAGGTTTCTAAATGTGCTGAGTGTGCTTTGAGGGAATGCGAATGTACGTTTTTTGAGAATTTTTATTACAATTTAAATGTATATTGTTGGGGATTTAATATTCATCTTATTGGTAGATCAGAGAGAATTTCTTATAATTCTCCGCAGGATACATATATTATGTATATTTTTGCTGGGATATTGGTTTAATTGATCTGAATCTGCGTGACTATCAGCTGATAATTTGGTGCCTTATCACTGAGCTGCATAGTGTACCTGGGAGAACAGTTTGACTTCACACTGAACTGATAATGTAGATTTTTGATAGTAGAGCAGAAAACGAAAATGAATTCTCCATAATACTTTGCCCAGTAAATTGAGTTCCCCTTATTATAATAAAGTTATCCACTTCAAATTCTAGGCTCTTGCTCATATTGATATCTCCGACATAAAGATACATTTCTTCAGATGTGAGAATTTGTTGCACAATCTATGATGCATCACTTTATTTTAATTTTCCCGGAACATGTGCTGTTGTTTGGGCAGATGCTATCACATCACTGAAAACCTTCAATTCTCTCAATACTTAATTTCCGTATCTGTTTGATTTCGTGAGACTATAGCAAGTTAGGCTCGTCTACCTTTTCCCTTTTCCATAATTTTTTTCTTCATCGCAACATTTTTGTCTATTCTGGGTTTAAAGTTTGATAAACCAAAGCAGTTCTTTTAGATATTAAGATCGCTACTCGTGTTTGCTAATTACTGTTATAAGTTCAGAAATAACTATCGTGTGCATTATTTGCAGAAATATGACATAGAAAGCTGAGGGGGCAACACTTATCTATGTAGTGATCATGTACATAAGTAGACCAGAACTTTCAATATTTAAATTTTTTTTTGAGTTGTTCTTTACTTGTGTTGTATCAAGTTAAACATTTTTATATGTAAGGATATACCAATGTGTCCAGACATAAATCATTTTACATATGTTTTGTTTCTAACTTAGAGCCAAAAAATGAAGAATGACTGGACCACATTTCTGTTTATAAGACATTTGACAAAAGGTTTAAGGGAAAACGAGAAAATAAAAGCATGGCCAGTATACCGTGAGCATGCAGGTATGTGAAGCCGGTTAAACTTAAGCCCAAAGATGTGTGGTTGTGTGTGATGTCCATGTGTCTGGTGCCTTTACAATGAATAATCTTTCCTATTTGTGCTGCATTTTATTCATTTTTTCTGGACATATTCTGTAAGTTCCTGGGTATTCAACTCACAACATATCACATATAATTTTAGCACCTTGTATGGCAAGAAATACTACCTCATATACATTTAGGGGGATGCCACTGAATTTTGGCATTGAAATTATTTGGTTCATACCCAGAAACACAAGAACTTTTGTCCTTCCTATTTAACTGTGATGTCATACTGATGTTCGGCTCTGTACAGCCCTGACATGCTAAAGGTAAAGCAATAGTCAAAGTAAAAATAGCATCATTGTAAACGATTTCACTGGATTTTTTTGGTTGGGATAAGCCATAACACAAACATAATTTGGAGGGTTAATATTTAGACATTCACGCTTTAATTTCGGTTAGTAAATCAGCTCCTGACTGTGCATCTGGGTGACATCACAGATTAAGTTCTTGGTTCTCTGGTTTAAAGACATGAGAAAGAGTTTTTCATATTTGCAAGAACCTATTGGCTTTGACTGCATGTGTGCATCAAATTAATAAATTTAGTGGTATTTCCCTTAAATTAGCCATTACTTGAAACAACTCCAAAGCTGCACATGCGTGATTCTTGCCAGTAAAGGTCACTATAATCTCAACATGCTTTAAGTATCATAAATATTTAGACAAATGGGGTGTCTGAAAATGTCTAAACTCCTAAAATTCTTTCTTCTTGTAAAACCTGAGGTTGCATGGTTTCAAGTGTTTTTGTATGTTGTACAGTTGTTCTAAACTGACTTATTTATGTTTTATTCCTTTTGTTTTTAGTTGAACTGATGTAGAGGTTTTGTTCCCTAACAATGTGTATTTAATGTCTTTTCATGTTGTGCGTTACACTTGACTTTTAGTGCTGTGGTAAATCCTGTGGATTTGAAAAAGTATCGGCAATGCCGGTGATGGGTATTTTGGTATAAGACATCTGGTCTTGTAATGACAGAACAGATTCATATTGAATCTATTTGTACCTTAAGTTTAAGAATCTCATCTATATATGAACCTTTAACTTTTAGATGTGATGTTCTATTTAATTTAAATAATTTTCCAATTGCATCACCTCATGGTTGCAGTAGGATATTTAATTAAGAAAGGCTCATATGTGACATATCTATGGGGCTTTCTTGTTCTTGCATAAGAGAAATTCATTATGGCTGCTAATGACTAGTATCAGAATGTTTATACAAGTTTTGGGTAAAACACTAGTTGGGGTGGGTTCGACACTAACTTACAGCTTTTTTTCAACAGGTCCGTTTAATGATCAGGGTGCTGAGTTTTTGCAGACTGGCTGAAATAATCATTTCATTCTTTCCCTTTCTTCAGGTCACTCCAGCAGAGCACTGTTGCAAGCTGTTGCCTGTGTGGTTGTTAGCCCTGAAAGCAAAGTTAAAGGATCATACCAAGGGTTCAGCATGTTTGAGCAAATCAACAAATTGCCTTATAAATGTGTTATAATTTCCTACTGAGCACTTTTTACAAATTATAACTCCAGCTTTCCCCAACTTGAAGGCAGCTGTTGGTTTTAGATCATTTTAGCACTGTACAAAAAAATAAACCTGCTTAAGATTCCATTGCATTGAGCTATTAGTTGGCTTTACTCTGTTATATTTGTATGATAAAGCATTCGATGTTCTTGATTCCATGTTGATTTACATTTAGATTCTTTATGCAAAGCTCCAACATCTGAAATTTGAGTTGGGTAGTTCATGGTTTTTCCCTATATTGTCATAAGTTAAGGTTAACTTTGAAAACCCCAGCAGGTCATTTGAAACCACTTGCTACTGTTTTAAAGACATTTCCAGTTTTCTCAAAGGCTTTTCTGTCCTGCTGGTATGAAAAATAATTCATTTGCTGCATGTTGTATACAACACATCACCAAAATGAAAGTTTTTAATTGGCCATGCGAAACAACTAAGCCTTTGTTTGGGTCAATTAACAGTTGCACCCTTGTTTCTTAAGTTTAATGTTCACCAGATGGAATATTTTTGTACCAGCAAAAAGCAGCATGTGTTGTCAAATGACCTACAGTTCTTTATTTATTTGCCTTTTATTATGTTTGAGGAAACCAATGCCTTAAATCTGTGACTCTGATGTAATCTAATGTAATCATTAATGCAAAAGTCTTTATAGTGGAGATTACATTAGAGGTACAAACAGGTCAAGCAAAAGCATGCGAAACTATTGGTATGGTCCAACACGTCTGGTTTAAACACATTGGGCTGTTTGAGGTTGTAGCTGCACAGATCTTTTGTTTTCTGTGTCACTAATAGAGATTTGTCTAAAACACACCTAGTAACACATTAATTTTTCAACAGCAAACTGATGAGAGGAGCCATTGACCAGCTTCAGCCATGATACTGCTATGTCACTTTTCCTGCCTTAACTCACTCATTTAACACTTCGAGTTCTTTTACAGCCTTGCAGTGTCCAGCCTCGGAGAGAAGATTTTATTTGAGCTTACTTCCCTCACTAAATAGATGTTGCCGCATTGGGCCCGCCGCATTTCCTTCCATTACTGCTTTTCCTGCCATCGCTGTTCTTCCAACTTACACATATTTGACAGTTGCTCATCTTTTCCTTGATGCTGCCGTTGTTAAATGAACTTAAGACTTCTGTATCAAGCAGGGTGGCCTACCTGGATTACCATTGTTTGTTAGCCCAGTGGATGGAGGTTTCCATCTCTGTGACGACAGCCGGGTTCACAGAGCAGACTCGTAACTCTAAAGCAGCTTTATGGCTTACACTGCACCAAAGGCCATCCAGCTTCTTGACATGCATTGTTTGGTTGGATTTTGAAAAAGACACTACAGTGGTTTCTTCATCTCAAACAGTATGGTGCACCAAATAATGACTGAAAATCCAGCCAGGAGTTTTGACTGAAACTGTTAACTGACAATCCATCCTGTCATGTCTGTCACGCTTTGATGTATAACATGAAGTTAACATGTTTTTCTGTGTTGGAAAAACTCTGAAATCACTGTGAAAGTTGTTCTGATGCTGTAAATGATGTCTAAAGAAACTGAATGTTTTCAAAAGAAAGTGAATAATTCTTAAAGAGATGAAATGTGTTGAATTTGATACAAGAAACTGGAGAAAAATAAACTTTTTGATAAACAGTGACATCGAGTTTGTTTTTATTATGAAATTGGACGTGGTCGGCAAGAAAACTACCTTTCAGATCAAGACCACCAAGGTCCTTTCAGTCAAATACAAATGAGCTGAGACTGGAGTTGGTGTCCTCTGAAGCCGTGGTTCTTAAATTTTTTCGGCCGGTGATTCCTGTGTCTGCTTGCCCTCATCATGGTTTCAATATGTTTTTAGCTGTGAGCAATTCACCCAAAGAGTGATAAACCATGGGACCAGGGAAAAAAACAAAGATTCAAGAAAGGCCAAGAAAAAAGGAAATTTGAGTTAGTAGGACATTATTTTCCTTCTTTCTTGTCCCATTAAATATCCCCTGGTTGAAAACCACTGATCTTAAGGAATGTCATCTAAAATGTAAAGAAACTGCTCTCTTGCACTTGTAATACTGCATTTTCTTGAACCAGCAACGACTGCAAACATGTTGCATTTGTTGCTGTTTTTTGTTGGTTTCATGTTGTCTTCACATGGAATTGAAAGAGATCTAGGACCACTGACACACCTGAGTACCCACAAGTCTTCTGGGAATGTCAAAAACTCTCAGAAATTATACAAATTGATTCAAATTGAACTGAACTGATTTAACTGTCAAATATTACTTCTTCATTCAGCAGCCCTGATTCTTTCTCTTTATTTTGTTTAAAATAGATATACACAAAATATTTTTTAAGGTCTAATCATCTTTACTTTTTTTCCATCTGCTTTACTGTCTATCTAGCCATTTGTCCCTCTATCATGACTTTATTTACAAGGTCTACATGTATCTAATAAGTCTGTCTTAAGTAGTTCAATTAGCTGTTTCAGTTTGACAGTGAGGGAGGAGGCAGTAGTTTTGGTGTGTTACCATGTTTAGGACAGATACTGGGAAAAAAATGTTTCCCTGAAACTTACCACTCAGGTTTCTGCTGGTTGCTGCCACAGAGGAGTAAATGTTGCCTGGAAAGAACGGAGCGCCTCCATTTGCAGAACTCTCTTAGAAACGGAGAGTTTTGTTTTCCAGAATGCCAGACTGTTCATGTTTGCAAATGTCAACATTTGTAAAAGCCGTTGTTGAGCTCCAGCAGACTGAGGGCCCCCAGAGGGATTAGAGGAGGCTCTGTTTACCTGTTCTGAGGAATGCTGCCCTGCACGGACGCCTTTGTATCTGTCAGGGACCCAAGGTCACAGTGCCGGCAGAGATGGGCCGCTTTGTCCCTCTCCAAAGTTTCCACCTCACAGTATCAACAACAAAACACAATGTGGGCGACCTGAGAGAAGGAAATGGAATTCCTGCTCATGTTGCTACAGTGTTGAGAAACTCAGGTTCAGTGGCCCCTTTTACCTTTGATACGTCTGAGTGAAGGATCATTTTTGTGATTTTGATCTGAGAAAATATCATATTATTAATTTGTACTTTCATATGTTTTGGTAGCTCATTTGCATTTGCATTTACGCCTGCATTTATTTAGTTTCAGGCTTTAAGCTTTAAACCTTAAAAGCAACTTCTATTTCGTCTGTTGTCTCATAGATCTGCCTATAAATGTATTTATATAATAGTTGACTCATAAATAGCAGTTGGTGCTCCTTTCTGTCTGTGAGATGATTTATATACAAATTTTTACAACTCCAAGCTGTAGAATATTTTCCACTTTTTCCAGGCTTTGCCAGTCAGCAGTACCAGTGTTCTGTCGCATGGTGTCGCACTTGTACAACTAATAACACGCTCAGGAGGCGAAACTGATGCTGTAATCGGTCTCAGAAAGATATGCATCCTTCTAACACCACAGCTCACCTGGAGAGGACAAGAAATACACCAACATATTAAGTATAAGTCCCTGTGAAAATATTGCAGGATTATAGTGATTTGTTGAAGCTGACAAATGTTTTCACCGAAGCTGTGATTTAGACAATGGCTGCATTTCTTCCTCTGGACTTCTTCTGGACTGATGGAGCAATCTGACCTCAAGCTGCAGACACCAAGAAGCACATTCAGGGCCAACAAACACACTTGTGTTTAATCTGTCTGCAGGTTAGAAGCTATTTGCAGAGGGCAAACCTCGTTAAATTTGACATGGGCTCTCAACATTTCGCAAGCATGCAAAACCTAGTTCAAAGCACCATATTTTCTCCATTTTGTAAAAGCTGGCAAACAGGGAGAAATTGTTTGCTCCCTCTCCCAGTGGGCTCAGATCATTAAATCACCATGTAAAACAATTGTTATATGTCAATTATAAGCAAAATTAATGTAAAAGATAATCGGACCAAAGGAGGGGGGAAATCAAAACAAGCCTGGTTGTTTTGAGCTGATTTAAACCCTTAATTTGGCTTCATAATGTTTGTGTTTCCTGTGAAGCTCATTCAGACAAAGACATGTAACAACTGCAAGTTTGAAGATTTTCTTTATCTCATTTTGTAATAAACATATAAATAATAAACTCTAGACATTTGTTGACGCATCGCCCTGTTATGAAAGTTAACTGGTATGGTATGGCTATATAGACTATCCAAACTTTGCATCTGCCGCAGCTCATTTCTATAAAACTATTTCCCTATTACAAAATATGAAAAGAAAAATACATTTTAGTACATTTACAGGAGTTACTTATTAATTTATTCAACGAAACCGTTTCAGTACTACTTTAACTGTTACTGAATTGTCAGAATCTGCATTTAATATTTTTCTCAGAAGAAAACAGAAAAAATAGAAACACAACAAAATAAAAAAAAAAAAAAAAGAAAAGCAGAGAATGCAGACATGAGGCAGAATATCTGTCCCTCTCCGACAACTTAAACCAACAGTCTCCAAAATAATAATAAAATTCTTAATAAACCAAAGCAGTACAAGATTTTTCCAATACTTTCCCAACTACTGTATTTAAATTAAAATATATTCTCATATCTTACACTATTTCAAATAACGAAATGTGATTCGGTAGCGATCTGTCAAAATCTAATTTACAATTCTGTGTATAAAAATATAATTTATGGAACCCAGCGAAGTTTGTTCTCCCCAAAATATAACAGTCAGTTGCACATATATGCACATATGAACATTACAACCTGTCAAAGTTAGCTCCTTTCTACTTCTTTCTCTTGGCCATATATTTTTTTTCTTTTTTCAATTTTTTCTTAATTTTTCTGTCGTTTTTTTTCCTTTTTTTTTTGCATTTGAGATATACAAAAATAGATTATGCACAATTTTGCTGCCGTTTTTTTTTTTTTTTCCAGAATCCATTTGTGTGACAGCAGCAGAGTTCACATGAGAATAAATTATTCAAAGAGAAACTTTTTTTTAAGGCTCCATTCATTCTTTGAAAAGAGGGGGGGACACATGGAAAAGTCACTGAAATAAATATCCCAACTCCGCTGGGGCCTTTGTCTTGTTTGTTTGTTCGTTTTTTTTATTATTATTATTATTTTATTTTTTTAATCTACTGAACAGTTCGTGTGTCCTACATGTAAGTCTGGCTCTGCTCCTGTGCTGGAGGTTTCAACTCGGGTATACTGACATCCCCAGTGGATGGATCGAGTGGCTGTCCAAGAGCCATGTTCCTAATTGATAAAGGATCTTGGAGTACCAGTGCACCCCGTCCTGCTGTGCACGCGCTCCGGCCTGGGTGCTGAAAAACACCGAGGACACCCAGTGGGAGAGCCTGACCGGTGCCAGCGCCCAGTGCGCCAGCTCGTGGTCTTGGATCGCTGCGTAACAGGACGCAAGGACCTGGTCCACCACGACGGTCCCCTGCACGGTCACGGGTGCAAAGGAGCCCTCGTGCTCTCGCGTGTAAATCCGTTTTACTGTCACGGGCTCGAGCCGACGTCGCTGGGCGTCAAACACGAACACCTTCTGTCCGCGGCGCACCTGGCTGGCGAACACCGCCGACATGCGCGCATGCTCCGTGGAGTTGTGGCCCACAAAGAGGAGGTGCGCGGCGGTCAGGGTGATCTTCTGGCCCGAGGTGGTTTCGATCACGTAGAAGAGCCTCCTGGTGGTCGAGTCTTGGTCTATGAACATGATGAAGTCGGTGTAAACGGGGTTTCCGTGCTCGTCTGCTGCCAGGACTCTGTCCCCGGTCTGCAGGTCTTTGACCGCCTTCTTGGTGCCATCCTGCAGGGTGACAGTGGAGGATCCTGGGAAGCAGCCTCCTGACTTTGCTGCCACTGAGTTTTCTGTTAAAATAGAAGATTTTGCTTGTTAAAATTTTAATGCACCTCCGCAAAAATGTTTATTCACCCATTTGTGGTGCTGCAAAAATATTTCCAATCTCCAAAAAGCTGCAGCATTTTAAAACACATTTTTTTGGACTTCAAAATAAACACAGGTGGTTTGAGTCCTTACAGTTCGGGACCATTCAAAAGCCCATTCAAAAACCCTACTTCTTTTTTTTGCCTGTATTTGTATTTTCCTGCCTCCACACATCATGGTGGGCCATATGCATTTTGCATAATGATGCCTGTCTGCTCCTCCATGCCAAATGCGTATTGGCTTGGCCCACGTTGTCTGAGACGAGAAAACTGAAAGCCTTGGCTCATCTATTCTTAATTAAAAAACCCAATAAAGAGCAGGCATTGTTATTCTAAATCAGCTTGTGGATCGAGCTACTGTCGGTAAAGAACACTTACGCCTTTCCCAGCTCCTCTTCCCATATTTACTCAGGTGCAGAAACCTCCATGTGACAATTCACACAAATAGGCGACTCACAACTACTATTTACCCAGTGGAGCCACTTTTCCAAGCCTCTCGAGTTGTAGATTTGAATTTAAATGAGGGCCCGGACTCTTAAATGCTTTCTGTTGTGCAACATCAATGTCCCCTCTTTCTACCACCTCTCCCTGCTTTGTTGTCAGGCTTGATGACAATAATTTTGGCCTTGGTGGAGCTCTTCACATACCAGTCTCTAGGATGTCCTGCACACAGAAAAAAAGGGGGTTTTCCTACTCAGAATTTGGGGGCTTTTAATCTTCTTTTAAGATTCCCGAGCATGAAATAAGGTGACAACTGAAAACCAGATTTACCCCAACCAATTCAACATTGTTCGGCCAAATCCTTTTGGTAAAGTCGCATGACCCCTAATGACACGTCGGCCTGGCCCATACTGTGATCTCAAAACGTGTGTGTTGAATGATAAGTAAGGGATTTATCAATAAAGTCTGAGCTCAGAAAAAAAAAAGTGCCACGGTTCATCAATCAGCTTGAAGAAATGTTTTCTAAGAGTCAGAGTTATTTTAAACAATAAAATAAAGCTTGATTTAAAATTAAAATCTCAAAGCTGATGTAAATAAAAAAATAGCTTTAACATGCAACTTTATTCTCTTTTCAAGGTAGGATAACATTCAAAATATTCCCTAAAACTAACTTTTTATTTCGGCTACCACAAATCCAGAGGGAAGCAAATGATGTGTTTTTCTAGGTCACACCGAGGAGCCTTGTTAGATTACGGTCGTGGTTCCCACCAGGAGACAGTGTGGGGCGATGTAAGATCAAGAAATAAGCTGCATGGGGAAAAAAAGCCACAGGCTGGGATGTGCCCATACATCACTGAGAGAAGTAGATTTCATAATAGAAAAATCTTAATGAATGGACTCAAACATTTGGTTTCTGTACTCTAATTACCTCATCAGATAGCTATTGAGGTCAAGCTGTTATGATTGATCATAAGTGGTTGATAATTGGGGCGTTATTGATGATCATGAGATGTATAGTTTTGCAGTAAAAACAAATCAAAAGACACATTTTATTGTATTTCTGCTGTCATTATTTGTGAGGCTTGATTATTGATGAGTGACTGAAATCAGGTTTTTCATGCATCACCTTGATTTCTCTCTTTTTGAACTCCTTCATGACAGTTTACTTTTCTCTTACAAACAGCTGGAGAGACTACTTGTCTAAAGCAGGATTGCAGCTTCTCACATCTGCACCTGCCTTTTTTTTTTTTTTTAAAGAAGATCACAATCACACCTGGTGTTACATTTGGTTATTCCCCCCCTCACAGTGCACATGACAGATTTTCTCTGTGCACAATCAGGTGTTTTTTTCCCTCTCATCTTGCAGCCATACCTGCTTTCACAGAGCAGTGGATGTGGGCTTTGGATTCATAATAGACCCAGTCGAATCCGGCTTCCACCGCCAGCCTGGACAGGGTGCCGTATTTGCTCTTGTCCCTGTCCGAGGTGGTGATGTCCACGGCTCTGCCCTCGTAGTGGAGCGACTCCTCGAAGTGGTGTCCGTCCTCGTCCCAGCCCTCGGTGACCCGCAGCTTCACCCCGGGCCACTGATTCATCACCGAGATGGCCAGAGAGTTCAGCTTGTCTTTGCATCTCTGCAGGGGAGGAGAAATGGACCAATTAGTCACCTGTTGTGTTGCAGATAGAAGCAGCCCAGGGGCGTCAAGTGTGGAAAAGTCTGACTCTAGAACAGCATTTGCCACCAAAGCCTTTCTTATATTGACACAATTTTGTTGCCAGGTGCTCACAATTGACTGAAAATATATCATCTTTTATGGAGGAATAAAGCATCCTTCTTTCCTTCCTCCTTTCCCAATAGAAATCTGGTTTATTTGCTCTGATAAAAAAAAAAAAAAAATCAAAGTGGGACTCAGTGAGGCCTCACCCACACCTCTCCATCCCCACCTGAGGTGAAACACTGAGCTGCATCTCTGGTCCTGACTGTGAGCTCACATTTGTCAGCAGCAGCATCAGAGGGCACATCTCGGATAAGAAAGCTGCTGATGAAATATTGATAAGGCACCGCATTCGCTTCACTGGCCTATAACATACGTATGGGTCTTTTGGTCTTGGAAAGGTGCGAGCAGCATCCCCCTTTTTCCTCTCCCAAAGCGTTGCATTTGAACGCACCATGCCCGCATTACAAATTCATGAGCTCGTATTAGGCCAGAAAATGAGCGAGTCCTTTTGTTGGTTGCAACTTGTCTGTTTTCTTTAAATCAATAATTGATATGCAGATGATATGAAGATGATCTCCAAGAGCAGCTGCTGCCTTAAAATATCTGGAGGTTGTCCTATAAATAAATCTCCCTGCGCTCTCAATGAAGATGCCTGGCCTTCTCCAAGACAACTATTCTGGACACTCAACCAATATGTCAAATAAAACATCACAAAGAGTCTTTTCAGTGCAGCCGAGGAGGGAAACTTTCATTATTCCTCTCCTGCAAAGTCTTGGGAAACGTGACATGCCTCCTTAAGTCGATGTGTTTTGGCTGCTGACTGACAGACTTGTGAAATATCCAGGGGTGGTATGTCTATGTGTGTGACCCGCTGTCCTCTTCCCTTATGGACATCCTGTGTGTCCCATTGCAAGAATGTTCACACAGACCCCCAAAAACTCATATAACAACAAAAAGAAAAAAAAAGAGGTTCACATATATCAGGTGGTGTTTTATGAGGATATCACACTTGTAGAATGTGTTGAATAAAAAAAAAAAGGGCCCCCCTAAAAAAAAAACCTCCCACATTCTGAGTGGGATTGTCGGAGTCAAGAGCCGTAAAGCTTAACCTATTTATTAATTCATTAGGTCGTGTGCCGCAAATCAAGCCAAATTCTGCTCAGCCACCGTGAAGCCCAGCAGGGCGCCCCAGACCGGCGCTTTGTGCTCGGGGTAAAGTTGTTCAACAGCCTCCCTCTTAATCTTTTCACAAATGATTTGGTTAGAGGAAACACTTATCAGCTACCTGTCAGTGCAAACAAGCTGCCAGCTCATCTCTTTTACCCCCCCGATGCGTTTGCAGTGTGGGCGGGTTCCCAAAAAAAAAATCACCCACATTTAAAAGCACGTTTAATCTAGTTTTGCATCTGCTCTTAAAAGCATCGTTTACCAATGTGGATGTTATGATTTCACAAGCCAATCGAGTGTTTTCTTTACATTTCTCTTGCCACAAAACCTCAACCTCTTATGCTGCTTTACAAGTTGTCTATGGAAAATGAAAAATTCCACTTAGACAAATACTATTTTAATACTGAGCATGATAATGTGTGGATTAGATGGATGCTCATCTCAGGTCCCATCACTCCGGGAAACGCAATCTGTAAATGTCTGTTAAAAAAAACGCCCCTGTTGGCAACTTTCCTGGGAGAGCGCTCCTTCAACTATTACGCATTGTAGTCTTGGCTAGACCTCAGTGAATTGATTGATTAATACATTTATTGCATACACCTAAGGGAGCTACTGTTGACACGTGTCTTTTTTTCATGCATGACTGCAACATCTGTTCTCTAAAACGTAAGGAAGGAAGGAAAGTCCACTATAGTCGTGCGTAAAAGTCCGTGCGTAAAACCAACATGGTTCGTGCGTAAAGCGGTGGCACAGCGTAAAGCCCCATGTGATAATGCTTATGCCACTGGCAGAGGAGGCTACCTTCTTTTGGATGCACACACCCGAATTTGATACCTTTGCAATGTTATGTACGATTAAGACAATCTCACCTGTTTCAACTTACTCTGGCCCCCCGCTAACCAAAGGTCATAAGTTCAAATTGCGTTTCAGACCCGGTGCCTAAAAAGCTCTTTCATGTACATGTCACACTTAAGAGCCTGTTTGTTGTGTTTTCTGGCAGATGCTAAATGGAAAGCTACAACTACTGACCCTTTTTTATAAACCTGTAAACCCCAAAACAGCTCCCAAGGATGTTATTTTAAGGCCCCTAAATAGACAATCTTCAGCAGCATATAATCACATTTTATCTGAGGAACTCCCACCTCGTTTGTACGATTTTACACAAACCTGTAAACACAACTTTTTATACAGCAGGTGGGGTGTTTTACTCAGATTGAAAGCCTCGCAGACAAACAGTATATCACTCAATATTCTTAGAAATTAATAACATCACAGTGAGATAAAAAGGTTCTCTTTTTTTGCTGGAGATCTTGGAACCTCCTCAAGGATCCACGGGGGGGGGGTCCCTGCACCCCAGTCTGGGCATCACAACCCCAACGCGCCTGCAGCTTCACGATCAGTGTGTATGAGCAGCTATAGGTGTATCACAGAGGAGAGTGTTGGGGAGGGCTGAGACCGCACGCACAGTGAATATTTCATCGTGCTCATGCATGGTGCGAGGCACGGGTTCAGGTCTCCGGCGCGCGCCTGGCTTCATCACCACCACCATCACCATCACCACCGGCATTTTATTATTACTGAGCCAATATCACCCAAGCGCCTTTAATAATTCACCAGCATCTGAGTGCTAAAAGTCATGCTGAAGAGATCCTGCAGCCTGGAGAGAAACCGAGGCTACATCTCCATCCTCATCCACCGTGAGCCTCCTGCATTATCTGCACACAACGAGCCGCGAGCTTTGGCAACTAACTGCCTGCATGAGGATGGAGTATTTAAAATAAAGATGTCATCATCCGTGCAAAGTGAGGCACCATCACCCCCCGTGCGCCCTCGCTCCTATAATTCCCCGAGTCCCACCCATTTGTGAAGTCCTGATAGTGTCCAGAACACTCTCAAAGAAATGTCACTGTTTTCATGCACCGGTGCACATCATGCATGAGGCTAAATTACAGCAGCCTGTGCGAGAAAATGTCTGATTGAGCCACGCCATGCCTGAATGAGCCCGGCTGGTGGAAGCGCATCAGCAGCTCCCTGGATTCATGGCTGGAATAAAGAAAAGGCGCTTAAAAGAAAAGCAGCAATGTTGAGCCTCAAATGGGCAACAAACACTTGGATGCTTTCTGGAAATGCAATGCAACACGAATGCGCGCATGTGAGACAACAAATAGAGCCCCACAAAGATACAAATATAGATATGAGGAGAGGGGCACATTAATATTTTAAATACACTGTCACAATCATGAAGGCCGAGTGTCCTGACTGTCCGCCTGCACATCACTTCTCCAGCTGGATTTCTAGCTCGCAGCCTTTTGCAAACTCCCCGAGCTGCAGGCTGCATAAAGCGCATCTGCTTTTACAGTGAAGTTAAAAGGCTTCAGTGTGAAGAGTTCAGCAGCGGGTGGAAGAGACTTCACTTAAGGTGCGCAATCAGTCTGACAAGGAGGCTGTTGCAGTGCGCAGTGATGGTGCGTTTGGAGACGGGCAGGAGGGGGAAAAAAGGTTACTCTGTCTCCTTACCTGAGTCATTAGCCGGTCGGCACCGGTGTTCTCCTCATCCTTGAATATGATGTCTGTGTTATAATTGGGAGTCAGTTCTTTAAATCGCTCGGAGTTTCTCGTGATCTTGCCCTCGTATCTGCCGCTCGCCCCCAGGGTCTTCTCCGCCACGTTGGGGATGAACTGCTTGTACGCAAGAGGTGTCAGCTTCTTCGGGTGTTTTCTCCTGCCGTAGCCCCTGCCCGGTCCGCATCCCATCCCAGAGGACACCAAGGACAAGCAGATGAGACCGACCAATACGATTCTGGTCCAGAGCAGCATTTTTTCTCTCTCTCTCGTGTCCTTTAAGATCTCAAACGAGTCGCCGCGCTGCTGTCTCTACCGTCTGCCTCTCCCGGCTCTCGCAATGTCCTTGTCTCCTCCTCTACTTCGCCTTCGCCTGGTCTCTACTGTGGCAGGTGCGGAAATGAACGCCTCAGACAAACGGTAATAACGGGGCACATCGAAGGAGGCTTCAAAAAAAGTAGTGAGGGAATTAAAAGCCACGGGATCTCTGGTCGAGCTGCAGCCGCTTGTGCGAGGCGACCGCTTTTACTGCTTTGTATTATAGCACCGATCTATAGCAGGGGAGGGATTTCATTGGCTCGCCTAGACAAACCCTCCTGATGTTATCCCACAAAAAAATCTTAAAAGATTTCTTCCACCTGAGGGTGAGCCTGTGTTGCGCGGAGGAGGGGCTGCTCTATGGGAAAACATCAATTATAAAGCGTCTTTCCCCCCCCCCCCTCCACCCTCCCATTTTCCAGATTTCACAGGAAAGCCAGGACAGACAGGAGCGTTTGCACAGTGCAGGGCTCAAATCTGAAGCAGTGCAGTTGGCTGAAGTGATTTCTGGGATGCGTCTGGGAGAACTTTGCGCACAGGATGCATTTTCCCAGGAGAATAAAACTGCTCGTGGACGCGCATTACGCACGGCCGGGCTGCAGGATTTTGCTGTGACCCCATAGGAAGAAAAAAAAAAAGAATAAACACAATAAAGAGTTTACTCACGGTGCAAATTATTAAATGGGTGGATTTGAATTTAAAATAGCTCCTAATCTAGTTCTTTTTGTAAAATTACGCACGAAAATCACATTGGAGACGTTTGGCACCATTTAGCTTAATCAAAGTCTAAAGAAGTCTGAGCAAGCAAATCAGAATTCACCTTTTGATGTGACACTACTTCAACTCTCTCAAACTTTAGGAACACCTGAAAATAAACCTGCACTAGTATCTGTGCTGTGCGCCCTGTGTTGTCCAACCCTTTTACGCACCAAAGCATTTATTCTTTAAACGATTATTTCACCCGTTTCCTTGTTTTATCTGTGCATATACTCATCTAATTACAGCACATAGTGTCACAACTCTGACTCACATGCTTAAGAATGAGGGTGGGAACAGGACACCCTTACAGTACAACATACTGTAGATGAGGCATTAGTGTGTATCCAGCCTCTCTTACACACCTTCCAGAGTCCACTTCATTGACGGATTAAGATTTGGTAATCACTGTATTTACTGACCACAGTAGTGTCATTTTCTTTCTTTAAAGGAAAGAGGGGGAGGGGGGGTTCTTGCATTCATGGCAAGCAGCAACTGATTTTCCACTTGCTTTGGTGTTAAAATATATTTTATTTCAATCACCAAACTTCCTGAGTTGTTTCTAGCCCGACACGCACTGATAGTTATATTACTGTGATTAGAGCCAATTAAGAAATAGTTAAGTGCTGGTGTTGTTGATTTGAAAATGCATTACCGTCATCACACAGAAAACACACAACCACTGTATCCGCATTCAAAGCATATCAGACAATAACAGATATCCTAATTGTCTCAGGAAGTCAAATTATTTGTGTGATAACAAACCAACTGGTAGAGTAATTACAGGAAGAAGGGCTGTTTTGGGCCAACTTGAGCTCTGATCACACTGACAGTGGGGCACAGGTGCTCTGAAGTGAGGACAGATATGCCAGCCTTTGGTGTGGCTTCAGTCTCATTAAACCTCACTCTGGCTGACCTCCAGTCTGGTTCAGTCTGTGCCAGGCTTGTGGCACTGTAACCAGGGCAGGTGAAACTACCTGCAGCTCGCTGAGTCCGTGAACATCAAGTCTTGGCCAAAAGATGGCTTGTGCACTTGGCACACTGCTGAGTAGCCCCAACCAAGATACTCTACTACCAATAATGGCTGTCACTCTACACATCACTGAATTCCCTCTGTCTTTGCTAAATGTCATAGATATTCTCAAGATGTCTTTACTAGACATATTTCGGGCAGCTGTTTCTGCAGACATACTGTTCAAACACAGAGCTGACAGCAGTTGTGGTGCCCTGAGGGACACCAGAGGCGCTGTTTGGCCCCAGGTCAGAGTCTTGGTTCAGGTGTCACAGCTCTGAGATAAAACCTGGCATGCCACACAAACGCCTCAAAACCACAGAGACAGGAGGAGGTGAGGCAGCGAGAGTCCACAGAGGCCTCAGTCCTCACATCCAAAAAAGGATGAGAGTGTGATAATACAACCCTGATTCCAAAAAAGTTGGGAAATTGGGTAAAATGTATAATGCAAACATTTGCAAATGAACTGTTTACCAACAATGGTCTTATAAAGTGTTCCTGAGCCCATGTAGTAATCTCCTTTCTACAATCATGTGTTTGACAAAGTGTTGAACCTCTCTCCATCCTCGCTTGTGAACGACTGAGTCTTTCCATGATGAACCTTTCAGACCCAATCATGATACTATCACCTGTTACCAATGAACCTGTTTACCTGTGGAATGATCCAAACAGGTGTTTTTGGATCAGTCCACAACTTTCACAGTCTTTTGTTGCTCCTGTCCCAACTTGTTTGAAATGTGTTGCTGCCATCAAATTCAGAATAAGCAGATATTTACAAAAATCAATGAAGTTGATGAGGTCAAACATTAAATATATTGTCTTTGGACTGTTTTCAATCAAGTATATGTCAGAAAGGATTAAAAATTATTAGATTTTGTTTCATTAATGTTTTACACAGCGTCCCAACTTTTTTTGCAAACAGAGTTGTATAATACTCATCATTATTATTATTATTATTATTATAGAGTCTTTACTGGGTTCTTTGTAAAAGAACCAAGTGACAAAATGTGATGCTAAGTGAAATGAATAATGCAGACATCGTGATGAATTATGCAGCCTAAAGAGCAAGGTGTGCTGATGTGAGAGACTTGATTTGAACTTGAGTTTCTCCCACAGAGGAAACCAACCATCTATCAGCTCGACCTGGGGCAAATAGTATTTGCAAACATTACACTTCATTGTTTGGTTTTGGCCTCCTTCGGTGCCAGATGGGTGGAGTTTGCAACTATATGCAATGGAAATCACAGCAGACAGTTTAGACAATTAATCAAAGTATCTAAAGTCAATTTAGTATATGAACTTTTGTTTGAGAGCTTATCTTGATGCTGTCTAAAAAAAGCTCCAGCATATTAAAACAAACACTAAAAATACATGCAACACCTGCTTATTCCTGTTCTGCACTTTTACAGGGTTACTACCGTTCAGGGTGAACGCATGCTGGGATGTAAACACCCAGAGCAGGCCGCAAGAAAATCATAGGGTTAAAACATCAGAATAATATATTCAGACACTTGCACTTCAGCTTCAAAATAGACATTTTCAGTTTGTCAAATTTGGCCTTGAAAGGATTTTATAAGCCCAACAGCTAAACCACAAAGGAGCACATAATCCTGCAATTTCAGTTAGAACCAGCAAATTGAAAGTTTTCACCTCACAACAGAATTATCCAAGTTTTTTTGAAATCCCTACGTAGTAAAAGTTATCTGAACATCACAAAAGTATAAACAAACGTCTTGTGTGCTGCTATGTGACATTCTGTTACTCTTTTATTTGCACTGACCTTAGTTTTGCATACGAAGGTGACAGAAAACAGAGGCCGATTTTATGAAACGATTCTGCAGGGATTGAGGGCATTACACAATTCATATTAAGAAGCCTGTTGCATGTGATGGCTAATCCAGCATGAGGCGTGAAAACGGCCAATGAGTCATCAGTTTTAGGCTCCATCAAAACCTCCCCCCCCCCCCTAAAAAAACCCAAAAAACACACAGACCTCACACCCCCTCACGTAACCTTCCATCCAGTCTGAGACATCTACATCTGCTCGGTTACTCTTTCTTTAAAAAGCTCCCTCTTCAGCCTGACATTCAAGGGAATTAAGAGATATGCTTCGAATCAGACTAAATCCACACCCATGTTTGATTTCTTGTGCCACAGTCTCGATCAAGCACGAGCGAGATGCAACTAGAAGTGGTTGAGTGGAGTTTTACCAGTTTAAGTCCCCCCAATTACTGCTTTAAAGCCTCCTCCTGTCTGAATGTTTTGTAACATTGTTAGACGGATTAGAACTACAGAATAATCACGCACAAACATATAAGTAGTGTCAGGCTTTCAGTGTTGTTTTCCTTTGCTGCAAATAGGGTTTCCTTTCTTCTAGGCCAACAGAAAGCCAGCCATACCACAACTCATTGTGGTTTTCTCTCGCAGGTGGGGTCCACATTCAAACCTTTATCCTGTCCTGAACTTTTGACAAACACTTTATAGCACAGACATGTTGCCGTCTATCCCGGGAACATGTGTACTCTTTTGTCGGCATAATAAAGTTTGAATAATCTTCCTCTAAATGGTTTATCTAAGCCGCACGCATCGAGCATTATGAAGAGGTAGTAAAGAGTCAAAATTCAGCTGAACGCATTCAGGTGCCCTGAGCCTACTCTGTCAAGCACAATGGAAATTTCACAATACAGTATCTGGAATCACAGCCCTCAGCGTGCCCCGGAGTCTGTAAAGGCATTTTATTTGCACTCTCCAGCCGCTCCCAATACTTAAACATTAAACGCGAAGGCTAGACAGGCAAAACCACTTTGAACTGCAGTGCAGGGTGAACTCAGTGGGAGGGGAAGGAGGTGGGTGAGTGGGGGGGGGGGCTGTGGTGTGCGTGTGTGTGCGATACTCCACCAGGTGAGTCAGCGCTGGCCACCGTGCAACACCATCACAATCTTAGGCAACGGCGACGGAGAAGGGAAGGGCTCAGTCTCATTGATATGTACATGTGGCTGTTTACGCTCAGACATAACTGAGCTGAAGGCTTGTTTGGTTTGTTGAATACCAGAATTTCTTTTCTGGGAGTCACCTTTTTCTAAAATGACTCAAGTTGTTTCATTTTCTTGACAGTACATGCAGCTGATTTCAGTTCACTTCCGCAGACACTTTGTGAGGTTACACTGTAAAGAATGGAATAGTATGATCATTTGGGAAATACTAGATGAGAAGATTGATACTATGTGATACTCATGTCTGTGCATTAGCTTAGCTTAGCATAAAGACTGGAAACAGGGTGAAACAGCTCATCGCACAGAGTCAGACTTGGTGTTTCCTCCTGTTTCCTGTGCTAAGCTAAGATAATCGTCGCCTGGCTCCAGTTCTTCTCATCATGGCGGCAAGAAAGCAAAAAAGCATATTTCCCAAAATAATAACAAATTGAGTGTGATAATTTTCTTTATTTTCTTACAACAAAGGAAAAGAAGCTGCAGATTGGGATAGTTTATGTCTCTTGTTTCCTATTAGTTTCATTTTGTCAACTGATTTGAGTTCTCTTTTGACTGTAACATAACATCTGAACAAGTCGATTTTTCTCTTATCTGAGCCCTAAAATGTTATTTTCTTGAAGGGATACTATGTTGACAGATGAAAGAAAGAGTGGTCATAATTGATGCAGCTGATATATATCTTGTGGTCTTTCGTATGAGTCACACGCTGAAGAGCCTACACTTCCCATGGTGCAATGTCTTTTGTTAGACCTTCCCTACCTGGTAAATCTTCAGCCTCCAAGTTTGTGTCGCAGAAAGTAACCCTGATGATGTCATGACTTTGAAAAGCTTCCATCAGAGCCACAGAAAGCTTTATTGTTTTCTCAAGTTCAGTCGTACTCTGCAATTAAACTGAAGTTTATGTGTATAATTAATCAAGTGCACGAATGAAAAAAATGTGCCTATAGGGCAAGAATATGTTATTATCTTAATATTTTATGACACTACAGAGCAGCAAACTTTAGTCCAACATATTGTTTGTAGATGTCGACACTCATTTCTAGACAGTCTGCGACCGGAACCAAATGATCTGACCTACTGGTAGAATTAAAGGCTGAATATGAGCTGAGCTGCCTCTGTACTAATTTGCATGTCTGTTTCACTCGAATAAAATGTGTTGATCAACAAGCTTACAGAAAACAGTTTTGATCAAAACACCACAGGTGACTCAAAGACATAAAGTTGTGAAACAGCCTTCAGCTGACTGACGTTCCAGTATAATCACGCTGGTGTGAGAGCACTGGCAATGCAAATATCCTCCTCGGTGACGAGCAATCTGCTTCAACATGATCTCTTCAGCATTCGCTTTCATTAAAGTAAGGACACTGATTCTATCTCTCTAATGAGCCCTGAGTGCTTTGAATGTGTGCCATTTCACCCCGGGCTATGAAAATGGAGGTTGTAATTCCCTTCTGACTAAAATGAGGTGTAGGAACACAACAAACAGCAGGCGAACTTAATCACACCCAGTTAGCAGGCTACTACACTACCCATGCCAACCACAGTAACCACCTGTGTGTTTGTTAGCCAATTATGATATGCTAACATGCTGCTCAGGCATTCCTCTCCTCAATCAGCTCTTTCTCATCTGTCTTAATCGTATCTGCAAAACATTGCATCTGTCATCAAACTGACTCTGGTATTTTTTTTAGGTTGGCTTGTTAAATATAGTTTACTTGCATATTTCACATTTCCTCACTATGGATAAATCTATATTGCGTTGCTGAACGTCATTTCCTGTGCTCTGGCTTTATCATTCTCCCCTTTAATTTGAACCGATTTCAAATTGATGTGCTGCAGATATCCCCGTTTAAAAAGAGGAAGTGCTGGCGTGGTGTGCGTTAAATCAAAGTTGATAGCGATCATTTCCACAGCAACCTACTCCTTCCTGATCTGCGTGTTCATTCAAACTTTACTAATCCAGGAAATTGCTGCCACTGATCAAAGTTATTGCCTGGAAGGAACAAGGAAGCTGAACAAAAGTGACACTGCCTCGTATTCGATTATGAGTTGTGGCTTTGGATGGACACAGATCTTTGTCAGCGTGATATTGATGGCGTTTCAAAGTGAAAGCCGCAATTAACTTTGTGTCGACTACTGCGTCTGCACGGTGATCATTGCTCTTTGTGGGTAACAGGAATGATACAGATGGGAAACCCAATCATACAAGTATTTCCCTCTGGCATATGTATGTATTATATCTCTTAATTTATTGAAATGTGTTGATTGTTCAAACCCAGATACTCACATTTTTTATGCAAGTGCACCTGGTTTGGATGATTATTATGAAATACAGACAACAATTTAATGTGAGCAAACTATTTCTCAGGCTTCAGTTCAGTTCAAATATGAAGGTGGGGATGCTGAACATTATGTTTCACGTTTTTAAAAAGCAATGCCCTCCAGGGTGTTATTCACATTTTTTTTGGGCCTTCACCCTGACTAAGAGAAAAACTGCCTCCCTCCTCACAATATCTCAAAGTAATTTAACTTCAGTTCAGTTCAACTTTAGTTATATAATTGTCTCAGGTTACTTTTTTCATTTTTATAATCATATTAGATTTGTTTTCTCTTTAGATGCAGAAGAAAGTGAAGGTGGGAGCTGCTGTAGGATAGTGACAAATGAAGTGAAGCTGAATTCTGAATTGCCCTCCCCCTAATAATTTTTGGACTGTTCCTTATCTATGTGAGAGTGAAAAGTGATGTATCTATTGAGCTTTAATCCAAACAGACGCAGGAAAAAGTCCACACCTACCGCCTCCTGTCAGCACACTCCAAAATCAATTCATCTGATCAGAGGTTAGCAGACGGAAAGCGAATCCTGCAGCTGTAGTAATTTACACAAGCAGCAAAAAACGTCAAAACATGTCAAAATGTGCAAACTGACAAACACTCGACTGCCTCTGAGCGGGAAACTTTGACTGGATGTATGCGAGTGTGCATACGCGAGGGCACGTGCATGTACAACTATAGCAGTGGGAATAACAGCCCAACAGGAGTTAATGAGGCGAGTGACTGACGGAGCAGCCTGCCTGTGTCAACAGAGTATGGAAGACAGTCTGGTTGGGAGCTAAGCATCTGAGAGAGCCCAGGTGAGGAGAGAGAGCGAGCCTCGAGCCGGTGTTGATGGGAAATGTCAAATGCAGCTCCGGCGGACGAGTCTGATTAGCACCCAGACTGCACCTCACCTCCCGCTCGCACCTCGGCGATGACCCCTGCCTCTCACTCCCCTTCCTCCACTGACACTCTGAATAACAAAATCCACCTCCAGACATCTTCATTCAGTTTTTTTAACAGCCAGAAACTCCCTGAGAAACTTCAGACAGATAAAGGAAGGAGCAAATCTCTTTATGGCAGCTTCATAAAAAAAAGGCTGCCAAACAATCAGCCCCTGGGCTCTTATGTCTATTTTTATGATTTGTTTAGCCGACGTGGTTGTGTGGGCTCTGGGTTAATTATCTTACATGGAAGAAGCTTCTGTTTTTGTCTCCTGAGAGAAAATGTGGGCCATTGACCTGCATTAAAACTCACTTCATGTCTGATCAGTAACAGACAGATTAAACTGACAGACAAACAATAGAGTGAGGCAGACAGACAGACAGACAGACAGACAGGTCAATAGACAGACAGACCGATCGATAGACAGACAGACAGACAGACAGATAGATAGATAGATAGATAGATAGATAGATAGATAGATAGATAGATAGATGCAGACATCATAACAGACTTGTGCCATCACTCTTGGGTGTGTCTATTTACAAAACAGACACCTCTTACCACATGGCTTATAAAAACCACATGATAGGGGAAATCTGTCTGTCTCTGCTTGGATTGGGAAATATGACAATATATTTTTATTATGAAAATCTTTCGGCTCGGTAGATTAGGGCACGTGTAGGAAGACGTTGGAGAGTCAGAAGGGATGTGACGCATAGAAGAATGAGTCTGGCTCGTGTGCAGCCGCTGATGTGACAAATCTGTGCCACACCTGGAGATGTTGAGTTGAACCACGCTAAGGTGATAATAATTCATTTATTTGATGGATACGTTGTTTGTCTGTGCCCTTTAGAGCAACACATGGAGACATGTTCTGATCTGACGCCCCCTATCAGCAGGACAACGTCATTTGTCTGTGACTTCCAAAAAAATTACAAACCACATTTTAAAACGCTTTGGTTGAGGTTTGGTTAGATTCATGCAAAATAATTTATTTGTTAAGGTTATGGGAGCTTTGCTGTCAGGGTTATAATCATAAACATAACCCTAACCCTAATGCCAAAACGATCTGGTGGCTTTTGTCAGAGATCTCTAAAAGATCTCGCTGAGTGGAAAATCACTTGGCATAACTTTGTCTGCCTCCTCTTTGCTTTTACACTACATACGGTCTGTTTTAGCTGGAAACGTGGTTGGTGATAGCGGTGAACAGAACAGTAAATTTGAAAACCAAAACCATGAGCTGAAAGGCACTAAAAAGCTCCAAATAGCTGAAGGGAACCGCAGAGTCAGGTGGTAATTCTCTGTGAGTGTTTCCTTTCACATTGCATGTAGTCATTTCATTCATTGATAATATAAACATATTGTTTAGTGCGGCTTTAAGTTGCGGTGTGTTGAGCTCTCCTGGCCTCTGTAGTATCATGTAATTTCTCTCTATTTGTGTACAAATTGAAGCCGGTTACATTCTTTCATGCTCCACCAGGGTTCACACAGTCTAAAGAGCCGACTCTTTCTAGATGCGTCTGTGTACAGCTCGGTAAGCCGGGACTAATCCCATCCTGCCACTGCGAATCAAACCCCAAGAACTAAATACGTTTCAACACTACAAACAAGGAACTGGAACATTGCTTTAGGTGGGATATATGGAGAAGAAGGGACTGCACAGACGTGTCAGAGCAAGCCCCAAACATCATATTTCTTTGTGTTATCAGAGGAGGTCATACTTTATCGTTAGCCCAACAGTTGTCTGAATGTTGGTTTATATTCTAAATTGAAGAGGAAAAGGTCAAAGAGGTGAAAGTACAATCAAGCCTGTGTCTGGCAGCCCTGGTTGTAAGTGAACTTCTCCCCACTTCCTGTCTGCAGGTGGGAAACTCCTCATCCTTTATCTTTACTGCCTCAGAGAACGGCAGCCCCGTCAGAAACAAAGGGGAGGAGTTTACGGGTTGAAAGTTTTTTTTTCGACTGTACCTCTGCAGGGTGGAGAGGTTTATAAAAGGCTTAGATCACAGGTGAGGGGATCACAGAGGAGACTGTGCAGGTGTTTGAGGAGTGCACTGAAGGCTGTTTTAGCGCCGTGTACATATGAACATAATATCATATCGTACATTATCTTTCAGCTTTGTGAAGACGTGTTCTGTCTGCAGATCAAAAGCACAGGAAACGGACTCGCTCAGAGTGGGGATGACGGTTACACCTTGCAGTGCAGCCAATCTCACAGAGATTATCGCACTCAAGGCTCTTATTATTTAATAGTAGCAGAGATTGATTATTGTTTAGTGCTGCTCAAATTGATGTTTACGCTCTGTTCTTGCACAAAGGGTGTTTTCCCACCTTGGGTCTTCTTTTGTTTCTTGAATAACCTCACCTCACACCATTTCTCATAAGAAAATTACACATTATGGTCATATTATAAGATATTTTTCAGTAGCTACGTGGATTCGTTGCTGTTATTGCCTCTTTTCAAGGGTTTTCATTCACTTTAGACCCTCTTTTGTTCCTCTATAATCTCACCAAACTACCAGAGGCCGCCTTCCACCGCAGAGTTTTTGGGAAGGTCGGAGCCGGTGTGAGACGCCACATCCTCTGCTTGCGTAGCTCCCTGAAAACTGACAGGGCGGTGTGTAAAAGCTCACCCACTCGCTACATTGTCGAGTAAGCTGCCGAAAAGACCGGAGCTCAGCGCTCAAAAATGTGTTGAATTTACTGCCCTCGATGCTTTTTCTTCAAATACAGAAAGTCAGACACACAGAGAGGATTGTCCAAACAGGCAATAAGACCGGATAATGTTTTTCTGTCTTAATCTAGTTTATGTAAATCTTCATAAGGCAAAGAATGTCCAAAGCTCAGGAGAACAATTGCAAGACCTGCATAAAAGGAGGTGAAACTGATTTGTATTCAGCTCGGTCTTGTCCCTGTCAGCGTGTTTGTCTGGCTGGATGTCTGGGTCAGGGTTGAAACAACGTGCAGTGTGACGCATAGCAGGCAGATAAAGGAAGCAATGCTGCAGATAGGCTGATCAGAGGTGTCCTGACGCTCTCTGGCCTTTTAGCATTGGTCGCAACCTGTTGGAGGTCTGAGCTAGTTTATGTCTTTTGATGTGGAACGTGAAGCACCTTGACGTCCTCTTGAAATCTTGTTAAAATGAAATAAAATCTGATGGTAAATTCTTACAAACAGGACTATTTTCAAGTCTTATCTTGTTGTACTCTGTCCCTTAAGCTTTGGCTGTAAAAACCATAAAACATAAATGTCATCTTCTTCCATCAGATTATTCTGTAGGTCAATAATTTAACAGGAATAATCACACAACAAACGGACATATTTTGCAGATAGAATTTCCCGGTCTCTGCATTACGTTAATGAAATAATCTCCAAAATGTGAACTTGCATCTTATCAAGCAGCTTTTCAACAAGTTATATAAATACACAGGCACGTAAAAGTAATGAAAGTCAAAAAGTAACATGAAAAACATGAAAATCAACAAAGCTGGAGTTGCGAGTCTTTCACTCGACAGCAATGAATAATAATAATGTGAAGATCAGCGCTGTTCTGATCCCTAAACTATGTTAAGAGCCTTATTTTGCATTGAAAAGACATTTGAGGCACTAATATAAAAGTAGGGAGTGAATAAAAGTGGAGGTAATGGAGGTGGATCGATCTCGGGAAGAAGTTTGCATAAAATCATCTTCTGATAGTCCTGACATTGTTGAAAAGGTGGTTGTTAACAGCTCAGAGACAGACTTTTAGAGAGGCGACTGCCGCGGTGCTTAAAGCACTTAAAGAGCAGCGAGTGCATCAGAGGAAAAAAAAAAAGAGTGAAAAAGGAGAAAGTGAACAACTTTAATGAGGGTATGATCAGTGTGCCGCCGCCGTTCTTGTCGTGCAGCGAGCGAGGAAGCTGGCAGGGCTGGAATATGGACCTCTCCCCTGCTGCTCGCCATAATTTCCTCCCATCAGAGCACCTTACCTCACTTCTGCACCTATACATCATTGCACTTGAAATAAAGGGAGAGAGAAAGTGGAGGTGAGCTGAAAAGATGTAGGTAGAAAAGAGGGAGCTGATGATAAGAATACATGAAAGCATTATGTTTTCTTAGTTTGTCTTATATAGAGACACCTAAGGGAGGAATGTATATGATGTGATGAACATTAAGTAATAATTTTTCACTCTTCATTCTCAGTTTCTCACAGTGTAGTCTTATTTTTCCTTGTGAATGTGGAGGATCAGTGTGTGTGAGAGGATCAACAGATGATTTGGGGGCCAATAGGGGGCACTGGGGGCCTAATCCACAAGTTTGGGAGCAAGCAGTAGTCCAACACACATGCCTTTCCTTTTGCTTTTCTGCTTTCACACCGAACCCACTTTGAACTGGTAAACTGAGAAAGATGAAAACTTGACAACTCTTGTGTCATTTGCGGAGATTAATCTGGGGCAAGGCGGCCTCGTGCAATCAATCTTCTGTGCTGGTTGAGACCGTGGACACGGCTGCCGCTGTCTGAACCGTCATCAAGGAGTCAGTGATGTCTAATCAGGGCTTGATTGGCACCCTGGGTAGAAACGGCCTGTAAATCAATCAGATGTGAAGTGTTGTTTCGAGGGCTCAGTCAGCTCTCTGTAAGTATAGATACTGCTGTTTTGCTTCTATCAGGAGTGACATGCATTTAATACTGCTCATTTTTCCACATATATAGAGACTATTTATGCATTTTTAAAGGAAGTCTGCTTATTATCAGAATGTATTCAACCTATTCAGCAACTCTGAGAAGCCTTCCCACTAATTATAACTCTCTGCTTCTGTGACATATTTGCCGTAGTGAATTATGATAAAGCACATTGTTGTCACCAATTATCCTGCACAGAGAGACTGACCTGCTCTCCTTCTCTACCTCATGAGCTGTGGTTACCAATGGAAACTGTGCAAGGCTAACATTTACCCCTCACTCCTTTGTGTGATGTATTGCAGTAAAAAAAAAAAAAAAAAAAAAGATGAACAAAGCACAGTAGCATACTGTGTGTGAGAGGTAGACAAGGCTCTGCAGAAACTCAACTTTCCCAACTAATGTACTTTGCGAATCTGGTGGTGACAAAGATAAATTAGCCAAAGAAAGAGTGGGTGACGCTTCAACAGCAACCGACCCTCCGACACCAATTAGCAGATTGATTACGCGCCTGAGAGAAGCGGACGCTTGTCAATCAGCGCCACACAAGGGGAGCGACAGGAAGGAGCTGGCGTGGATGTACCTGGAATGTTAAAGGAACAAGAGGCTGCTCCAGGGGATCTATACAGAGGCACTGATCCATAGGACTGTGTAGCGCTCAACACTGACACACCGAAACAGCAAAAGGTGCAAATACCACTATGCCACATGGAAGCCTGAATACCTTCACAGGCTGCAAACTCAAATACCTGTATAACTGGAGGAACACAGGCCTGTTGTGATGGCTGGTCCTGCACCCAGCTTCCTGTACTGTACGATCTGAGTGGATTTCTGCAAACAGTAATTGTGCAAAAGGACTGTGTGCACATGTGTGTGTGTGTGTGTGTGTGCATGCATAGATTATTTGCACACATGTATATTCTTGTTCTGTTCATGCACCCACACACACATCCACACATACATCCCCATGTTATCCATCAACTCCTGAGGGGCTGGGCAGTGCCGTCCTCTGGATGGTGACAGTCCTGTTCGCCTTCATTTAGCAAGGACACACCAGCAAGGACATAAAGTAAATAAACGCCAGCCGCTAAATTTAGTGCTGCCTGACAGATACAAAAGCCCAAAGAAGAAGAGAGAGTTTGTTTTAACTCAGATACAAGAAGACTGCAACTGCTGCTGTTTGAGGAGGTTCAAACCAGGTTACCTGCATGCTGTCAATGACAGAAATACTGAGAAGTGCTGCAGCTCAGTCTGATATATAACTTCACATATACAAAAACACACACAGGCAAGTGAGCAGCTAAAGTCCAGACAGCTCAATTCTCTTCAATGGGGCAGTTAAACTTGGAGAAGATAAGGGCACAATTAGATTTGGCTGAAGGAAGAAAGACCATTAGGTCCTGATTCTCTGCCTCCCCCTCAGAATATATGGTCCACAGTCCCTCTTAAAAGGATGAGATGATGACATCACCTCCATATTCAGAATACCTACTGCATGAAAGAATGAAAAAAAGGAGAGGAAACAGAAACCAATTTGTTAGATTAAACATTTCTCATGCAGCCGCATGATTTAGAAGGTCTGTTGACCGCAGTCGCACAAGGTTTTACCTCCCCTAAGACACAGCATTCTGTCAATCTGGCCCAGCCAGAATTTCTAATTATAGGCTGCAGACGCAAGAAGGTCAAAAGCTTATTAAAAGTCAAGATTAAAATTCCCAATGCATATTATAAGCTACCTCCTCCCCTGACTAGCAATTATTTGCTAACTCATGCCAGTACAGTGAGCAATATTTCTCAGGAGGAATATGTTACGTGTGAGGTGAATGTGTGTGTGTGTCTGTGGGAAGATGATAGTGTTATAAATTATAGTTGCTGACATCTGGTTACACCTTTTGTGCTTCCTGATCTCTCCCGGTAAGAAAAATTAAAGCATAGGTAAAAGAAATTATTTAGCTGTTTTCTTGTTTTTCAGTTTGTCTTTTCGTTGTGTTTCCTTTTCCAACCACAGATGATTTTTTTCACTTAAAGAGCAAATCTTCACCCTGTTCCTTTGTGTAATACGTGAGGTTTGCACTGCTCGCCTCCCTGAAAGGCCGCAGTATATGAATATTAATGAAATGTTTACATTGTAGGTTATGAGTTTAAGAAAAACTGAAAATATCTTTTAAAAATATCTCAAGTCTAGATTTAAAGTTTAGTATTCCAACTACTGAAAACTTTCAGTTTCAACTATTTTTTCTATCACTTTAAATATAATGACTAAATAAGCAGCAATCAAAGTTAAGTTCAGAGAAAAAAACATTCAAAAACTTCATCAGAACCCTGTGGGTGTGGTCTGATTGACATTGCTGGCAACATAAACAACCCTGCAACTTTCTTCACATTTTGATTCAAATGCTGCTAAACTCTGATAAACATGAAGTACAGACGTCACCTTTTTCCATCTCAGCCCCGCCCACTTGAAACCATAAGAAACACAAATACATAAATCTCTCATGTGAAATAATCCGATCACTTATAGTAAGAAGCTGAATGACGAAACATGTTTTCAGGGCCTTTACAGTGTAGCTCAGGTTAATTACAGCTGGGGTTCTGTTAACTTGGTATAATGTTTGATAGAAAGGATGAAATGATGAAGAAACTATTAAAATACCAGTTGTAATAAACCAGAATTATCCTTAGAACAAAAATGACTAGTGTCACATTTTTCAGTCATGTCCTCTTTTGCAGAATAAAACTTGAAGTGAGACTCATTTCGATGGGCGTAATAAAGTTTGAGATCAAATTAAGATATCATGAATGGAACCTGCTTCATGGCCGTGTTAATATAGTTTCAGAAGTCTTGCAGATTGAAAGTCTAGTCGCGGAGTAGCATGTTTTTGCAGCATGGAGGCAGCCTCCTCAGTGTCAAGCAGGGTCATCACAATAAACATCTTTTTCTCCTTCCTTCTCCGAGAGGCTGCTTTACTCACCGTCTTTAAAGAACGCCCCCAAAAGATGTGCGGACAGACGCCTCAGTGGACCAGCTAAGCTGTTGCTAGCAGACATGGTCTGTTATGAACCAAGGCCGTTTCAGTCAACAGGATCGATCTAAAAAAAAAAAAAAAGCCTCTCCCTCTTTTTTTTCTCCTCTGGAAAGCTTCCAGCGACGTCTAATCACCTCCCTGCTCCGGTATAGATCCGACTTCACCTTCCATTACAGTGTTACGGAGCCTGAATCCTAATTGAAAAATTGATTACAGAATAATGACATGACACTTGTTTAATCAACTCGCTCCGAGCCGAGCAAATAAACTTACACATGCACGTGCACACACATTTCTGGTGCGCGGATCATGAAAGCTGCAAGGTGAAAAGCACTTTATCAAATGAATGGCTGAAACGCTGCAGACCATAGTTATTATCAGTCCAGGCTGGAGGCTGAGACTCCTGTGAAGACCGGGATGCAGCTGAGAGTGATCTCTAACTGGATTTAATTGCTAGGTGGAGAACGGGTGTGGGGGGGGGGGGGGGATGATTGGGGGGGATTGCCATATTTATGAAGGTAAACATGATACCTCGCTTCCATGCTGCCTCTTCACATGTGGTTTCCCAATCTCAGGTCATCTTCCCTGCATCTGCTCCTCATGAAGGCAACTGCTGGGGAATAAAGTATTAATTATGGCTGTGTGGTTGAATGGTGTCTGGGGGTATCAGCGTGGCAGCACATTTTAAGTTTTGCCCTTCGTAATTCCTGTATGTTTGAGTTCAGACGCAGGACCGGGCATGTTTACAGTCTGCACTGATGCATTCTGGGTCTAAAGAAAACCTTGAAGAAAGCCATACATCTGTATTCATGTATTCACAATACAACAATGACCCTCTCTGTGGCTCCAAAAGGGAATAACACCAGCTATGTGACATCCACACGGTGATCAATTTACTCCGCCAGACAAACATGTTGTTGCTGACCCCCCTTCCTCTTTCCCTCTCGTCTTTTGGTTTGGGTGACTGGCACTTGCACAACAGACAAGACATCATTTCTGAATCCTGTATTGGTCGTGCATTGTGATAAAAGGGTCACTTGATATTTTGTGGTCGTCCACATTGCATCATTTATGGCACCTGCAGAACTCTGGAAAAAAAAAAAAAGCCCTGCAGTTTGGTACATTTCCATTCAGGTAATTTTCAAGTCTCGGTTTTTGTCTTGAATTTCCGGATAGAGCTTATCATCTGCAGACTTAACCATACATTGGATCACCTTGTTTTTAGTTTTAATTTTAATCTCCTTTTGATGTGTTCTTCCACAGGGGAGAGGTAGCTTAATGCACAGGTATCAGTAGGAATTACAGGAGGGCTCCTGCACACTGTCAGCCACACTTTCTTGTGGCTTACTAAGTAGAGCTGGCTGCTGTCGAAGATGAAGGACCACTGTGAAGTTTTACATAGATGATCATGCCTGATTTTTTTTTATGTTCTCTGCTCCAACCTTTGAACACAGGATGTGTTTCCACGTCAAGTAATTAACTCGGGGCGCAGCCATTTTCATCCACAGTCTGTCAAAACGCTTCGACGGAAAGTTACCAAATAATGAAAATGAAAGATCAATACTTTGCGATATTACATTCCCGGCTGCATTATTCTAAATGTGTGCGTGACTCAGTTGCAGTGATTACTTAAATTGTGTAATGAGGTCATCGAAGCAAACTTAATTCCAGCCAAGTTCTAAAACCGTTTTTTGCTTGGCTCATAATTCAGAAATGCCTCGCTTGAACCCATTGCTCTGCCTCCGCCAACGAGGAAAGTATATTAAGGATTATAAATTGCAGAAATAATAAATGACAAAGCAGTTTTTGCAATGGAGTAAGTCTGAGTGCGAGACTGTGTGTGTGTGTGTGTGTGTGTGTGTGTGTGTGTGTGTGTGTGCGTGCGTGTGTGTTTATGTGTAGCATTTTGTCCTGAGAACCCACTTTTTGTTGTCATTTAAGGTCTCGTCTACCTCGTAGGAGTAGAGATTTGAGTCAGGGCCTTATGTGGAGTCATGAAGAAGTACTCAGATCTTTTACTTAACTAACAGCACCAATGTAAAAATATTACATTAAAATTAAAAGTCATGCATTTTAAAATCCCACTTATGAAAAAGTAATTTTCTGTAGCACTATCTTTCTTGACATTTTATGATACCGAGAACCACACTTAGCACATTTGTCAATCCTCAGTCTGGTAATTTCAAATGCAGTTTGATTATAAAAGAGCTTCTGAAATTTTCTTCAAAACCAACTTTGGTTTTTTTTCTGCAACTAACAATGTCATTAACCATCATTATCATTCATGTGATATGAATCTTGTGGTTGTCACTGTAGCTCTGGGGCATTACACTGTCGAAATGCACTTGAACGTAGATTTAAATCCACTGATGAACATTTTAGTCTGGGCGTAAGTGTGGTTCTATAGGGGAAATAATGCACAATAGAAATCGTCACACTCACTATCACGGTCAAATCAACTCTGCAAATGCTTCACGTTAGGCCCGCTATCCTAAATTGGTAAGCATACGAGTATGTCTGCTGCTTATCTGACACATTATTAGCTAAAACCTCCTTTAAACAATATAAACAACACTTATAGCTTTAGCAAAAGCAGACTTCCAATAATCATCTTCCAACATGATCAGGGGACTTTAACTACCAATATGATTCAGATCAGTCCATTTTTCCTGTGCCTTAACTTAACAGAAATGGAGATGAGCTACGAGACATCCGCTCATTTTCAAACCCAGTCTTTCCACCAGTGTTGATCAAAGGCTGCTCTCCACACTAAGCGCTTCACTTAAAAGTAATAAATTTGTCAGGAGGAAAAGCAGACGACATCACAGTCGGTGTCAGTTTATTAGAGCGTGACAGATGAAGGTATGCCTCCGGTTGTGGGAGCTGTCAAGTGAGCTAAAAACTTTGCATTAGCTGCAGTTTACCTGCTGCTGTAATATGTACGACATGAAATGAGATTCATGAATGTGGTTGTCAGACAGCGACGCTGACAGAATGAATGTAGCCAAAATGAAGAAGCAGGTTGTTTGTTTTAATGTCAGAGGACTCAAAATAAGATTATGTCTTAAGAACTACTTTTATAATGTAATGTCTGCATTTAAAAGATGAATTGCTCACAGATGCTTTTATGATGTTATGTATGTATCATCAAAAGAGATGTTGGAGTATTTAAAATTTAAAATCGAAAGCTACCATTGCAACAGTTGTATCGTGAATATAAGAGCAAGATTGTAAGATTTCCAGTCAAGAAAAAGAGACTGACACGATATATCCTGTTTGCATTGCATTGCTTTCATGCACTGAAGGATCTACTGCTTCTACTGTCAGCTACAAAAGTGTTCCCTGTCTTTGACCACAGATTTCTCTTCACATGATATTGCAGAAAGTGAAGCCCTTGATCAAACCGAACAATTACTGATCGTTTAATTAACACCTTGCCAATAGCTATTTTTTTAATCACGGTTAATATTTCAGGGTGGATGCCTCTCAAGGTGTGTTCAGACAGAACCTGAAGCAAACTTAAGATGTGGCAAAGTCAATTGAAAGACACAAGTAACCGTGAATAAACCCAAATTCGCCCAGGACAACACAAACTGAGGTGAAGACGTGTTTGCACGAGTTGAAAATGTTTCAGCTTGAGCCAAAAAAATTACGTTTATCTCAGGCCTCTAATGATACTGCTTCATAATTGTTCAGAGACGAGGAAAAAAGGAGAGAGGAAAAGAACAGACGCAACTTGTGAGATCAGTCGAACACACTGCACACGCACACTTTTGCTGTGTCCGCTGGTGGCCACAGCTAACTTCTGTACATTTGTTGCACTGGCTGTCTGGGACAAAACAAGCTAGACTAGACAATTGTTTGTGCAAATAACATAAGGGGGAAATTTTCTTCCGAATTACATTGTGATAAGAAATTTAATTGCTGCCAGAACTATGCGCACAGGTGATGTTTTCTCAAGTGTAGGAAATTTATTTGTTTAGTTTCGTCAATTTTCGTCAATATAGCTGTTTGACATAACTTCAGACGACTACAAATACACAAAAATCTGATCAGTCCTAAGGCATTTATTAGTTTCTGACTCTGGGAAAGTTGGAAAAAACAATAAAATTCCCCAAAACGACTGAACTATCTCTTTAACCAGATCACACACATTTAGGCTTTTCTATGTTTCTGTAATCTGTATTTCTTACTTCCATTCACTGAGGCTCCTGGGAAACTGTTCGGAGCCCCCCTGGGGAGACCCACCTCCCACTTAGAAAACCTCTGTGTAGACAACAAACACTTTGGTTAAAGTTAGTGAAAATACATTTCTTGGTTTTGCTTGAATGGCAATACAGTAAACATGTTGTGTCTTGCAACTGCAGACTTTTTCTATATTAAAGCAAGACGGCAATCTTTCTCTAACCTCTAGCGTTCGATATCAACATTTTTTCGACTTGCCAAATATGTCAATGACTCATCCTCATTATGATGATAAATTGTTTTTCAAAATGTATTTGCTGTTGCATATTATTAGTATACAGACATCGTTTCCAGGAGGCAGGCTTGCTGTGTAATGTGCAGACTGGTAGACGGAGCAGATTCTCTCTGGCTGCCTTCGCTGTCTCAGCTCCAGTGATGCCTCCAGCGTCAGTGCAGCTCGAGCATCTCTGCCTCGCTGGCAGCCAGAGGTATCAATGATGTAATGCTCATCCAGAGACAAATACAGATATATGATATTACATCATCGGTACTAAACCTGGGTAGAGAGCACATACACACATGTGCATACTGTACACAACCGCACACACACCCACACACACATTTAGGATAATTAAGCTTTTGCTGCTCAGCCTCCATTGTTGACATTCAGCAGCCTTTCAGAACTTTTGAATGTGGTGCTAATTTGGCAACGACGGTGCCTTTTATCATTTAGCAGATGCTTTTCAATCATGTGTGATGCTGTGGGGGAAAATGAGTATCTCAGGATAGTCTAGAGGAGTTTGGTAAGTTGGTGGATTTTGGGGGGAAATGAGGAAGCTTTCAATGTGTCTACACTCAGGGTGGGAAAGACAAGACCAGGGTGCAGGAAGAAGCAATTATATCCCCTGAAGAGTTGTTTGACAGTTTTATAGTGCAACATCTATTTTCTCTATCCTCCATATCGACATCTGTCTGGGGAAAAGAGTGCCATTAGTTCCTCTAAAACACATCTCAATAATTAATGTTATGCTTTGGAAAATCACTGAATATGGTGGATAGAAATGTTGTAGTTGGGCCATTGTTTTCACACTGGTCTGAAGAAAGTATCAGCCTCTATTTTCATAACACGCTTACGGGTATTAAACCTCCTCGACGTGTTCTTACATGTTTAAAATGAGGCGCTGACAGACATAAATGCTACTTATGACATGTGTAAATCATTTTAAATGCTTTCAGTGCTCCAATGTCGGAGTATTTTTATAATTAGATATCTTAGGGTCTGTTATTTTAGAAACCTGACAACAAACAGAACAAGATCAATAACCAGAGGATAAGATTTCTTAAGGAACATCCACAGTATAGATATCAGCAAAACTTGCTTTGTTCATCTTCTTTTCTTCTTATTTTATGTCTTATACTTTTGCAAATCATGTTGTTTGCACAGCACTTGTTTTTCTCCTCATATGTAGGCCTGAGTTCCCTCCATGCTTATCTTTCCTGGTCCTGAGCTGGACAAGGAAATGAAGCACCTCAGCCTGACCATATGTAGTTTAGTTACACAAGTGATAAGGATGAATTTCCAGTTAATGGATCCAGAGCAGCAAATATTTACCTCTCCCTGCTAATGAGCCAGCCAAAGTACAATTACACAGAGATTGCTTCCAACAATATATAGTGACTCACTGTCTGGGTATCATAAAGCTTAAATCGTGTTCCCAAGAAGATGGGATTAAAATCAATACCAATTTTCTTACTTCATTTTTAAAAACAATAACAATTGCCTGCATCCAATATATATCTGCATAATATTTGCCTTATGCCTGCCATGTGCAGATTCTGCAAACTTGTTGTTGTTGTTCATGTAAAGTTTGGTTACTATACTTTACTACTTAATTTGTGGTAGTAAATCCAAATCCAGCAAGACTGAATGTGGTATCAAAGGTCGCTTTTGCTCATAACATGAAATAAACTCTCATGTCCATTTCAACCTGAGCTCTGAACTGATAACATCTTCACAGTAGACCTGAGCTGTACATTCAGTTACAGTATCATCAGTCAGATCAGTAAGTAAGCAGACAGCATTTCCTCGCACTGTTTGAAGCGCCTCAGGTCACACACTCTCCGCCAAGCTGCTTCCTCTCCGCTCAGCTGTCTGTTGCAGTTAACATGCATTAGGCTCATAAATCACAATATATTGCATGAAGGGTCTGCAGTGTAATCTGAGATGCTATTAATTAGCACATCTGGATTCGGGATCGATCTGATTTTCCTGTGAGTGACTTGTCAAAGCCTGCAACATATGAGATTTTCATCCCAGTTTATTGCAAACCTGTGAAACAGAATCCGCCCATCAGATGCTAGAAAGAGGAGGCGGCTACTTGTGTCTTTTTAGGAACGTTGTCACCAATAGAGGTCCTTCTCTGCAGCGTGTAAAACCTGTTACACTGTCAAAGTAAAACTTCAGGGGATGTTGTGAGATATAAGTCAAAAGCAAGCGTTTATAAAAGTGTAGCAATGCTTATAAAACTTGGAAAGACGCCACCTGACAGACAAACTTCCCCTACCTCCTTTTGATATTTAATTCAAGTGTTCAATATGGGCAGCTCTTATTCTTTATATTTATTGTTTGTTTTTAACTTACATAATTCTTTTTCTTTGTCTCATAGAAAACTAGACTGAATAGCGTTGCAGTTTTCCCTTTGAATCCTTTGGTTTTGTCTCTTGATTGCATCCACTTAAAGGTGCATCTTTACAAAACTCACATTATGCAGTCAAGCACTTTTCAAACCTAGAATTTAATTTTAAATTCAAGTTTCCAAAGATCCTGAAGTCAGTCTGAACTTTGCGCATAAAATGAGGATTAGTATTTTGCCAGAGTTAAATAACTTGACTCATCGTTGCATCAATAAGCATCAGGCAATTGAATGTTAAATGTTTCCTTTAATCAAACTAACATAATGGAAACTGCAAGACATGAGTCTGTGAGGGTGCAGTTTTGTACCATTTGAAGCAATGGGTGATAAAAACGTCTCTCCTTATTATATTGTCATGATTTCTCTGTGGTACCATAACTAAACTTTCATGCAGATCTCCTACTGATGTGAATGTGAATTTTGCTGTGTAATTAAATATGCAATACTTTTGTAGTATTGGATAAGACCAACTTTGGCCTCCACAACAAGTGCTCAGTGCTCAGATCATAACATACTGTTGAGATGTAGGGACTGCGCAAGTCAACGGAGTGAAAGAGAAGTCACTGGTTTGTTCCTTTCTGGATTCATCTTGGGATGATGTTTGCTTCAAATGATGAAGTGGTACAGTCTACTTCAAAAGGTGCAACCAGTCAACAGCGATGTCCAGGTTTTTAGAGCATTGTTGAATATATTTCCATTTAATCACCAGTAGCTCCCTGCAACTCTGAAACTGGCTTCACGATTCTTAGGCCAGATTCTCTCTCTGTATTTGCAGCGATGTTACTCCTGCCCACACGGTCGTCTGCTGCTCCAACCTTTTGGTCAAAGTTCATCCCGTCATGTGTCCTGACGTGGCCTCCTGTACATCACTGAGCTGCTGTCGTCTCCAGAGTTCCCATCGGTGAGTTTAATCCAAGGGTCTCCCACTAATTGGATGTTTATTGAACCAAAACCGGCAAATTCTAGTCGCTGCGCTCAAAAATCCCACGGCTGCTGGAGCTGACGCGCCCGGCATCAGCAATCATATCATGTTCTAAGTTGCCTAAATCACACGTCTTGCCCGTTCTCACATTTAGTAAAATAGAAGCTGACTGCTGACTCACTGTCTGCAGGATCAAGCTTTGTGTACAAACAGGAAGACGTACCTAATAAAGTGGTCATACTGTATACATGCAGAGAGGAAGAACCCGTCTGTTGTGACCCACCTAGTATTTTCCCACAGGACGATTTTCTTACTATATTGTTATGACACAAAAACTTCCTTATATAAATAGGCATCAACGTATTGCGGCTTTTGTAACCAGTGAGAGTTCTTGATGCCTCTCACAATTACATGTGAGCGTCATCACTATTTAGCTGAATACCCTGTAATATTATTTCTTCTCACTGTGAATTAGGGACTACGAAAATTACAGGCTGGAGGTCTGCCTCACACTTTTATGAACTTTAAGTGCTGATATTGATGGAAGGGTAATGGTAGTCCTCGGCCCTGAGTGTAAATAGTATCTAAGGTGATTACTCTTTTACCACGTGGGGAAAGAAGGTGGAGAAGATGCGAGATCCAACAGGGAGGGCCTCAGAGCGACAACGCTGATTTTGTTTCATTTTGGTGGTTTCATCCTTGTTGCTTCTCAGTTTTGGTCCACGATGAAAGAAATATAGAAAGTAGACAATAGAAGAAGTGTAATGAAGCAAAATGTGTATCATTCTGTGCTACTTCATACTTCTACTCCACCATTTTAAATTTTTATCCTACTTTTTATTCTACTTCATTAATCTGACAGCTATATTTACTTTGTTAATTACTATTTTACATACAAAACATTGGATGGGTTTATAAAATATGATGCATTAATATAGATTACGATTTTTATAAAGTAGCTCAAACCAACTCCACCCTGACCAGCTACAACAGTTACATGCTGCGTTCACTTTAATGCACCAGCAACACTAATCCAATAACATCCGCCGGGAACATTTTACCTTACAAATTTTTACACTGCGGTTTATTTTCCTTACTTAAACGGTTTGAACATTTCTTCCTCAACTGTTCATCATCATCTCAGGTGATGTAATTTTACATGTTGTCATCGTCTCTAATGATCCGTGTCCTAATGTTGTAATGTTTCATACGGCTGAGCTGTAGCCAAACACAAATATCTACTACAGTAGAAATCTTTGCTCTATCTGAAGTGTTAAATACTTTATTATTTACTTTACTTTACTATTTATTATTTTTTTAACAATGTGTAACAATACTAATAAAGTTTATAAGAATTCAATTTGTTTTTATAGCACTTATCAAAACCAGAGATTACAAAGTGCCTTACAAAGGAAAAAAGAAACACACAACCGTGCATATTATAATAATTTCACAGACAAAAACAACCTGCACACACATTAATAAACACATGCAGATAAATTTAATAATCTTATTTCAAAATGCATATTTGTAATGCACATGATGTGATGTGTCAAACTATAATTTTTGTCAGACTCTCCGTCTTTACAGCTTGGTTCATTTTTTCATACTGCAGACGAAAATAAGTTAAATAAATTTTTGTTCATTTTGGCACATTTACATTTCACGTTACATCTTGAAAGTTGATCATTCAAATGTACATATTTGTGCTATATTTTCTAAGACCATTCATCTTTGCATTTAATATTTTGACAAGTGGCTGCAAATCAAAATGTGCCTTTGTAACATTTACATTTTAATTACTAATTGATTAGTGTTTTTTAAAGTGCACTGTAACTGCAACATAAAATAAAATAAATATAATCCAATATATTTATTTGTCAGACAACAAACAACCTGCAAAGTGTTGGTCCTGAGCTGCTCTGTAGTGTACTGCATCTCCTCCGTTCAGCTGAATGTGTGATCTTAAGATCTGGCATTGGTCCACGATCTGTTCAGCATCGCTCCACAGCTGAGGACTCGCCGTCACACAAAAGCAGAACACAATCTGAAAGTTGTTCTCCTTTGCTACATCTCCAATCAATCTGCCTGGCAGCTCCTCTGTTCACGGTTAAGCAGCTGTTAAATTATTTTGGTTAATTCGTATCTGGAGGCTCTCGTTACGCAGAACTCCCTAAAAAGCTCTCTTGACACCCGTGTCGAAGGGTTAAGATTTTTGATTTTCATCAGTGAGTCGTGCCCCCCCCTCCCTTCCCTCCTCCTCCAACCCCCCTCTTGCATTTGGCCTCCCCTCTCTGGGAAGCTGAACATATAGCTGATATCTTTCAATCAAGAGCTCTCCTGTCCTTGCAATCACAGTGTCATTGTTCGTCTCATGTTGTGGAAAGCTCTTTTGACAGAGCGCTGTGATGAATCACCTGGCTAAGGCTTTTGGAAAAGAAGCCCTCAGATCCCATCGCCCTCTTTTTCATAGAGTTGGAAAAAAAACAACATTCAATTCATTTCTCCTGCTCTTTCATGTCTCCTGCCGCTTTTTTCGTGTCGTACACACAGTGTTTTAAAAGTTATTCACTGCAAACCCTGCTCTTTTCTTCTCGCTGGGCTTCGCAAAGCAAATATCTGGCGGGTTTAGTTCATAAAGGAAGCGCTTTTACTTGCTTAAGGTGCTGACGGCAAGGCACACTCTGTTATGTTGGAGGCTTAGAAAAACAAAACTTTGCAGGGTGAGTCTCAGCCGCCAAATTAAGTGGCAGAGGCTTCTAATTCTTCCCCACTCACCCTGTGGAAAAAACGAATACCCCCACTCTTTTGTCCAGTAAGCTGAAGCAATGTAGAGAAACCTGTGCCTCTTTTTCAAGTTTGTGAAATTCGGCTGTTTTTTTCCTCTTATATCAACTCCTAAAAGTGAAAAGAGGGACAAATATAAACTTGCAGGAGCAGCATGTGCGCACATGATCGGGTCCGGGGTGAGTGTTTTTCAAAAGGCTGAACACATCATAGAAGAAACCGACTGTGGGAGAAGTGCAAATGACACTCCCTCAAACCAGGCGAAGGGAGTGATTTAGAGCACCTGTGATTTCACTACAGCAGAGCACAATGTGCTTTCAAAGCCTGTCAATGATCACTCATTCGCTGCAATAGGCTGATTCTGAACGCTGTTACACATGTGCAGAATATATCAGTATTTAAATCAAGTCAAGGATTAGCATGTTCCTGTGATTAGAAAGCGTCTTGTTGGGTTTGTTACCTGTAGCAGCTCTCTCAGAGGGGTTGGGTAAAGGTGAGGGATGTGATGCATGGCAGCCAAAGGAAATTTATAGATTCAGACGTCTTGTACCTGCCAGCTGTGCAGCCATCACTCCGCCCAATCCTCCAAATGCAGACATAACAGGCTGCCTGAGTGATGGGATACGAACTGTTGGACAGGCCTCCAAAAGCTTAACCTTAACCAAACACTGCGAACTTCAGTGGCACACAGATCAAATGTAAATACAGATATATTTATATATCACGAAATTCCTGACCACACCAAACATTGCTAAACACCTCAGGACATGACTTTTTATACGCTACTGAACAATTAAAACTCCTTATTGAAACCGTGTACAATGCAGGAAACTTAAAATGTGTTTTCGATTAATGTTGTTTGGACAGAGTGCGCAGTGCTTTAAAGTACTGCACACACAATACAAAACTGGATATCAAACAAATGTCAGTTCGTGAGAGTTTAAAGGTCGGAAGTTTTCTTAAGACCGCATTTAAAAACACAGTACTTTCAAAAGTGTTTTCAAAGAGTCTCTTCCTATTTCTTGCAGCCTGAGATGTCTTGAATACAGGGCATGTTTCAACATTTCAACGAGGGGCGCTGTTATTTTGTCATGATTATTTTTTAGTTCTTTCATGGCCATACTGAATGAAGCGATCTGTACAATTAAGGCACAGAAGCTTCAGCAATGTGGAGTTCGGAGACCTGGACAAACCCTTTGCTGTCTGCAGCAGGAGGCCTGACACCTGGGCAAACACTGCAGCCCAATGATCTGTCATCAGCTATGGAAACCAGCACCAACCTGGTCGCTTTTGTCAGCGCACAAAAGAAAATGCCTCAAATTAATTTAGCACTCGGCATTCATCTTCTGTTGAGGCTTAAGACCTCATCTAAGCTTGCGAAACAGCAAGGGGCTCATGGGGCTTCATGTAAGAATTTTGGCTCATAGGTGAAGCCAAACGCTGTTAAGACGTGACATGTTGACTGTTTAGTGAAGTATGTGTATCCTGTTAATTCAGACAGTTGGTAATACCTGGGATCTACGAAGCCCTCAGATGTACTTCTGTGTGTACCCTCCTTCTCTGATCTCTTTTACTCAGCCTTTCCTCCACAATACCAGACCTCTCGAGGACGTACAAGATAATTGTCCCTCAGCCTTCTCTCTCCCACAGACAACTTCAAACGGAGCACTGCCAATTCAAGATTATGTTGAGTATTGCATTGATGACTTCTAAGGCCCTCGATGATGACATGTTGAGTTTTGTGGTGGCCGTCCTGGTGACGCATTGCTCAGACAGTGTAAATATTCACACTGTCTGGAATGCAAATGATTAATATCGTACGACTTTTGGACGTGGTCATGTGTCATAGCGGATTATTTCGTACGTCCCAGGAAGTTAAGTGTACCTAATTTACTAAGCAAACATATTGCTGTAAACATTTTTCATTTAAAGTAGATTTAGTTTTTTATTTTAAATTCACTTCTTTTCAAAGTCCCTGCAAAAATCTAACTTTTTATGCACATCACCTTTTCCAACTGTCACATACATTTCAACAGAACAGACCATAGCAATGAAAAACATATCTAACAGCAGCTGGATAAAGTAAATAGTTAACAGACTGTATCTGTATCAAAGGTACCATCAGTGGTAAAACTCTACAAATCTAAACTTGGTATCACTGCAAAGGTTTTTCCAATAACATCTTGAATACTATACTATAGTACTGTCACTATTTTTGGTCACAAGGTCACAAGGAGAAAACAAAGAATTCAAATATATCTGTTCAACATCTGTTACATTTCTAAGATATATATATATGTAAGACATTTGAATGCAAAACATATTTCATTCAACCTTTATTTAAATGTTGAATCTTGAATCACAGAGGGCGATCAATGATGTCGAGAGAGCAGTTGAAACAGAACAAATGCACACAAAAACAACACAGTTAAAAACAGTCACATTCAATTGCAGAGTAGTTAATCGTGGTTTTAAACTGACCTATAGGTACAATTGTGTTTTAATGTGTGTTCCAAGAATGTTCCAAGTGTGTGCGGCACAAAAACTGAAAGCAGTTTTACCAAATTCAGTGTTTGAACGTGGGACTCATCACTTGAACATGTTAACTAAACTAATAATTCAACTAAAGTGCTCATTCCTTACAACTTACAAGTAGAAAAAGGTTGCTCCTGTCACTCCTGTCATTTCCCACAAAAAAATATTAGGCAACATATGGCCCTTTGTTGTTTTTGGATAAGGTCATGAGGACTTAAACAAATAATGACAATAATAAAAGATCACCTGTGAGACTTTTACATTTACAGCAACGATCTATTGAAAGACATTTTCTGGAGACAAACCAGAGTAAAATACATTCTGTGAAAAGGACTTACTTGGGGCTGAAGAAATAATTCCTATGAAAACTGTTCTGAGTGCTTTTGGTGGATTATCCAGAGTAGCAGGGACACTTTTGCTGGAAAGAGATGCTGCTGATGATGATTTTTTTAAATCTCATTTGTCAATACTTTGAGCGCCACAAATTCCAGGCAGAAATCTCAGAGGCTGATATCTCAAAACCTCTGCAAATAGAGACAAAACTATGTGCATGGCTCGACACCGCCGGGGGTAACTGATAAAATATGCTTCTTTTTTTTTTTTTTTTTTGCAAATTGGGTGAACTGATGATGAACAATGTCACACTGAGTCTATCAATTTGCATGTGCGGCATTCACTATTTTCATGCTTTAGCTTTTTAACTGCACATGAACTGCAGCTATGAATGCATACATTTACTGCAGGTATGACTTGCTATAGATTGGCACAAAGCGCAGCACAAAAGGACTAACCTGAGTGCCATTTCCATAGTAACACCATGTGGCTTGGCTGCAATCAGTGCAGCGAAGCTACCACCGTCACACAAAGCCATTCAGACAGTCAAATGACGAGAGACCTTGAGAGTAAGACGGAAGGAGAGCCGGTGTGACAGGGCCCTTTTCTTCCGAGCAGTGCATTATGAGGCACACTGCTCAGACTTGATCACACACCAGAGGAACTCATCTTAAGCTCTTTAAACTAGCCAGTAATCCACCAATATGTGCAATGTGACATGAATCTTTTGGCTGGAAAGGAGGGCATGCTACTGCATCGCATTCAGGTCACCTAATTCCTTGTCAGTATTATCCATCCCACATCCATGTTATTATTCTTAACAATACTTGCTTTCAGATCAAGCACTTAAAAGGGAGTTAGTGTATCATCTGGATTTACTTGAATGGCAGGAGAATTTGGCAAACACATCAACATGCGATGCCAGATCTAACTCCAAAAATATTTTCGCCGTGACATATTTCTTTTAATTTTGCCATTCATTGCATAATACGCCGCTGCTACTGAACTTAAAGATTAAAAGTTAAGTCAGAAATGTCAGTCGGTGATCCATGGCCACTCAATCTATGTTGAAGCACCAGACTGATTTGACGTTGGTTTTTTTTGTAAATGCATATCACTAATATAGAGCTGATTCTGATCCACAGCGTGAAGTCTGAAAATGGTGACCATGTTTCAGGAAATGTTTGAATATTAAACTTCTTCACTACTTTTACCTGTTCGTGTGGAAATTTTACTCAATCTGCCTGTGACTGAAGTTAGGAAACTAAATGAACTTTAATTTTGTGTTACGTTAAAGATTTGGTAACTAAAATAATGTGGTTATAGTTAGATTAAGGCTTAACTTTGGGTTAAATATGAAAAAAAACATTTTGTATTTCAATCCTCTTTGAGGGAGTGATGACGCGTTCACATGTGTGACCGGTCATTTTGATTAAAACAAGGTGATAAAGGGTTAAAATAGAAACAAACCAAAAGAACTGTGCAGAAAAGTGTTTATTCTCATGCAATATTTTAAAATGGCCAAATACTATAAACACCAGCTAAATACGTGATAAATGCTTTGATATATCAAAAACAACATAAAGATCTGCAAAAGTGCATCGTGTGCATAGACAGTAAGTCAAAGAAAGTCAAAGAAGAAGGTAAAAAAAATAACTGGCTTCAGCCTCATAAACATTCAGCATCCACAGTGAAAAGAGCACCGAGACATTTAGTATCATTTACTAATGTTAATTACAATACGCCATTGTGCTGTTAAATTTAATTTGTAAAAAGCTCAGACTATTAAGCGATTTATAAGAAACTAATTGAGTATTTTATAATTCAGTCCCCAGTTTACAAATCCTTCCCAGGTTTCCTTCGATGTAGCCAGAGGATGAACAATACACTTTGTCAGCCCACCGGTCTCATGGCTGGCTTCCCCGCAGGTTTCTTTTCAGCGACAGGTTAGCCACCAGGGCAGATTAAGCCTTCTCCCCTCCCCAATCATCCAGTAATACCAGCAGGCTGTATAAAGCCCATGTTGGGTTTTGCCTGTTGAATGGTGGCTTATGGCAGCTAAAGACCTCTAGAGGGGGAATCCTGAGGGGATTACTCTCACGTTCTCCATGAAGTGGGAAATCAAAACAGTCTTGAGCGTCTGGGGATGATCTAAAACATCCAGCATTCCCCCACATGCACGCACCCGAACCCACCGCACACACACATCTACGCTCATTTGCAACCACGCACAAACACACACACATAAACTTTAGGCATATTGGACACTCCCATCCCTACCCATTGACACCCAGGGTTTTTTGATACCCAAGTATAGACATCTAACAAGGGCCAACTCCACTCTGAGAGGATTAGTGTAAGTCGGACTGATAATGAAATCATGGGCTGAGTAGCTCTTGGGAGGATTTTATACAAAAGAGGCCTGAATTACTTTGTCTTTTCTTTTTCAAATCCTTTATTCTCTCCGGTGAGAACATTAAGAACAGTATGAATTCTGCAACGCATGTCACCCTGTGGCCCCCCGTCCCTCTGTGCAGGGAACCCAAACATTTCCACCGCCCATAAAGAAACTGCTTAGCCTGCTCTCATCAGCAGCGGAACACATCGTCATGGCATTAATCTGCTGTAAGGCCTGCATCCTCTTTCACCGCAAGAGTTTCGGCTGGGATTACACACACGATCTCGCATAAATAGATTATTGCACAAACTAGGTACAAAAAGTAGGCTGTGCTATGGTGAATAGTCAAGTGTCATCATGAATTTCTACATTATCATAGAAATGTAATAATCCAGTCTACATTTCCGGCTCGGTTCTGCAGTAGGGTTATCGCTCAGTGGCTTTATTAATCATATGTAGTATTTCGTGTTGTGTTTCCTTTGAGGTGGATGACATGTAAGAAAAAGTGAAAGTGGATTTTGTTATAGAAGAATGACGTCTTTATAATTCTCTGTACAAAGTCTTTTTAAGAATTTTGCATTTTATGTCGATCTTTGAATTGGAAAAGATGTTCTAATAATCTAATCTAGTTGTGAAAATATTTGAACGACAGTAAGTCATAAAATAGATGAAACATTCTTCTGGGGTTAAAGAATCTTTACTCTTTACATATAGATAATTGTTACTTCATAGAAAGGATATAGTCATGTAGTTGTGAAATACAAAACAAGAAAGACTGCTGTGGTTTTAGAACACTGTTCTTTTGGTTTGGTTGGCTTACGGTTTTTGGTTCGTACAGTTTTGCCACTAGAAGTATATTATTTTTCTGAATCTCTGCACTGCTTCCTTCCCAATGTACAATATGTTCCACAGTGACTATGTCTTTATAAGGCATTTATTATTAAGAAATAAAAAACATGATGAGGTAGCTGGAATTAAACATGCAGGAAAAAAAGATGTTCTTCAAAACTACATCTACTTTAATGTAGTGTTTTAATATGGCCACTGGCTGTACATGACCTTGACCTTTCAAACACTTGACTGACGAGAACAACAAGGAGCATTTATTCTAACTGAACTTGCTGCTACAGAGGCGTGAATGTGCACTGCTTTGTTTCTGGAGCATTATGTTATGTTACATTGTATCACATTATGTCATATCATATGTTGTTTCATGTCATGTCATGTCATACCACATTAAGTTACGTCATGATCTGATATGTCATTCTGTATTGTATCATGTGTGATTGTCATGTGATGTCATGTCATTCCACACTATGTCATATAATATCGTGTCCAATTTGTCATGTCACGGAATGTCATGTCATCTCAGTTCACATTGTGTCATGTTATGTCAGTTCAGTTTTTTAATGGAATGTCATGTCATGGAATGTTATGTCATATTATGTCATGCCATGGAATGTTAACGTCACATTGTCATGCCATGTCACAGAATGTCATGTTATGTCAGTTCACATTATATGTTGTGAAGAATGTGATCTGACATTATGTCGTGTCATGGAAAGTCATGTCATAGAATGTCATGTCACATTCTGTCATGTCATGAAATGTCATGAAATGTCATGTCACAGAATGTCATGTTAGGTCATGCCATGAAATGTTATGTAATGTGATGTAACATTATGTCACATGATGGAATGTCATATCACATTATATCATGTCAATTCATGTCATGGGATGTCATTTTGTGTTATATCATCTAATGTCATGTTATCATAAATGTTCATTCTGTGATATGTTATGCACAACATTAGAAAGAACATATTTATTCAGACACTTCATTAGAAGCCAGACTTCATAGAGTGAGACACCATTCAAAGACCTGTCCACCCACACCATCACATCATCAAAGGAGGATTTTCAGTGTTAGGAAGTTATCTTTTCGCATTTACAATTGGAGTGAGTCATGCACGAACGCCCTCTCAGTTCGCTTTGAGGCAACACAACCATAAACAGCTGTTACTTGTGAAAAGAAGGTTACATTTTTGTTTGGCAAACACTGTGAGACATTTGTCAATGATGTGGGCTTCTTTAGCTCTGGTCAAAGAATAAAGATCTCCTTGAAGTGTCGACTCACAATCCCAGTGAAACTGACCTGTAGCTTATGCACAAAAAGCTTGGGGAGAAATGTAGGTCAAAAGCTAATTATGTGGTCTGGCAAGTGGGGCTTATATCAAGATATTTCACAAGGACTACCACAGATCTGCCTGCACACGCTTGCTCAAGAAGTGTACCATGTGATTGGTTATTATTTGTTTGGGTACGGGATACAGTCACACCTTCACCTCGTGAACTTAATGGTCTTCAAAAGCCAAAGTCCAAATGTCAGCGCGAGCTGTCACGATGCTTTTGTTGACTTAAATCAAAGAGAGAATACAACAACGACAATCATATTTGTCAAACCCATCCCTGTTGGAGGGTCTCACAGAAGAGCAGTAATTTAGGGATCAGGAAGGGAGAGCCACCTGTTGAAAGACAGAAGGTAAAAGGTATCTACAGGCCTTCCCAGCATGCCTCGGTTCACAGCCAGGAAGTACAGTTTCAGGACTTAGCGTTGCATTCCACAAGTTGCCTCGACTGTGATCTCACAGGAATGCTGCTCTCAAAGTGTGTGAGATTAATATTTAACACAACATTGGTTGAAATGCTGAACAGGGCCTGTGGTTTGTACGGCTGTGTTTTCTTAAGAGCTCTGCTGCCACCGTTATCAGGTTCTCGTTCATAACAAAGTATTTATGGGTTGTCTCAAATGATTGATGCACAGGTGGGTGTGTTGTTGTTGTCCCAGAGTACATGCTGAGTTTTAAGGGTGCAGGCGATAGTTTGCACTGTATAATCACTGTAATTCTATCTCCAGTCTGAGAAATAACAATAATATAAAGAAAGTAGTCACGATATAATCGAAATAGACATAGCAAATTGATAGTTTTTACTAATTCACCACTTTAACAAAAAGCACAAAAGAATACACTTTTTATTAATATTATTCTTATAACTACGCAGTTTTGCAATTATCTTGAAATAAAACCTGAGCACATATACAACTTTAACTTATATTCAACTAGTAATATATCATATTTACCATGCAGTTTATCACTTATAATCAACTCTATCAAGATGCAAGTTAATTGGTGAAGAAAACAATATAAGAAGGAACCAAATGTATCGGACTATGTGAGTTAATAATAGAGCTGTTATATGCAGTCAGTTGTATTCATGCCATTTGGAAAATCGCCCACAAAGAAATTGCAGTCTAAACAACAAATTTTTGCATTTTCTCCAAGGGAAGTTGATTGAGTGTGCTGCTTTGGACAAATTCAAACCTGGAAGGTGTCCATTTCGCCGTCTGTCTGTATGATCTAAATGTGTTTGTCTCCCTAAAATCAATCGTTTTTACTCATCCACATACCAACATTGTCGATTTTACCTTCTACTGTATCTCCTGTTCAGAGACTGTTAAGACATCAAGGTGCCGTTTACTTACATCAGGAGCAACCTGGGTCCTCGTCAGATCCACATATTGCTATAGCAACAACAGCCTGGCCATTGAGATATGAACAATGTGACGGGGCAAATGGAGCCGACTGAGGCTGTAGACGCAGCAGAGATGGGAAACTTCAGCTATAATGAAGATGTATGACGTGTCTCCTCCAGTTGTGCTGCAGATCATTCAGAATGTCGAATGTCTTTGCTCCTCTTCGAAGTTAGTGTGTTCTCCACATTCAGAGGCAATCATCTGGATTGTCAATAATTATACCAAAAGCACATTTTACTAATTAAGAAATATTGCTTACCTGATACAGAATGTCATAATATAGCAATTTACAATGACTAACAATATGCAAACAGGTCAGATTAGACACTCCAATGAATTCAATTGTAGTATAACCACACATAAATAAAGCAGGTTGATTTTTCTCTAATAACCTCCCTCAAGCACTGATGTTGTTAACCTGCAGTTTAGATTACAGCTTAGATGTGCTGACCTTTCAAAACATTGAAGCAAACCAAATGTTATTGCAGGATTATTTCATGCAAAACCATACTGGCTCACTCATACTGTCATGGCAGGGTTTCCAGGCGTGATGTCTTCCCTCTTCACCTCATTGTGTTGATTATTTTAGCTCTCGCTAACACGCTGTATCATTACGTCCTCTGCTTGATTTCTGTTCAATATTTATGAGTAATGAAAACACACCTTTGACAGGAAGCTGTAGTAGCTGCACAGTAAAATTAGACACTTCTAGGATTTGGCATCCTGCTGTTAGTAGTGTTCATTACAATTTCATGTATGCTGACTACATACAAAACTTACATGACATAAAAATAATTGATGAAAATACACATATTAGGTTTAACTTTAAAACGGGGGAAGGAAACCAAAAAGTAGCTTGTAGGTAAAGAATGTGGAGAGTCTCAAGGAACAGAAAAAAAAACTGTTGGTCAAACATAACTCCCTCAGAGCGGTCATTGCACTGATTGGGTGACAAAGATGAAAAAGGCCTTTTCAATAACTCAGACTAATGTTGTGCCTTTGCTCAGACCGGCTGTTGCCCTGGGTGCGTGTGAAATGCTTGGCGTGGACAAAGTAAACCACGGCCGGTGCCCATGCTCCATTGTCCTCAAAGCCTCCTAAAGAGGTCTCTTCACAGGTCCAGCAAACACACTCTCCAGACTCTTGGCATATCTCTGAAGATCCTCCTTTTGTGTGAGGAAACACATTACTCTCTCAAGGAGAGGAACAGGGGAAACAAGGCAGCACTAGTGAAAAGGCTTAAGTATCTCACCCCCCACCCCAGACCGCCTCTTCTCCTTGCCAGATGATAATTGGGACTGAAACACTTTTTTTTGGTCCAAGCCTAATTCAGTGAGTAAATTGCAACATGGGAAAAACATGAATGGGGCCCAAGCTGTGTGGTGACTCAGCCACAGAGACGCTAAGAGTCGCTCTTTGTGGTCGTCTACAAAAGGGAAATGTTCTGTTAATCAGCATTGTTATATAAGTAAGTGTGCTTTCCTTCAAAACTATGTGATTGAATGCTCCCTCTGAGGGGGTGAATGAAAAATATTGATAGTGAGGGATGAGTATGAGCACTGCAAATATTATATGAGCAGAGGGTTGGGAAAGTAAACTCGGTTGTAACATCTGTCTGTTCGGTTCATCCCTTCGTTTTTGTTTGGAAGAAAGTAAACAGAAAGTTATGAGTGGGTAGTGTGACTGCGTCGGTCGGCCATTTCTCACAGCAGTTTAATTCCTTGCATGGAAAACAAGCCGCAATGCTGACCTGACCAGCTTATGCTGAATTGTTTCCCTCTGCTTGTATGAAATGCAAAGCAGATTAAAATTCAACAAGGAATGCACAAAATACCTCTCTGCAAGGATCAGCAACAGTCTAAACTATGCTACACCGATGTTTACTTCACTGACACACAGAGAGGGTCGACTAACTAATGGATGCACCTCAGAAAAGGGACTGTTAATTTACAAAGCAGCTGCACAAGTAGGTCACATGGAGTTTGGTGCCAAGTTGCAGGATTCATTTTTGCAGAGGTTTGACTTTTCATATAAGTAGTAAAAGGCACTTTCCTGATTTCCAACTGGGCCAAATCACAGGTGTGCAAGTCACATAAACTGCAAAGCTGCTCATATCAAAAACACAGAAAGACTTGTAACCTTGTGTAAAAAGAACAAAAGGTGGAGCCCTGTGCAAAGGAAACATTCATGCAAGTCATCATTAAAAAGGATCCCGCCGCCTAAATATCTCTTGACAGTTAATATGTTTGAGAATCTATACATTTATTGGAGTGTTTTGCTCAAGACACCCTAAATACGCTGCTAAACAAATTCAGGAGTTGCCTTATGGATCAGGAAGGCACTGAACACCTGTCATGGCCTCAGTGAACCATACCTCCTTGATTTGTCACAGATTCAGAGACTTCATCTCCATCTTTGGCCCCTGAAACTTTAAGCTTGTTTAGGCTTCACTCTATATAAAATAGGTGGTGATGCAGGATAAAAACAGCAAAATATGACCTAAGACCAGAAACAACATTAGAAACAAAAGTAATATCCAGTATTTGCTCATTTAAGGCCATGTCACATAACAAATCCCAAGCACAAGTCTGCAAAATCTACAAGAGGAGTCTTTCCAGTTCATGGAATTTGTTTAGGTTTGTCTGATATGATGTGTTTTAAAGGTTACCTATAGAATGGCGGGTGAAAACCAAAGTGTGCGTGTGTTTACTGTGCCACTATAAAATACATATCATGCAGAGGAAATTATGAATGAAACAGCCTCCCTGCAGTCGCTACTAACTCCCTAAAACCTTGGGCAGGTCCCGCTCATACCAGGAAATAGGTTGAAAATAAGAACAAGAATATACAAAAGTATAGCTTCAGGCAATCTCAAGTGATAATTTTCCAAATTGCTAGTCTCCTCTTTCTACTGTCTCACCGTACAACTTCAAATCCCTCACTCAGACAGATGACTCTCTCATTACCGCTCTCTCCATGCATATGATGTGAACAGGTAAACAGTGGCGGTGCAGTCGCGAGCTGAATGCGCCTCGAAACCGAGCTGCGCTATGTGATAATATTACAAAAAAGGTGCAGCATGAAGTGAAGTCACACTATTTGTTCGGATGGTAAGATAGGGAGGGTATGTGTGAAACATCGCCTCAAATCAACAATTCAATGTACATTTTCAGATGAGACTCATACCCACAGCACTCAACCATACATTAGATTGCATAATTTTGTGTTTATGTTTGTAACTTTTATGTAACCGAGTACATTAGGAGAACACAGTGTTCCTGCTGCTGCGGTGCAAGGATCCTGGGAATGTTCTCCGCGTTTCCTGGTTTATTCTGTATATTCACCGCCCGCAATGGCTGGCAAACCAAGGGACATAAAGGATGATAATCTCCTTGGAATTCCACTGCATTTTCTTATAGAGACGAGGGGAGTGATGGACAGTGGGGTTGAAAGGTCAACGGGACCAGTTTGCTGAGGCCCATCTGTCGGCTCCTGCTCTGTTTACGCACCATCTCAGGAGTGAAAGGCGAGCGTCTCAAGAGCTATCCTGTTCTCATAACACCGCAGCGCTTCATATTGGTGGAGGAGACACAGAGGGGAGCTTGTGGTGGTCCGCGCCCAGCTACTGGCAGTGTCCCCCTCCTATTCATCATCTGCTCGTCCGACAAGACCTGCGGACAAAACCTAATAAGCGGCAGAAAAGGCTTCGACTCAAGAGGAGCTTCACTTTAGAGATTCAGTGCTTTTGGCTTTGATGCCGCACATGATGAGACAATTTTAGCAGATGAAGGCTAGAAATACATAAAAGGTTATTTTGAGCCAAAACATGTCAGAACATGGATATTTATAGAGCGCTTTAAGTAAGAGAATTGACACATCTATAGATACACAGAGATAAAAATAAAGATAAAACAACAGACAGTAACGGAAACGCCAAGAAACAGGAAGAAACAGGGTGTGCGTGTCTGCACATTCGCTATGTGTTCTTTTCAATGGCATACAGTATAATTACAAATACTACCATCAAAATGGGATTAACACTGTAAAATATAATGTGCTTGTTGCAATTAGAGAGCAGGCTTCCCATTAGCTTCATATCAGCTTGTTTATCAGCGTGTTCCTGTTTTCGTTGCGCCTTATCAAAGTCGACCTGTGTTCACATTCGAACTCAGAAAGAAAAGATTTCATGCCTTTAAAATGACACATTCACACCTGGAGGCTTGCCGGCTCTGAAATACTCTAAGTGAGTGCTTCATACCTGCCATTTTCACTTGACAGTGAGTCGTTTCATTCACAAAATCTATGATTATACATTTTAATAACACCGTGCCACTGGATGAGAGAAGGGATGGCTGACTGAATATCAAATGGTGATATATACAAAATGAGATGGTTATCCCAGCCATCTGAAACTATGATACTGTATTTAGAGTGCATTTTGCCTTAACTTGTAAAAATTACAGCCCTGGCTATGTATTTAAGAGGAGCTGACTACAGTCGGAAGGCAATATATGAACAGCCCATGACCACATTAAACAGCACTTTAATATTTGACTTCAAAGTGGCAGAGTAAGAGCACCAGGAGCAACCACCGACAGCAAAAACAATAATTTCATACATCATTATAAATATTAGTTAAAATTCAAATCTACTTTTCGGTGGGATTTTAGTATGTTGTGTAATGAGAGGTTTGGATGATGAATGTGTGAGAAAAAGTCCTGCGATCGCTCAAAAGAGTTCAGACAAAAACGAATCATTTTTCATATTTCATACAACGCAAGTTACATTTGCCAGGCAATACTGTTTCGTTTAAATACAAAAGTTCCCGGCATCTCAATGATGATTAGATAAGAAAGCAAATAATTTCTCAAAACATTCAACTATTTCTTAAAAGTTTGAAAACCTAAAATATTTTGTTGTCTTATTTCAGAATCTGAGTTTTCTTGATTGTAGGGTGTCATCTGCAGAACTGCAACCAATAATGCTTTTTTAATGCCATATTTTTTAACTTTATTAATGTAGTACTTTTCAAAAACAGGTTACAAATAAGAACATATAAGAAGCAAAGAAATTACCAAATAAATGTGGGACTGATACAGTCATAAGGACAAGCATGGTATGAACTAACACAGCACTCTAAAAACACAATAAAAATATTGATTCTAGATTCTGAAAAAGTGCATCTATAAGAGAGATTTAAAAAAGACACAGATCTGGCCTTGCCTGATGTTCCCAAGTTGTGGGGCCTCGACTCTTGAAATACCAACAAACATATTTTTCACAAACAAGGCAATAAACATGCTAAATTTTGTCATTTGTAAAGAGTGGATTGAGAGAGGTGATTTTTACTGTGGCTGCGTTATAGGGAGACCGCACTGTAAAAGCCATCAAAGGAAACCAGACAGGAATATTTAAGAAAGTAAAAGTTTTAGTGTTTTTATTCACTTAATTATAAAATTAGGTTTACATGAGCTGTACCACAAGTTTACATTAATATTTTTTAATATGAAAGAGGATGTAATTACAAAGCAGCCCTGTGAGCAATCTTCATTACATTAATCACAGGGGATTAAGCTGAGGTGACATCAGTTAAACAGTTCAGTGGCGTGAACCCTCCAAAAGGGAAACAATGAGGCTAAATCTTTAGAGATAACTCCACTTTGTGTTGGAGTTGTGTAAACTGGGGAAATTCCTATTGTTGGTAGATGTACCAGCAGGCCTAGAAAGTCCTTTAGGCATCTCCCGTGCAAGTCGTGGCTTCATGAGACACAGCCTGAGGAGCCCAGACAAAGTACTCAAACCCCAAATACAAAAGTCGTCCCACCGGTGAGAGAAGAAACCTAAATCGTCTTGTCAACTCGTGAGGTTCACATGTGAAAAATGCACAATTATGTCACCTTAATTTTATGCTATTCAGTTAGTAACTAGTATGAAATAATGATGTGACAAATAGGAACATCAAAGTTCTTGTGAAACATTTAGACTTGCTTTGTGTAGACAGACCTGAGCGTGCCCCGACAAGCCGGCATGAACATTTAATAAATCTTACATTGAGGGAGGAAAACCCTTAACAGATTGATTAACTGCTGACAGCTTTATGACAAAATTACTATTGTTGCACTGGGAGCACTCATCATTAGTTAAATCAATGGTAAGGCATGATCATTTATATTATACCGCACTTCTAGTGTCTCTGTCAGCCCTTTCATTTGGTCCAAGTCTATCACCAGGCCCCAGCACTACAACACACAGGCTCTCCTAATAGCCGGTAGTTATGACAGCAGCTGTCATGTGACACCTAACAGCCTATAGTATGTGAATTACATTTGTTGAGGGTTTAGACTTGTTTTAAAACTACAAATGTTTCACTTTAGATAATAAATGGGCTCATATTTTGTGGCTTATTCTGTTATTTGTATAAAATGTTTCATTCAGCCATAATTAGCCAAACTGAGAACCAACACTGACAGTGACTGTATGAATTTATTGGAAACGGTTTTACAATCATTCTAAAGCATCACGAAAAACACAGTATATGCAACCGTTTTCTTAGTTTGCAACTATAAGGCATCTTGGTAGGTAGATATACTCTATGTGTTCCAAACTGGGAAATTCTCAATAATGATGTTGACAAACAAATCATCTGCGACGAGGATGGGATTCGAACCCACGCGTGCAGAGCACAATGGATTAGCAGTCCATCGCCTTAACCACTCGGCCACCTCGTCTCTACAACCTTCACACCATCGCACAGTTGTACTTGCTTTTATTTCCACATGTGTGGCACAGGTATGGAAAGGTCATTTAGATCATAAGGTCCATGAAATGAGTCTTAAATTCAGCTCAATTTAATTTTCATTGCCTTTTCATAGTTTTTACGCTGAACATGTTAGCACACATCCAGTAGACATGGAAAACACGAGCATTCATTTGGAGTCACGTTTCTGGCTTGAAAAATGTAACTAATTGCTCTCTGCATATTACTTGCTGAAAAAGTAATTACATTACTTAGCTAGCCACTAACCTTGTCTGTTGTTTTGTACCCTGCAGGTAGCTTACAATGGGTTCATTAGAGCTTTTCCACAGAAAACAGCTGCCTGCTGTTGCAGCTGTCTGTAGCAGACTAAACCACAACAATAACACCAAAACAATCAGCTGAAAGATGCTAAAACACTGTAGAGCTGAGGGGAACTGCACACTCTGATATTTCTTTGCGGGTTCAAGCTGCATCTCTAACATTAGACAAATCATTTGAGCCACTGTTAATATGAAAATACTGATTGCAGCTTTAAAAATGTTGAATTTAAGTGTTTCCTATCAAACAGAATTCTGCCTTTAATGAATCCTTTGATTTTAGGTATTTGTGCCAACTTGATATGAAATCTTGAGCAGAATGACAAGTAGCCAGGTGGAAACTGTGCTGTTTTCTGTCTTCGGGCTGAACCTTTAGCATGTGTGTCTGAAGAACTGTGTTTGATGCAAATGAAGTGGAAAAACACCCCAAACAATACCAACTTGTCTGAGTGAAATGATTAGGCTAAATCACATTTGTTTGGCTAAAGCAGCTTAGAGCAAGAAGCATGCAACGCCAACAGCGTAATAACACAGTGACTGGTGAGGGGCTTAACAAATACCTAACGTCTGACAAAACAACAAACAGTCGGGTCTAATGGCCTCGTTCTGTCTGTGTTCAGGTTCAAGTTCATTAAGTTAAATTTAAATGCTCAGCAATGGCCATCATGTATATATTGACAATATTAAGAAAGAAGTAGGCCTACATTTGTTGTATGGGTGTATGCACCCGTGCGTCAGCGCAGATCTCGGAAAAAAAGAGAAATACTGAAAGATATGAGCTTCTTTCCTCATCACAATGTGATTTTAATGAGATATTCGATCATTATTAAGGATTAAGGATTACATTTTCCACCACTGTAATGAAGCCGGAGGGTAAAGCACAGAAGTAATTCACAGTCAATTTTGCCTCCTCATCGTAAGTCGACTAAAATTTTGGCAGTAAAATGTATCCTATACAGCTCTACTGCCATTGATGGAAGTCTGAATCCTGGTGTTTCTGACTGCTTCTTGAAAGTGCTCGCTGCAACTTTGAATCTCACTCGACACGTATCCCTGTCAAGACGGGGCAATCTAATATGCCCTTAGCCTCAGGTCAGCCCCTTCCTTCAGCAACAGCCGCGCAGCTCCAGCAGTTAGTAACTTCATCTCATTCACATCATCTTTCACAAAAGGTGTGTCTGTTTACAAAACCCCGGCAAACGCGACACTTACCACGTCGGCGGGTACAAAGCCCCAGTCGAGTGATCTGGGCCTGGCAATGAAAGATGAAAGCTCAGACTGAGGCTGGTTCTCTGAAGCACGTGTCTGGATGATGCTCTCATCGGCCCGCAGACGGACAGGTGGAGGAGAAAGAGCGCAACCACGGCCAAGAGATGAGGACAGGGAGGACGGGGGGTTAAGCCGCGGCCAAGGTTGGGCTAACTTGGTTCCTGTTTGATGCACTTTGATATGTGCACTCCACCTGAGCCCAGACTGTGAGTGTGAGGGGCGATGAGCAGGGACTTGTCAGACGCTTTATGGGATGCACCGTTTGTTTATTAATCACTAGGTTCTGTGATGTGTCTCTCATCACCCCAACAGGTATAATTAAGCTTTAAAGGGCATGGGAGGCTTGATGTGTCTGCAATTCATTTTGTTTTATCTCCTTGTTCCTTTTGAAGTCGCTGCTGCGTGGGTAAGGTGTGAGTGTACACTGTAAAGCGTGTGTGTGCGTGTGCGTGTGTGTGCATGTATAGTAGGTGAGTGTGTAAATCTCTGTATGGTCAGAGAGCTTCTTAATAAAGAAGTTGTCTGTGGTTCCTGTGTTGCACGACCTTCAAAATGTCTGCTTACACGCCAGCTTGTTTAGCCTGACACGTCTTGTTTAGCCTCGGTGGATTCAGTCGTTTCCAGGAGTGACAGTTCAAAGGTTGTCAGTTTGTGATGGCCAGGTATTGTGCTGCTTGGATGACGTCTTGGGTTCCCAGCAGGCAGCTGCGGCGGCCTGTTTTTCAGCACGAGTATGTGACAGATGTAGGGGGGGAAATAAACACAAAGTCCCGTCGTGACTGACGTGCCGCTATTGACCCTATCAGAAGGTCAAGCGAATTGGAAAATACATCAGAGAAATGTTTGAATTTCACGAGTTCTTCCCCACTTCATCTCTCCTAAAATTGATCTGTGGTGTCAAATGAGATATGCTGAGTGGGACTATATGGAAGAATGTAAACAAGGCTGGCCTTGATCTTCCATTTCAGCTCTCTCCTGGCAAGAAAGATCCTCACATTTACCTTGAAAGAAAAATCCAATGAGAGGTGCAGCGACTCTGCAAGGGCTCTTTTCCCATATTCCAAACAAAATTGCACACAGTAGAAGTTGTACCTGAAACATCCAGTTCGATGAGACAACATAGGCTATCAAAACACCTTTGCTACCTGTAAGTAGGCCAAACTATTGTCCATACCTTCTTCTTGATGCCGTTCCATGCGATTCTCTGTCAGGAGCGGGCGGAGGTGTGAAAAGATGAGAAGCTCACCTGTTTACTTTGGCAGTGGAGACTGAGCAGGCAAACAGCCAATAGTCTGTCACTTCTCCTGCTGGATCCTCCGGTTGTGTCCCCTCACATGCGAGTGAATCGATGCAGCTCATGCAGAAATGTTACCTGGCATTGCACTTAACATGACGAGCACGGGTCAGGGGAACGTTTCTGGATCAGTCCCGCCTGGAGGAGCTTACGTAAATTAAAGGCGGTATTTGTCTGACTTAAAACACACTGATGTGGAAAAACTGATGTGTCACTGAAAGAAGTCTTTATTTGAGCTTATCAAGGGTAGAAGAGTTGAATACACATTATAGATGCAGAATGACACTATTTCTAGTGTTATGGTTTTCCTTGTCTATATTTGTTCCAATCCTTCCTTTTTCACTCTCTGTTACTCAAACCCATCCCCAGCCAGTTTACAAGCTGCCTGTCAAAGTCTTTGTACTCACCTGAAAGCACCATGGGAAATGCAATTAAGTGGTGACAGTCAAACATCACATCAGCAGCTTCAAGCTTACAAGGTACAAATTCATTCTGTGCCGCAGGAAAAACCCTCACATTTACTGCAACTTCTCGTTAATGAAAATAAATCTTGATTATAAGTAAATACAGTTGATGGTTGCTCGTTTCAGATATGGGGTTTATGTCATTAGTTCAGTTATTTAATATGCTCTTTCATACGGTGCCATTAAAGCCGAGATTCATAAACAAACATCAGATGATCGGAGGAATAGATTCGATGAGACAGATAATGGAAACAAAAACATCTGTGTTAAACCTTTGGCACATTGAGTAACAAGTAAATAAGTGTTGCTACTTTACCTTTCATCGCACACTAAGATTACAACAAGAAACCAAGAGATTGTGCTTGTTTGGCAGAATCTCAACGCGCTTTGAAGTGCGCGAGCGATGGTGAATGACTTGCCCTCTGACTGGTGAAGCAACATGTGTCTGTTAGACAGCAGAGATTTGATGTTTTTTTAATGATTGGCTTTGCCTTTGATGATCAGGTTGTTTGGGGTTGTTTTACTAGAGCAGATGTTTGACAGCTTAATACTGAATGCTGACGCTGGGAGACATGACCTATGCCAAATAAGATGGCGTATGTAGAGGAAGATAATAAACGAGGGTTTAAACCATGGATGTGATTATGTGGTCAGCATCTTAAACCTTTAACCATCAGGATGCCTCAATGCTTCCTTACTGATCTTCAATTTCCCTTGAAGCAGGATTAAATACGTTCAGTAGACAAAGTGTTTTTGACAAAAAAATGCTTGAACTCTCATCAATTTCATCCCTTTCTGATCTTGAATGACAACTTTCACACTAACACCTCCCACCACCTGGCTTGCTCTGGCTTAACCAATCAGAGTCCAGAATTGTGATGGATGTGCCTCTCTCAGGTTCGTACTACATGCCAGCGCTGTGCAATATGAACTATAAGAGGGCCAGCTTTGACAGAAGAATTCATCCTGTTCGCCACAGCGACCCTAAATACTTGACCTAATGCTTTTTTGAGCTCTGTATGTTTAGATGCCTGTATGACTGAATGCATGTCTACATTTAAGATTATATGGGAGGTTATTAGAGGTGGGAGTTATGATGATATATACCATGAGACTGTATAATTTGTTTACTGCCAGAGATGTTCCCATACCATTTCTAACGTGGCATTTATCCATTTATATCTCTGGGTGTGTTAGGCCATTATGGGCAATGTTGTGAATCAGGACTGCTTTATGGCAATATTGGGTTTTTGTACAATTTTCATAGAAATATAATTATATAATTTTATTTTTTAGGTATTTAATTGATTAGATTAGCCAAAAACAGATATTCTTGTCTGGTTATATTGCAGGCCGTGAAAACATTTAGACTATCTGTATATATTTATTCATACAATACTGTTTTTGTCGGTTAGCATCCAACACATTTTTAACAAAGATTTAATTCTTTATTTACTGTTTGTTTAGAAAGTGTTGATGCTGTGTCACCACTGTCCACAACACAATTTTTGTTCTGTCTTATTATTTACATCCTGAAAAATAATATTCAATATGTAAATACTAAAAATGTAAATATGAACGGACACTTCAAAGTTGCTCACAGAATAGTTTGTTTTGTTTTTGGCACTTTTCTTCGTTTTTTTTTTTTTTTTTCCACTTTTGTTGCCTTGAAGCAGTCTTAAATTGTGTGTGTTGACGGGCTAAATATGGCTCTTCCCACCATGTTCCCACCCCTCGTCACCTAAATATGGACTCATCCGTTGTAGTACATGCAGGGGAGGAGGAGGAGACAGCGGGGTCCTGTGCAGACGTGGAAAGTCCCCAATTATGTGGTAATTCTAGAGAGTGGTTGTGATATTTATTCTTATTGCCCAAAGAACTTGGCATTTATGAGACTCACCACAAACACAGTCCCCACAGAACAGGCAAACTTCAGGCTCTTTGCACTCATTCAATCAGATGAAATAGCAGCTGGTGCTGATTTATGGTGGAGTTTGGAAGCAAGTCTCCTGCAGCCCTGCTTATTTAATTCAGGTGCTCCTTTAAAAAAATGAAATAAGTTAATTACGTTTATAGTAGATCCTGTTCGAGAAGGTTGATGAATATCTGTGTAATTCTCCACAGCCATGACAAACACTGCTCTTTGTTTCCAGTCCAAGAATTATACTTTTAATGGTGTTAATCTTACTCTGACATATAATCATAAGGTGTTTGCCTAACGCTGATGGATCTGGAAATGACATCAGACAAATGCGATGTCAAGTTTTCAATCAAGCATCTGTTATTTAGCAGAATTACTGCCATACATTGTGCCTATAACACGCCACAAAGGTCAATCGACTGCACTCTGCACTGACTGTGCTTAAAAGGTGTGATTTGACTCGACTGGAAGTGGAAGTGCATTGTATGCAATCAGCATGGAGTCAAAATGTAAGGATGAAAGGGAATGTGTAGAAGTTGCAATGCCTCTCAGACGCAGCGGGGGTGGCTGGATTTTCAGTGCTCATGCCTTCGCAGGGCACAATTTATGGCTATTATGGTGGTCTATTTCTAGCTATAGTGATGGATTCTGCTCAATTATTGTCCATTATGGAGAAAGATGGCCGCACCACCATGCCAGAAGTTATTGGTTCCCACTGCAGTGACATTACTTTGAAATCATTGCTGTGTGTTCAGCTCAGCCAAAAGTAACCTAAACTGAAATTCTGTTCTTCTATGACAGATTAATTCAGTAGTTTATAACATTTGCTTATCATCTCTTAATACATATTCATACTCGTGGCCCCATATAACAGGTTGCATATTGTGAGCATGTGAGCAGTTACTTAATTAAAAGAGTGATTTTCTCTGTCTCTCCTCTTTGGATCATTTTAGAGGCCTTAACATTTCACAAGAAAAAAAACAAAGATTAGTGAAAAAGTCAAAACAAATAAATAAATCTATACATTTTGGGTAATTTTTATTTTTTACTTCCCTAGCAATAGCACAGTGACCCCTTACATCAGTCTCAGGAGTACATATGGAGTACAAACTTTTACCTGACAGACCTGATCTTAAAGCATAACCTCTTGTATTTGTTGTCCAAGTATGTCAGCTATGAGCCCAATAGGTTTATCTTGGAATAAAGTAACATGCAAGTTTGAAATTACATTTTTCCTTATTATACTTATAATGCTGAGATTAACTAGCTCTGCAAGACAATGAAGTGCATATTCTCTCATAGTCCTTTACATGATTCTTGTTTTTTCTAAAAAGTCAGGAAGAGATAGCATTTTCAACTGACTCAGGGAACTAAAGTTCAATTAAGGCTGGAGAGGTACAGCTGATAAAATCTTCCATCCACAGTTTTCCTTTCAGCCGGCAAAATCGACAGTCACTGGCTGGAAATGAGAGGTCTGCTTCTGTCGACCTCTGTCTGAAATCAAGGATTCATTGTTTCATAAATTACAAAGAATTTCAGGTAGTAAATCTGTGGCCATCATCATTATAAATTGCATTATGTGCCGTGTTCAAACAGAAAGTCGCTGTAGCAGCAGCAGCCAAGGGAGGCTTGGTTTAGCAATTGTCTCTCCTTTATACAAATTATTGTCTTAACTGAAAATGCATCTCGAAAGAACCAGTCCAGGGTCTCTGAGTGTGTTTTTGGGCCATATGCTGCCTGCTAATTATGCTAATTATCTAACAATTTCCTACACTGGTGCTGACCCATACACTAAACTATATCCAATAAGTAAACCCTGCATAGCCATTTTCCTGCTTTCAATATGTTTATGTCTGAATAATGGAGAAAAATTGGGAAATAGAGGGTGGAATCCTATTATTCCTGGCATGGGGACGCTGCAGTGGCTGTCGTCTCGCCAGAGCCCAGGCTGGCAGTCAGCACAAACTGGAGGTAATTGAGAGGGAGAAGTCCCAGCCAGTTGCACAATGGGGCCTCCGTGGGCCTCTGAATGCCACCGTAGCCCCCAGCGGACATTAATCAAAATGCCCGATCAATAACTTCTCAAGTGCTAATAAGCACTGGCACATTTCGTGATATGTGAGCCCCTTCATCATTTCAACTACCCGGAGATTTATAGGAAATCCATTGTTAGGTCCAAAGTATGAGGTAATGTAGCACTTAGTAAATGAAGTAAAACCAAAAGCCTGAGGTGATTTGTATTTCATTTACAAAGGACATGTCTAATCATTAGAAGCTCCATCTCTCTGAAAAGCAACCAAACGGCTGTAATGATGGCTGTGTTCTTTTATAGCTTACTTACTCAGCAATGATGCAGGAGATAACAGCAAGGAGTGAAGCCTCGCCATCCTCCACTCCTGACTGGTTCACTCCCAGATAGCCATGGGGGACTCCTATCCACCATGGAGTGATTAAAGTCATGTTAGGGAAGCATTATGGGTCAAGTCATAAAATAATTTGATTTCTGTCCCCCTCCACTGTCTCCTATCAAAGTGATTGGTCTCCTGGTCATCTCACTGGCTGACATAATTGTTAATTAACCATTATGGGCTGCCCTCTCTCATCTATATCTCACAACAATTACTCATTTGACAACAATGCAATATATCACAGCGTATGATGTATGGACGCAGACCTGTTTTATGAGTATGAACTGACTCAGTATCATGAAAGTGTTGCACATTTACTCACAGCTATATATGTTTTATTTACTCCAGTATTGATTCCTGTCATTTGTCAGTTTCACATGATATTTCCTACAGGTGCCAAAGATGAATCAAAGTGGCAGCTCTATCTCAGTTAGCATTCAGTTATGCATGAGCCCCAAAGAACTGACAGATTATTTTCCTTTTCAACCTGTTTTCAGTGCAAATTTGCAAAGCAGTTCCTGCAAGTTTTTTTTTTAACCGTTCGCTTAAGTCATCAGCTCTTTGCACGTCAAGGTGAGTTGTCTTTTCAAAAATACCACAGATCAGGTAAAGAGGTCCAGGGGGAAGAAAGTTAAATAAAAAGCTCTTTAAAATGGTATTCATAAAGAAAAAGACAAACAATGTACTTGTTGAAAATAAAAGCGCACGCTGAAATCCATTCTGATGACAGTTGAGAATGCAGGCTTTATGGGGGACTTGAGCCCCATCTTTGCCGTATCTTTTAAGCATGATTATTTACTTTAAAAAAACAAACCAAAGCCCCAAGTCTGCCATTGTGGACGACAGGCCTTTGATTGAGCTCTGAGCTTGAATTCTTAACTAATAAATTGTTCCACGCCTTTGTCTGGGGCATTAACAGCAGTGGTCTGCGTTTTTCTTGCCCTAATCTCAAGAATGCAGCAGCCTCTTGAGAAGCTCAGGGGTTTCCTCCTCTCCCAGAGCTGGGTCTTCACTTTGTTTTCTTAGAGGACTCCCTGGATTGACAGGCCTCACCGTTAGCCCTCTCCTCGGCCATCTGTTTTCACCGATTCTGACTGAACACATCAAAGTCAATCAAGGCTGCAAAGCATTTTAAAAGTCACACACTCCCACAACGTGTGCGCGAAATGAAGCAAACTTTTCATCAGGCTCACAAAAAGAGTCGGTTTGGACTGTGTGTTTGTGTGTATGGTTTTCCATGTGAGGGTGACCTGGGAGGGATCCCTTAGCTCACAGCACAGGTATGAGCAGCTTAGCTTTGTTCAGCGCCTGCTCTGACGACAGCTCGGTGACTCACCTAGACACATAAGACTAACCTCCTTTGGTCAGGTTCCAACTATTCACTGACAACTCCCTGACAATAAAATAATCATTAGTGAGATTGAGACGCAGCACATAGTTTTCAAAGAGCAAAATTGTCTTTGCATGGTGATAGAAGGGGATAGACATAGAAAACTTTGTAAATGTAAAACTGTCAGCGGTGGTGGAAGAAGTATTCCGATCCCTCGCTTCGATTGAAAATAGCAGTACAATAGTGTGGAAATACAACAAGTCCTGCATTTGACCTAAATAAGATGACATATTTTCAGCAAAATGTGCTTGTATATTAGAAGTAAAAGTGTTAATTATGCATATCTGATTATCATTACTAATCCTTGAATGCATAAGCAACATAATAATACTTTTTTAAAATTTCTGAATACTTTTGACAAGTTCAATCAACAAAAGATATAGACATATATATTATGATATACCATTTGAACATTGTAAGTATCACAAAAGTATCACATAAAAATAATTATTACATAATACATCAAACACATCACATAATTGAATTCATGGTGCTATTAATTTGGAAACAATAACCAATCAGCTAACCCGGAGGTCTCAGCTCAGCCAATCAGATGCTCTGCCATGGAGAGAAGGCGGGACTTGGACTGGTCACCTGGTAACCGCTCTAACACGGTGTTGACAGGATGAAGATGCGGAAGGTTAGAACTTTAGCTGCTGTTCACCAACTTTGTTCATTTGTTTATTCATGAAACTGTGCTAATTTGAGAGATTGTGGCAGATATATCGTCAGGGTTTCTCCTTATACCTACATTTTCGTTTAGACTTTCTTCATAGTGGGAGTAAGACGAAGTTAACTTGTCCCGTTGACTGTTACGCACCTGCTAGTTAATGAGCTAGGTAGCAAACACCTGTGTGAACTGAGCTTCATTGACATTGAAAACAACCAATGTATTCTGTAATTTATGAGTCAAATTAGGTTAGACTTTCCTTCTTTTAGGTAAATGAGAAGATATGCTGTTGCCAGGCTGTTTGTTTTTAAAAGTAATTTCTTTGACACAGTCATTGTGCATTAGTGAATTATCTTTGGCAAATATAGCATTTTCCATTTGGCCATGCACTGATTTATTCCTGCATTTTGTTATTATTTGGTCTGGATTGTATGGTTCAGAATGCTTTTATTTGTATTTATAGCATATCCTTGTCTAAGATTAATATGAAGTCTTAGTCTACATTTTCTATTCTGCCAAGTTTTGCTTTGCATCACTTTATATAAATGCAGTGATGAGCATTTCTATCATATTTTACAGGGTTTGACAACTAAAGCAAGCAACAAGTTGGTGATCACCTCAGTTGCCTTTCAAGACCACATCACACGCAGCCTGCTGCATCCACATTTCTCACTTTCTGATCCTTTGCTGAGATGCAAAAGAAAAGCACCTCGAAATCCACAAGCAAGTGCAAGAGTGGAAGAAAGGGGTCTGCGGAGACGAGATTGGCAAGAAGAGGGAGAATATGTGCTTGATTCTTCTCCACCTCTTTTAACATTAGGTAACATAAATGCTCTGGGCGACTTTAATTTATGAGCCTCATGATCATGACTATATAACCAGTATTTTTCTCATTTCTTTTAGCTCAGAAGTTGGGTTTGGTGGCCTCCCCTGCAGGAAGACTGACAGAGGACGAATGGACACAGGTCAAGGCGAGGTCTGTTCAGCAGGGGGAATCAGCACAGCCCTGTGCAATATGCAGGGAGGAGTTCCTCCTTCAGCCTCAGGTATTCCCCCAACACAACAGCTACTGTTAATACTTTGTGAGAGAGCTCTTTCTTTCCTTTTTTACATGTTTCCAATGTTCTGTCTGTCCTTAGGGAAACCTGTGTTTCTGTATACACACATGGACACGCACACAAAGCCCCCCTCTCCCACCTCCCACTGCAGTTCCTGTATGTTCTAATCTGTGTAGACAACTGTACAAATTTACCCATACTGCCTTGGAACTCAACTGTGACGTGATGATGTAGCAATCAGTGTGTTACTGTGAGGGTCATTCAGTCTTTTACACCTTTCCGATCCCCTTTTAAGATGCCAATCTCCTCAAGAATGCGGGACTAGAATAGGCGGCCTCACAAAGCACAGTTGCCATAGATGCACGTGTAAATATTAGTTTGACTCAGGAGAAAAAAAAAGTTAATTAGAGCCTGCTAACAAGGGAAAGTGACAAGAGGGAATCTTTGTTGATTTGGCATTTTCCTGCAAGCCTTCATATTGTAACAATGCATTTGTGTGCCACAGTCTTGTGTTGCATTGAAGCATTAATATGACAATTAAAATGCTTACAGCAGCAGTTGTTCTAAATCAGTTGTGTGGACTGAAATATTTGCTTCTCTATTCAGCTCATATTATTTTAACACCAACAAGAAAAAGAAAGAATAAAGAAAAAGTTCCTCTGCTTTCCATTATATACCCGATTTCTGTGTTGTATGTCTGTCCATAAACTGTAGCTTGTAGCCTTAAAGCACTGTGGGAAGTGAAATTTCTCTGTGGTCTAATGGCTTGTCGAGCTCCTGGAAATTGTACACTGCAGGGGGCCCTTTCACTGGTGATGGAGTGTGTTGGTCAGGCCAAAAACAATGGGAAATCAATATGCCTCCCCCCTGCCCTCTAGAGATCTGAGTAAACTGGTTTGTGTGCCAAGCCCCATAGCTGTGGCTGTCTCCTTTCAGACGATAAAAGAGTCCCTCTCACAGGTAGAGGAGACTATAGTCCAGGTCCCAGCCAGCCCACTGGGGGTCATGCTGACTCCCTCTATCCTCTCAGCAAATAACACTTAAAAGCAGATACACGCATTCACATAAGTGCATGAATACACACAGATTTAGCATGACTTAAGGCTCACATAAATACACCGCATGTGCACAGACGTATACTGTATGAGCGCTTTCCTAAGCACTTAAAGAAAACCTGAAAACCAATACACGTTCAGCAGCTTCCTCTGGAGACAACCCATGTAGTCATTCAACCTACGAAATCTAAACTCTAAGATTGGTGTTGATGCTTTTTCTTCTTTCATTGCATGTATAATACAATTTTTATTTCACATATACTAAGCAACTTATGTCACTGTTTCTTTTTAGGTGCTGCTGTCTTGCTCTCATGTTTTCCACAGAGCATGTTTGCAGGCCTTTGAGAGGTTTTCTGGGAGGAAGTGCTGCCCAATGTGCAGAATGGAGCAGTATGAGACGCGGGTGATCCATGACGCAGCTCTCCTCTTCAGACACCAGTGTGCCACCAGGTACATGCACTAAACCAGAAATTGAAAAAAAGAAATGCATAAAATACTTGTATGGATAGAGGAGACATTCACAGTACTACACAATGCACACCAAGTTTTAGTGTGTGGTGTAAGTCAAGCAATAGTTTCAGCCTATAGAAGACTATTAAACTACATGATCAACATTCAGACTCAAAGACTAAAGAGAGTAGATGTGCACCTGTTAAAGATTTTATTTATATAGCACATTTCATTGTGAGAAGTCATTCTGATTTACAATAAAAAATGGAGACATGACCAAATTGCTCATGTCATGGTCGCACATAAAGTTTTTATACAGTGTTTGTACAAGACTTGTCTATATGTACTGTATATGGCTAACTGAGTTGGGATCACTTGTCTGCGTGGGACCACACTTGCTATTCTAGTTTGACTGAGGTTTTACATGTGAGAAATAAAGTCATCTTATTTTCAATAAATTATATCAGCTCTACCAAGAAACTAATCAATAATCAATAGAATATGTTCTTCAAATCTCTGCAAAGCTTGACTTTTACCACATTTTTGTAGCTTTTGACTCCCAACTTTTGAGCAGTTTTTGAGAGCATCCTATCAGGTGATGTGATCATTATTTCATTGTTCTTTTGTATGTATTTTGTGTGTGTAGAATTCAAGCATTCTGGCGAGGCTATGTTGCTCGGAAAAGGTACAGAAAATTGAGAAAATCTACCTGCCCAAAAGACAAACAGCTGCGACGCAAATTCTTTGAAGAAAAGGTTAGTTTGAACTTCAGATCTGCAGTGATCACAAACCTGCTCTTATAGGTTAATCATGCGTCCTTGGATCCCACTGAGCGTACGACATGGTCACATTACTGAGCATCTGTCTCCTCACATCTCTTTTTTCCTCCATTTTTATACTGTTTAGTTGGTCAAATAAAGCCAGTGATGAACAATGTATCTTTAGGGTTGAGACATGGGTTTCAGGGACTCACTGACCCCACGGCTAACCTACTTACAGACACACACACACACTCACCTGTTCTGACCCTCTCAAGCTCCTTTGATGCTTTGTGAATCATACACTGTTTGTCCACTAATGTGGAGAGAGTTTTGTGTTTTAGTCAAACAGTCTGGACATTCCAGGGTCAACACAAAACCATGATGTCTCCTGTGCATGTTTGGGTCTGGCATTCATTCATCTATCTATATATGTCTGCTGTGTGTGTGTGTGTGTGTTTGTGTAGCTCTATTCGTGGGTTGGATGGTAAGGGGTGAAGAGGTGAGGTTGACCGGGCTGTTTGGTTACCTGATGCAGGTTGTCATTTCAAGCTTTGTTCTCTTGTCCCATTTCAAAGCCATAAATCATGCAACGACTGGACTTGATGGAGGGATCATTTAGAAGTGGCCTCAAGAGCAGCCAGTGACTCTGAGGCTGTGTTGCCTTCATGGTGGCTCCCAGGAAAAGGGAACATTGCCACCTAGTGAACCTCCCCCTACTGAAGCCTTGGATGACCAAACATGCGACTGGTCACTATTTCTCTTAACCAAACATCAGTTTTACAGAATATTTCTCATACAAATTCATCTCATGACCCAGCTTTAAAATAGTCAGAGCTCTAACACATGTACTGTCTCCAATGTCCTAAAGAACAGGCCCTGTTTATTTTTATGTGTAATCATGCAGAGTGCTCCTGCGCTTCAAAGAGGCTGATTAAGCAAAAGTGACAAACGCGTGAGGGCCACACTTATAATGTGTTGCAAGGGTCGGAGTGTCCTACCCATCCCCCTGTCAGTCTCTGTCATCTCGCCTATAAACCAAGCCTTTAACATGTCACGTAAACAAAGACACAGCATTTACTGAGCCAATTAACTGTGTTCTAACACATTAGGCCGTGTCCAGGTCCACATGTGTAGGATGGAGTCATAGACACTGTCAGCCACTTTACATTCAAGTTGTGTGATTCAGTGGTTGTGGGTGGTCATGAGATTGTCTCATGTCTTTTGTCACACTGAGGATGATCTTCAAGAGCTTTGAGCTGCGCAACACAGCGCTGACAGGTCTGATTGACTTGATTTTCAAGGGGAAGACTTATTTGCTTAGCTGACTGTAATGCAAACAGGCATGTTAGTGCTGGGCTGGAACCTGTGTGAGATGGAGGAACCTATTCTTTCAGCTTTCCTTGTGATAGCAGGAGGCAATAAAGCATCTTTGTACCACAAAGCCACAGGTGTTCCCTGGAAAAAAAAAACCCTTCCCACATATCAGGTCAATTTCAGAAATCTTATCAGCTGATCCTGATGCCCAGCTTTCAATTTTTACTCGCTTCAGAGGTCCGACCCTGAGTCAACACATTAAGGGAGACACTACCGACATCTAGATGGATTGCCGTGAGATAACGCCTCTGCGCTCCACCTCCTCTTCCCCCTCTGTGTCCTCTCCCGTCCGCATCTCCTGTGGAGCAAGGCAAAGTTCACCAGAGGCTGTACTGTTTGCCTTGACTGTCGAAAAGTCAGCCAGGCTCATAAAACCCTCCATCCGAATGGTCAACAGTTGTTTAATTAGTGATAAAAGCCTAGCTGTAAAGCAATTCTGATGTCACTGTGACAGGCCAAGGGATGGGGTTTGTATTTGTGTGTGTGTAGTTGAGTCAGAGGCAGAGAAAACATGTAAGCAAGCAGGTGCTGAGGCTAATGCTACTCTTTGTGACATGTTGCAGTAATTACAGTACTTTTCCCAGATGTAGTGCAACACATTAATGTAGAGATTAGTTGATTGAGAGGAAATTATCCCCAACTCTTTTGATAATTGATTAAATTGAGTGTTTTTTCATGCAAAAATGCCAAATATTCCCTAGTTTCAGCTTCTCAATTGTGAGGTTTTTGCTGGTTTTATTTGTCTTACATGTCAGTAAACTGATTATCTTTAGGTTTTGGTCTCTTGGTTAGACAAAACCAGTTAAATTTGAAATAGGTTTTTGTCATAATTGATGAATCTAGGAAAATCAGCACATTAACCCACCAGTTGCAGCTCTACATGAATGTGTAGTTCTTGTAATCATATATAGTTATTGAGCTAAGGAACAAAAAAAAGCTTACTGACATGGTTGTTTTTTCCAGACCTTTCACCCACATCTCATGGTCTTCCATCTGTGGATGTAGTTTACATCACATGCAGAAATGTATGTTAATTGGTCATCTGCGTCCTTCTGTTGCAGCCTACACCTATAAATAGCTTATTCGTTGACTATTCAATATGTTTTGGATATAAACATGCATATGCAGGCATTAATTGTTGCCTAGCAACAGCTGCTGTAAATGGGAGACGACAGATGAGTTCTTTGAAGAAGTCTTTTAATATCCATCAGTTTGAGAGTAGAAGAGGTGACCGGGTGCCTCAACAAATGGAGATAGTTTAAATTTACATCTTAGAAAGTCCAAGTCCACAGTACTATCCCTGTTCAAAAAATAATGTCTTTAAAATGTCTAAGGTGTTCAGATTTGTTATATTTTATTAATTCTGTTAGCTGTTTAATTGTATGTTCTATTTATTTTCCAACACGAATGTCTGAATGCTGTTTCAAAGCTGTTTTCATTCTGCCAGGGATAACATTATGGTGGGGAAATACTGAATCTTTATTTATTGCTGTAAAAGTAGTAGTAATTTGAATATCCTGTGTCTTCGAACAGTGGAATCAATCCATAAAACCCAGACAGAAAAAGTGTCTGAGATGCGTTTGTTTCCATGTTTCCCAGCACTATCTTCCTCTTTTTACTGGTTTCCATTAATTCTCCATGTTAGTGGGAGACGTGACTGTATTGATCTGGCTGTTTAACAACTGCACCCTGTCAGCATGCCTCAGCCATTACAATACACACACACACAATTAGCCTTCGCCGACAACACGACTCTATTGTGTGTCTGAATGAAACATGCCTCCTTTGTGCCACTAAAATGGTTTTTCTAATTAGTTGCAGGAGTTGAATGACAGCTTTGTCCGATACTGTCACACCGACACGGAGGCTTTTCTGAGTGATATCAACCGCTCGCTGTCATCAAGCAGACAAGTGTTCCAGCAGCTGGAGAGAAAGCTCGTCTCCGAACCTCGGGAGAGCGACTGGGACCGAATACAGAGCCAGGTACAAGACGCAGTCTGCTGAGCAAGAAGCCACTTCTATCATTAAACAAGGCCTTCGTAAAAATATCTAATCCTAGTCTGATTCTTCCTGTCCCAGTCTTGCCTTTCCCTTGACATGTTAATGCTTGCATGGGGACGACAGCATCACAGCTGCTGGATAGAAAGTACACATCTCTCCAGAGGTGATCATTCACTTTATCGAATGAATGGCAGTGGGTAGGCTAATAATCCTCCGTGTTTACAAAAAACATGAGCCGGTCTGATAATGCACGGCAGGCTTTTCATCGCCTGGACTGCTGCGGAGGAATTGAAAAGGCATTAAGATTTGCTGTTCCATAAGGCTCCATTGTTGGCTTTCATTGCAACCAGTACCATTTTCCATAGAGGGGGTGGGGTGTGTGCAAAGAAGATGTCTTTTTTTTTTTTTTTTTTCTTCTTCTTTATCTGGTGTGAAAAGGTTGAGCACAAGACAGGAGTGGCTCAGCCTTGACATGGAGTATCAAACAGTGAATGTGCTTTCAACACATACCTTGCACCTTTTTCACGGGTGCAAACTCTATAAAGCCAAGTGCGGTTCGTTATGAAACATTTAACGGTGGGGCAGGTTGGCCCCTAAATACAGGAAGCTGTCTCTGCTTAATCATTGGCAGAGCTGTGCGTGTTTTGTTTTGCTTTGTTTTTGTAAGGATCACTGATAAACATGTTATCACCTCATGTCTGATCAAACCTGTCAGCTAGTTGCCAACAGATTTGTTCAGAGTTCTTTCTAATGAAATGGCAGTGACAGGGATTGAGTCACTGTTACCCTCAAACATGCAAAAATTGCCTTTGATTATACAGTTGTTGGTGTAAATATTCTTAAGTTAGTCAAAGATCTTTTATTGTTTGTTTCCTATTCTGACAGGTTATCCAGAGAGGTGTCTGGGACTGCCCCATCTGCCTGACTGCATTGTATAGCCCGAGCCTCCCAACAGAAGCAGGTACATCCAGCCATCGACCACACAGACACACCATGCTTCTATCCTGTTCCCACCTCTTCCATCAGATCTGTCTGGAGGCCTTTGAGGCCTTTACTATAGAGAGCAGACCTTCCTGTCCCCTGTGCAGATCTGTCTACCACAAAAAACTCATCTAACATGGTACAAATTAATGCAGCATGGTATTTTAGATCACCTCATGCAGTAATATTTGTAATTTCAATTACACTTTGTTGTAAGCAAAATGATTACGACATCTTACAGTGAATGACAAGATTAAACAAATAGTTCCAACAATTTTGGGAAATTCGCTCATTCACTGAGAGGAGGATGAGAAGATCTCATGTCTGTGCGTTAAATATGAAGCTGGAGACAGGAGCTGATTACCTTAGCTTAGTTTATGACTGGAAGCAGGGGGAAACAGTTAGCTTGGCTCTCTCTATTTCTCTGTCACTAAGAAATAATTACAGCATTTAACAGTAAAATCACAAATTCTTCTTTCTACATTATTGTTTGTATGTGGATTAAACAAGCAAGACATGTAGGTGGATTTTTCAGCTTTAGACAGAGCCAGACAAGCTATTTCCCCCTGCTCACAGTCTTTATGCTAAGCTAATGGGGTCCTGGCTAGCTCCATACTCCATACATGCACAGACATGAGAGTGGTATTAATCCTTTCATCTAATTCTTGGCAAGAAATTAAATAAGCGTCTTTCCCAAAAAGCTGCACTACTCCTTTAACTCACCTGTCAATCAGTATTGATGTCCAGGATGCCACAATGATGATGTTCACAAAGCATTTTTCTACTTTTATTTGCAAACACACAAACGTCAAAAATAACAAAACATACATTTAGCAAACTGAGAAATCGTAAAAAATACATTCACAAAACATGTACCAAAAATTACATGCAGAGACCAACTGACAGACAGACAGAAAAAAAGCTGCTTCACTTACAGTACAGGCCAACTCTCAACTTTTGAAACCCCCACACAGCACAGAGATGTACTGTAAAGGCAACCAGAAAAGATTGCTTGAATAGAAAATGGCTCTTTGAGTTTTTACCTTAGAAGCTACTGCGAGGAGTATGATTGTGATGTTTTATTTGGGGCGTGACACTTCCCTGCTAAGTATCCCAGAGCCTGGTGTTAGCACAGTGTGCAGCTGAGCGGATGTATGCACAGCTATGATGGAGATTGAAAAAAAATCCACCTCAAGCCTTTTAAGTTAATGTAGTTCACCCTTCCTTTTTACTTTCACTAATTCACCCAGCAGTTAAAATTCTCTTTTGTATACAGTGTCTTACTTTTTGCTTTGCCAAATGGGCTATATTTGATTTTTCAAAGTATCCAATGATCAGCATGGTCCTAATGTGAATAAAATAGCTGTAGAGATGCACTAAACAAATTAAATGGCACCCAATGTACCAGAAACAAATGTTTCTGTCAGTAAAGAATTTGGATTGGACTCATCTTTCAAAATCAGAAACAAGGTCATACTTTGGGTTTGGGATGTAAGAGCCATTATGTGTATAAGTCATCCTTTACAAAACATTCTCAGGTCTGATTTGCTCATTTGAGAAGATGGCTTCAGCATGAGTTTTGTGATTGAGAGTTGCAAAATTTTCTTTAAATCCAGTCTTTGTATATAGCAACAACCAATGGCAAACAGCTTTAAGAAATAAAAGTTTTAAATGTATATATAAAGTAAAATTTCCTTACTTCCTTTTCTTTTGTTGTCATGAAAACACATGACATCTATAACACCTTAAAAGCATCATTCGATCAATCAACCCTATCCTAGCAAGTGCTCGAGTTTCATGGGTAATGAATGAGTCTGAAAATAGCCTCTCACTAGATAAGAACTACTGTGACAACATTCATAGCAAAAGCAATGTGTATGTTATATCCAGCTGGCTTTATACTAGAAACTCGGTGGCGTACAGGGGATCACAGTGGAACTGTCTAGAGACAAACAATGTACATGTACACATAAGTACATGTACATAACAACACAGAACAAGAAACAACCTTAACATGAAGCCTGCGCGATGCTTGTCGTATAAGGCATTTAAGGTGGTTCTGGAGACAAAGAACATCACAGTTCAGAAGATTATGCAGCAATACAACATGTAAATGGGGCCTGAGTCACCAAGTCTTTCTACTGGCTGCAAAGTTGCACATTTTTCACTCATGCATTCTGTATGTGAAGACTGTTACAGGTTTGCATTAGATTTAGGTGTTTATAAAAAAAATATGTACAACAAAATACAGATTGCTTAGTGAGTCAGACCCTCTGAGGGCTTGACGAGAGCCCAATATTTACATCAAATAATGCAAAAGAGGTATGAAACACAATATATGTACATGGAAATACAACATTTACAAAAATGACAAAAAATTGACAAATCTGTCTGTGCCCTGTGAATTTAAAATAGATTTTTTTGGGATGAGCAAAAATGCGATGACATTTTCTTACCATGTGCATAATAAAATTTCAACTCCCATATAGTTTTCCCATTTGTAGAGTAGCTCAATTCTAATCTAGAGCACCTAAAAAAAGTTCTTGCCCTACTTCATACAAACTAATGACATCATCAATAAAGTTAAAGCGCACTTGAGTAAAGCCAAATAAAAAGATGAATGACAGCAGGAGTGCTAAAATCTGAGGCCTATCAGTAATGACAGTGCCGATGCATATAATGTGAATTGTATTGCCGTGCTGTTTTATGTACTGGCTGTGTTGGGTGTGAATAAATGACTTCTTTCATGCTTCACAAATTTTGTTTTTCACATTTTGAGCTTAAACAAATCAAAAATGAAAAATGGACACCTTATCATGCCTGTATCAGTTCACATAATGATCAAAGACCAATGATGAAAGACCATAAACTGCAAATCCTCCATATATCACTGACACCGATTACCGCCGACATACTGACATTAAAATATGAGTCTAACTGGATTGTGGGCGTCTATTTACTATACTGAGTACAGAGGAGGAGCAGGGTGATGGAAAAGAACCCACCGCCTTTTAGTTAGATGTAAGAAAAAAAAAAAGACAGAAGGTGCATTGTTTCACCTGCTATACCCTCTTGCTTTTGTCTAGTGCAGTGTTGAGGAGGTTGTAGAAGAAAAACGGGTAGCAGTGTTGGGGGGGAAGGAAGAGTGCCCCTGAAGCAAGAGATGGTTTAAAGTCACAGTCGCGGTTGAGGTCAACATCAAGGTCACTGCAGTGATGCCAGTCTATTTCACTCCTCAGTCTCATCCCTGGCTCTGTCCCAGCTTCCATCCGAGACGCAGAGGATGGAATGTCACGAAGCTAAATTGCTCTCAGCCTCCATTTGCAGCATCCGTCAGACACTGCCTGGGTTTATTAAGTTCCTTCCAATCCCTTTCACCTTTCAGCAGTCAGGCAGTACTGTCGAAATCTCCCTTTGGCTGTGCTAAGGTGTGTGTTTGTGTGTGTGTGTGTGTGTGTGTGTTGATCTATCGTCCCTTTCACAGAGTTTTCTGATGCCCGTTGGCCGAGAGCTTCCCAGATTCAGGGTCTGTGGGGCTGTTTGACAGTTGCAATTTATCCAGACCTGGGCAGGGGGAGATAAGGGAGAGAAATCTCATTAAAAAGCCTCAGACTTTCACTTAGACAGAGGTATTGATGTGCTTTTTTCCCCTCAGTGCCTCTGTCTGACATTTTCTAACCCTATCCCACCCTGTGTATCAAACATCCAGGGCCTGTCACCACAAGCCTTTGAGACTAGCCCCATCCTCTGCCACATGTCAGTCCCGCAGCACATTGGATCTCGCTGCAATTTCTTCTATTTTGTCACTCCAGGTCATGCTGTCTGAGAGAAATAAACACTATCTCCCTCCAAAGCCACAGAGTACGTTGGTGCTGTCAGTGTTTCAGACTAAACCTTTGTGGATATAAAATTGGGATGAAATTGAGTAGTCAAAGTGTTGAGTAGTCAAACTTTGCTTTATATTCTACAGAACATTCAGCATAGACAAGGCAGGATTGTTTGTCAGACATTGCAGGGCACTGAAAGAATATGTGGTGCACTCTGGAATTATTTTGTTGTAGTATATTAACAGCATCAGGACACAAAAAAATAAATTTACCTAAGGCCTTTAGAAGCTCTTCCCGTACAGCTGAGGTGAATTTTCGCACAAGACAGAGTGTTGTCACGACCGCAAACAGCAGGTTGTATGAAAGGACAATGTAAAAGTTTCCCAGCCAATTAAATCTCCCGAAGTCTCCCAAGAGATCAAACCTGGTGATACCTGTGAAGGGCAGAGTACAAGTTAAATAACTGGGTGAGAAGGCAAGTTGACGCTCACCCACTCAGACAACACAATTACTATTTCGGTTCAACACTCTGCAGTTAAGGCATTTTGAAAAGTGTCTCTCTCCAATGGTCCAACTCTTTAAACAAGTAAAAAGGCTGAATCTGAAAGAAGGGCTTAAATACAAAACTATTTTATGTGTGTTACAGGTATCTCAGTGCAAACAAGGTTAAAAACAATTATTTAACTATGTGACTATGTAACTGATAGTATGGATACTCTATTTTTTCATAATGAAAAGGTTCTGTTTGTGGTCAAAAAAAGAAAAAAACAAAAAAAGCCACTCCCGAGTCTTCCACAGAATCACAGTCACCATACAGACATCCACCTGAGTCAGCCCCTGAGCTAAAACATCTCTAATTCAAACAATAAACATGTGCAATCTTGTAATTTTCTTTTCTCCACCTCATATTTCTTTAATAGCTATGGTCTTACCTTTTAGTTTTAACATATAAATATGCCTGACAATGCTGTCATCAAAACATGATAAATCTATATATCCACTGTTCCCTGTTGAATATGAGAGGATGACTAAATACGGCAGCAAAGGTGGTCGGCAGGTGGTCTTCATCTCTCTCCCAGGACCTTCACACATAGAGATAAAGGAGTGGTTTCTCCTGCAGGATCCTCTTAGCTCCACACTGCTACACCATTTTCAAACCATCTGTCACAGCTGAACGCGTGCTGCCTGGAAAGCCATCAACACCCTGTTGTTTTCCTGCTTATCCATTTTGACCTGCCAGTCCAGGTGTTTCTGCACTCTACCACAAGGATGGGCTAGCCGTGCCATCCAATAATAAAGTAATGTAGGGGCATAATTAAGTTTTCAATAACCTGATGTGTGCAATTGTGGTTGATGTATGTCACTAATGGTATTTGTTTCTATGAACCACAGCAGTCGTCTGTATGCAGAAATTACATTCAGACGTGGCACACTGGAGAAGCACAAGTCTATATACGTTCTACTTCCCCTGTAACATCTTCACAACCTCTGTCGTCAATTACATTGGGCAATCGATTCAGTGTCTGGAGGGATGTATTTACAGCCGCAGTAAGCAGTTTGCAAGCATCAAGGACCTTTAACAAAATTGCCTGTGAAGAGACAGGGAGAGAGATGATGGAGACCCCAGTCGATACAGCTTGCCACTGTGGTCTGGCTACATCCATTTCTAATGCCAAAGGTTTTGATCTTGGTTTGGTAATTTGAGAAAATCTAATTGGGGGTAAAAAGAGGCTTGGCGTTTGAAATGTCAGGGGTACAGTAGCAGGAGACATTAGCATGCAGCTGGTCATGCATCCAAGAAACATAGGCCAGATTCATCAGGGCTGTATGACATAGTGAGATAATTTTCTTTGTGAGGCTACTGGCATTTGTGCCTGCTTCTGACTATTAACACATATAAAAATCATAACATAAAATTTGTAACATATTTGTAACAATATGAGTAGAAGTATTCCATCTTTCAATATATAGATTTCTAATACTAGCTAAAAAAATATCTGTTAATGGACAGACTTTAGCACACTTTTTTATGTTGTGGTAAAGTTCCTCATTCTCTCATACAGTGCATTCTCCCCACACTGACACAAAAAAAAACACATCAACACACAAAACCCTTCCTTGTCTCTTAACATCTCACTTCGTCACACTCAACTCTCCACATCTTTTTTCTTTTGCTGGGAGGCCTTTTTTCTTCAACTCTGTCTCATGCATTTATTCCTTTTAATCTATTCAGCGTCACAAAGCAGAACCTGTTGATATTTTGTAAAGCTCCCAATGAGTCACTGTATGCTCACTCCGTCCCATTTTCCCACTCTGTTGGTCTCTCTCACACACACTCAAATACACACACAGAGTAGTGCTATTTGAACAGCTGTGCTCTGCACTCTGCATGTTTATTAGTGCCATTGTGATGGTGCAACTCCTGTCATTTTTACCCCTTCACCCTGCACTCCTTTCTAATGTCACTATGGGAAACTATAGGAGAATTCAACCTGCTAACCTTAATGGTCCACTGTTGGTGGCGGCACTGAAAACTGTCGTGGGGGAGGGTCATTTACTCTTTCTAGTTGTTTGTGATGAGGTTGTTATGACATCTCTGAAAATTCATGGGAAGGATACTTATTTTCTTTGTTGCCCAGAGTTAGATGAGAAGATCGATACCATTCTCACGTCTTTCCACTAAATATGAACCTACAGCATGCCCCACACACACACACTAATACAGGCAGGCAATCACACACACACCTGTACTCACCTAGAGTTCTGGACATCACTGGCAGGGCTGAACTCAGGACCAAGATGGACACACAGCAACCGATGATCTACAAATCACAAGATGATCAAGAGATAATCAAACTTCAGATCTCTCATACAGTTTTTAAGGGAGGAAACTATGAATGTGAGGATAAAGCACCCATTGCAGCAACATTTTCACCCATAACGTGCCCACACATATGCACACACCACTTGATGTTAAATTGGTTCCACATATTGTACAATTAGTACCTCTGAAGTTTCTCATTACCAGGTCTCTCTGTTGTCCTTTCAAGCCCTTTCACTGGAGCGTCATGGCTAGTTAACAAGCCTCACCACTCCCAAACTCATTACCAAGTGAATAGGTGCCACTATGGGCCAAACAGAGCACACATCCCCCCCAAAAAACCCACTCTTCCTCTGATGTACAAGAAAGAAGCTTGCACTTTGCCAGTGTTTGCGCAACCCACAAACAAATATTGGACAGATCAACTACAGATCAACGTTTCTTCACGGCCCAACTTAAAAGCCATTGAGGGGCCCTGCGGAAAACATTAGTGAGCAGTAGGAGTTCGGAGTGGAGAGGAAGGCGGGAGAGAGAAGGGGGGGAAAGAGGAAATGGATGAAACACAGGGGGCTCAAACACATCAGCACCTTAGGAGCACCCTTGCCCCCACTTATTTTCACCCCTTGCGCCCTGTCCTCCCATCCCATCTTTACCGTTGTCATGGTTGTGTCATCCTTCCTGGGAGTGAGAACCTCAAAGACTCGCAGGCTGTAGAAGCCAACGACAGAGGACACCATCAAGTAGCTGTTCAGCAAATCAATCAAGGACCACAAACACTTCTCTGCTGGTAGTAAAGCATCTTCTTTGAGTCGTCTTTTGAAGTATCCCAAGTCTGCACCTTTTCAGCTACGATAAAAGGTGACGAAACAGCACAACATGTCTTCCGGAAGATGTCCGGCTGAACTATGTCCTGAGTAAACAAAGCTGGCTTGACAATGTTGCTCTTGGCCATGGAGCATGCTACTTCGGCCACAGACAAAAAGGGGTGTTGGGGGGTGTTTCACTCAAAGGATACAACATTAGGATGATCTCCAGTGCCGCCTGAGCCACGCCAAATGTGGATAGAGAGGTGTTTCCAATGCCTCGGTCCTGGAAGATGGAGGACATAGACAGAAAACTGCGTTATCCAATGTCATCACACACCAAACTTATATAAACACATCACAAATAAAACAGGAAAATGGGAAACGACAGCACTGCAGGCAGTTGCACACACATGCAATTACAGAAATCCTGCAAAGTAAGTGTGCGGTGCATGAAGAATTTCCCCACTTGAGAAAGACAGAATCAAATTGGCTAAGTAATGAATGGAACAAGATGAAAGAGGCTCTTTTCAAATCACTGTCGATCATACAATATGTGAACAGGTGTTCAAACAAAAACGGCACATCGCTTACGGTAAGAAGAGTGTACAGGCTGAAAGCACGCCAAAAACATAAAAACAACAAAACAAATACTTCAGCAAACACACAAGGCGTACCCCCCCGCCCCCCTCCAACCCCTAAACCCCTAAGGCCTTTTGAAACTGGAGCAAGAAAAAGACATACATCTACATACGCTGCACATACCAAGCATCTGTGTTGTCAAATGATAAATATTTGCCTTTGTCGGACTTGGCACCGGGTTTGATCCTCCAAAGGATCTGTGTGTTGTGTGGGGCACCTACACATGATGTTCACAAGTAAGAAGTGACTGTAGATTGCTCACTTTCAACTAATTGAAGCTACACATTTTTTAAAAAGTCAGTTATTTAAGGATCAAAGTTATTTAAAAACCGCCTAAAACTGAGGGCTGCAAATTCAGATCTTGTAGATAATCATATGCAGATATATGAAGTATACACAGTATTACAACCATACAGTATATTCTCGATCACTAAATGGTCTTTAATACTCCTATTCCGTCCTACTTCCCATCTTGGTATCATATGTACATAGCTGGATACATTCCGTTTTAGTATTTACTGTTCTTTGCCATACTAATATATATTATAATTGCATGATATATCTTTTACAGTATGGTCCCAGTTTTAAGTGTATTATTTATGTTTTTTTATTGTATTTTATTTCTTTCTTTCCCACCTTGAGTGTCCTTATCTTGATTTGTTCTGTAAAAGTGCCTGAAGAAAAAAGGAAAGCCTGGCAGGTTGTTTCATGCCTTTTTATGCAACTGTCATCCCTGGGAGCTTACTGCAGAGCCATGGTGCAGTGCTCTTTCTCTCTTACACAGGGAATTAGCAGACAGCATCTGATGTAATTTATTAATGGAGGGAGGGCGGGCATGCATTAAGACTGTGTGTGTGTGTGTGTGTGCACTGGCTATATGCGTGTATGCGCTCGCTTAGGACAGCTAGCTTTCACAGTACGCGTCCTTTCAACTCTTACTTCTTTTCATTCCAGTAGCAGGAAGGGTGATGGAGTGTGTGTTTGTGTGTGTCAAAGAGAGGGAGGGGGTCGGCGGCAGTGGGGGGGGCTGGTAGATTCGTCTGTGCTGCCTGCCATGGCTCTTTCAGCAGACACATTGCATTTGTTGCTTGTAAGATTAATACCTCACAATACCACAATACCTGTGCACTGGCAAGGTCGTCAGCGTTGTACTAGCACACACACAACTATGCCTCATGTCCTGACCATTTGACCTCAGGATGGTCCCCTATGTAATTATACCATTTTTTATAACTATTCAAATATTGTAAAAGAAGGTAACTAAGAGATGTCCTAATATTTCTACCTTTCACATAGTTAATAATATAGTCAAAACTGTTTCGCACTCCCTCCCTCTCCTAACCCTTATCCACTGGCTCACTAGATAATTCCCCCGGCCGTCACGTATATAACAAGTAGCAGAAAGAAGCAGCCATAAAAACACAGTAAATATAATATATAGAGGTGCTAATAACTTCAGGTTCAGAGTCCTGAAAGTGCTTGGGCGTATGAGTGGGAACCACCGTACAGCATCCGTTCTAAACTTACTTTCCATTGTTCTTTCAGTTAGAGGCTATGGTTTAGACCAAGAAACTGACGTTATTTAACACTACCACATACATACACACAAAAAAAACACCCCACCAGCATTCACTCAATGCAATGTTTCACTTGTGAGCATTTGCACCTACAGAAAATGGAAAGCTTTGTCTTCTAAGAATAACCTGCTACATTGAGACCATGAATGTATTACAAAAACTGGACACGTTCCACGATGGCGCTCCATCGATAAGTTTTTCCACAGCCCATAAAGCATGTGCAAAGTTCAAGATGTCGACAACGTCGACTTTTTGCTACCTCCGTGCATGAACACAAGAACAGGATAAGATCATTTGAATAATTTGAAGTGTTTCAGAAACTCAGAAAAACATATTCTTTCTTTTACAGCCATTCCTTTTGTTTTGAGTATGGGAAAAGATCTTTTTGGGTTCTTATGTGATTTTCTGTCTGTAAAGGTTGGTAGTATTGTTACTAGGGCTGCTACTAATGATTATTTTCATTATGCATGAATGGTCCCAATATTTTCAGTTCACAAAATGTCGAATTGTGAAAAATGCTTATCGTAATTTCCCAGAGCCCAAAGTGTGATGTCTTTAAATTGCTTTTTTTGTCCAACCAATAGTCCAAAGCCTTCATTTACTAGCATATATGACAAGAAATGACAAGAAAAGCAGCAAAATCTTACATTTAAGAAGCTGGAACTTGATTGAAAGATGGCTGAAATTATTAATAGATTATTAAAATAGTTGGCGATTAATTTTCATTCAATCGACTAATTGTCGCCGCTCTAATTGTTGCAGAGACATTAATCTATTCATTAATAAATTTCCCTCTGGATGTCTAAATCAGAAATGGGAGCGATTCCAAAGGCACTTTTGGACATAGTGTTTGCTCCGATACCATCCATATTGTGGCTGTATCTTTAATCATTTTATTAATTAAAGCAATGAGTTGTGCCATCTATTCTTTTTGGCCATAGTAGTTTCATGTATTCAATTCCACTTCATCTTGCCATAAAAATGTCAACATTATTTATCCAATTTTTTAACTGCACAGCTATGGACATTTATTGGCAAAGAGTGGAACAACAGTAGTCCCAGTGGTACATTCACTCTCACTCTAAGACCACCTTGTCAAATTGTTCCTTATTTCAGGAATCTGTTTCCCATAATTAGTTTTAAATAATAAGTGAGAGTGTGATGAGTGTTGAGATAGCTCAAGCAAAATGGAATTGAACCTTTCCCTCTAGTTCTGCTGGGTGCTAACCTTACAGCATCATAGCTATAGATTTTAAGATTAATTCACATTGTTTATCATAACCAGAAAGAATTTTTCTCACATTAATGTTTACACTCACTTATGGACAAAAGTTGATCACAGTCACAGCTTGGGTGTGTATGTCAGGGGAAGGTGCTGTGTGCAAGTTTGTGTGTCTTTAAAGGAGGGCAACTTTAGTGAGGTGAAAATTGCAGTCCAGTTGCAACTAATTGTCCATTTTACAAAAGACAGTGTCAAGTGTGGTTGCTATCAGAGAGGAGGGCCTGCAGTAACAATTTTATTAGTCCCTCTTAGTGCGTGTTCATCAAGCTGTAAAACACCGTGTCCTCTGACAGAGGCAGCTCCAGTTCCCCTCCTCCTCCCCCTTGTTGTTTCTACAGTATATCCTCATCTCCATCCACCTGCTTCTCCTCCCTGCTCTTTCTCTTCCTCTCTCCTTGCTCCTCATCGTCCCTCTCCACCTCCATCCTCTGCTCTGTAAAGGCAATTGGGGCACTGCTCAGTATACTAAGGACTACAGCGGGATGCTTAGAAGGAAGGGAAGACAAACATTGACAGGGCACTTCCATTGTGCTCTCCCCCCACAACAATCAGTGCATCGGGGCCTCATTTGACTTTCCCACAGTCTGAATCTCTTTGCGCCGGCAGTACCTCCTCCAGACCTCAGACCAGCCGCTCTCTCTCGACTTCTTAATATCGCTTTCTCTCCTCTGTGCTTATCTCCTTCCAGACAGTGTGCGGGTGACTGCGAGGGAATTTCTGTGCTAGAAGGGCAGAGAGTTTGAGAGCTGGAGGGTAAGGTTAACGGGGTGGATAGATGGGATATCATATCAGTATCGATTGTTTTGGAGGACAAGACCCCCCCCGTCCCTCGTAGTGCTGTGAGATCAGAGGTGTGGCATCCATCCAGCTCAAGAAACACGTAAACCATTTAGTGGGGCCATGCTGTCAGAGAGGACAGCTTCAAGCTGCATGACAAGTGTAATTTGGGGGATTTTCTGCGATGCGTCATGCCAAAGAAAACATCTCTGCTCAATAAAATAATTGGAATGTCGAGGGCAGCTCTGTCAGTTGCCCGCGAGACGCGAAATGAAATGAGGGGGAAATAGGATACATTATGTTGCCCCCTCTCAGACAAGAATGCAACCACAAACGCACACGTACATGCAAGCTCGCGCGCACACACGCACCTCTGTCACTGCAGATGAGATGAGATAAGGAGAGCTTAAAACACATTGCATGTTAGGCAGAGATGAGAATCTCTGTTAGCCTGCCTCACAGTAAGAGTCCTTCACCTGGCCCTGTATGCCTTTGCAGGGAGGGAGGAAAAGCAGCTTATTCACACACTGTGGACTTGAGACACGTAGCGAGCTCATTGAATCTGCACACTGCTGTGAAATGACTTTCAATGAGCTTCCAAAACAAAACCAGAGGCACAAGGCTGGGGCCTGATTAACATCTGGTCGGGCCTTTTCTTCTAACATGCATCTGAGCATATCCGGAATTTGATTTATGTCCCCGCCAGGAACATGGCAGGTCTGATAGGCAAGCTCTTCTGCAGTTTACATTCTGGGTGTGTGTTGGTGGGTGTGTGTGGGGTGGGTTGGTAGAAATGTACTTGGGTTAGACGGTGAGCTTACTGTGGATCCCTTGGGCATGGCAGTCTCATCCACTAGAAGGTAGAGGATATTCAATGCCACCATAAGAACCGAGATTGTCTGCAGACAGAGAGGAAGATACAGATTTGTTTACACATGGTATATTTATAAAAAGATTGATCAAATCCTCAAAGTATCCGGCATCATGATATAATTGAATTGTGGGGGGCCTTGCTGATCCGTAAGTATGGTAATGCATAATAACCATCTTGTGATTGTAAACTGTTCCAACATTAAGCTTCTCAAAGCCTGAACAATGTGGGGGCTGTTTGATGCACGTGCCATGCGTCTCACATGGCCTTTCTTGCCTTATCCAACAATATCAGACGGCATAAATAGTATTCCCACACTATAATCTGTTGAAAATCACAGTTGTTGCAGGTGGCTATTCAGCATTGTCTTAAACAGCTATTAAACAAAAGTAGTTTCCACACCCAGACTCTACTGTGAGAGGATGGGGTTTGAGGTACAGGCTGTTAGTCCCAATGGCCACCAGCCAGGCTGTGTACGCCATGAGTAAACAGTTTGGGCTTAATGATAGGTCAGTCCCAGCACTCACCGTTCCTGTAAGCAGGATCAGCATCACTATGGGATACAACAAGTTCTTCTCCCACCCTGATGCTTTCTTTCTTCTCTCTGAGAGGAAATGACAGTGGGACACAATGTGAGGTTATTAGTCTTAAGAAATATCTGTATAAGCAACTCTTTAATAACAAGATTCACAGCTGAGCTAAACCCCTCTATTACAAACCACTTTCCACCACTGGTTAATTAATATGTTCATCAAAGACAAGGACTGAAACCTCAAGCCCTCTGGCTTTATTTACAGGGTTTGTACAGCTTGGTTTGGTAAAACATATTGTGAATGTGTGTGTCAAACACAATCTCTCCTCTCATCGCAACCACCCCCCTCCAGGTGATATACATTTCATAACCTTCAAAAAATTATGGTCTTCCTCTTTAATTAGCAACACTCATCATTCCTTTAATTAGTGGAAACAATAATAAATCCTGGATAAAAAGAAATGCTACAAAATTAATACTGTGATTTATATTTTGGTCAGAATGTGTGTGTGCATGTGGTGGGCGACTAATGTGCCTCGCTCTTCTCAGCCAGATGAAACATTTCAAGTTTGTATCTTCCATCTTTCTCATATTTCAACAGCTCATCAGTCATGTTTGTAGACACTGCTGACAGCCTGTAGACCACATGACACTATGTCGTCTGTTATGGACATCTACTGTCCCCTTACAATGTGTATCTGACTGCCCTCTAGTCCTTGCCATATTGATTTTCTTTCTCCATTTCCAACCGTGTTAGTCCTCCTTATTCTCAAAGTGCACCCACCCTGCTTGCCCGAGAAGTTTGCCAAGTGCACTTTATATGCACCATCCTTCTAAATTAATGACATCACTAAAAGGCTTGCTACAATATAAAGTTTGCATCTTGTCCAATATCCTAAGTGCCTTTGTGCTCTCCTCCCCCCACCCTGCTCCCCAAAAGGCTCAGGCCTCATTTATAATATCCTAAAATGGATGGAAAATTATCAGGCAGTTCTGGTCCAAGTCCAAATTAAGAAATTAAGGCAGACGGGGAGAAAGCGGCTGTCTGTCAGCAATATGTAAAAAGCTAACTTCTTGGCATATACGTATTTTTACTGCAATTCAAGGTCTTAAGACAAAATATATCACCACTGTCACACAATACAAATACTTACCTAATTTATTCCTCTGATTTCTAATATTGTCCAGTTCTTTGTTGAGCTGGTGAGTAAAGCTTCCTCGAGTATAAGTGTGTGTGGACGATCCTGCGGAAACAGAAACCATTTAAATTAATGACATTTGTTGTGAGATCAGTTGTTGTCTAGGGCTGCAACTAATGGTTATTTTCATTGCAAGTTTTTCAATAAATGGATTAATCATGAAGTCTATGGCATGGTGAAAATGCACATTACAAGTTGCTACAGTCTTGTTTTGTCTGTCTGACAGTCCAAAACCCAAAGTTGTTTAATTTAAAATGATAAAAAAAAAACACAGTCAAGAAGAAAAACGTCACTGTTGAACCAGAAAATGGTAGATGACAAATTGTTTCAGCTCTAATGTTGCTTAAACAAATAACAACTAAAGCACCGCTTTTTTGACATGTCATATGTATATCTGCCAAACCACTTAAACTCCTCATTCAGTTGGAAAACAGTAGTTTCAGACATTCGTCATACACCGAATGCATCAAATCAGAAAAAATACAAGATGAAGTCCTAATTAAGGGGATGTTAACTTCTCACTGTACTTGTCTTACCTTAGCATATGGTATTTGACTTCACTTTATTAAGAAATCCCATCAAAACAAGTAATCTTTCTCAGAACATAACAATGTGATCTCAAACAAGTAAAAATAATCTCTTGTGTCAGGAGCTGTCTAGCACATGCCACAACTGGTTGAGTGGGCTGGAGAAGACAGCAAGGGATTCTCCGGGAAAACCACAAGGCCAGCTCATTTAAGATTAATTTATCTATTTTACTCTGTTTTCCTTCCAGCTTGACGCACTAGCGTAGAGGCCCCTCAGAGCCAAAGTGGAGTATCCATTTGCATCCCCTGGGGTGATTGGCAGATCAAGACCAATTAGTTCAATGTTACACCGTTACTAGCGTGCAATAAAAATACCATCTTTCATCTTTGTTACAGGAGTGAAGGACCAATCACTTTGATCAAACCTTTTTCTTCCCTCTGTTATTACGACACGCCCTGTCTGGATGGGTTTAAGTAGGCAAGAGAGGTGAGATAGACAGGGAGAGAGAGAGTTAACAGTCTTGTCTGTGCCCTCGCAGATACCTGTCCCAGGATCTAAGCAGGGGAAAGTTTGAACCCTCCGAGCAAATGCAGTCACAACACAACAGGAAATGTCAGGGACAGTTCAGCAGCTCTTTTTCTCCAGAGACGAACTGAAAACTCTGCCTCGGGGTAGCCAAATCTGCTCAGCCGCAAGTGAACTAATTTATCACCTTTGCGAATAACATATCCAAACATGGCCTTACCCGTCACCTAGGACAAAAAATAGAAGATCTAACTAAAGACAAAGAGGACTATCATCATTTGTTTAGGGCTGTGGAGGAAAATGGTGAGAATTTCAACTGCAGTATCCTCAATGACATCATTCCAAACTGAAGTTAAATATATCCTTCTTCTCCTTCTGCTGGCAGCATCAAGTAAAAGGCTGAGTTACAGCGAGGCAGAGATGCTGAGTGAGGCTTCTGGCAGCCAGGAAGGCCCGGAGTAATTCAACGTATCCTCTCCAACCTTCACCACAGTCGAAAAATTACGTCATCCACACATATGCTAAACACCATGCTGAGACAACAGAGGCTCCGGCAAGGTCATTGTGCCGCATAGCATCTGGACAGGCGCTCTGTTGCTCTGCTATCAGCAGATCAGGGTCTTGAGAGGGCAGTGTGGACAAGTGTGTATGCCACATTGCCTCTACTGCAGTATATTTGTGTGCTCTGGTTACTAGACTGCACTTTTACAACATCTTCTAAGCCAATAACCAGTTGAAATCAGGAACAAAACGGTTATTTTGTTTGGTTACAATTTGCAGGAATTAGGTGGAAGCCCCTTTTGTCCCCAAAGCCACTGTGTGTTTCCTTTCAAGTCATTGGTCCTTCATTCAAACAAGCAAATTTGGACATTTTTTTACTTGAAATGTAATTTTTAAAATGGCATCTTTTGTCTGGGATATCTATAACTTTTGTAAACTTACTGCGCTGTAAAAAACAGTAAAAGAATTTACTTGAACCACATTCTGTAAGTAAATTGTAAAAAATCGTTTCTCGTAAGTTAAGTGTTAGAAGCTTATCAGATATTTCGCATACAAGCACATATTTCAAAGACAAGCATGTCCAATCAGCCAATTTAAGCCATAACCTTCTGATATGCAAGATTTAAAATGTCAACAATGTCGTTACAAATGGGCAATTACATGTAGAGGGAGGACAACAAAGGGCCAGATGTGTAAATAAACACTGATGCATCGACTGATGTGGCTCAACAGTCCACATCTACAAACACAAACTGGGTAAGAGGATAATCTGTTGGAGGAGCTGGATGCAGAGCGGACACAGGTGAAGCAAGAAGACAACATTGCTCGCCTCTGGAGTGTGTCCTGTGAACTGTTCCTGAACTTCTGTCGACTCGGTGCTCTCAGCAGATCAAAGGAACGGCACTCTGGCCTGAGTATGTGCATGTACATACGGTAACATGCACAAAAACACTCACGCCAACATCCTCCTTTGTCTCTAATTCCCACCTTTTTAGGTAAAAGTGTATTGGAGATCGGCCTCTGTGCACGC